>OX438919.1:5536462-6239693 GCA_949316025.1 Lapara coniferarum | reverse complement strand
CCAACATTCACAATTACCTACTTCCTAATTTAGACATTAATATTTTTATGCTGTTATTTATTATTATTGGTATATATTAATAAATAACAGCTAACAGTTGCTTAAAATTAACTAAAAGGTAACTTTGAGGATGAGAAAATGATACCTACCCACAAAAAGTACCTACTTATTTATACATCGGTCATAAAATGTTTTTCTTTGATTGAGCACATCAAAAACATCATAGAAAACACTTAAATATGATCCGTGTAATGTATCACTTTACCATGAAAAATAAAACTTTTTCAATACAAATGGTTGTGTCGTTGCCGCCGGCGTTGGTCGCGGCCGCCCGCCCACATAGTGTTCCGCCAATCGAAACTGCGCCTGGGCGGAGCGAACTCGACCGCTGAACATTTTAAACTTGTTGCCTGCTTTACACCACTCAATCTCTGAAACGATATTTCAGCGTCAACATGACTCTATGATGTATTTATGTTTGTTATGATCGGTCGTGCCCGCACACGCGTGTTAAAATGAATTTGTGATTATTTAAAAGTTCGAATAGGATAAAAGAAATGCAAAGTGAAGGTTGCGGAGAAACTGAGGGCAACGGTAATCGTAAAGCTCTCAGGACACCTAAGTGCGCGCGTTGCCGCAACCATGGAGTAATATCTTGTTTGAAAGGGCACAAACGCCTGTGTCGATGGCGAGATTGTCGCTGTCCTGGATGTCTGCTAGTCCTCGAGCGACAACGAGTCATGGCTGCTCAGGTAAAATATAACTCAATTATCTAATAACAATTATTTCGCTCTTTAATTAGTTAATTCGAATATATAAGTAAATAGAATTTAAATAAATATTACTTAGAGTACCTTGTTTTCTAAAAGTAAAAGGCAGTCTATTTTACTTTCGAATTTTTTTTATTTCTGATGCAATTGAATTGCGAATAGGCGTTTGATAACTTCTTACTAGGTAAGCTATCGGTTCCGGTTCTTAATAATTTTACCTAAGTACTTCGGCGATAGCCTAGTTGGGAGTGGAACGGACTGCTGAGACGAATGTCCGCAGGTCAAACCCAATGGCACGCACTTCTGACTTTTCTAAAAAAATTGTGTGTATTTTTTGTGAATTATCGCCCGCTTTAACGGTGAAGGAAAATATCGTGAGGAAACCTGCATACTTGATAGGTTCCCTATAAAAATTTCGAAGGTATGTGAAGTCTGCCAACCTGCAACAGGCCATCGTCGTGGACTTTTAGCCTTACCCCTGTCATTAGTAGAGGAGACCCGTGCTCAACAGTGGGCAGTATTTAATACAGGGTTGGTATGGTATGCTATGGTACTTACCTCAATTGTAAAAGTATTTTACCAGCGTGCGTATTATTATTTTTTGGCACAGGTGGCACTGCGTAGGCAGCAAGGAGCTGGTTCGTCGGAGGTGCGCGACAGCGAGGCTGCTGCTCTGGCGGCACGGAAGCGTGCTTATCGCGCTCGCCTGCGCTGCATGCAGATGTCCAGAAACTACCCCGCGCAAACGCCTATTTATGGTAGGTATGCCGAACGGTTTCTTTTATTAATTTTGTCGATATTTAAGAATTTTCTTTTTTCCATATTCTGGCAAAAGATCAGGTGTTTACTTGATAAAAACCTAATTACTTACGTACAATTTCAAAGGAATCATCCTAGCGAGTAAATGAATAGGGATATCTAGCGCAAGACTAGGGGGTTATTTAGGCTTCCGGATATGTTGTTTCCTGTACCTACGAAACGGAACAGTAATCTGTATCTAGGTAACTACACGTCGAGTCGGTTTTCTGTGGGACAGTAGTAGGGTCCTGATCAAACCGACTTATTAATACCTACTGTAGACATTCAGTTTTAATCCCTACATAGGTACATAATACATATACTCATGCCCTTTGTCCCAGAAGTGGTTTCCAATGGTGCAACCAGTGAACCCACTTTTCGCTATGTGTCTTCCATCTCTTCATGTAATATCCAATCGCCCAAAATCCAGACTAACGGCCGGTCACAATAGCTTACCATACCATCCATTTATATACCTACTGCTGCTGCTGCTGTTTTATATACTGCTTACTACTGAGCACGGGCCTCCTTTACAACTGAGAGGGTTAACGCCTTAGTTCACCACGCAGGCCTATTGCAGTTTGGCAAACTTCACATACCTTAAAAATTCAGAGAACTCCGGTATGCAGATTTCCTCACGATGTTTTCCTTCACCGTTAAGATCCTCAATAGCTTTCAACATTTAAATGTAGTTCGCTATCTAACTCTATAGTAAAAATTACGCTGTTTACTGCTGTTTTAATATCAAAAACTTTGAAGAAACTTTAGTGAGTGCACCCGTTGAAGCGTTTTATTTCTGCACTGAGTACTTGTAATGTTATAAAATAATAATAATAATACATGCCCTGAATTATATACCTACTGTCCCCCTGCTGGGCACGGGCCTCCTCTACTACTGAGAGGGTTAAGGCCTTAGTCCACCACGCTGGCCTAGTGCGGGTTGGTAGACTTCACATATCTTCGAAATTCTTATAAAGAACTTCTTAAGTATGCAGGTTTCCTCATGATGTTTTTCTTCACCGTTAAAGAGAACGATAGATGATAAACAATACACACGTAACATTGAAAAGTCAGAGGTGTGTGCCATGAGTTTTGAACCGCCGGATATTGTCTCGGCAGACCGTTCCATTCCCAACTAAGCTATAATGCACTTGTTATGTGGTGTTTAAAAAAATATTGATTACTTTTTATGTTTTCAACTACAATTCTTTTCAATATTTTACATCCGATTTTATGTAAAGCAATTTGAATAAAATACAGCATACATTATTATAAAAATGATTAAATAAGGCTATGTTCATCTTTGGCAAAAACGAAACACATTAATGACAGTAATTTTATTAGACCTTCTAATAGATAGGATAAGCCAAGGTTAAGATACTCTTATGTATCTTAGTTTATAGAAACACTGATAACCACCAACAGGAAGAATTTAACTGTTTATCTGTTAGTAGGTTAGTTATTAAGACCGGCCGCAAAGGCTTAATACTGAGCCGAAAAACCCAAGATCACTACGCCGCCCCTACTATATCTTTCCATTTAGGCCAGCAATGCACCCCTGAATCTTCTATCGGATATTGTATGGTGTGTGCTTATTGTATTGAGGGATCACTCGGGAGGCTTAAACCAGTTACGCACTTGTTTGTTTGTCTGACTAGAAAGTTATACTCTTTTATAACACCACTGATATTTCACGCCTTCGAGTTTACGGGACATCTTAAGCATGTAGTCTTCAAACTTGTTGTTTTTGTATAATTCAACCAAAATGTTCAGTGATAGGCATTTGTGTTCTAGGCAGAAACTCAATTATTCTTTACCCAACTACGGCGAAGCGGTCTGCATCGGTGGCGTAGTTATATTCCGGTTCGACTGCAATGCTGAGGTCTCAGGTTCGATTCCCGGGTCAGGCAGTGATATTGGGTTTTTTTATTCAGTATCAATCCGAAGTCTGGAATTTTCACAAACTTTCGCATTCATAAGATTAGTAAGATTACTTATAGTTTAAATTCAGTTTGCAATAACAATGGCCATTCTTCCATTAGCATGTTATTTAAATAAGTTCTACATATTATTGTTATCCGTGTAATGTTCGTTGAGACGATGAGTAGGGGCAGGTTGCGGCGGCTCGTCCACGCCACCACACCCGTTGTTGTTATTGTTGTAACCGAGCCGACACTGTCGAGTGTTTCGTTTCCCATCCATGAAACGCTAAATGCGAATTAGTTGGATAAACATTTACTTTGGAACACCAGGAGTGCGTTAAAATTATATATTCCGAAAGTGAGTTTCGTGTAAATATTTTTTTTGGATATGTCATACATTCACTTTACGTAGGTAGATATGGCATACATCTTACCAAAATTTTGAAATATCATAAAACCAAATTAAAACGACTGCCTCGGTGGCGTAGTTGTATTACAGTACGACTGCAAAGCTGAGGTCTCGGGTTCGATCCCCGGGTCGGGCAAAGTGATATTGAGTTTTTCTATTCAGTATCAGTCCGGAGTCTGGAATTTGTGCCCGATATGGCGATAGGCTCGCCCCCTATCACATCATGAGACGGAATGTCGGCGAAAAGTGGGTGCACTAGTTGCGCCTCTGCCTACCCCTTCGGGCATAATAGGCGTGAGTGTATATGAGTGTATACAAATTAAAACGATGAATAAGTGAAATGAGTCTACCTACACATCTGAGGTCTAAGACAGACCGGCCACAGCCCACACAAGAAACGGATAGGACAGACAGTAGGTACCTACCTACCTACTGCGTTATTGAGATTGAAATTCCTGTTATTCATCGTGAAAGGACGCGAAAGAGACCTGACCAGTACCTAAAAGAATTGCTGAAGAAATTATTACTGTTTGCCTAGTTCTAATACTTATCGGTGCGCAATCTTCTACAGTACGGCGTAGGTACTTACCTATTGATGAATATAATATCAAATACCGTATAAAATGTTGCGAAATCTGTTATATTTTCTGTAGTGTCGCTCACTCACTTCGTAAATTTTTCAACAATCAGAAATAGATCACTACAGGCGTAATAAAAAATTTGAACGACTGCTGAAAATGTCCCCGCTTCATTACAGAACAAAAGCTGTCATCCAACACTCGGCAACATTTCACTGTCTATTAAAAACAAAAATTCTTTTAAACTATTTTTATGGGCAGTAAAAAAGTGTGAAGATTGTTTTACAAGAGAAGGCGGAGGCGGCTCTTTGTGCGGGTGTCATGTTTCAGTAATACTGTTGACTGTAAACATGTCTTTCCGTCCTGCTGAGTAGTGAGTGATAGCGCAGCGGGTGCCAAATAGATATTCATACAGCTAATATTTTTGTTTTATTGTATCTTTTTGAATGGGTCAAGTGCGGGTGTTGGTACTCAACACGTCTAGTAGGTAAGTAATTGATTATTTAATTGGGGCTTGTAGTCACTTACAAAAAGTTAGACTAGAAAGTCGATTGTTTTAATCTATTATACGTAGGTACCCATGTTAATAGGGAGGTACATGCATTTTATGAAGTTTATCTGTGTCAAGGACCGGTTCCTTTAGATATGTTCATACGTTGGTTGCATAATGTAAATTTTAAGTACCTAGGTAAGCAAAAATGTAAGGTACCGGAGGGTAATAAGGCCTAGCTAAGGGAGATTTCAAATAAAATTAAAAATATAGTCGTTAATCGATAGGTTTTATTTCTAACTAGCTTTTGCCCACGGCTTCGCCCGCGTTAATAAGTTTTTCCGGGCTAAAAGTACATACATAAAAACGTTCCCGTTGAATCACTCTATCCAACACATTTATTTGTATAAAGATTAATATTATGACGTTGATACAACTCTTAACAAATAATGCATTAATTTCGACCAAATTTGATTACCATAAAAACGGTTCTAGAGAGTTTATTTTAAAAGATAGACATATACTGTCGCGGACTTTTTTTTAGATCATTTCAAGAGGAATAATTCTTTCATACATATATTTTTGGTATCTTGAACCGTTTTCGCAGCGCACGCAATGGAAGCCCTCAAGGATGAATAATTTTCCCCGCATTTTTCACATTTTCCATTATTTCTTCGCTCCTAATAGTTGCATCGTGATGTTATATAGCCTATAGCCTTCCTCGATAAATGGTCTATTCAACACAAAAAGAATTTTTCAATTCGCACCAGTAGTTCTTGAGATTAGCGCGTTCAAACAAACAAACAAACAAACAAACAAACAAACAAACTCTTCAGCTTTATAATATTAGTATAGATCAGTCATTTAACTTAAGAACTATAAAAAAGTAACATAAAATGGGGACTTCTGCCGTAAATAAAAACAAAATGAAAGCTTTTTAAATACCTTGCTCATAGGCCTTAATTTGCCATCGTAGGTTAATAAGGCCTATTGCTTTAATAGTCCTAAATATTATAATAACTAACAATATTTGGTATTTGAAATCCACAATCAGGTTAATCAAGTAATTTAACATTAAATACTATAAACAAAACGCTGGTTTTGCTGGTCTAGCAGAATGATACCGATCAATTTGCTAATTGCAGGATGAATGCCTCCTAGTTGTAGCCATCAGGACACTCAAATGCGCCGGTATCTTCTACCGACAAACCAACACACTCTGCATAGAACCATTTTCCACATTTTCCGAAATTACGCATGCGCGGCTGAGAGGATGATATATATGATGATGATATCATCTAAGAGGCTGGTACTGCCATGCTTGCGAAGACGCAAGCATGGCAGTACCATCCTCTTTCAGGCTGCGGGGTATCATTCTTTTTTTTCGCTTGAGTTTTTTTTCACTTTCTTTTTATTATTTTTAAAAAAGACCAAGCGACGCAGTAAGCGTGGTGTCACGGGTAATCCTATTTCAGAAAACCTGATAATCCTCTTCACTAAATCATCTTCCTGTTCTTCGTTCAATGTGGCTTTCCGACAATCTACAAAAGACATTGAAAGGAATATAAGGCACAGTCACAAAATAATCTAAAAAATCTAACAAATCACTAAATAAAAGTTGGAAGATAACAAGGCCTATGGATTTTTTTTATAGGCCTTAATGGCCTCCAGCTATATAAGCAAGAAATTAAAAATATGAATAAAAAATATATTGAGATACTTCCTACAAGATTCGATACCAACATGAGGGTTAGATAAACTATAAATTGAACAGAAATTCAACTAGCTAACTGTAATACAACAAAAAATACTTACGATTGTCTGGTGGGATTTTTTATTATTCGATCGGCGCTACCTCCCGGCGCAGAGTTTGGTACGCCACTGACGGCTTGAAGCAGGGGAGGTGTGACTCCGAGCTTGTAGCAACGTGTGCGCAAGCAAAGCATTGTATGCGTGTGGCGTTTGAGTGCGTAAATACAATTTAAGTACGATTTCTGTTACTCAGGCCTTATTATCCGACAGGCCTTATTACCCTCAGGTACCTTATACTAACACAATTTAAGGATAACTTTAAGCTGCACCTGCGAATGCGTACCTACCTATACCCAACCAACTACTCATGGTGACACCCACATTCACACATTTTAGTCTTGAAGAGGTAGACCAAAGCGTAAGTCGTAACTCGTGCACTAAGCTTTCGCCGTAGGTATTCCTTCTGTGGCCAATTTTTATAAACAATCTTAACTGATACCGTACGGTTCAAAGTGGATATGCACCAATCACAGGTGACGTTAAATTGATTGTTTTATATTATGATTTTTTATACATGTGAATGGCCATGTAGTGCCTGGTTAATGATTTTATATTTTTATAGAATCCTGAAAAAGAAACAGTCGAAAGCGGGACTCGAACCCACGACCTCCGGCGAACCGTGCCGTCGCTCTTTCCAATTGAGCTATTTCGACCTCGCTTTCGATTGCCAAATTCAGGATCCGTACTTAATTCTCTTAAAGGAGATGACTAGCGACATCTGTCAGCAGTTATTACAACTACCAACTCAGCACCACCCCTTTTACAGGAGCAAGTAAACCGAAACGAGTCGCTAAACTTTTTTTTTTTCGAGGTTTTTTTTTTGTTCGGGTTCGAGTCCCGCTTTCGACTGTTTCTTTTTCAGGATTCTATAAAAATATAAAATCATTAACCAGGCACTACATGGCCATTCACATGTATAAAAAATCATAATATAAAATTAGAAAAAAGTTTAGCGACTCGTTTCGGTTTACTTGCTCCTGTAAAAGGGGTGGTGCTGAGTTGGTAGTTGTAATAACTGCTGACAGATGTCGCTAGTCATCTCCTTTAAGAGAATTAAGTACGGATCCTGAATTTGGCAATCGAAAGCGAGGTCGAAATAGCTCAATTGGAAAGAGCGACGGCACGGTTCGCCGGAGGTCGTGGGTTCGAGTCCCGCTTTCGACTGTTTCTTTTTCAGGATTCTATAAAAATATAAAATCATTAAATTGATTGGTTTATTCTTATCATTAAGGCGTAGTTAGCGATTGGGATAGTTTATTAGAATCGACCTCTAATGATGCGATAGAAGGCGAGCCTGTCACCATGTCGGACACAAATTTCAGAATCAAACTGGTATTGAGCAGAAATAGAAAAATCCAATACCGCTTTACTAGATCCGGGTACGATCATAATTCAGTATGGCTATCGAACCTACCCCAATACACCCATGCCACCGACGTAGTGTTAAATCATAGGCCTTACGATATGAGAAACTTAAATCAGACGAATGGACTCGTCGTACTTAGTTTAAAATTCGTCATAATTTGTTTGTTAACAATCAATATTTCCACCCGAATAAAAAACCTCTTCACAGGAAATGAAAAGCTATTCTCGAACGACCCAGCGTGGAGCGAGCGAGTGCGCCGCCGCCGCACGTTCGCCGACGCGGAGCTGGAGCGCGGGCTGGCGGCGCCGGTGCCCGCCCCCGCCCCCCAACCACCCCCCGCCGCTGTCCTCTGCAGGAATCTCCTCGCAGCACTACTCACCACTTACGCGCCCATCCCGGCCCAGCCGCAGCGACAGAAACTATCATTCTCTATTGAATCGATCATTGGAGTACAATGAGATGATACAATTGTTCGAAAAAAATATATAATTTAGATGTATTCCATTAGCGATTACTGATCGTGTCATTACTACTTTCCGAGTATTTAAGAAAGTGGGTATGTTCTAACTTCTGTGATCTAGGCTCAACGACCTGGCAGTACATATTAGGTCCTTACATATGAAATTGGCGTTTTGTCTTACCTACTAGCCACATTGATCTGAAATATCTCCCCTTTGGTTAAGGATTCTAAATCCTACTAATATTATAAAGGCGAAAGTTTGTAAGAATGTATAGATGTTTGGATGTTTGTTCCTCTTTCACGCAAAAACTACTGAACGGATTTCAATGAAATTTGGCACACGGGTACATCATGTCCTGGATTAACACATATGCTACTTTTTATCCCGGGAAAATATAAAGCGGGACTTTTATCCCGGAAAAGGAAAAACTTTTTAACGCGGGCGGAGCCGCGGGCAAAAGCTAGTTATTTATAAATGCATTTACCTGGTACAGTCAGCAATAGATATATGAGAGCGCACTATGTACTCAAATAATTCTACACTCCTAAGAAAACCAAAAACATTTACACAACAAAAGTATTCGAAAAATTGTTGGCATCCTATGTGTCAAAATCATCTATTCCTATGTGGCAAAATCATACATTTCTCAAATACTTCTAAACAAATGTATCTTCGTAATTCACTGATCATGTCTTGATGCCAACTGTACATTTGAGTTTCGAAAAGTCATTTATTTGTTTTTTTCCTGATTAGTTTTTTCTTTGGCGTCTTTCATATCGCACATTGGAAAACATGAAATGTCGCTATACTTACGAGAATGAGTTCCACTATGGCACCAGTGCTGCATAAACAGCTCGAAGGATTAACGATACGTATGGGGCGCTGATGTCGCAAAAGAACTTAGTATATAATAAAACGTTTTCGAACAATGAGTGCTTTATTAACGAAATGTATGGTAAAAGAATGTCTACTGTGAGGTCAATTTATTACAACCACAACTTGAAACATGACAAACGGCTGTTCACGTGTCTGCACCACATGTTTAAAAATGAGTACAAATAGTACATGGAATGTTAATAAGTTAGTAAAACTCCCGGGAGGTACTGCATGCAGATGCTATCGCCTGTCAAGCCGTCCTTTCAACAAGGGTTTAGGCAAACAGAGGTAGCCAGGTAGGGTATGGATTATGTACTCACATAATATCTGTACTCATTTTTATAAATTTAGTTATACATGTTAATGAAATGTTACATTGATACAATAATTTAAAACATAATTATACAAGACATAGGTTCATGTATGTGAAGTGATTGGAACACTTTTCACACGAGATTTACTTTTACAATATTGATGTGATCATTGACAAAACCCTCTTACGGCAGGAGTGAGAGGGCGCCACACAAACTCTTAATTTTCAGAATGGTAGCGAAGTGACACGTAAATAATACGTTATTATAATATAAATACATATAGATTTGTATAATTTGATAAATCCATGTTTTAAAATAAAATATACGTAATAAAAAATGACAAAACAATACAAGAATATTTTTTGACTGGTGATGAGATGGGAGATTCATTGTCGATATGCCTGCACAAATGTCCATGGATGTAGCATAATTGTTCGATCGATGAATATAAAATTTTTACTATATTACAATAATGGTATAATCAACAATTTCAAAGAATATTACGTCTATGAACGCGTGTATAATATATTGCAGTTACACTATTATACTAACACACTATAAGTACAAGAAGTTATTGCAAAAAGACATTTTTAACAAACATTTAATAACTGAGTATTTAAAGTTTATTCGCGTAGGTACATCGACAACGTAATATATATTTAATAAAAATACTTTGAAATTTTGAATAATATAAATTTATACACAACACAAAATATGACAGCTATAATATGCGACGCCAATAACCTATAATTATATCGACAATGCATCACAAATGTTCGTTCGTACCATACAACTATATTCCACAAATCACAATATACCTAGTGCCTCAAGGAGGGGAGTGCCTCACGATGCCATCTCACTCACACAACATGCACGCATCACTTAAACAACTATTATCACTGCTGCTTTTTAGGAAAATCAAACTATTATCAATAAAAAAAAACCAAGATGATAAAATCTACTTACCTTAAAAAATATATTACGAGGTCACCCGTAACATTTGTAAAAATGGTTACTACTTAAAATGTAAACAATATTTTGTTAAATTTGTCCAAAAGCCAGCGTTGAGTTACTACAATTTGGGTTTGTTCCTACGGGTACCGAGACATGAATGAAACTCGAATCGCTATGGCCCGCAGACATCACATGTCTTAGAGCTGTGTACGGCAATGGTACGCATTCACCTGCACGCCATCAGGGCTTCGTTGGCACATTACAAGGATCAGGACTAGACAGGAGCTGGGAGAGGAATTGCACAGGTATCAAGGAACTACACTACTAAGGTATCTGCTCACACAAATAACGTATCACTCAACAAGTTCGTGCTAAATCAACATCCAGAAAGCATACAACAGTGAACATAGAACTAGACAATTGAAAAAAAAAACTCATGATATTGCCAAAAATAAAATTTGGATTTAGCGGAATGTAACATTTTCTTATATCCCCGAAAATCGTAATATATTACTGAACCCTAACGCTACGATAGAAATTTGTAGACTAATAATGTTCATAAATAATATGAACTACACCATTTCAGATCCCATTTATCTGAAAAACCAAATGACGTTATAACAAGTGTTTAAAGTCAGACTTTTAGCGTTTAAAAACAAAAAAAATAACAATTTACTTGAATATAATAATATACATAGCAAATGTATTTACACATACATAATATTACTTTCATTAAATATACATGTAAATATTACTTTATACCAATCAAACAAGTTGTCCACGTCGACTCGACTGTCGATATATCGACATCGATGTATAAGTATATAATTGTACGATGTGACGCGTCACGCATTAGCGGTTGCTACGATAATAATTACAAGCGTACGATATTGGGCACACAGTTCAAAGCGCCGCGGGCGTATCGATACTCGATACACAACTAGTCGATGCAGCGAGGCCAACTCAACGTACAAATCCATTAAACAATATACAACATAAAAATACTATTTGGTATATTATATAGCAGAAATCTAGCCGTCATAAAATCTATCAAAGCCGTATATATCATATCTACAGACACAGACATGTAATCGTAAATATATTAGTCAAAAAAAACCAGTCACAAATCACAGTTGACATAAATTCTCGATTTCACTAAGTCTTGTAATTTATATAATAAAATAATAATTAACACATAAATTTGAAACACCTACCAAAATAGATGTTCGAAAAACTCTAGTGGATATAAATAAATGCTTTTTGACAAACGTGTCTAACGTCAAAAAACTGTTTTGTGTTAATTGTTAAAGACTTGTGAACTACATTTATATTATTATACAAGAGCTTTCTTATTCGCAAGTGTTAGTGAAACTTGAAAATGAACACGTGCCTTCGTAATATTGAGCAGTGAACAGGATCGGTTAACCTAGATGCTAATCATCATATTGTACGGCGATTGCGAACGGCAGCGGGCTCAGCCAGTGTTGCCAACTTAACGGATTTCCCGTCATTTCTGACGGATTTGGATACGTGTGAAACGGGAAAAAATCCATCTAACGGCTGACGGGATATTTAACGGGACAAAAATTTCATTTTTATGTAAGGGGGATGTAGATGTAAAAGGAGGTTTTCATGGTGCGCCAAGAACACACGCTTGCATTTAAAATCTTGTTGGCAACACTGGGCTCAGCGCGTTTGTTGTTTGCTGCTGCCCCGCCCTTCGGCAATCAACACTCACAAACAAACGGAACTTCGTTTCAAACACTCTTCAGTTATTTTATCTTGTTTCTACATACATAAATTACTTGCGAGTAACAACAACTTATTATTGCTCCAATTGTATGTGCGAGACTGAGTTGTTAAAGCCTGAATCACGCGTCAGTATAGCCTAACGTCACAATCGAATGCGATCATTGTGCCTACTGTAGAATTTCGCGTTATTTATTGATTACTACTAAGCTACTTTTTACCAATCCAATACTGAAATATTTTTCATTTATGTGTTAAGCTGTATAGATTTATATTTCCCGAAAACTTACCTACAAATCAAAAGTGGTCAATCGAAAACAAATTACGCGAGTCTCATTTTCCGCGTTTACAAGCTATCAACTATCACTAAGTTTCATGCAATTAAATTTATTTAATAAGTTGCCACGTGTTTTTGACACGTGTAGCTGAATCACCGCATTAAATAATTGGTGACACAATACTATAACTACAGGCCAATGAGTTACACTCGTTACGATCAAATCAAAAACTATCGGGCTCGCAAGCATGCAATGTGCTGCGTTGGCATTACGTGGTGCGAATACAGCAAGCCTAGCACCCGAGTGTGTACGAGTGAGTACGAGTGAGTACGAGTGTGTACGAGTGTGTACGTGAGTGTACGTGACAGGGCATACAGTACGAGCACTGTGCACTACATTCCACCTATCGCTTACATCTCTACGCGAATAAGTGGAATCGCCGCTATCACGTATTCATCAAAGCAAACAGAAAGTGAGTGTAACAATTCACAATCTGGGCTACACATTCGACGTTAGGTACAAATCGGAAATATATCCTCGCTAGTGTAGTGAGGTGACAGGTGTTGGCACATATTGTGGCTCGAGGCGGCTGAAGCTCGGCGGCCGGCGACCATCGTGACGAGACCCTACGCGCTCGGGCGCCGCCGCCGCGGACACCCGCAATGTCTTCCCGACCCGTGCTGACATTGAATCCCCTGCAACACAACCGCACGACTCACTACACCACTGACAAGTCACATGCACCGCAGTATCAGCAGATTTTTTTTTTTTAATTCGAATTACAAGACGA
Organism: Lapara coniferarum; assembly: GCA_949316025.1. Lineage (NCBI taxonomy): Eukaryota > Metazoa > Arthropoda > Insecta > Lepidoptera > Sphingidae > Lapara > Lapara coniferarum. The sequence continues at coordinate 6,226,126 of OX438919.1, read as the reverse complement.
GCAAGCCTTTCGCGTGATGGTAAGCGATAAGACCACCCATAAACAGTAAAAGCACCATTCAGCACCTTGAGTTACAAAGTACTGTGTGCCATTCCACTGCGCTAGTCATCCTGAGACATAAGATGTTAAGTCTCATTATGTCCTGTAATTACGCTGGCTACAATGCCCTTCAAACCGAAACACATCTGTGCACGCACACTGCTGCTTGGCGGTAAAAATAGACATTGCGGTGGTACCCACCCAGACGGACTCTTACATATGAGAGTCCTACCACCAGTAGCACGCTAACAGACATGACATGCTATACCCACCATGACGAAGTGTTCGTTTCTATATGCCGCACATGGCCGACAGCCTGGCGCTGAGCTGCACGGGGAACTGGTCGGTAAAGCGGCGCCAGTTCTCGTCGCCCACTTGGTTCTTGAACCCGTGCAGGATCTTGGTGAACATCTCCTTGAGGTCGTCCTTGGGGTGCGACCAAGAGGCGACCGCGTCGCAGAAGAACATGAAATCCGGCACCACGCCGCCCGGGTTCACCTGGATCATCTGGCAGATGCCGCGGAACGCAGAGTCCTTCTCGTCGTTATCTCGGATGTTACGCAAATATGTGCACCTGAATCAAATCGCTCGTTATAGCTGTGCGGGTGTCCTACTAAACGACCACTATGTGTGTCGGGTAATATTCTGGAACCTGCACGTTCAATCGTGGTTCTTTTTTTTTTCATCAGCCAATTGGAATTTAAATGACAATCGAAACCTAAAGATCAATTCAACGACTATTTATTTATTCTCCAAGTTTTGATTGGATAGAAAGAAACGTACCTACGTTAATTATATACAGGGTCATTTTGAAATTGCGCTAATAAATGAAACCACATATTTATCTCGTTGAAAATAGCATTTTCCAATAAATTATTTTATCCATAGATGTAAAATAAAAAAGTGTACGTTTCAAACAAAATAAATATCAATAAAAAGTAACTTTAAGTTTACACGCCCTAATGCCACTATGACTACTTTAGAAGAATTCCTCGCAGCAGCAACATTACACTTTCAGTCAGAAATACACTTACGCACACACCATATTCGCACTAAACTATAAAATGATCGAAAAATTGGGATACTCCAACCGAGATTTTTGGCGAAAGTATTCGTTAATCAATGATAATTTTTGGCACAATGTTAGCAGAAGTATAGACGAACTAGCTTTTGCCCGCGGCTCCGCCGGCATTAAAAAGTTTTTCCGGGATAAAAGTTCCGGTTGATATTTTCCCGGGATAAAAAGTAGCCTATGTGTTAATCCAGGACATGATCTACCCGTGTGCCAAATTTCATCGAAATCCGTTCAGTAGTTTTTGCATGAAAGAGGAACAAACATCCTTACATCCATACATCCAAACATCCAAACATCCATACATTCTTACAAACTTTCGCCTTTATAATATTAGTAGGATATGTGGTTTCATTTAGTAACATAATGTAAAAATGACCCTGTATAAGTGTAAGAATTTTTTTTAAAAAGTATACACGGGTATTCTAAGCGCCACAGTTACAAAAAAATACTAGGAGGCCTTTATAATTTTCTAAGATATTCTGACGTGCATTCAGATTTAGAAAAAAATGTCAACGAAGTATTTTTATAAATAAGTTTTATGATGCAGATCTTTATGTGGATGAAAAAAACTCCAAAGGACCCATTATACCTCTAGAAGTCACGAATTTAATATGAGCCTGCATCTATAACGCAAACATGTATGGTCCTATCACATAATACTGAACAGTACGTAGTTCTATAGTCTATTGATCCCTATAAGAAGCACAATCAATTGAATTCTCGTTCTTCTTTATATATTAGGTCTATATATGCCTTTACATATTTTCAGTCTGTAAATGCGGGTCAAAATATCTTAAAAATGAAAGCCGTCCTATAAATATTTTTTGCAGCTACGCCAAGGTACCGCACGCCTAAGCTACCATCACTGTCCCCTCTGTAGATCCCACCCTGCCGAGGTTTCGATTGCGTATCATTCAGTTAATTTTTAATATTGTATAACCTCTTTATTTTATCTAAATACCATCCCAATTCGCTTTATAAATATTGAGAGTGTGGATTATTATTTATCGAAGCGAATTTACCAATTGATGATAATACATTATGTAAATATACATGTACAATGCCGCACAATATCGAATAAATTGTTAGAATAACACATCAAGGAACAATATGGGTCTCAGGAATGACATGTGTGAACTATAACTGAAACATTAAAGTAACTGTGAAAAACAAAAATTGATGCAGTTTGAAATTATCGTAATAAAATGAATTGTTTTGTGCGACAATATACACAGGATAAGTTTGAAGCGAGGAGCAATATTGATAGTGAATTGCACACGATAAAATATATTCATATGAATACTGATACTTATGAATATTCCAAACTGCAAGCAAAGCGATATAAATAAACAAAATTGACGGTAGTTAGAACAGACCGGAGAGTTACGACGGTTATAATATATTCACATTTTATTATGAAGTGAACACAGTCACAATTGTCTTGCAGTTTGGTGAAATAATATTTAGCAGGTTATATTTGTAGAAAGCGGATGGTGTTCAACACATATAAAAATACAGCACTGAAAATAACATGATCAAAACTACAACACAATAATGACCGAGTCCGTCAGTGTCACTGTAGTCACAGTCGGTCACTGTACACGTAACACAAGTGCTACTGTTCACTGTTATCGTGTTAACATTACATAATATAGTATCATGCTTGGTCAACTCAAATATAACAACGGGTAATACAAAACAATAATATTAACAAGCCACGAACAAACACCATCCACAATCGAAATAATATTGGTTAATAACTTATTTGATATTAAAAGTAATCGTAATAATATAAAGTAATAATAAAAAAAATGACTACAGACCACTGGCGTACAAATTGATGTAATACGGGTGCGACGTCGTGGGGGCACACATAACCTAGCCGACCGATAGTAATCGCTACACGCCACGACATACCGAGAACAAAACCAAGAAAACAAATCAACAAACCATTCAAAACATAGTTAAAGTACATAATTCAACAGCAAATTAGTGTTACAAATGGAAAAAACCTCAAACATATTTATGCTATGTAATTCTATTAAATCATAATATGTATATTGCATATGCGAGTACTAGTACACATCTAAAAAGGGCCGGGAGGCGGACACAGGGTCGACAGCTCCATCGGCTGCACCACACTGCGCTGCCTCTGAGTGGACACCGAGTGACACCGAGCCGACACCGTGCCGACACCGAGCCGACACCGGGCCGACACCGCGCCGACACCGATCCGACACCGAGCCGTCCGACCCGGACCCTCGGTACACGCACACACTAGTGTTGGCACTACGCGTGTCTTTCATATTTACAATATACTTTCAAAATAAAATACCATAACTACAGTTTATATTTGATCATAACTTTTGTATAAAAAGCGCTTCAATAGCTAATACCAGTCTTTGGGTGATATAAGTGAAAGCCTTAAATAAATTAGACTGATTTCATCTAATCTAGATGAGGTGTAAATATATCACAACCCGGAAGTTTGATTCAACACACTCATCTCGTTAGAAATGCCCTACAAAACAAAAAGAAAATAAAAACTTAAGGACGATTGGCACGAACAAACTTTGTAAATTAATATAAAGCAGTGAAAGGGAGATATACATAATACAAATAAAACCATATAGTCACAGCATACACGACTGCCACCAAGTTTTGTTATTGGATCATATTCTAGCAAAGAATAAAATTATATGATATACATATATGTATGTGTAATTTCGATATATTTTAGAAGTTTTTGTTTTAATTAGTGTGAAGTATTAAGTGATTTGTGATGAGAGAGTGTGAGTGGAGCTTACCTGTGTTCTCCAAAAGGGTCTTCGGTGTGTTAGGCCTGTTAATGATATCGACTAAATGATTTAGCACTAGAGGTATATATTTTGATGTTTCCGGTCCTGAAATTCAACAAATGTGTCAACGGCGAGCCCGTCACTGCGGCATCTTAACACTAGAACACCCATGGGCTTAATGCACAATTTTAAAGTATATTGAGCGTATACATAGAATACCATTCAGTGTCTTTTCAATAGGTAATTGCATCTTATGGCGTTCCATACACGGAGAAAGAAGTATATAACCTCAAAGTAATTTTTGGGACTGATGAGAGCTAAACACAGATAACATCCAATAGATACACATGACACTTTGTTACATAGTTACTAAAGTAAGTAATAAAGTACTGATAAGTTTGTGAGCATAGTAGGTAAGTTGATGAACACTATACCTAATGTTTGCTCTCTATAATCTATGTACTCACTTATACCATCTGCAGACCACCAACATCCACCACAATTAGATAAAACATTATAAAAAACATACAAAAATTTCCTATGAAAAAATCTTATTGTTTATATAAGCAATAATAATTTGGTATATTATTATTGGGTTCGGTTGAAATTTCGAATAGGGCTATCAAGAGCTCTGATATAACATTTTTATGAATCAATCGTCAACATGTCTCATATGCTGTATCTACTGAAGGTTATCAGTGGAATTGAGAGCCATATCAAGTCAATGACAATTATTTGAGCGACATGGATGTGCTAGCATCAAAGTAATTAAATTCAAAATATACTACTCTTACCTAATTTAATACTAATTTCACCTATCGCCCACGTCGCGTTATTACAAACTGATATTAATTCAGGATTTAAGTTCATTCCGAGGATTGGTAAAAATTCTTGTATGTACGGCAGAACGTGTTGGAAACACGCTTTTGTTAAGTCTCCTAGTAATGCGAACGACGACTGGCGCACCTGCGACATAAATATACAGTAAACACAAATAAATCACGGGGGGGGAGGGGTATTACTCATAAAGATATAATAAATAAATTTTGTTTTAAATAAATCAGTCATATAACTTAAGTAACCTCTAAACATATTTGCCACTCATTTATGTTATGGAACAATTTCCATAACATAAATTGATATTACAATTAATAGGCAAAATTAACACTGTGTTATACCTCAGGCATTGGATCCTGCATGCACTGGTACAAGAGCTGCATCAAATTGGAATTAGAAATGAGGTGGTCAATGTGTCCGTCCAATCCTTCCGCCAAGCCGCTCAATAAGTCCAAAGCCACTATCATGAAATCTTTATCCGGCGCCTCAAACTGCTCTGGACTTTGACTGTTTGCCTGTCGAATAACATGATTTTTGTGATTATACTAGAAATTTGTGTTATGTTCCTACAAGGTCGTAAGACTTAGAGAACTAAACTAATATTAAAATTTAAAACATGTAGAAATTCCATTAATTACGCAATTATTAACAACAAAGCTCCTAAATTTAATTCATCATAACAAATTTTCAAAAATGGGACATATACTAGGTATTCCGAAAGTAAAGTTTACGCACTAACTGACAGTTGGTTTAGACAGAGGCGCAACTAACGCACCAACTATTCGTCAAGTTTATAATCTGTAGTATGTTGTAATTGCAGGCAAACTTATCGCCATATCGGTTACAAATTCCTGTCCCAAGCAACTCATGTGTTTTTTCTTCTAATCAAATACCTGGGATTCGAACCCATAATCTCACATTTTCAGCCGTGGTGCACTACTTCTAAGCTAATTAACCTTGTATGTAACGCTATATTATCACACACATATAAACATGTCTAGACCCGTTTTTACAAACACAAGCGTGACAACATGTGAATGAACGATAAGAATGATCAAATGTAACTCACAATGTTTTGGTTGAGTGTTTGCTCTATGAGCGACACGCACCGCCTGAACACCGGCTCGCAGTACGGCAGGAACCCGGACTGCAGCGCCGTCGCCACAGACGATAGGCACTGGAAAGAAACACACATGTTTCAGTTATGAATATTTTGACTCCGCAAGCCCCGCGATGGACACCGGTGTCCATATATATAGGGTCTTCCCATACATCTATATATATAAGCGGGGCTTGAAGGGTAACCAACAATGTTGGCAGTTTTTTTTCTTATTAAGAACATGTTTAGCTTTCAAGTTGTCTACATACTCATACTTGATTCTTGTAAAAATAATCCAGACAATTGTTTGCACATTAATCATAAAATGTATCAAATGCTCCTTTCGTAATCGTAATAATATTAATTAAATATTAGCTAAAAACTGGAAGGTATACATATCAATGTATACCTTCAAAATCTCTTCCATAATATCAAATAACGTACTAGACACCTTAATTTGATAACAATATAAATATACCTGTCTATATTTAGTAGGACTCGTCTAGAGACATTTTATAGCCCAATGTCAGCAATTAAGGCTATCTTTACTATCTCAAGTAAGTATAACTCAGAGTAACATTCTGATCAGAGATAACGAGTGCTCACCTCAAGTAGTGGGAATAAGTCTTTATCTTCGTCTTTCAGTACATTCCATTTGTTTATAAGCGGAGGCATGAGCAAGCTGATGTACTCGGGCTTGTTGAGATGATGTCCGACGGAGTCTGCGAGCGTGCCGATCGCGTCGTACAGTATGAGCAGGTTCTTGTGCTGGTACTTGCTGAACGCGTACACGAGCGTCTGCAGGATGTAGCCGAGGTACGGCACCAGCTCCGTGCACGCTTCCTCCTCCAACGTCGCGAACGCAGAACACGCCGCCTCTTGCACTCGCTTGTTGTTGTCCAGTACACGTTTTAGTAACTACAATTATAAAAACAAAATAATTATATCAGTCTTTTTCTACATTTAAGAAGTATTTACTGTGACATAAAAATAAATAATATCATCATGCAAGGGATTACGGTAACTATAAAAGCCTTGAAATTTTGTCATGCAAATACAACTTTAGAGAGTGCATATACACTCACTAAGAAATACCTTCATAGTAGTCATTTTTAAAGGATCAAATAACTGAATCTAGTTGAAGTACCTCTGTCATGACGGGCCGCAGATAGAGGTCGTGGCTCTGCGACACGATCCAGTGCGAGTACCGCGAGAGCGTCCAGCAGGTGATGGCGCGCACGAGCGCCTTGCGTTCCGCCATGCAGCACACCAGGTACGGCACCAGGTCGGGCAGGTGCGGCACCATGCCCGCCATGCAGCCGTCCGCCACCGCGCCCAGCGCCAGGATGCCGCTCTCCTTGATGACCCAGTCGTCGTGGAACAGCGTCTCCTTCAGGATGGGGAACAGCACGGGCAGCAGGTCGGCGCCGAATACGTTGGCGAGCACGTCGAGCGCGGCGGCGCTGCACTTGCGCAGGTTCCAGTCGGAGAGCGAGCCGTCGTCCGCGTCGCCCGCCTCGGACTCGGAGTCGGAGTCGCCGCCGCCGGCCATGGCGCTGTCGCCGGCGCCGGCGTTGTGTCGCAGCGAGTGCGAGCGCGGCTTGTGGAAGCGCGGCCGGATGTCGGAGTCGCGGTCGGGCTCGGCCTCGTCGGCAGAGTCGTCGCGGTCGCCGCGCTGCAGGATCACGTCCATCTCCGAGTACCGCATGCCGCGCACCAGCACGGGCAGCAGCGCCGGCAGCCGCGGGCCCAGCACCTGGCGGACGGCACAACACATACATCAATATAAATTTTATATTCCTATCTGAAATCTAACTCAGTCTTATTGTATATGGGACATTCTGTACCTCTTTTGCGTGTGCTAACTGCAAATGTCGGATTTTTGTTGAAGTACATACATGATGCAGCAAAAATGATTCTGAATTTTAATATTGATTTCTTAAACAGTTTTTGTGTACACGCATGTAGGTCAATAGGGTACTTGACTACTTTTTTGAAATACAGTTATCAAAAACTAGCTGGTCCAGCGAACTTGGTATCGCTTCAGAACCAATGAATGTTGTGTTAACTTATCAGTTTTTTTATTAAAATTAAATTAATTATAAAAATGAATTAACCTCAACAGCTGTACGAAAATCAAAATGAAAAATTCATTTTATATTCATACACAGAGACAGAGGGAAGCAGAGACTATTGAGCGCGACATGCCATAATAATGATAGGTACACTTCTTTCACACTCATAGTTTTCATAATTTTCACCGATTATAGGCATCCGCTCTATGGAGCAGATGCCTATAATCGGCCCATACGCATGCGTAGCATTCACAATCGCTCAATAAATACCTTTTTTAACTCGTCTTTCAACCATTCTCTCCACATGCTCAAATTGTCTCAAAATACTTATTTTAATTTTAGGGACGGCATCCGGTTTCGTTATCATATTATCCCAGCGACTATATAACCCCTAGACTCCTAATAACAGACGATCGGCTTCGGGCAACACATCTGACAAATAGATCCAATGTAGCTGACCGTTCAAAATCTTCAAGTCAGTTGCGACCACAACTGTGAGCTGTAAATACTTCCGTGTTTGCGAATAAATAACTATTGTAATGGCCCCGTGCACAATAAAATGGTGTGGTATAAATAGCCATAATCAAAATTTTCAGAAAAATGATATTACATTTCACAGGTAAGTCAATAACGACACATAATCACATTTTATTTAAAATTTTACGGAGTTCATCTTAGACTAGCCATTTGGGTGTTTACGCGCCATCTTGTTATATTTGCATCTCTTTCCGACGAAAGTACTTTTTACATTTTCTATTTCGTTTTGTTTTTTAACATGAAAAGTAAGTGATACACCAAAAGGATTTGTCGATATTTCTATCGATAAAATTAAAAATAAGAGAAACTATCGCCCGAATACTCAACTAATCAATTTATCTGAGGCCTATTTAATTTTAACAGGCTTCTTATTTTAAATGGTTAGTTCATTAGTAATAGTTAATTCATTTTAAAAATGATTAGGATATATTTTTGACTAGCGGTATCACAAATAAATGTTATTAGGATAATTTTTTATTTTGTTTGTTGATTATAACGATTATTTTGAGTTATTCTTTGTGTTATTCCTATAAGTCAGCTCTAATATTCTTGTTAATGTCGATGAGATAACATAAATAGTTTCGTTAAAATATAAATATGTTTAATAAATAATAATAATATTACTATAAAACTTTATTACATAAAAGTAATATCGATAAAGAAATCGTGTTTTCATTTAACTCGTCCCATCCCTATGCCTATGTTTCCAAGGTTATATAATGCGACTAGCTTCTGCCCACGGCTTCGCCCGCGTTAATAAGTTTTTTCCGGGCTAAAAGTACATACATAAAAACCTTCCCGTTGAATCACTCTATCCAACACATAAATTCGATAAAGATTAATATTATGACGTTGATACAACTCTTAACAAATAATGCATTAATTCCGACCAAATTTGATTACCATAAAAACGGTTCTAGTGAGTTAATCTTAAAAGATAGACACATACTATTGCGGACATTTTTTTAGATCATTTCAAGAGGAATAATTCTTTCATACATATATTTTTGGTATCTTGAACCGTTTTCGCAGCGCACGCAATGAAAGCCCTCAAGGATGAATAATTTTCCCCGCGTTTTTCACATTTTCCATTATTTCTTCGCTCCTAATAGTAGCACCGTGATGTTATATAGCCTATAGCCTTCCTCGATAAATGGTCTATTCAACACAAAAAGAATTTTTCAATTCGCACCAGTAGTTCCTGAGATTAGCGCGTTCAAACAAACAAACAAACAAACAAACAAACTCTTCAGCTTTATAATATTAGTATAGGTAAGGTGTTGGAAGAACCAATCATAATGCAGTACCCCGCTTCCTCAAACCTCAGGTAGTTGACAGAATTAATTTGAAGAGAAATATTGAACATTAGGAGTCTAGGGGTTATATAGTCGCTGTATTATCCCCATGCGAGAAGCAATAGTGACTCCACATAAATACTCTGTAACGAGTGCATTTTCACCGTATTTACACGACTTTCATGCTTCTGCTAAATCAGCATCGGCAACAGCACAGTATTACGAATCCTTATCCTTGCTCCCTTTACTCTGAAACAGGCTTTCGAGTTCTCATTATAGAGATTTCAATACCCTCAGTCCCACGCGTTAATGACAAGGTTGACCACAGTTTATACTTCAGCACACGATCATAAGCCTTTTCCAAGTTTACGAAGACACAAAGACTATTTTGATTGGGTCAAATGTTTCTCCGCCATGTAACGTATGGAAAAGACTTGATTTTCTTGTTCTTTTCAATCGTGGCATTGTAAATAACATTGGTAAATCAAACACACAATCCAAAATAATTTTCTCTGAATACGAAAATTATCGATTGGATTAATCCAAGAGCATTCATAATACTATCGAAAGTATTCATTGTCGATGCGATACGGCCAATCACAACAAATTGAGAGTTAGAACTCACTTATTTGAAATCCTTTTTCGTTGATGAATTTCCAAAAAAAAAAACGTTTGAAGAGAATTAATTAAAACAAATTCAAATACAAACACGGTCAAAAACTGACTAAAAGTTCGTGAAAACTAAATAATTAACTGGGTAACGGCTAAGCGCAACGGTATGCAACCAAAGAACAACATGACATTATAATATACTATTTGCGACTGCCACAGGAACTTCGCAACTGAAGCATTTGTCAAGGAATAAAAAACACAACGCCCTGTTCCTTTTTTAAAATTTCAAATAAAATGTATAAGAATATGAATTGTGACTGCCTCGGCGGTGGCGTAGTTTTATTACAGTACGACTGCAATGCTGAGGTCTCGGGTTCGATCCCCGCTCGCCCATATTTTCTCACTATAATATTTCAAATTTGAATAACTGCTTTACCGTTAACCAATTGTGATGCTGATTTCACACAACCTATTCGTATAATTTGCTGACATAACATATAAAAAAAAATACAAAATATAATACAGCAAAATACCCTGTTGACGACATATTCGGCAGAGGAAAAAGCAAACCCTTAGGCCGGTATAGTTTTTATATTATCTAAGAGACTGCGACGTCATGACGTATGTTTCTATTTAGTTATTCATACACACTACACACGCGTAACTTGTGAATATGTTGTACGCGCCAGTTTTCGGTAATACACCTATACCATGACCTCTTTGTCATCACAGGCTATGTAATCTGTTACCTGATAAAATTTAACATGTTGTTTTCAATTATGACAAAAGATAAATGTAATCAAAAATAGTCCCCTGAAATCTTATCTAATAATAAAACCTTTAAAAACTTAGCACCCAATGATGTTTCACTCAACACATAATATAAAAAATCTTGTAGTGGATATTGTCCAAATAAAATGCTTTTGTAATTACCTCGCGGCAGACATTTTGATCGGCGAGCGAGAGCCAAAACTCGCACGCCTCCAGAGCCACGCCCTCTTCAGCATCTTGCGTGCGTACTAACATGTACTGTACACAAAAAGAACAACACTTCTTATAGAATCTACTAATGTTATAAATAGTATTCTACTAATGTTATAAATGTCAGTTTGTAACAATGTTTGGAAGTTTGAAGTAGAAACCGCTGCATGGTTTAAATTCTGGATTATGCTAGAGATCATTTTTATCCTGGAAAAGCACATGATGGGACTTTTGCTCTGGGAAAGAACATTTACGTCGCCAGAGTCGTAAGTGATACTAGTATCCAATTGTAATGTTTGTAATGGTAAACAGGTATTTTACATTACCTCAATAATATTGGGAAGGTGAGGAATTAGTCTGTCCAGTCTGACTTCCAATAGAAGAACCAAGGCGTGACAAACATTCTTGCGCACATCTGGGTCCTCATCAGCTGCTAAATGAAAGAGGTTCTAAAAAGGAAACAAATTAGGGTCAAAACAATGTGTGCTCTAAACTATATTGGTAACTTATAATACTAGTCTTGCATCACAGTTACATTATGTTTGTCTAAAATTAATGGCCTATTGGTCAGTGTATACTTGTCAGTTGTAAAGTGAGGGACACTTGACTTCGTTTCAGCACACAAAAGTTTATACAGTCCATAACATAAAAATAAAAACATGTCATTAATTTAAAGGAACATAGTCAACAGCAAATGTGAGTTAATGACTACTGTTTGCGAGACTGATATGTTTAATGATATAACTTCTAGAAACTTAAGAAAAATGAGTACATACAACTGCCTATTCCATATAAACAGACAGTGTAATTTATTTAGATATCAAATGTAAATTTTGAATATTGGATACTGGATACTGGATACTGGACCACACTAAAAACTTTATCTTTTGAATGATGACACAAGCATACCAATAACCTGATGGGAAGTGATACAACCAGTAACACCATACAGGACTACGAATTACAAAGTGTTGTAAGTAAGTACTCCACTGCGCTTGTCACCCTGAGACATAAGATGTTAAGTCTCATAATGCCAGTGGTTTATAGTGCAAATAAATGTTTCTTTTTAGTTACACTAGCTACCTACAGACCAAAACACAACACTGCTTGGTGGTAGACATATGACATTGCAGTGGTATCTACTATCTACCCATATGACAAAACCACCAGCATGAAAACTTGCCTTAGGTGAAGTATTTTCACATATCAAATATCCTATTGGCAAAGTAGCCACTTAATGGATCAGATACATATAGAATACTAGCGGCCCACCCTGGCTTCGCACAGGTAGCAAAGCATAATATTTATACATTTAATTTTCTGTCATACAAAATACTTATGTATTATACATATAAACCTTCCTCTTGAATCACTGCATCCATTGGTGAAAAACATATAAAAATCCGTTCGGTAGTTTTTGAGTTTATCGCGTTCAGACAAACAGATGCGATGGCGGTGTTGTTTTATAATATGTAGTGATGTAAGGACATATCCTTAAAAATAAAAAGATAAAAGTAGCCTATACTTCCTTGGATCTCAAACTATGTCCATATTTATTCTCTCACGGTTCCACCCGCATGAAAATATTTACCATGATAAAAGTACCGGTTTATACTTCTCTGGGATAAGCAATAACCTAGGTGCTTCTCAAGGTCTTCAATTATCTTCCTACGAAATTTCATCGAAATCGGTTGAGTGACGGCTACAACCGCGAGAAAAAATAATCTGAGATAAAAGTCCTAGTTTATATTTTTCCAGGATAAGCAGTAGCCTATGTCCTTCCCTCGGTCTTAAACTATCTCCATACTTATTTCTTTGCGGTTCCATCAGCAAGAAAATATTTTCCGGGATTAAAGTCCCGGTTTATTTTTTCCTGGGATAAGAAGTATCCCAGATCCTTCCCAGCGTCTTAAACTATGTCCCTTCCAAATTTCATCGAAATCGGTTCAGTAGTTTGGGCGTGACGGCTCCACTCACGAGAAAAAAACTGGGATAAAATTCCCGGTTTATGTTTTTCCGGGATAAAAATAGTCTATGTCTTTCCCTCAGTCTCAAGCTATTTCCATACTTATTTGTTTGCGGTACCCCCGCAAGAATATTTTCCGGGATAAAATTCCGGTTTATTTTTCCCGGGATCAGAAGTAGCCTAGGTCCTTTCCAAGGTTTTAAACTATCTCCCTACCAAACTTCATAGAAATCGGTTGAGTGGTTTGGCCGCCCTACTCGCGAGAATAAAACCGGGATAAAAGTTCCGGTTTATATTTTTCCGGGATAAGCAGTAGCTAGTGTCCTTCCTTGGGTCTCCAACTATCTCCATACTTATGTGTTTGCGGTTCCACTCGCAAGAAAATATTTTCCGGGATTAAAGTACCGGTTTATTTTTTCCCGGGATAAGAAGTAGCCTAGGTCTTTTCCAGGGCCTTAAACTATGTCCCTTAAAAATTTCATCGAAATCGGTTTATTGATTTGGCCATAACGACTCGCGAGAATAAAAAAATCCCGGATAAAAGTCCCGGTTCGAATTTTTCCGGGATATAAAGTAGCCTAGTTACTCAGGGATACAGGAGCATTCTAATGGTGAAAGAATTTTTGAAATCGGTGAAGTACTTTTTGAGTTTATCCTTATCAAACATACAAAAATACAAATCTCCTCTTTATAATATTAGTATAGATAAACATTAACATTATTATGGGTTGCTTTTATTTTACCAATTTAAGCTAATAAATGCATAATATGTAATATTACCTCAATAAATGAATCAATGTGCATCATTAAGGCAAGAGTCCTGCCTGTAATGAAATAGTTGACACACGCAATCGCATGACACCTGATTTTAGGTGACGAATGCCTGAAGAATTGTAAGAACTTGGGTATTAAGATGTTCAATGGTCGGTTTAATGCATCACTGTCCAGGATCTCTGCGGTGTCTTCACATATTTTTTGTAGTGCTCCAAAGGCTCCCTAAAACACAAATTTTTACTTTAATGTTTAATGGTACAAATAATTAATTTCATGAACTAAAATATTTAGCTTGAAGAAAAATTTTACATTTCAAATATTTTTGTACTTGATTTTTTTATCATCGAAACATTATATAACATTATAACTTTGTTGTGAATGATCCAATATAATCCTTTAGTGCAATTTATACTATTTACACATATAGTGTAAAATATGGAGATTTTTGTAACCGTGTGTATCTGGTTTTAGATTCCTAAATTTTACAACAGGAAAATCTATTTAAAATAAATTAATACATTTTAATAGTAAAAATACGCATTTTTTACAGAAGTCACAAGAAAAAAAAATTTATTGTAAAAAAAAAGGGTGGGTTTCAGATATTATCAAAATAATAATCCGTCAAATCATATTATCTGTAAATAAAACATAACTATTGACAACATGCACTCCACACTTTTTTTACAATCAAATACATTTTTTTTTTATTTTCTCTATTCTTAATTAAAATTTACTTTAAATCTTATAGTTAGATTTTTTATAAAACTAGTTTTTTAGTTTTTTTTAAACTATTATTTATTTTTAATTTTTTAGTTCTGTTCTACTATTGTCCAACAGATGTCACTATAAATAAACGAAAACGCCACCTTGTGACAAGTACACTTTTTTTACACATCAAAGTAGCCAGTTTAGATATAATTCTACTATGGTCCAACAGATTTCATTTTTTAGTTGGATTTTATATAAAAGCGTGTTTTTAGTTTAAAATATTGAATTGTCATTGCTCCTTGATAAGTATGCCAAATTTAGAATTAATCTGACATTTTAAAGGGGGTCAAAATCATGTTCAAAGTTTCCGTTACATACATACATATGTCTGAAGCTAATAAAAGTGTGGCAAAAATTGAACATTGCAACAATGTAAGCAAAACAAATCACTCACATATTTTAAACTAAAAAAATATTTAATGCTGAAAACATAAAAACACAAAAATAATTCATTTTGTTTCAACTTTATAGAACATGTTTTATATTTTTATTTTTTATGGAAACATTGAAAAAGAAACAGTCAAAACAGGATTTGAACCCGTGACCTCCAGTGTACCGTGCCGGTGCTCTGCCATCTGAGCTATTTCGACCCTACTTTCGTCTGCCCAATTTCTAGTTCCCTATTTTATCTCTTTGAAGGAGATTTAGAACATCTAAAACCAGTGGAGTTAGTAGTATATATTATATAACATAGTTTTCAAGGATGCAAACTGACCTCACAAACATTGTAGTCCTGAGAGTCAAGCATCTGGCACAGTGCAGGCAACAATTCAGGCCATGAAGTGAGCTCTCCCTTGCTAGCTATAGTGGTGATGATAATGCCCACAGTGGCGCGGATCAGGGGCGACGGGTCGCCCACCGCAGACAAACATTCCCGCTTTATAAACTCGGCGACTTCAGGCAAGAAATTGTTGTAGTGGGCCTTCACATTGTTTTTCAAAATCAATCCACTCAGAGACCTTGTGGGTTCCTCTTCGGAAACTAATTTGGTTAAAACGAAAATTAAATAGTTGTTGAAGTCTGGGTATTTGTTCAACTCCTCCAATTTCTGAGATTACATTGTTAGGAAAATAAAGGTTGTCAATGACTGTCATGTCGGAAAAATCGATTTTATCGTAAGCGTCGAGATGAAACGCCAATCTTATAAATGAGTCTAACAACCAAAACATATGACATATTCATCGAAATTAGAAAAAGTAGAGAAACAATTCTGCATAAACAAAAAATAAAGCGGTTAGAGTTATAAAAAATATCCACGCCGATAAGTGCATCGGTGAGAAAATTATGAAAAGGATACTTGTTGGACAGCCCTTTGTGTGGCTGTGTCCGGTGACTGCGACTCCTTGAGAAGCGTTAGAATTTGTCTTAGCCCTTCTTGTTCAGGTTTCCACTCCATTTTCATAATAATTTCACAAAACGGTTTTATTTCACTCGGTCCCGTAAAGATCAACCATGCCAAAATCCGACAATTGCCAGAATAAAAAAATAGCCAAAAAAGAAATCGATTAGTGCAATAGAGAGGTTCATTCACGTTGACATTTAGTCGATTTTTGCCTCGATGGTGTAGATGTACTACGGTACGACTGCAATGCTGGAGTCTCGCGTTGTGGTCTCGGACGACAAAACGTGAAATCGGTAGAGTTGTCAAGTAAAATATAATATTTAAATTTAAATATTTCGAGCAAAAATCGGTATATGCAAAAAAACAAGTAACATTCAATCAAAACCCTTAATTTTAAACTCTAGGGACTATTATTCCACCAAAAGAAGGTAATTTCAATAAACGAGAGTAACTTATACACCGTCATCAAAGTAAACATTTTAAACAAATTTTGCCGTCCCATTATAAGTACTGCCTCCCGCCGCCCCAAACAGAAACATATTGAATAAAAACAAACCTAACAGGAAAGGTTTGATATGTGGCAGTGAGTGGTCTCGAACATACCGATTTTTCGGTATTTATACCGATATTGGGGCTGTCCTACCAAAATACCGAAAAGCCGTCATGATTTTTTACGATTTTTAATAATCTAGGGGATTCTCCCGATTTTTCTACCGATTTTCAGCAATTTAAAGTTAATATCCCCTTTTTCTTTTATATTTTACGATTTCATGGTTAAATATGTTACTTTTTGAAGCGGCGCGGCGTGGGGCAGTACTTTTAAAGGGGCGACAGAATTTGTTAATTTATATTACTTTAATGACTGAGGGAGGGGGGGTGTACGCGTTACTTGAAATTACTTTCTTTTGGTGGAATAATAGTTCCTAGAGTTTAAAATAAAGAGATTTTATTGAATATTGCTTGTTTTTTTTGCGTATATCGATTTTTGATCCAAATATACCGATTTTACTTGGCAACTCTACCGATTTCACATTTTGTCGTCTAAGACCACTGGTAGATCCTGAGGGTAGAACTAACACTGAGTCAAACGTTGTTTTGATGTGAGTTTTGGCGGGAACGTGGAAGTGCCATGAGGTGTTCTTGTTTTAATACATTATTTTGGTGATACTTAGTGTATCACCAAAATAATGTATTAAATTAATGTATTAATGCATAATTGTGGCGGTATATTATCCAATATAATTCTATTCAAGTGCTCAAATGAAGTGAATTTAAATTTTTTTCGTTGCCGCCAAAACTCCTTGATAAAGTCTTGGTAAGGTAGCCACTGCTTTACTACGACATAGTACGTAGGAAAAAAAAGAGACAACCAAAAATATCACTTAAGACTAGGCTGTATGGGCTTAAACCCTTTGCCTTCCCAATAAGGGAAAATTATAAAAAAAAATTGTTTTGATGTTTGACATATTATTATAACCTATCTATTGCAATTTGCAACGTGATATCTTAATTATTATAGATTAATTTCGTAGAAAGACTCGATTTCAATAGAAATCCAAGATGCCTAAAATTAAAATTGAGAAAAAATCTAGAATACATAATGAAATTGCAAAACAAGGTATTCGCCGTCTGTTTTTTTAGCCCACTCTTTTTATATATAAATTAATACACAATATTATCGTGTTAAAAATGTGTAAAAATAACGTACAAGTTTAATTAGGATAAATTAAGTTGTTGCAACCAATCACTTTTCGTTTAATGCCTAATAACTGATTGTAACATCTTATATTAAATCAGTGTGCATTCAGCAGTCACTCCGGGCGTTTGATTTCTTATATCATTCCTCTTCCGCTATATCAGTTTATTTATTTATTAATTCTATCATTTCACCAGTGTAAGGGAAGCATTTACCCATACAATAAGGGATCATAAAAGTATCTGTAGTAGCACTGTACTAAGATTATTCTCATATTGCTTACAGGCATTCAATTCAACAAGGATTTTGGGCAACATATATTAAAGAATCCACTAATAATTACATCAATGTTGGACAAGTCTGGTTTGAGGCCCACAGATGTAGCCCTCGAGATTGGTCCTGGTACTGGTAACATGACAGTCAAGTTACTAGACAGAGTTAAAAAAGTAATAGCTTGTGAAATTGATACAAGGTATGCCACTATATGTGTATATTTATATTGTTTATATGTTTGCATACATGCAGCATATATGGAAATCCAGTTAACCAGTTTTGTTGTATTAATAATTTAACAGAAGCATAGTATTGTTGGGGTGGGGGTGTACATATGAGTTTTGTTTGTTGAAGTGAGCTATTTGTTAGTGCTTCAGAGCGTTAAGTGTTCTCACGACACCACTGATGGAGTATAACAATTTTCCTACGTCATATTGTGCTTATGTAAAATTTTCCCATTTGCTTTATAAAATGAATATTGTAAAGAAGTGATATTTGAAATAATACAACAGAAATGAAATTCTGTATCATTTTAGGCTGGTGGCAGAACTACAGAAGCGTGTACAAGGAACTCTGTATCAAGCAAAACTACAAATTCTAGTGGGTGATGTGTTAAAAACTGAATTACCATTTTTCGACATCTGTGTAGCAAATATTCCATACCAGATAAGTTCTCCATTGGTTTTCAAACTACTCCTGCATAGGCCATTCTTCAGGTGTGCAGTACTCATGTTCCAAAAAGAATTTGCACAGAGATTGGTGGCCAAACCAGGGGATAAATTGTATTGCAGGTTGTCAATAAATACTCAGCTGCTGGCAAGAGTGGATATGTTAATGAAGGTAAGCATGTAACATGCTACAGGATATTATTAGAACATACTAGACTTTGCCCACTGGTGGAGCCGCATTAAAAAGTTTTCTGGGATAAAAGTCCCACTTTACATTTTCCTCAGAGAAGAAGTAGCCTATGTGTTAATCCAGGACATGATGTACCCGTGTGCCAAATTTCATCAAGTCCTTTCAGTAGTTTTTGTGTGAAAAGAGTAACAAACATACATTCTTACAAACTATTGTGTTTACAATATTAGTAGGATTGTATTGCGTAGATTTTAACTGTTTATATTGATTTACCTTACTAAATACATTATTATTTGTTATAGGTTGGAAAAAATAACTTTAAACCCCCACCCAAAGTGGAGTCAAGTGTAGTGCGGATAGAGCCAAGAAATCCACCACCACCTATAAACTTTGTAGAATGGGACGGTCTGACAAGGATAGCATTTGTAAGAAAAAACAAAACATTATCAGCCACATTTAAACATGGGACCACAATGGCAGTATTGGAGAAAAATTATAGAGTTCACTGTTCATTACATAATAAGGTAATGAAATTTAACTTAAATAAAAAGTAGACTAGACATGATAGTATTTATAACTAAATTTAGGTACCTACCAGGTACTACCTAATGTATTACAATGTTGGTGGTTCATTAAAATATATATATATATATAGAGATCTCTTGACGGTAAATGTTGATCAGACGCGACTTCACGCGAGCACTTTGTTGATCCAAAAATCTATGTTGATCCGGCGCCTTTTGTTGATCCAATATGCATTTCTGGTAACTAATGTGGCTCCAACCGGATCAACATCTGCACTCACGGGACTTCTTACTCACGTTTGCCGAAGTTGATCCGATATACAAATCCACCTTGCGATAGTTACGGAAAATGTTGATCCGATTTGAATGAGCCAATCAGAGCACAGCAAACAGTCAGATTCAGATTGGATTGGCTGAGAGCAGCCGCGACGTTTTATACACATCCAATTAATTATATTTTATTCATAGTATCAACATGTTACTAATACGGTGTCACTGTGCCCAATTGGTAATCACACTAATATTATAATGGCGAAAGTTTGTGAGAAAGTGTGTGAGCATATTAGTTACGTCTTCACGCTCAAACGGCTGGACCAATTTTGATGAAATTTGATATAGCCGTAGTTGACACCCTGAATTATTACATAGACTAACTTTTATTCCGAAAAGTATTCCTGCTGGAATTTAAGCCGCGACTAACACCGCGGAGCGCAACTAGTCAAAGTATAAAAAAGTGATGCTATCTAAAGTGTCGTAGATTGTTTTATACTCCATGTGAAAGAGATAATTTATCTATATTTTTTTACTGTATTTTTTACTCTGTGATACAGGACTCTTACATTCCTTCAAAAGCTATTGAACTTCGTTCTGCTCCAGGGTACAACGCCCAAGGCATGGAACAGGAGTGTGGTGGTATTGTTCTTAAAAAAACGGTGATAACGCCTTTTTTAAGAATTACAGACCCATCTTCTTGAGCCATTTTTACAAGCTGTTCTCAAAAGTCATCACGAATCGTCTCAAGCGCTGGCTAGATGACTTCGAGCCTCCCGAACAAGCCGGATTCCGTAAAGATTATAGTACAATAGACCACATCCATACGCTGCGGCAAGTTATACAAAAAACTGGGGAGTATAACTTGCTACTTTTCTTAGCGTTCATAGACTATGAGAAAGCCTTAGATTCGATCGAGACCTGAGAGGCTACTGCGAAAAACGAAATCCGTAGTTTCGGGTGACGGATCGCACGTTTTCTTACTACGAAGTGTTACGGATCCTTCTTTATGAAGAGTTGTTGCGTGACGAAAGTGTTGAGCGAAGTCGGAAGCGTCGCAAACTGCGTGAAACCTTCGTTCAACGGTGACGGATCCGAAGTAATTTGGTAGTAAGGTTAAATCCGAAGTTCGTCGTTTCTTCGTTTCGGACCGACGTTTCGGATTTCGTTTTTCGCAGTAGCCTCTCTGGGCTGTGCTGCAGTCTCTACAGCGGTGCCACATTGATCATCGGTACATCGAAGTGTTGAAGTGCTTGTATAAAACGCCACCATTTAGGTCCGAGTACAAGAACAGAGTTCGAAAGCCATTCCACTACCCAGAGGCGTGAGACGGAGATGTTATCACTCCGAAACTGTTCACTGCCGCGTTGGAAGATGCTTACAAGCTCTTGGAATGGAAAGGACTCGGCATCAACATCAATGGCGAATACATCACTCACCTTTGTTTTGCCGATGACATCGGTGTACTGGCAGAATCGCTGGAGGGTCTGACCACAATGCTCAACCGAGTTTCTCAACTGGTGGGTCTCAGGATGAACATGGACAAGACCGAGATCATGTCGAATGTTCATGTTGTGCCAACCCCGATTATCGTTGGGAGCTATGGGCCGCCTAAGATGGCTCACGGTCACTCAGCGAGCTATGGAAAGGGCTTTGCTAGGTGTTTCTCTACGGGATCGAATCAGAAATGAGGAGATCCGTAGAAGAACGAAAGTCACTGACATAGCCCAATGGATACGCAAGCTGAAGTGGCAATGGGCAGGGCACATAGGTCGAAGAACTGACGGCAGATGGGACAAAAAATTTTTCGAGAGACCACGTACTGGCAAGCGTAACTTCAGCCGTCCATCTGCAAGATGGACCGATGACTTGTTAAAGGCTGCAGGAACGCGCTGGATGCAGGCCGCTTTTGATAGGTCCATCTGGAAATCTTTGGGGGAGGCCTATGTTTAGCAGTGGACGCCATACGGCTGATATGAAATCCTCCTAGCCAGTTTCGGCCACGGCGGCCAATCTCAACGGAGATCAGCCAGGTACGCAGGAGATATTATAGTGCACAAGTGTGTGCGCAATACACAGGTGCACTCGCTATTCCTTCACTCTCATAGTCCGGTGAGACGGCAATCCGACATGACCGGAGAGAGATCAGGCGCAGGACCAACGGCTTTACGTGCTTTCCGAGACACGGGGGTATCACACCGCCAACTTCCTGACTCCGAGCTGCGACTGAGTAAATTTTAAGATGGAAAAACCCAGTCACAATTTTTTTTGGCTCGACCCGGGATTCGAACCCAGGACCTCAGCGCGCAAATCGTACTCGTAATGCGTACGCAATACCACTACGCCACCGAGGCAGTCGGCTGATAATGATGATGACGATACCGGATGATAGACCTCGATGATTGTTCTGTGGAAATGGACTCACAAATTTGCTGCATGAGAATGGACGTTTCATTTTTGTCTCCCACGAAAAGTCGCCCCTTTCTATCACACTAAGTTGTTTTAATACCCATCCGCTTTTTTTTTTTTTTTATTTGTAAGGCCATCTTCGGCGCATTAGGGACGGCTGCGGGCTCCCTCCGACTCACGTCTAAGTTGTCGTCCGCAACCGCCCCTGCGCGTACCGCTGTTGCGGTTCTTCTCCTGTTGTTGCGGGGGCTCAGAAGCCCCCGTACACCGAAGGACGCCCTTGGTGTCCGAGGCAGCGTGAGATACGCTGCCGTCCATCACGGGGGTCACAGAAGTTGGCTAGACTAATAGGTGGGCGGCACCTCCCGCCCACCCGTGACGCCGAAGGCCCCTATTAGTCGCCTTTTACGACAGGCAGGGGATACCGTGGTGGAATTCTCCAAACGCCCCCAATCCACAGGGCGGACCCATCCGCTTTAGACTTGAAAATGTGTTGTGTGTGTGAAAACATTTTTGCAAAACAGAAAACGCTTAATTATAAATGTGTTACCTAGTATTATACTAAACTTTACCTTATAAGAGACTGAAATCTCAATGTTAAGAAGTTCAAAATAGCGACCTCTTTTCTTAAGTCTATTATTAGATCTGTCTTTTACTATCAATGGCATGCCCAAGTATCGATTTTGACGTCAATTGTCCTTAAAACAAAGAAATTCAAAATGGCGGCCACTTTTTTCAATTGTAACATTGGATCTGTCCTTTGTACCCAAGGCCATGCTCAGATATCGATTTTGAAGTCGATTGTCCTAAAAAATAAGAAATTCAAAATGGCGGCGAATTTTTTTAAATTTAACATTAAATCTGCTCTTTGTACCTAAAGCCATGCCCAGATATCGATTTTGAGGTCGGTTGGCCTTAAAACAAAGAAATTCACAATGGTGGTCATTTTTTGAAATCTAACATTTAATCTGCCCTTTATGATAATTCTCCCGTGAGAAAATATTGTGTCACACATGCGCGCGCATCGTAAAACTTCACTCCCATAAATTTTTCATAACGCGCTTAAAGAAGTATAACTTCAAAAACCGGAGAAAACAGTAAAACAGATTTTGCCGCTTTGTGTTTCAGTACCTATTCGTCAATTTTGGCTCCGGATCAACTTAGTCAAAGTAAATGTCGCATATAAGTTAAATATATTCTGGATCAAAGTAATCACATTCAGTATCATTTTTTTGACCGTTAATGGATCCACAAATGTTGGTCAAAACGTCGACGAGTATGTTGAAAACCTGTGAGTACAGATCCACCGACGTCACACGCGCATCAAACACGGATCAAAGTATATCAGTTTGCGACACTCGGAGCTGAGCAAACACGTGAAATAGGTGGATCAACATTTGTTCTAACTTCACACTGGAGCAACATTTACCGTAAAAGGGTCATTATATACAGTGTCATTTCAACATTGCGTTACTAAATGAAACCACATATTCAGCGTGACCTCTGCTAACATCGTGCAAAATATTATCCATGGGTAACGCATACTTTCGCCAATAATCCAGATTATAGTTTTATAGTTTTTTGATCACGCTGTGTTTTAGCGCGCTTGACTTTATTCAGTGAATCACGTCACAGCTGACGATGTTATTACAAAACCTATAGGATTAAGAAGGGCAACTCACAAATTCACTTGCAATACATTCACTCACATAGCTGCAGCAGTACCGCTTGAGACGTGGAATTTGAAATAAAATAATTAAATTGCTACTAGAGCAGTCCCTACTCCCTAACTAATACGTTATAAATATCAACATGAAATAAAAAGTTGTCATGTTATTGTGTGAAAAGGAACTAATTATTTTTTAAGTGTTATGCTGTAAAGAAAAGTATTAATTCTTTAATAATAAACTTTGTTTTCGTTAATAAATAAGTTTACCTATCGAAATAGGTAGGTAATTAACAACTCGCAGTCACTATTAAAAAAGTTACAGGATTTTAATCTATTGATATTATATTTTTTGATTCCGTATGATATTTCAACGTTTATTTTAATTTAAACATCAATATTTCTGGACGTCATGCCTAAAATAGGTTTACGTAAATACTTTATACTACCAAACGCCTTATTATGCCTTCTGTACCTTCTAATCTCTAGCTACATTTTGTATCGCGTCAGAGTCGTTGATCTTGTTACTAACACATTGAAACTAACGTGCAGATACCAACATGCTGTGTCTCTTTCGCACGCCATTCAATACAAACACGCACTCAAACACGCTGTGTTGCCAGTATAAACATTTTTACCGACAAGTTTGCTAAAATGACACAGCTTTTCAAAGAATCGGATATTAGTTTATTTATCACATGGATTTCTAACACACTTAAATAAGTGTATTAAATAATAAAATAACTAGGGCAATTATGCTAATGAAAAGTCTACTTAAACGAATACGCAGCAATATCTTTGTATTGTAAAAATAACATTACTTTAAGCAATAAAGCATACCAGAGCTCTAACATCATTTAATTTCAATATGCATTGTGGTACGGTTAAAATAGCATAGAACAATGTAAAACTAAAATTGCAAGATATTGCAGAATAAGGTAATAGTACCAAAGCTTGGTATCCCTGTGGGAGCACGTGTAACACGAACATCAGCTGGCGGGGCCAACGATCGCGCGCGCCAGCGGGCGCACGGCGCACTTGTCGGCATGTTCTTTGTATAGGGCTGCCATTACCTAAATTGCCGACGCCGGACAAACACGGCAAGAATCCCGGACATTTGGGCGAAATATGGGTTTATTCCCGGACATCTCTGACAGAGTACCCCAGTATCTCCGCACCGCAATAACAATCGTAATTTTTAATAGTTCCTGCCTGAGTAATAATACCTAAAACTGGCGTTATTTACTAACCACTTATAAAGTGACTCGACCAAGTGCACAAAAATCCTTCTAAATACCTATGTTTTACCTACTTACAATAATTTTGGTTATTAGTCAATTGAATATCCTGGTTATTTTAAATTAAGTTCAGCCATTACTATACGTACGTAAATGTTACTTATTCTTGACAAAAGTGTGCGTGTATTCTATGAAGTGGTAAAAATTAACGTTTTTTACCCTACTAGTAAATTACGACAATTCCAGGTAATAGCAATAAGTACAAGTGATATTTATCAAAATGTGTAACGTTTCGAAATACATCGAGATTCGCGGTCCGGGATTCGTGGACTTTATGCCTATCCCGCGCGGCCTAAAATATGGCCCCGCACTGGCTCTTCCAGGCGCATGCGCCGTGGGGCGCGGGGGCCTGCGCGCGCGTTGCCCGCCAGTCGCCCGGCAGCAACACGACGTGGCGTATGTCGATTTACGTATTGAATGTTAGGCCGATGCTCCCTATGTACTTACCGGTACCTATTGTAATTTTATTATTATATCGTTTTGTATCGATCCGAGTGACCTTGTCTCTGACATCGCTTCGGGAGACGCGAGCCATGTGTAGGTAAAAACCTATTAGTTTAGTAGTCCTTTGTCGGCTTTTATGCGCACACGATCAAATGTTCTCTAATTGTAATTATTATTCTATTGTGTTAATTTTTAAGTTTCTGTTGTGGTAAACTATGATTTACATTTACAAAGCTCGTGAATAAAGTGTTAATGTTTCCTTGAAGGTCGTTGAAATGTCTTTTGTACTTTTAGGGATTACTGAGTAAATGTTCAAAATTCCAATCTTCAAGAACCTCGTTGACACTCGTATCATAACGGTAGCATCATAGTCGGTTTCACGAAATCGATCGACGAATTTGACGGCTTGAGCGTGCGATTCTTGCTGATGTATCGTGTGATAGTTGATGGAATCTTAGGGTTGTGAGGCTTTTTGATAAGCTACGTGCGGTGTACGGACTGTGACCATTATCGAAGATGCTTCAATGATTTCAGTCTTCTAAAGGAGACATAACTGGCTCTGACAGAATCTAGTAAGTGACTGTTGTTTTGATTGACCTATGTGACCTGACACAGAAGCATAGGTAATAATAGCGACCTCATCTTTTCGGTTTGGAATAAAGCTTCTTGGTTACGATGGCGCGATGTCTTATCGTTGCGCTCCGTGTGTGCATCTCTTGTTCGCGTGTGCGTGAGCATATTATCAATGAAACACACAACCTCAGTGACGTTGACGCTCCGACGATCTCTCGTATACTAGTAGTGGCAATAGGATGTCTAAAATTAAAAGACCTTTTTTGTTCTTTATTTTGTTTGAAAAATGTACTTCTTTATTTTACACTTATGGTTAAATTAATTAACTGCATGGTGTTTCTTTCAAATTGATTTTATCGCAGTTAAATTTATGTATTCGATTACAAAATGACCCTGTATATATATATATATATATATATATATATATATTGAACTATATGTTCTTCTTCTTCAGCCTTTAGGAGTCCACTACTGAACATAGGCCTCCCCCAAAGGTTTCCAGACCAACCTGTCAGAAGCGGCCTGCAACCTTCACAAGGTCATCTGTCCACCTTGTAGGAAGACGTCCCATGCTGTGCTTACCATTACGTGGTCTCCTCTTGAGAACTTTTCTACTCAAAATGTATTCTAACTATATATTCACTGCCTCGGTGGCGTAGTTGTATTACAGTACGACTTCAAAGCTGAGGTCTCTGGTCCGATCCCCGGGTCGGGCAAACGATATGGCGATAGGCTCGCCCCCTATCACATTATGGGACGGAATAACGGCGAAAAGTGGGTGCACTAGTTGCGCCTCTGCCTACCCCTTCGGGGATAACAGGCGTGAGTGTGTGTGTGATATTCACAGCTCAGTTCAACAGTCTTGTTTGAAAATTTATTCATATAATTTTTTTTCTTAGCCAACATTTTAATTGGTTTATTTGTTGTTTCCTTTTTACAATTTTATCTAATGAATAAATAATTATTGTTTAATATTTTACAGGAAATGGACTTCGACATTAAACAAAAAGTTCAAGATATATTAACAAAATGTGAAGCTACTGAAATGAGAGCAAGAACGATGGATGTTGATGACTTTATGAAGTTGCTGCATGCATTTAACTCTGAAGGAATACATTTTGCATAAATATATTACTTATAATATCGTCGGAGATAGTGCAAAACCGCGTAACGAGCACTGGTAAATACCGCGTGACGAAAAAAGTTTAATTGAAATTAATACTTAGGACACTAAACTTATGATTGGTAATACTATTTTTTTTTTCTTTCACTTATGCGGTATTTACCAATGATCATAACGCGGTATTGTACTATCCCCGACGATATGCCTTTTTTGAGCTAGGAATGATGCAATAGAATGTAAATTTTGGAAAGCTACATGTCTATTAGTACTTTGAGTAATTTCTCACTGTTGTCTTCACGAAATAAAGCTTTACTTAAAATATGTTTCAAAATCGGTTCACTCTAATTATTGCCCATTACTAGAGACCACATTCTCCCATCTTTCTGGAAATAAATGAATTCCATGTCGGAAAAACGATTCCTCTTATAAGCCAGTCCAAGAATCGATCGATTTTTTAATTTCTTTGTAAGAAGTGAAGCGATGTTCAGCCAAGCTATGCCCCGATCGCTGATGCATTACCATTCAAAATTCCGTGCACCAATGAATACTGCTAATGCCATCTTCTACAAAACAGCGAGAACTTACTCGAGGTCCTGATATTGAAGTCATAAAAACCATAAATAAATGAAATTTACAGGTCACAGAAATATTAATAAAAATACAGGTCTCAATTTTCTGTAACTATATTTAAAATAAAGTGACTAATATGTAAATTTTATTTGTATCATTCATATGGCTGCTTGTTTGAAGCCTCGGTCAGCATAATCAGCACCAACACAGCGTTCCGACTTGTAAGGGAAACCGGGTTGTCCAGGCAACACCATTGGCTTAGTTCTAATCATTCTCCAACCACCTTTCTTAGTCCAGTCCTGGAAAATGTAATAAAGTTGAATAAAAGAACATTTAAAGGCCAAATATTTCATTGTACATTTTGGGGGTCTAGGTGAACTTTTTTGGTAGAAAGATTTACAAATTCTATGCATAATCAAAATATTGCTTGATACTACTGACTAGTGTATTTTTAAAGAAATCCCACATTTGAAAAGGTAAACAATAATCTGTATAAAGTAATAAAAAAAGGTAAAAAAAAGTTATATTTTGCGATATACAAATAAGTATAACTGCAAAGCTGAGGTCTCGGTTTCGATCCCCGGGTCGGGCAAAAGTGATATTGAGTTTCTCTATTCAGTATCAGCCTGGAGTCTGGAATTTGTGCCGGATATGGCGATAGGCTCACCCCTATCAGATCATGGGACGGAATGACGGCGAAAAGTGGGTGCACTAGTTGCGCCTCTGCCTACCCCTTCGGGGATAATAGGCGTGAGTGTATATGTATGTACAAATAAGTATATTACATATTAATTGCAATATCAAGTAACATAAACCGTTGGCAGGCTAATTGACTTGAGCAACATTTTTTTTTTTAATTAAAATTATGTTCATGATATGAACGAAAGCCTATAACTCAATGATACAAAATATGACATCTTTAAAATTATAATTTGAGTTTGTATACTCACATTGCCATTATACTTGATGTAGTAACGTGCACATATTGCTGTGAATCCAATCAAAGCAAACTTCCCAGTAAGGTACCTGTAGACAGATGCACGCTCTGCACCCTGAAAATAAAATACTCCATTAAATTAATTGAAAAACAATCTTAAGCTTATCATATTAAAATATTATGTACAGTCAGCAGCATAAATATCTGTACAAAATCAAGATTTCAAATCTCCTATACATGCGTTAAGTTAAACTGAACAAAAAATTCTCCATATGAACTAAGGTAAATCACTTTTATTTATGTATACATATATATACATATACATATACACTCACGCCTGTTATCCCCGAAGGGGTAGGCAGAGGCACAACTAGTGCACCCACTTTTCGCCGTAATTCCGTCCCATGATGTGATAGGGGGCGAGCCTATCGCCACAGCCTTTTATTTATGTGGAGAGAAAAAAAAGATTAGTAAGAACACAAAAGTATTTATGTAATTTGAAATTTTGAATTTGTTCAGCTACTTATGCTGTACATGACACAGTGATTGATTTTTTCCTACAAAGACAATTATTTACTAATTTACATTACTGATAGTATTAGCCCTTTTTTAAGCACATTTTCAAAATTCTTATAGTGAACTTCTCAAGTATGCTGGTTTCCTCATAATGTTTTCCTTCATCGTTAAAGAAAAACATAATTCATACATAATATTACCGATTGGTGATTAAAATAGTTCCAATACATACTAGCCTATTTATAAACTGAAAAGATGGACAACTTCAGATGATACTCAAATTCAGAATGAAAATAAAATTACACATGTTAAATCGTGAATACATACATTATTCATCAAAAACAAACAGCTGACAGATGGGGGTTAGATTATTGTTATGTAATCTTACCAATACTGGAGTTAGCTTCGCAAACAAAACATCCAAAGGTTTGCGATAAAACCGGCGAATTGGATTTGTACGCTCTTTCCAATATTCCTCAACATGCACGGGCTCGTTGGCAGACAAGACTTGGTCCTTTAACCATTGCTTTCGCCAAGCCCTTTCTGCATCTGTCATACCCAAACATCTTTCCCTTTCAGATGCTACACGGCCAGCAATGGCCATAGGCTTTACGCCCGCTGTTTGAGCCATTTTACTTTTGGAAACTATCTAAAAGACAAAAGTAATTGCCTTGGCACCTAAATTTGAAATTCCGAATAAATAATGAAATTCCGTATGAACGAATGATATCAGCTGTTACCGTCAGTTTGTTGTGCAACAGATTATTAATAAAGCTTGACGTATAAGATCAATATGTCATGAAACTGACCTGACAATTATTTTGGCAAAAAGGACAGCGCGCCGCGGCGTTGCCAAATTATAATTTAAAAATAATCATGTCAATACCAGTGTTGCCAGATTAGGCGATTTTTTGCCATTTAGGCTATCGCAGAGGGTGTCAGGGCCACTAAAAATTGCGAATGGCGACCGGTCGCCATTTAGGCTATGCGAATGGTGTTCAGTCGCCAATTTAGGCTACCTTGGAAAGTTTGTCTTTTAAACCTTGTTTTTGTCAAATTTGAGGATATTTTTAGCTGTGAGGGTACAAAATATATATATTCAGATCACCTTACACACGATAATTGTAAAATTGGGGACTTTTTTAGCTCTTCGCATCCTCACACAATTGGGCGACTTTAAGCTACTTCAAATTTTTGTCGAGTTGGGCCAGCGTTCATTTGACGTTGAGGACGTTTTTTTTTTGCTCCTTTGCATCTCCATTCCATGAGGCGACTTTAGGCTACTACCAAGGAGATTGTAATATATCTATATAAGGTTCTTGGCTACTACACAA
This sequence comes from Lapara coniferarum, assembly GCA_949316025.1. Lineage (NCBI taxonomy): Eukaryota > Metazoa > Arthropoda > Insecta > Lepidoptera > Sphingidae > Lapara > Lapara coniferarum. The sequence continues at coordinate 6,195,437 of OX438919.1, read as the reverse complement.
TGAATTTTCGGCGACTTCAACCATCATACATCAGGCAACACTGCTCAATACGTCGCAAACGGAGGAGTTTTGGCGGGAATGTGGAAGTGTCATGAGGTGCTCTTGTTTTAATTCATTATTTTGGTGATACTTAGTGTTATATTGCATAATTATGGTGGTATATTATCCAATATAGTTCTATTAAAGTGCTCAAATGAAGTGAATTGAAATAACTGTGCCAATCAAGTGTTTTTTCGTTGCCGCCAAAACTCCTTGATAAAGTCTTGGTAAGGTAGCCACTGCTTTACTTCGACATATTAGTTAGGAGTTTGGACTGAGGATGAAAATATATGAAAGACGGGCTCAATGGACTAGTATCCAGAGCTGTAATAATTAATTTAAAAAAAAAAAAAAACGTCGCAAACGTCAAAAGGCTTTCTGCTAATCTGAATGTTGAGATAAGTTTTTCCCATATTCGCGCCCGGTAATGCTAGAACAAAAAATATCGACCATAGAAACTGACAGTGCAAGAATCTCAACTGACATTCCGCGCCCCCCTTTCGTCGTCTTCACCCCCGCCAAGAACAGTCGCCATTTTGACCATGTGTCACTGTCAAAAAAGGCAAGCGTCGGCCATCACCTCTTTAAATCCACAAATACAGTAATATGCAGTCAATGTAATTTCAACATTTTTAACAATATTACGAAGGTGTTGTGTATCCAAGTGGAATAGTTTACGACAAGACGTTAAATTGCATCAATTTCCCGCAAGGAAAGAGATTAAAATCTGGTGGATACAGTGCATAGGTAGTGAAAATGTTTGTGATACAAAGAACATGCATGTTTGCCATAAGCATTTTGAGCAAAGATTTGTTTACCAGGCAACAAAACGCTTGAAGAGTGAAGCCTATCCAAGTTTATTTACAGACTTGGAGATTTCTTCAGGAAATTCGTCATTGGTTTATGAAGAAACAGGTAACTTATCTTTCAGAAACGAAGATACTTTTAAGATATAGCTAAATTGTTTTTAATATGTCTTGTCTTTTCTAGTTCCTCTGAAGTACAGAAATCACGATTATGCACGAAAGCGACACATTGACCATACATACTCAAAAACTGAAGAAAGTATCCTGTTTAAAGTGGCATGCTCTGAAGTCAATGGTATGTGGTAATTTATGTATATTGTGTAATCTAAATTCTAACACACACACACACTCACGCCTATTATCCCCGAAGGGGTAGACAGAGGTGCAACTAGTGCACCCACTTTTCGCCTTTATTCCGTCCCATGATGTGATAGGGTGCGAGCCTATCGCCATATAAATTCTAAAGTTGCCTGCCATCTGGTGAGCAGCTGGCTTGTCTCTATTAATTAGTCATCAACTTTGCTGTGTGTCTGAAGACAGTCATGGGTAGAATTATAAGCATAAGAATAAGATCTGTCCTAAAGTAATGACAAGGCCAAAAAGTATACTGTGTTTATTGATAGATTTGAATAATAATTAGTAAATGTAAGATGTTTTATTGTTTTTTTTTTTCAGTGATTTGTAAGTCAAGACAGTCTGCTGCTGTGACCTCCGGAACTGAGATCCAGGGTACACAAGGTATTTATTTGTTTGAAGTTTGTTGTATTGTGGTCCTACAAAGTCTTTGTTGACTATTTTTGTGTATAATATTTTGTTTTATTTTCAGCTTCATCATACAAAACTCCAAAAAAGTTGGTCAGAAGGTGATTAATAAAAACATTGGGCACCTTATCTCCGCAATGTCAACTAATCTATAATGAATATAAGAAAGCAAAACGTATAAGTAATTATAAATCCAGAGCGCAGAAGGCATTGGTATTCAGTAAAGAAAAGTCTTTAGAGGGTTTAACTAAAAATATAAATCCTTTAACTAAGAAAGTTCTGTGGAAATCATGCAATAAAAATAAAAAGGCACATAGATTTACAATGGATAAAATTAATTTAATTTATTTTATTTTTTTCTTAACTCTGATGTTATTGAAAACTTTTTTGGACTGCCTCGGTGGTGTAGTTGTATTACAGTACGACTGCAAAGCTGAAGTCTCGGGTTCGATCCCCAGTTCGGGCAAAGTGATATTGAGTTTTTCTATTCAGTATCAGCCCGGAGTCTGTAATTTGTGCCCGATATGGCGATAGGCTCGCCCCCTATCACATCATGGGACGGAATGATGGCGAAAAGTGGGTGCACTAATTGGACCTCTGCCTACCCCTTCGAGGATAACAGGCGTGAGTGTATATATGTATGTATGTGTTTTGGACAAGTACAGGCATACAATTATTATAGATTTAATAATCCGACTGCCCACTCTTATTAACATTTAAAGCTCTATTAATAACAAGATTTATAAGTTTTAATTGTGAAGATTTTAGTATCAATATTTTAAATTTAGAATCCTTGTTTGAAAATGTGAATTCTGCACCAACGATGAACTCTAAATTAGATAGTTCAGATATAACTGAAAATATTGAGTTTAGTAATGAAGAAAATATTCATGAACAAGCCAGACGAGAATGGTTAAATATTCATTCAAAGGCCTACACAGAAGGGTGGGTAACAAGGAAAGTGCTTTCTAAAATTAATAATTGTGCAGAATGTAAAAGCAATCTTTTAAGTGAATAATAATATTCACAATTTCATAGTAGAAAAATAATATAAAAGTTGTAAGAATGCAAGAAAATTAAGTTATCCCCATGAAAACATTGTTATAAGTTTTGGTAATGTAATTAAAATTACAAACGAATATTTGGAACAACAAGGACATAAAAATAATATTATTAAAAGCATTAAACAAAGTAATGTTCCAAATATTCTTTTGAATTGCCATTTTCACAAAAACTTAGTTCCTGAATGTTTGTTAGACATAAGTATTAAACTCTGTATTTTTATTGGTGCAATGTAATAAACAAAATATTAAAAGAGATAGACAACATAAGGGCCGAAAAATATAAATTAAACAAAATGCAGAAGAAAGCATTGCTTAAATTTAAGAAAAAGTTCAAAAATAAAAATGTAAAATAAAAACCTGTTTTATTTCAACATGTAAATTGTTTCCTTAATATTAAATATTTTTTAAGTTAAAAGGAAAGAATCTAATCACTAAATAATCAACAAGGCTGTATGGGCCTGAAAAAATTTCCATCATGGGCTGCATGGTTTTGTTCCTTAGCCTATACTACAAATGTCCGTAAAAAAACAATTAAATGTCATCTGACAAACTTGCAAGTCTCCTTTACGGTTCAAAGATAATGTATCCGACATGGCGGTCTGAACGTAGTTCTTCTGAGTAGTCTGTGCCCATATTTTAATTAGTGTTTCATATTTTTAATTGTGTTGTATTCGTCCTTTCAAACGGTGAACATTAAAGAAAACATAAAATGCCTCGTTTTCACAAGGTAGAGATTAACAAAACTGAATGGAATGTGCCGGAAAGATATCAGATGCTCACACCAGTGGGCTCCGGCGCTTACGGTCAAGTTTGGTATGTATTTGACTCGGAAGCGCGGCAGGCAATATGCCAGTATTTATTAATAAGCATATAATGATTAATATTGTGCGGTCAGCCACTTGATGCGATAAATTGTAAAGTAATGTTGGAGCCAGGTACATTGGCCGTACGTGGGCGGAACAGGTTTAGTTGTGAGTCTATTATTACATTCAAGATTCACGTTTGTTTACAGTTCGGCCATAGACACCTTGCATAATGTGAAAGTGGCAATTAAGAAGTTAGCAAGACCATTTCAATCTGCTGTGCATGCTAAGAGAACATACCGCGAACTTCGGATGCTTAAACACATGAACCACGAGAATGTCATCGGTATGTATGACAGACAAGAAATTTTTTTTCGGTAAAATTAATCTAATATAATATGTAAAAGAGAAAAAAATGTGGTTGAAAAGAAATTAATATTATAATGAGTGATATCAATCTTAACGAATGAAAGTGTAGTGCTACAATGGCCAAATCTAAAGCAATTTTTATGCATATCACAAATATTCTTCAATATTTAATCAGTGCTCTGCTATTTTATGACTGGTTATAATCTACGCTCAGTTTGTAGTCATGTTAATTAAATATTCTAAAGACATGATTAGTATCATCATCATCTTATACTAGTCAATTACAGAACATAATATAAACCTATGACCACTTTTTAAACGAAAATATGTTTATTTTTTATTCAAATAATCTAAAAGGACCTATCTAATAAAAAGCTGAGTTTTCAGTTGACCTGTATTTTCTTTCTGAACTATTTATTTGTTATAATATTATGTCAAGTAATCAAAGTTTACTAAAAGAGTTATATTGTAAATTTAAAATTTCTTGATTGTTCTGTATATTTTACAAATAAGTGATAAAGATGACATAATGTAAGTCCATTTGTTGATTACTCATAATTCCTATTACAATATTTTCCTCCTTTAAACACTATACTGGGATTTGCACAATATACTGGGATTTTTTTTTAAATATCTTGCATATTCATTCAAAATAAAACCATGTGTAAAGTTTTATTACTATAATTAACTTCAAGACCTCTTTAATTGGATCCTGTTAAGCAAAAAAGATCCAAGTGATGTTTCATATTTTTGAGTAAATGCAGTTTAAACTTTCACAGTAAACTCTCTTACTGAGTGAAAATTAGTTGTTTAATAAAACATGACATTCAATCATCTTTTGTGCATATGTGAAACATGATTAGGAAAACACGGATTTAACTCAATTTCATAAAAAATGTTGGTTGGATCGTTTTTGCTTAGCAGGGCCCACTTGCAAGAGTGTAGCAATAAAACAAGAAAACTTTATTGTCATATGGATAGGCTAAAAGTATGCTAACACACATATATTTTTTAACACGCTTTTATTATCTTCAGACATATGTATGTATGTAACTGACACTTTGAACATGATTTTGACCCCCTTCAAAATGTCGGATTAAATCGAAATTTGGCATACTTATCAAGGGCCGATGACAATTCAATATTTTAAACTAAAAAAACGCTTCTATAGAAAATCCAACAAAAAATAAACAAATAGTAGTTTATTTATTTTTAGTGACATCTGTTGGCCCATAGTAGAATTGTAACTAAACTGGCTACTCTAAAAAAATTCTACTTATCACAAGATGGCGCTTTCGTTTACTTTTAGTGACATCTGTTAGTCAATACTGGAACAGAACTAAAAAATTAAAAATAAATAATAGGTAAAAAAATACTCTTTATAGAAAATCCAACTAAAAAATAGAAAATAAATTTTAATAAATTAGTATGTTTGTAAAATGTATTTAATTGTAAAAAAGCGTGGGGGGCATGGTGTCAACAGTTATAAATATTTTATTGACAGATAATATGAGTAGAAGGATTATCATTCTGATAATGTATTAAAAAGCACCCCACACATTTTTTTCCTACAATAAAATACATTTTACAAATATACTAATTAAAATTTATTTTCTAATTTTTAGTTGTATTTTCTACAACTCTACTATTTTTAGTTTTTTAAACTATTATTTACAATTATTTATGGTGTAATCTGAGGAAACTTTAGAAAAGTAGATTTTGAATTGACACATATTTGCATAACACATACCTGCAATACCTATGTATGTATAAAGTGTGCTGTGTTGAACATATAAGAGTGATACAGGCAAGTGGAAGATATTTTGTATCACACAAACGATCTTTTTTTTTTTTTTTACGCGGAGAAAGTGAATTATTACTACTGCCCAGTGTTCAAGGGGAACGACTGAGCGGTTATGTTGGATTCACCGTGCCTTATGACCCGACGTTGAGCCGCCCGGAGAGATGGAAAACGTCGGGCGACCGCCGGGCCGAGTCCCTAACCTATGTACACCGCACGGCATACCAACCAAAACTCCGCGGTGGCCATCTTCGGCGCATTAGGGACGGCTGCGGGCTTCCTCCGACTCACGTCTAAATTGTCGTCCGCAACCGCCCCTGCGCGTACCGCTGTTGCGGTCCGTCTCCTGTTGTTGCGGGGGCTCAGAAGCCCCCGTACACCGAAGGACGCCCCCGGCGTCAAAGGCAGCGTGAGGCTTAACCGCCACGCTGCCGTCCATCACGGGGGTCACACACAAACAATCTACATGTAAAGAATAGCAGGGATAAGTACATATAAACCGGAAAACAGCATTTTTGCACATGGGATATATATACCTCATTTTCATTGCTTTTATGGCTAGAAATAAGAATAAGAGCAAGAAATAGTTTTATATTTGATTATCGCCCGAATACTCAAACGCTACTCAACCAACCAAGTTATCTGAGGCCTACTTAATTTTAGCCGGCTTCTTATTTTAAATGGTATTCTCAAACGCACTTTAAAAGATTTGATGGAAAACTCAGCCGAAGAGCAGTCATTTTGCTACAGATTATAAAAAGTTTGTTTTCGATTACAATTTTAATAAATTTGATATTTATGTGTCGTTTCACGCAGTATAATTTTTAAGATGTTAAATATAAATAAATCGAATAACACAATGCGCAGTTTAAAAATGATTTACAATGTTATAATATGTCTATTATATTTAATTTTCGTGTGTATTTTATGTACTATGTGCAGATGCTACATAGTAAAAATGGTAAGTACATTTAAAAACCATCCTAGGTTTTTAATATGTAGGAATGGCATATTCATTATTAGAAATAGTTTATATTAATTACTATATTCTTAACATTGATGTGATGAGCTTATATTGGCATTATATTGCCACTTGGCAGTATGTCAGGGTTGACATCAGCCGCTTTAGAAAAAAAAATAAACAAGTCAACAACAATAATATTTATAATTCTTATTTCAGTTTTATCATTAGAAGTAGGCATATTTACAAACATTTACAAAATATGCTAACTCAACTGCCATACTACGCACAATACGATGCACCGTTGGTTGTTTCCCGTGAAAAATAACCCCGATGACCTTGGGCTATCGGTTGGATTGTTTGGTTTCTTTTTGTGTTCGGCTGGATATAATCCGGATTTTAAAGAACATAAATGAAGAACTGTTTCCTTGCTGAGTTGGAATCTTCTTTTACGATAAGTTAAGATAAGATATGATATATTTATTTGTCAAACATTAACATTAAATTATCATTATTGTATTCTTCGAAAGCGTTTAATTTATCTCGATTTCTTCCTTTGACACCACACTCCTCTTCAGACAATCATGATAATGAAGAAAAAAACCATTTATTAAATCCAAAGAGAGTATAATAAGTAGTTATTACGCAAAAAAATTATTAAAGATTTGAACGTAAATATTTGAGACTAGTCTGAAGCACTCTCAAATTGATTTCGATTAACAGCCATATTTGGAGGCCTTACATAGCTGTCAAACGTTAAGCAGTGTTTGTGAATACCGTTTGAATCAATAAGCGGACCTTAAACTGAGTCGCCTTAAATTTAAGGTTAAGAGATAAGTGACGTTTCAGTATACCAATTTCACCAATAACGAATGCTTAAATCCGTAAGGCCATCTCAAATATTTGAGTAGCGTTTGAGTATTCGGGCGTATGTGTGGAAAAAATGGCAAAAACCAACTAATTAAAAATATACAATTTAGTTCATCAAACCATTTTGAATAAGATTTATTATAGATAACGAACGACAATTCATGATTTACTAGCTTTTGCTCGCGGCTCCGCCCGCGTGAATGAGTTTTCCCGGGATAAAAGTCCCGCTTTATATTGTCCCGGGATAAAAAGTAGCCTATATGTTAATCCAGAACATGATCTACCCGTGTGCTAAATTTCATCGAAATCCGTTCAGTAGTTTTTGCGTGAAAGAGTAACAAACATCCATACATCCAAACACATACATTCTTACAAACTTTCGCCTTTATAATATTAGTAGGATTTTAAAAGAGAGTTCAAATGTTTAAAAATGAACAGTTTTGCTTTTCCTGTCGTGTTCATCAGAAGTTTCTCTTATCAACCCCCAAATTTAATCCCCCATCATGCTTTCAGTGAACTGGCCTTGGTAACAATACCTTCCAGTATATATCTACAAGATAGATTGAAGTAAGCTTGATAAGCTTTTTAAAACATTGAATTTGTATTTAAATTATACTTTTTATCTGTTACTTTAAGAAAGTCGCTGCAAATATGGCAGAACGAGTCAGCCTCTCGTTTACAACCTCTTGAAGCCATTTTGTAGAGGTTGATACGCGTAAGAAATATGTAAAACACATTACGCCTATATGATACGCAAGCGCATACTGTTGCGCACATATTAGCAACTCAAGAAACACTACCCCCCGCCGTCTTATCATTCGCTAGCGACAGCGCGGAATGATCGACATTAATTGAGCGCAAAAATAAAAAATGATCAAATCGCTATAAAATTTTTAAAAGCCATTTTTGATGTCCAATCACAATTTTTATAATATTTTTGCATATAGAGTAAGAACTAACTACTTCAGTGGAGCAGTTGTATTATGGTACGACTGCAATGCTAAGGTCTCGGGTTCGATCCCCGGGTCGGGCAAAGTGATATTGAGTTTTTCTATTCAGTATCAGCTCGGAGTCTGGAATTTGTGCCCGATATGGCGATAGGTTCGCCCCTATCACATCATGGGACGGAATAATGGCGGAAAGTGGGCACTAGTTACGCCTCTGCCTACCCCTTCGGGGATAAAAGGCGTGAGTGTATATGTATGTATTGACTGGTGTAATCTCTTAATAATAGTAATTAAATGTTTCCCCCCAGGCTTATTGGATGTGTTTAGTCCAGAGAAGACTTTAGAAGATTTCCAACAAGTCTATCTAGTGACCCACTTGATGGGTGCAGATTTGAACAACATTGTACGCACACAGAGACTTTCCGATGATCATGTCCAATTCTTGGTATATCAGATATTACGTGGACTTAAATATATACATTCTGCTGGAATAATTCACAGGGTGAGTGACACGAAAAAATTTAACACAAAGAAATAGACCTAAGCTAAGTTACTATCATCCAGAGAGGAAAATTGTAATACTTACTATACTAAAGTAGATTAAAGATTGTTTGCTGCATAAGTTTTATCAGTGTATACATTAATTTTACTGAGTTAAATAAGCTTTTTGAAAGCAATTTAGAATGCATGTCTTTTTGCAAGTTATGAAATAGCAATTGATAAAATCCGCGCGAGATGGGCGAGAATGGGATGGAACCTTGTCAAAAATGACAATCGCCGAGCGAGGTACCTAGCGTTCGTCTGAATTTAAATTGATGAATTAAATTTACTTGTTCATGTGATGGTGTTTGTAATGAATAAAGATAAAAACTACTGTACTGATTATCAATTTTTTTTCACTAATAGCAAGCTACATTACTCCTGAGTGATATAGGCTACTTCTTATTCCGGGAAAATATTTTTTCCCGGAACAACTTCTTCACGCGGGCGGAGCCGCGAGCAGAAGTATAGTCTTTTCATGTTAATTTAAACAATCTCTCGAACATCAGCGTGAGTTTGCCGACGCTACCCAGTGGTCTCGGTAACGAAAGGTCGCATTCCAATCTGGTCGCGCGCGGATTATAACAATAGTTATTGATATATTTTATATTACCATAATCCATTAAAATTATAGGATTTAAAACCTTCTAACATAGCTGTCAATGAAGATTGTGAGTTGAAAATATTAGACTTTGGATTAGCCAGACCAACCGAAACAGAAATGACTGGCTATGTTGCAACAAGGTATGTGCATGATCTCCTGTAGTATAAACTATATTATAAAAATTATAAATCTTATTTTAAATTAGATAATGCGGGCGGGAAAATGTTGCTTTTCAAAAAATATAAGTATAAAGTATAGTCTGAAATGGAATCCGAGATCTAAAATGTAAATAGAAGGGTAACCACTACAATAAAATGAATTGCCAAGGTAGTTTATTGAGAACCATTAAAATAATAAGTTAGACTTATTCTCACCTGTTAAATAAGTATAAAACAAAGCCGAATGAAAATTCTTTCGTACTTATAATATTTACGTAAACTACAATTTCAACTTTTTTTGAAATTATGTCGTAAATATGGTACGAAAATATGTTATACTGCAGACAATAAGCAGAATCTCGTAACATTTGGCTCACTGAAATAAAACTTTTTCATATTTAGCCTCCCAATTACGAATAAGTCACTTTGATGCGCACGAAAAAATATGTAGACCACTCGATTGATACAGTGACAGGACATGGCGATAACTTTTTATTTCTAAGAATTTACATTAATTGCTTTGTATCTGCCGTAATAATTATTACTTGACATTGGCGAAATCACCGATTGATAATAGATGAAAGCCATAATTTAAAAGAAGAAGAGGATACAGTGACATCAATTTATAATGAATGTTACTGATTCTGACTCATCAATAGGTTCGTATGTGATGATAAAATGCTCTTTAAATAACAAATACAATATATTTAGTTTATGGTACTTTTCATTTTTACCATTTTAATATAAAGTTAACTCGAAAACACAGTACTCGCAACATTTGAATCTATTTAGTAATAAAATTGTAACGAACATTTTTTAACATAAAATGTTTCGTAGCCCTGAAATGTCACTTTCACAATGACATTCGTTTGTTTACATTTTTGATCTCAAATTCCATTTCAGAATTTAGTAGACATTTTAAAATAAATAAATACGTTTTTGCTTTCAATGTAATTGTAATTCTGTTGACCACAGAAACCGACCGTCAAACGTCTCTACTTGTTTTTAAAACACAAAAGAATAGTAAGACATCTTCTAACTTTGTTTGTAACATTTGTATCACTATATTTATTTGTTGGCTGTAGATGGTATAGAGCTCCAGAGATCATGCTCAATTGGATGCATTACAACCAAACAGTAGACATCTGGTCTGTGGGTTGTATCATGGCAGAGCTACTAACAGGCAGGACCTTGTTCCCGGGTACAGACCGTATCCTTTTAAAATACATAGTAATATACATGGTGTTTGGTACGTCATGTATTATACATACTACATATATTTCTCATGCTTCAAGCAATTGTATTTTGTTGTGTTTAATTAGACTCATTTGGATGTGTGTAGATAGATCATGAGTAGTCTAAGAGCCAGTGTTACACTAGCGATTTGGTCGCGCGGTTATTAACCCTCTCCTTTGTCAAAATGAAGTAACCTCGGCAAATTCGCCTAGATTGAAAGATATCAAGTATTTTATTGCAGAATACTTTATAATTTATCAATAAATAGTAAATGTGCTTGTGCTCAACATCATTACTATATCTTATGTATTTTATACAGGGTGTAAGGGAAACACTCAAAAAGCCTGCGCTGGACCGTTGTCTCCAAGCGACAGTTGATCGTCATTTAGAGAGATATAAAAACATTTTTTTATTGTGTCCGTAAATAGATACCTCCTGCTTGCCTTAGTTTTCGAGATCGTTTCCCCTACACCCTGCATTATTATACTTTCATATTGTGATAAAGGTATAGAACGTGTATGGCTTAGCTTGTAGTTAATATACTGTTGAGTGGTTTCAAACCTTAATGCACAAGACAGATATCCATCAGTTGAACTTGATCATGGAGGTACTTGGGACGCCCAGTCACGAGTTCATGCAGAAAATTTCCTCTGAGTCTGTAAGTAGATTTACATTTGATGTCGACGTGATGCAGAGAGGGTATATCTGTAATATAGTATATTATATGTATGGAGGATAGCCTGTCACGGCAATAACCTTGCTTCGCGTTAACCAGCTTATCAAAATTTTTGTCTTCTGTGTATCCGCTTGTCCGTTTGGTGCTTGTGTAACCTTAACCCTTGTGCGTTCAGATATTGATCACCTTACCAGGATATTGTTCTTGTGCGGAAACCCCGAACAGGAGACTATTGACAAAATTATAAGTGAAGAGGTAAGAGCACTAATGGAGTAACCACTACACAGTTAGAAACTCAACTAAGTGCAAGCTTTTATCTTAATGAATTTAGCACAACACTTAACAGATTTACAAATAACAGTAACGAAGCAGAAATTAACATAATACAAATATAGTTAAAGTTAGTACTTTAACTTTGAACTAGTTTTAAAACAAAATTTCTAATAACACCCCAAAATTAACTATAAATTGCGTTCCAAAAAATAAATTTCGCTTTTTAAGAGAAATTGTAGTTATAGTTAGGACTCCTGTAAATTGTATGTGAACGTGTCGCATAGTTTGTCCGTGTGTTCCAGTTTCAATTAAAAAATGTTTTAATGGAATGGTTGCATTAATTTTTCATACATGCAAATAACATTGTACAACGCAGTATTGTGCAGAATGTGTGAGCGCTGTAAATTGACATGTAAATGAGAGTTTGTGACGTCGCGTGTGTTTGTCGTGTTGTGTTGTGCTCGTAAGGATAATATTATTTCTGTGAATGCGTCTGAGTGTATACCATGCCGCATCATGTGATTCACAACGTGTGCCAATTTACTATGTTTTTATAAAGCTGGAACCGTTTGAAAGAGGTTCGCGATTACGACATGATGTCATAATCAATGTTAACAATGATTTTGTATTTTAGCGCTTTGCGGACTGGTTTGCTAATGGTAGCAATACGTGAGAATGTACGAGTGTTCTTAACAGTTTAGACACTACTGAGGCGTGAATGCTGCAACTTTAGAATAAAAATACGTGACTATACTAGTTCACGTTTAGGTCTCCACGTCACATATTTCTCCGAGCTATTTATCACTTTATTCTTTCATTTTCGATTTCTTGGCAAAATTTTGGCTTGGGTATTTGCGTATAAAAGCTATTTCAGTTTGCATTTGGTTACGTTATTTACGTTTTGCATTCACTAAAGTGATCATGTTTCAGGCGCGGAATTATATACAGTCGCTGCCGGCGTTGAGGAGGCGCGACTTCAGCGAGGTGTTCCGCGGCGCCAACCCGCTTGCCGTCAACCTGCTCGAGCTCATGCTGGAGTTGGATGCTGACAAGTGAGTTAAATCGATATCATCTTCATGAGCTATATGAAGTTCACTGCTGAATTATTGCCTCCTGACAATGGTAGCAGGAAAACGCTGAATGCAGGCCGCGTTTGACAGGTTCGTCTGCAAATCTTAACAGGAGGCCTATGTTCCGCAGTGGAATTCATGTGGCCGATTATGATGCATTACCTATGAAATAAATTCAAAGGCCTCTTAAAGATCTGACGCTCTGCGCCTACTTTAATTGAAACCGATATTGTAACTACGATTAACCGTCGTTAGTACTCATTTAATTTAATAGTCATATTTAAACTTAAAATGAATTCGCGAATATCGAATTGTTCCCGAATGTGTAACAATGTCACCCATGGTTCTCTACCAATTCACAGCTCAAATCCGGTGGACAATTCTGTCTCAAGCGAGCATAGCATATATATTTCTAGTGCTGATATATGCGATAACTCGGACTGCGCGTACCTACCAATGCTACTGCGACAAACCACTTTCCCGTCATATGTTATCAGGCCGCTCCATTTTGTTTTCAAATGTTGCTAGGTCACAAAGCAAGTCGTATAATAGTGGTCATTCATTATGCTAGGACTAGATATTGACTTAAAAATGTAAGCTACATTTAGGTACCGGCCGATAAGCATGTTTTATGAATCTTTATATATTTTACGCATCTAGCGTTTCGTCTGGCGGACAAATGATAAGGTTTATCATAACAAAAAATACCAATAAATGTTGGTGTTTATAATTTCGTATGCATATCTTGGATGTATTAAAAGAACCCAATGATGCATATAGATATAAAGGTAGATGAACTGAAACACGAAATGGCTAAATAGTATCGGGTTGGGGACAACAGATACATTGGGACTTGATTATTATAATAGTAATAGTTCGCAATAATTATGTTCTTTTGCAGGATAACACGTAGTGTGTGATTATTGTCGATAAAATATAGCTTGTTAAAAAGTTCATAGGTAATTTGGACATATTAAATCGCAGGTCCGGATAGGTGTTATGAAAGAGCATGAAATGCTTTTGATTTTGGAATACTAATTGGGAAACTAATTTGATTTTTTTTCACTAGCTTACAGCTCAATGCATTGATGCATGAGTCCATAAAGGAGAATCATAATATGATGACGTGGTAAATCTTTAGTCGCGAAAAACATATTCTTTTGTGTTGTTAATTTTCACGTGGGTTTGCGATTCTATGAAGCTTATCAAATATGTTCGGAATGATAAAAGGGGAACAGCAGTAATTAATTAGTGAATTACATGGACATGACGCCCAGTCACTGAAGCGTCACCACGATAGTTCTGATGGATGAGCTGATAAAAAAAACGATTCTCAAAGCTTGCATGTATTTACCTATAATTGTTTTGTTACATTATGATGCTATGTTTTTGCATGTTTCTTATTTAAGTATTGATGTATACAAACGCTGGTAAATCAATAACAAAAAAGCTTCATATCTGTTTTACAGCAACCAATAGGCCTACAAGCAAATTGGTACCAATTAGTTTATTTGTTTGCCACCCTTACGTAACGAGCGTTGTGTCGCCTTTAAAACTAGACGCGGTTTTCCCCAAAACTTTATTTTTCGTAATGAGTTCTTATGTTTACGCTAATGTTAGACATTTAAATAAAACTATTTTACGGAATTTATCGCGGTTTTTTAATTTATATTTTCTCCCGACGTTTCGAAGGCTTTTCAGCACTTCGTGATCACGGGGCGGCGGACTTTATTTTTCGTGTGAATTCCACATATTTGTATTTGGGTTTACTAAAATATTTATTAATTAATTGTCTACATATGTTTCAGTTATACAGCGCATTGTATTGCTATGTCGAGTGACATCATTTAACGTCAGCGAGACAAAACAAAATTGGTTGAAAAATAAAGCAGTTATTATAGGCATAGGTATTTGAAATATTGTTCTGAGTGGGGACGTGGAGGGAATATCGCGCTGTCTCTTTCGTACGCACGCAGCGTTATGGCCGGCGACTCTTGGTGACGTCACAGTGTAATAGTACTGTTATTTGACCACTCCCCCTTCCACCAAATTTCAAAGCTTTATAACTTACAAATTATCTTTCCGTTAGATTTTGTATGGCATACATTTTTGATAAATATACAAAAAAAGTAGTCAACTACCCTATTAGTAATGGAAATATGTTTCTCTGGTAGACGCATCACGGCAGAGCAAGCGCTCGCGCACGAGTACTTGTCGCAGTACGCGGACCCAACCGACGAGCCGGTGTCGGCGCCATACGACCAGAGCTTCGAGGACATGGAGCTGCCAGTCGACAAGTGGAAAGGTCTTATATCACTTACAGTTAACTAGACGTTTGTAAGGTTTTAAACATTGTTCACGAGTTGTAGCTATCATGGGTATCACCAGCCGATGGCTAAAGGGTTGCGGAGTAGATTATGGGAAAAGAATTTAATTTAAAAAATAATATTTCTGCCTCCAACTTGTATGCTAAAAATGTGTTCCGGCTTGAAGGACCATAAAGCCAGTCTAAATAATAAGTATTATGAGACTTAATATAACAAGTCTTAAGCGTAAGGATATGATCCAGTGTGTAATTTAAAGTTCTGGGTGGTAGCTCCTATTTATGGGCAGATGTGGCGTTTATTATCGACTATCAATGAAGTGATCTACTGCATAGTTTTACATTACGGTTGTATTAGTTAACAGCTTCTTATTTACAGAGTTGGTGTGGAATGAAGTGGTGGAGTTCAAGCCCCACCCGCAGCACATGAACACAGTCGTCGAAGTGAACCCTTCCTAATTATACAAGTTAACAAGTATTACAAACCCGGCACATAGTATCCATACGTATGAAAGGCCAGTGTCTTAATAATAATTAATAATACTTTGTTTTAAATATATACGTACATGTTGTTGTCCTAAAGCGTATCTGCAGGCAGGTTTTTTTTTTACGGAATATTGTATGTCATATTAGAATACCCGTTTCTTGGGTCATTTCTGACCCACTGTTGACTTATTTCAACACCGCAAATATTTTGATGTTGTTGCTTATACTACACTGCATACAATCATTAATATGCACAATTATTAGTGTGTGGGTCAAATACGACCCATATAATCGTAAAGGGTCACCACGACTTGTCCTGGTCGGAAGTTCGTTATTAATAATGTAGTCTAGTAGAGTGAAATGATAATATTCTTGAAACTAGTTTACAAAGTTATTGTAAGTAATCATTCAGAAGCAATACAACAAACTGTAAGTGTATAATTAATATACAATAATATACAATTGTTTTTTTTCAAGGCGGGTCCAGATTCTAATAAATACACATACACATACACTCACGCCTGTTATCCCCGAAGGGGTAGGCAGAAGCGCAACTAGTGCACCCTCTTTTCGCCGTTTCTAATAAATAATGCACGTCAATTCATTTTTATAACTATAACCGCCTTATTTGATGTTTTATTATAGCAAAATATTTATGTTAGATTCAGAAGAAGGTGAATGTAAGTAAATACAATAAATCGGTTGAAATTTGCTGTAGTGCCTTCTGATACTCCTAATTATCTGCTGCTTTCAGATCGAAAACAGGCCAATCAGAATAAAGTTTTATGAAATACGTACAGGTAATTCATTTTGATTGGTGTATTTTAACCATTGATCTGCACGTACAGATTGGGATCGATTTTGGAAATCGACCGTTAAAGTCAATTTCTTGTAAACAATTATACGAACGCAATTCAGTCTTCCATTAAATAAATATTTAAAAAGATAATGAACAAATTCAAAATACGAAGAAAGTAACAAATGGATCCGCCCATTTATAGCACATAACTAAATAATATGAGATACACATATTGGCTTTATACGCTGGTGCTAACAAATTCTTTGCTATTATCCCTTAGAATAAGTTCTTATGTGTAAACTATGCAGTAGTAGCTTAAACTGAAAGGTGATATATGAACTCTGTTAATTTTTAATGCTTTTAAGTATAAAAATGGCCTACTACATTTTTTTATGGAATACGTAATTTTTTTTATCGAATTATGAATTAAAATACATCCAAAGTGGCGACATAATAAGGCAATTTTATCCATATTAGGATTCAAAATTGATTTAAATATTGTATTTCAAATGTGCCGCGCTACATTTATTATGGGTCGTCGGACTGTAGACAATTTTTTAGGGATTGATGCGATTTGCAGACCGAGTAACACGATGCGAGCTTAGCTAAACTAACATAGATTAGTTCGAGGTCTGCAACCGGCATGAAACACCATATTTTACATAAGAAAATATTTGCATAGATCCTTTCAGGTTATGTTATTACTCGTTAAGTATGCACTGGCGTTGCAATTTGATTGTGAGCGTGTCGGATGTACAACGATGGTGTGGTTTATTTAGCGTAAGACTTGACTAGCCGTCCATGTGACGTTCATTGCTCAGCCTCATGTATGTTCACGGAGTGAGAGCGCTTTTCAATATACATACATATGTATTATTATTGTAATACAAACACCTACTTTTACATTGGAAAAATCATCGACTATGCTTGAACTTATCGAGGTTCAAAAATAGAACTACGTATATATATGTATTACGTTTGCAACGTATTTCTGTGTAATAAGCCACAAACGGTAGTGATGCCAAACCAAAATACGATTTTGATAAAAATCGTTTTGATGGTTGACTGCCTCGGTGGCGTAGTTGTATCATGGTACGACGGCAATGCTGAGGTCTCGGGTTCGATCGCCGGGTCGGAAAAGTGATATCGAGTTTTTTTATTCAGTATCAGCTTGGAGTCTGGAATTTGTGCCCGATATGGCGATAGGCTCGCCCCTATCATATCATGGGACGGAATAATGGCGAAAATTGGGTGCACTAGTTGCGCCTCTATTTACCCCTTCGGGGATAAAAGGCGTGAGTGTATATGAGTGTATACGTTTTGATGCTCGAATTTTTTAAATACATTTTATCCAGTAATTTAAATTTTACAATATTTGTAGGTTGGTTTCCGATGGCATAGCTACATCCAGTGGCATTTTACATTCTGGATAAAATGATTATACGTCATATAATGAATAATATAATGAAGTAAGCATAAGTAACATAATGAATTCCACGGAAACATACTAACCACGCTACTGTATTGACAGTAGGATCTGTTGAGTTTAATAAAATATTACTATTAGTTTTTGGAACTTACTGTACAATCAGCGGCTTCTTAAGTTATGAAAACTAACCGATATTAAAATATGAATAACACGAAATATCAATGTGCAATATATATTCAGAAATGAATTATTTTCATACGTTTATTTAATGCTTAAATGTATTTATTTATTATTTATTGGGCATAGGCTCGCTGTTTAAATTTACCATACAATGAGTTGTTTAAGAAATCATGATCAATCTGGCATTATCGAAACAGAATATGAGTCTTATGCACTCGGTAGAATCATGAATGATTATTGTTCCTTTGAGCAAAACTGTGCATTATGCAATTAGAATAAACAATAATTTCAAATAATAACTGAAGGTATAAGATGTAAATTATGTATTAAGTGATTCGCGTATATTTTCAAATTTTATATCATTAACGATATTTGGATAGCGTAAATAAATATATATCTAGATATGTAAGCTTACAATAAGATTATCACAGAATGTCATCAAAATAAATTTTAATCTAAATACATTTAATTATCAATTATCGTAAACTGTTTATTTAATAGGGTATTTTTCTATGTTGGATTTTGTACAGTCTTTTATATGTAACAGCAAATAGTTCGAAAAAGCAGCCTTTCTGTGAAAACTGCATTAAAATTGATTAATAAATAAAGCAGTAATTCATATTTCAGAGTGTAAGAGTGGTTGGGTAGTAGGGTTATCGCTTCATCTCTTTCTTTCGCACACATCGTTATACCCGATGACGTCACGATCGCGTATTGCAACTCTTTACTCGTTTTTGACACTTACCCCTCTTGCCAAAATTCAAAGGCTTGTAACTTGTTGATTTTTGTCTGGATTTGAATTTTTCTTTTTGTGTTAAAATTTATATAACGTAAATATAAATGTAAAAAACAGAAATGAGCCCAACACCCTATTATAAACAATGCTTAGATAATTTTTAAAACCTATTTATAAAATATATGCACATCTGTTCGTTCACACTGTGTTATTTGAATAAAAAAATCTTTACTGAGCAATATATACAAGATTATAAGCTCAATGTGTTTCACTGATTCCTTATTGCTGTTTCGATAAAACACAACATAGGTAGTTGTTATATTTTCGTGTGAAAGCGCTCTTAGTGTAGGAAAGTATAATGTGTTGGTGCGGACATGAATGTTGACTTAGCTTACATACAATAACACTGGTTGCCATTTTATCTTCGTAATGTAAGCAAGTAATACCATTAAGTGATTTATCCACATGTACAATAATGTATTAAGTATTGTTGAGTTGTAAGAGTTTAGACTTTGAGTAAAGATATAGTTTAATAATGACTTTTATTTATTTATTAATATCCCGTAACATCCTGTGACAATAGATAGGTACACTCAAACAAAAGTTGCTGATCAAACACAAAATCTTTAATCGCGTATTACATTTTATGCTCTTAGAAACAAACTTTTCATCTTCACTAAATACTGAATTCTTCACTGAATGTTACTTAACCTTTAGTCAGAGTAAATTAAATGTTATAATGTGTCGATTAGGCCTTTCAGTCTGGTTACATTTACGAGTCTCTGAGAAAAAAATCGAGACTGTTTTGGGAAGCATGAGACTGTTGACTTATTGAGGTAGCAAACTCGAGTCTCGAAAATAAGTACAAAAAAATCGACTCGAAATTTTCGAGATCCGAGAGTTCGGGATGAAAGCCCTAGTGTCGTAGATTGATGAGGGGTAACCATCTCTCGTCAGTCGATAGATTTTCAAATTCGGTCCAGTAGTTTCTGAGATTAGCGCGTACAACCAAACAAACTTCAGCTTTGTTTGGTTCAAATATTAGTTGAGATTTAAATATATGATTTTGTTCAACTACTTTAGTGGCTAACAATATCTATAACCTAAACACCTAAAACACGATGCTTTTCTAACCTCCTTTAAATATAATAATAATTCCAGCCCTGTATAATTATATACCGGCCTCAGCTGGGCACGCGCCACCTCTACTTCTGACAGGGTTGAGGCGTTAGTTCACACAAAAGAGCTTTTATAATACTACGGGTTCACAGGCTAGCCTAGTGCGACTTATTTTATTTTAATTTGGGGAGCTCACAGCTAACTATTACCTACAATTAGAAAACTAAGTAGTATATAGGTAGTACAATTAGTTTCCATAGAAATTTTGTTTATACAACTCACTTAAGTAAAAGCAGATGTAAACTTTGTAAAGTTAGTTAGGTAATTGTTTTTTGTAGATTTCACTTCCGCTGATTAATTTCAGTTAGGGCATAGGTCTAAGGAAGGCAACCTAGACTTAATATAGTTTAGTGCTTAAGTGTTAATGATTGTATTCTGTATTGCCTTTTGTTCAATAAAAAAAAAAATAAGAACTAGGTACACTAATCCAATCACGAGCCACCACAGATAGACTTCACATATTTCCGTGGTATTATAATGCTCTTTGCTTAACATATCTTCGGAATTCTATTCGGAGAACCCCAAGTATGAAGATTTCCACACGATGTTTTCCTTCATCGTAAAGCGCAAGATAATTAATACTCACATAACTTCGAAATGTCAGATTGTGCCTTGAATTTTGAACCAACAGACATCTGTCTCGGCAGAGCGTTCCACTCCCAATTAGGCTATAGTGCACTTGCCTTATTTTTCTAGACCGAGATAATTCTGACATAGTTTAATATACAACGAAATGCAACAAATAAATTGACTTACTAAGCTCTCGGGAAGTTTTATGCGGATACATAGGGCGGTATTAATAAATCTGTCTCAAGTTTGAGTTACACCTCAAGTAGACGTAATGTATGAAGAGTTCAATACATTATGTCTGCTTGAGATGTAACTCAAACTTGAGATTAATTTATTAATACCGTCCATAGACCAATTTAGAGCCCATGCACACGTTTTTAGTACATCGATTGCAGCACACATCTGGTGCTAAAACACATAATCCTTACTAATATCCTTATTATAAATGCGAAAGTAACTCAGTCTGTCGCGCTTTCACGCCAAAACTACTGAACTGATTTATTTCAAGCTTGGTACAGATAGTCTAGACCCTGAGAAAGGACATAGACTACTTTTTATCCCGTGAAAATATAAAGCGGGACTTTTATCCCGGAAAAACTTTAAAGCGGGCGGGGTCGCGGGCAATAGTAAAATAATTTAATGAAAAACATTGTTCATATAATCATTTATTTCGGGCTATACGAATGCCTCGAGCGAATTCATAATTACATTGTGAATACATCAGTTATCGATCTGTATTTTACAAAATATACAAACGCAATGTTACTTCAGTTCCGATCACAACGACCTTTACAATCACAAGTCGACGTCAATCGTCGATTCGACACGAGATAAAAACCAACATCAAAACGCAAATCAGACGTGACCAAAACATTACATTAGGCCTATTTATTTTAAAAGCATTATTTAAATTCATTGCAATTATAACAAGTCTAAAACAGAAATGGCTCGTCTGTATCTCTAAATAATATACCCGTATATAATGTCACATCTACAACTGTCAACATAGTGTTGCATCTCTCATTTCAAACACCTCGAGCGACCCGGCTCTGCTTTCTACACTCGAATTAGTTTCAAACTGTGATGTGTACTATTGCAATGAAATTAATCAATTATAATTTAAAAATAAATGCTATCATCAATTCACTAAATCTGGTTTAGTTACAAGCAAGAGTTTGGGCAGACTCGCATGTTATATTTACAAACCATGAGAAAAAATAGCACATTGGGCGAGTTCTTACATTTATATTCAATATTCGGATAAAATGTTTCATAATATCCTTTCAAATATTACAACAAAAACACCGTTACGACCACACAAGTGACGTTATAACATAAAAATCATCAATACGAACTAGAAAGGAGTCTTTATATCGAGAGCATCATTATATTAACGAAATAAATACACAATCATCATCTTAGTCCGTTTATATTACACAAAATGCTCTCGCCGAAGTGATATATACATACGCTACATATCAGAAGGTTCGCCCATAGAACCGTTTAGAAATAATGCGTTCCACACATATCGGCCGACTTTCATTATTAAATAATAATTTATCACAATATTTCATAGTATCATACGTTGTACAGAATTATGAGACGGGATGCGCCTTCTGCACGGTGAGATTGAGTGGCAGGTCGTCGTCCGAGTCGGAAGAGGAGTCGGGCGGGCGGCGCGGCGCGCTAGGGCGGCTAGACTCGCTAGGGCGGATAGACTCGCTCGGGCGGCTAAACTCGCTCCGGCGGCTAGATTCACTCGGGCGGCTAGACTCGCTCCGGCGGATAGACTCGCTCGGGCGGCTAGACTCGCTCCGGCGGCTAGACTCACTAGGGCGACTCGCCTCACTCGGGCGACTTACCTCACTCGGGCGGCTCGCTTCACTCCACTCGTCCTCCGAGCGCACGCTAGGCCACGTACCCGCGCCCGCCGCGCCTGACGCGCCCGACCCCGCCGACGCGCCGCTCGACCCGGCGCCGTACATCACGTTCACCACGCTCCGTAGCCGCCGCGACTCGCGCGCCTCGTGTCCTTCCCGCACCTCGCGCGGTTCCCGGCCGGAGCGCGTGTGCCGCACGTCGCGCCGGCGCCGCCGAGTGTTGCACCCGCTGGGACCGGCCTGAGCGCCTACATCGTATTCCACCACCCGCTCCGGACTCGGGACTCGCACCGGTGCAGATTCCTCCCTTCGTTTTGACGATTTGACACCTTTCCCTGCATGTGACTTTCGTTTATTCCGCCTTTCTCTGTCGACGCGATCGTCCGAGACAACTTTCTTTTCTACGTGGCGATTCCGAGACGGTCGCCTGTCACTCCTTTTGCGCTCGCGCCTCGGTACCGGTGCATCTCGGCTTATTCTCTTCCTTGTTTTCCTACGCGCAAACCTGGGGCATCGCTCTGATCGCGCATCTGAGTCAGAAGTGTCGTCAGAGAAGTTTTCGGTGGAATCATTGGAAAAGCTGGAATGGTAGGCGATGGTGGACGAGCTGGAGCTGGCGCGCGACACGGACGGCGACGGCGAGAAGGCGTGCGAGGGCGCGGGTGCGGGCGAGGGGTGGGAGGCGCGGGAGGCACGCGACGCGCCCGACGAGCTGTGCGAGCGCGGGCGGCGGCGGCGGCGCGCGCACGGCGGCCGGTAGGTGGCGTCGCTGTCGTCCGACTCGTCGCTGTCGGACCGGTCGGCTCCGCGCTGCCGCTTCAGGATGAGCTTGACGAGGGGCGTGGCGTAGGGCTCAACGGGCGCGGGGTTGGGCGGCGGCTCAGCGCGGCCCTCCTGTACCACCACGTCACTGTCGGAGCCGAGCAGGTCCACCACCTCCGGCGTGCGCTCCTGTGGCGGCTTGATGTACCCCACGACCATCACTTCAGAGGAGTCATCGTCGGTGTCGGAATGCGAGATAGTCTCGATGGGGATGACGTTGTCGGCGGCGGGCGGAGGCACGCCGGACGGCCCGGCGGGCTGCTCGGCCGGCTCGGAGCTGGACACCATCACGATGTCTGAATCCACGCTGGCATCCGACTCGGAGCTGGAGATCACCTCGTTGACCATGGTCGATATTCGCGAATCAGTGGTGTACTGCACGTTGCGATCGTAGCCGGTCATGTCGTACGGAGTCGACGCGAAACAGTACAGCTCATGGAGGAAATGATCCGTGCGATCTCCGAAGTAGCGGCGCATCGCTTCTCGAAATTCCGGTGAAGTAATGTGATATTGTGGGAGCAAATCCATTATCCGGGTCATCACGTAGGAAATGTGGCCCACGTTGTCGTTCAACAGATACGAGAGCTCTCTGTTCAGCCAAGGGACAAGTCGGTGTATCTGTGTGTCATTGTACCTGTTACAACAGAAATGTCTTTCAAAAAGCGAAGACATTATTTTTGAACATCATCAACCATCTAACCATTGTTAAATTATGAATAATATTTACGTATACAAATATGCATTGTCTGATGTAGACTATATAGATTAATGTCTCTCTTAGATCGAATTTGCTATGCCATACATATTTAGGCAAATTGCCTCCTAGCATAAACAATCCAATAATAATGAAACAAATTTCATTAAGAATATTAGTTACAAACATAATAATTGCAATGAGTGTTTACCTATAGAAGTCCGGCGTGGAGTCGCGGAAGCGTCCGGTGAAGTCTGGCAGCGGGCGCGCCCACAGGTTGTGTCGGTAGACGGTGCGGCGGAAGGACGCGGGCGAGCGGCGGCGGCGCGGGGGCGGCAGCACGCCCGCCATCAGCGGGTAGTGCATCAGCAGCTGCTGGATGGCGATTGTCTCGTGCCGCGGCAACGTGAACGTCGTGCTGCGCGCCCCACAACATACAGTCAGACGACCCGAACCACACACAAACGTTTTGATACCTACATCGGTGGCAGTCTTAGGGCGGGATGAACCGGGCAACGAAGGGCCTCGCGTGTTGTCTTAGCTGAGGCACCACCTAGTTAACCAATTATTATTTGCTTCCGCCCGGAGCCTCGCGCCGACTAAAACCACCACTGACCTACATATTGCCGCGCTACCGTAGCTGATTATTTTTTTGATTTGCGTTTAAGAAATCAATAATATTAATGTAATGATCTTTAGTTGAGTTTTTTTACAAACAGATACATGTGGATATGTCCAATACTCAGTCAAGTGTGAATTGCACAAACCAATTTCCACCGCAAAAAATCTTTTCCCAAGATCCACAGTTCACTGTATAATAATGATGCTAATAAATTCATAGTCAATCGGGAATACTTTTAATAAATAAAACATTACGTTATTTTAATTACGATTTTAGACCCATAAGTAGGTCAATGTTTACGTTGTGTCACGAGGCATCATAACTAAAACATAAAAAATGTTGAGTATTGATCTAGGGTATTTATTTTTTCTAATTTACCTTATGTTGTTTTGTAAACCCATGTAAAAATTACTGGTAAAGATAGCATACAACATTTGGACTGGCCTCCGTCGAACGAAGTGCCGCGAATGGGAGTAACGCGAGCTATTTATATACTCAGGAGCAACGAGACGAGGTAATGTGATTGGTCGTTCACATTACACGTCACTACGATATGACTTTACACTTACAAGTTGCCAAGAAATGGTATCATTACTTTCTTCAGAAATAAAAGCGAGTTAAATTTTTTTTAAATTATTTAAGCTAAAATACGGTCGCCAAGCAGAACGAATTTTGTAGATTGTCTATTATTGTCACTGCCCAACGGCCTCGGTGGCGTACTTGTATTACGGTATGACTGCGATCCTGAGGTCTCGGGCTCGATCCCCGGTCGGTCATAGTGATATTTTTTCTAGAATTCAGTATCCGCCCGGAGTCTGGAATTTGTGCCTGATATGGCGATAGGCTCGGCCCTATCACATCATGGGACGGAATACGCACGGCCAAAAGTGGGTGCACTTAGTTGTGTTTCTGCCTACCCCTTCGGGGATAAAAAGGCGTGAGTGTGTGTGTGTGTGTGTGTATAACTGCCCAAATACACTAAATGTCTCTATCACAGATGCAAGCGTTACTAATCATGGGATGAATTGTGTTCTTTTACATATAATATTGTAGCTGTATTGTTATCTTTGAGTACTCTAACGATTTCAAGAAAATTCACAAAGTAATCCAGAAACATCAGGTTTTCTATGCTAACTCTTAGAGCTGATGAACTAACGTACAAAATTCTTTGTGCATGACGACCACAACACTTGTCATAAAATAAATAAGTATTCGACTTAGTGTTATAAAGGAGGCTTGAATATAACATAATTTAAAAATATTTTAGAATATCCAGATAGATCAAACATAATAATATGAGATCCTATGAAATACTAAATCATATTTTACAGTATCACATTACAAAACAATTGGTTAGGTATATTTGTTTTCTAGCAAAAAACTGATTAGGATAATCATGTAATCATTGGTTGTCTTTAAATGAGTAATATTTCTATACATAGGGAACACTAATAATAAAGTTAGTACATAAATTATATCGTAATAAACACAACCAATCAGCATTGAATGTTTCACGTTGTAGGTACTATTCATTTCAGTGAAGTAAATAAAATTCGCAGTCGCATCAACCACGTCCAACTATAAACGGTATTGTATCAAACTTGTAAATGGTGCAGAGACAATTACTCGTGCTGAAATTTTGCTTCATCAACTCATTGTACAATTAGGTACCGTGCCACAATTCTTGTCAGTATTATGCTATCCCGTAAACTTCTGAAGCTCTTTACCAACTATCACAAAAGCTTGCAACCCACCTGTATCTAAACCTGCGCGTCACAGTACGTATATTTTCAACTTCGTTTCGCTCTGTGACATCCTCAGTCTGTTGTTGCTCCACCATGTACTCCTCATATTGATGATTTGATCGAACATTGTGTATAATAGACTTAAAATTTTGTTTGCACAACGGACATTCCGCCTTCACCTGAAATATTTTAATTGACCACCTATGAACTAATAGTAAAATAAAAAAATCTGTAACTATTATGTAAATTATTGTATGGCTTACACTTATATTATGCACAAAATTATCTCAAATTTCCGAAAGAACGATATATAAACATGCGAAAACTCACTTTACTCCATGTTAAAAGACATTTGAAACAGAACTGGTGGAGACATGAGTCTGTAAATGATTTGTTCCTGCATGTGCCAAGGCATATGGCGCAGTTGGGTGGCGGAGAGCCCCGGCCACCGTCATGGCGCGGGCTGCTGCCTTCGCTCTTCACACTGCTTGGGTTCGCGCCCGAACTGTCGTCTTGTACCACAGGTAACGCCTCCATGGTCACCTATCTGAAATGAGTTGGTGACTCGTTAAACACATTCCAGTAAAACTGTGTAAATAAAAATTATACCACATTGTCCAAATATGGACAGAGAGCAAAGATTTCATCCGTTATTCGTCAATAGTATAATATCATCACTGCATAGGGAGTGAGAACATTACTATGTCAGGTCTCGTGAGTTAAGCAATTTTTTCAAGGGAAAAATATACATTTTATTTTTCTCGCCAGTGCAAGTCAAGTCAATGAGAAAATTTGGACAGTTTCTTGCTGATTTATTACCACATAGTAAGTCTTGAGCTATCAATTAGCTATATAATCAGCTATATCACTTAATAAAACAAAAAAAATACTCATATATTAAAAATATATACAGTAAATAAAATCTGTCACATGTACTCCTCACCATCTCATATAAATTTTAGGTATTTTAAATATCCATTAATTAATTGACTTAATGTTCTCCAAACCAGAACTTTTTTTTTATGGATTCTAATGACGAGATAAGCATGCCGTTTGCCTGATGGTCAGCAATACGACCACTCAAAAACAGTAGAAACACCATCTAGCACCTTGAGTTACAAAATACTGTGTGGGATTCCACTGGGCTCGTCATCTTGAGACATAAGATATTAAGTCTCACACACTGGCTACAATGTACACAATCTCAACTCATAATTTGTTGAGATAGCTGGTGGTGGGAGAATTTAAAAAAGCAATACTGATATTTTTACTATAGACTATGTAATAATTTATAGTGCCTGGTTAACATGTTTTATCTTCTCTAGGATTTTTTACTTATTCAATGTATACATACTATATGTACTATAAACTCGAGTGTCTTTACTTTACATGTCACCATTTCCTAAAAGAGTTGATTTCATAGATTTTTTTTACGTTTTTATTTTAATGCAATTGAAGGTCAAGACGAGCATGCCCCTCGCCTGATGGTAAGCTATATGACCGACAGAAGCGGGAGAAGGGTCGCAAAATGCATTCCATCAAAGAATACAGTTAAGTTGCACGGGTTATATAATACTAAATGTTGCTTGTGGCTCTGACTGCCTGAAAGACTATTCCCAGAATACAAATACACAACACTTAGCACTGTTATTACCGTTTTTAAAGTTGTTTGGTTATTATAAAGTTATAGTTATTCATTAATAAGTGCGAACACAATTAATTAACATAAATTACAATACTTTTATGAAAGATCTCAACCTGTCTACTGTAAAAGAGCTAATACGACACGCACGCTAAATTTTTTTCCAATGTATTGTAATAGATAACCCTACAAAATTTAAGAGTATGACTGTCCATACACATTCGAATTTTAGAAATTTGTTTATTTATCATATTTTTTGCTGATAATTAGTTGTTGTTAGTTATTTGTTTTCTTCTTCTTTTTAAAAATGGCTCCACCGTTTCATCAGTGATTAGTTATTTGTTTTGTTTCTACAATGAATTTAATAATTTTAAGTGTTTGTTGTACACCTTAGTTTCATTGACACAACAATCTTTGTAAATACTTTTGTAAGAAAATTATGACTACCCAGGAATCATGTGTCATTTCTTGTTTGAATTTAGTTGAACTAAAGAACTAAAAACATTTTTCTTGCATGAACTATATTTTTCATATTTATAGTTCACATAAATAAGAGTGAATTTCCTATAAAATCATTAACCAGGCACTACATGGCCATTGACATGTATAAAAATCATAATATAAAATTCCAATAATGAGTTTATTATTAAACAAGAAACTTATACAGTTTTAATATAATATATCCTTCATTCTACATCCTCATTGTTCATATCAAACCTTAATAGGAAGAACATCATAATTTGCATTACAGTTTTATGGAAGGTTTTTTAAATTATTCATTGTGAAATGTTTATGGTGTTGTTCCAGTATTTAGTTGACTCGTCAAGCCCCACTACGGACGCAGGTGTCTGAGTATATAGGGTTTCCCCATACATCCATATATAAGCAAGGTTTGACGGGTTAACAAAATAATAATCCTATGAAAATACTAGATAAAAATATGCTACAAATGTTTTAGAATTAGTAAAGAAAAAAAATCTCTATTAAAAAGTTCTAAATGCTTAAATACAATTTTTTAAATGCTAAAATATCATATGTGCTGTTAGATATTTAACACTCTAAACTTCTTCTGTATTTTTTATATTTCAGTGGTTTTATTTACTTTAAATTTTGGTAACCCCAGTGCACATTTTTTTCGTAGTATTGAGTTTCATGAAAGATGCTCCTGAGAACTTTAAAATTTGTATTTTAAAACAAGTTCACTGCTTGTAATACTTACATCCATTCTTTTTTGTATGTTATTCTTAGAAAATAACGTAAAATGTGGCTGTATCGTGGTACTCATACCTTACATTCCTCAGTCATTATTTTGATGCATGCTTGTCAATGGTGTACCGTGAGATGGGTGTGAATATACCACATAAAACGGATTTTATACATAATATAACTGTTTTGAACACATACATTTTTAATGGGTACCTAATGATCGACTGCAGATGATGGGCACCGTATGACATTACGTAGTTATACAAAATATATACCACTACCTTGTTAAATATAATTCCAGAATATGAAATATACAGATGTATTTCCTAGTTATTGTATGCTCTGCGATCTTGATCAATCCTGACAGTTTTCTGTGTAAATGTGACGTGAGTCGTGATGGGCGAGTAGCACTGTATTCGTATGATTCGATCACTCACGCTGGTAAAGTCTTTTTATTGCAACAGCTAATAAGTTTGAATTTACCAAGTTTAACGATACATAATCTAGATACAGACATATTTTACAAGAGAACAGAAACTACAAGATATAATTTCAGAAAAGAAAATAATGCAAAATATAGTGCTTCAGTACGAACTACGAAATACGAACCAAAGAGCTTTTTAATCAGGGTGACCATCTCAAAAATGGCGAATCTGCCCGACACTGTAAAAAAATTCACCAATACTCCAAATATGCGTATAAAAAGGAAGGTTATTTTTGGGTGTGTAGTTGTTTTGAAGTCTGTTAAATTATAATTTGGTTTGTAGTGGATTTTTGTTAAAAAGTTTTCTAATATAATATTTGACTCAAATAAAAAATTTTGGTCATTTTCATTATAAATTGATTTTCACTATATCCTTTTAATCATTTCTTTCGTGGGCTTAAATGAGATACAGCCTCCATGTACCTTTATACCTTCTTTTTTGTGATCAAAGCGGATATATGTTTGTTTAGGAGCCTGTTCGTTATTTTTGTTTTATTCAAGTTTACTTGGAAGAATATCCATCGGCAAACATAAGACAACTTTTGCAAAGTTCGCAATATTAGGGTATTTTGGAGTTCCATTTGCATCACGTATTTTCCCAATCTCACCCCAGAATTTGTCCACACTTAAAACTGTACCTACTTGTACTACTTTCACCAGATTCCAAAAAGATGCTTACACTATTGTCGAATATAATTTCGAAATTCATTGTCGACTTTTTGAAGAATATATTTTCATTTTTATGGAAACATTGAAAAAGAACAGTCGAAAGCAGGTCTTGAACCCGCGACCTCCGGCATACCATGCCAGTGCTCTCCTTACTGAGTTATTTCGACCTACTTTCGCCTATTCAATTACAAGTTCCCTATCTATCTCTTTCAAGGAGATGCCTAGTAAGATCTCTTGTAGGCTATATAGGCCATGTGGTGGACATGGCCCTTGATATGTATAAAAATCATAACATATGATTAAGAATATATTTTCATCTACTATATTGGGAAATTTATTTGCAATGTATCTTTGTAAACAGCATTTTGTTGACCTAAAAGTAAATATTAAGACATAGAAAACTATAAGTAGTGTTAGAAAGTTAGAAACAGAAGCGATTTTGATTTAAATAAAAACGATTTATTACTGATTTTACATAACACATTTATCACTGATTTTACATTTATATAAGAACATATAACAGAAATACTTTTACAAAAATATCGGCAACTAGCCGACCAGTATGAAAATCAATGTTCAACTTACTCAACCAAGATTGACTGTGAAACTGAGCGCGCACGAGAGTCTGAACACGAATGCTCCAAATGGCGGTACGGCACCCTTTTTATACACACAACTGTCATTACTTTGACGTCTCGACTGGTTTTCATAACTGGCAACCCGCTACAAATACCATTACAAAACTTTTATCCGAACACGGCCTCTCCTGACAGGAGTCCGTCCTCGGGCTCCATCTTCTAGCTCTGAAGATCAGTCTCCAGAACTGACGATGAATTCGCCAAAATTTCTTCACTCGCCATGACGCTGGATGATGCAGCAGGCTCTTCAATGCAGCTCTGCGTCCACGACGTGCTTGGTTGATGCTCACCGTCGCCACCAGGTGTTTCTTTTTCAAAAGGCCGGGCGACGCTAGGAGCGTCAGCCTCCTCAAGTTCATCATTTGCATCTGCGTACAAAAATAAAACAGAGCACAAAAACATGTCCAAAAAGATAACAAAATAAAGTAAGACAGCTCATATGACTCGAGGGAAAATTACTCAACAGTTCAACGTAATAAAATCTAAGTACAGCGGATATAAAACATCCTGATATCTGTACCAATCATCCGTGGCAGGTCCCGTCATAATAAAATCTAAACACATCGGATATGAAAAATCTTGATATCTGTACCAATCACCTGTGGCAGGTCCCCTCATAATAAAATCTAAGCACATCGGATATGAAACATCTTGATATCTGCACCAATCACCCGTGGCAGTTCCCGTCATAATAAAATCTAAGCACAGTGGATATGAAACATCTTGATATCTGTACCAATTACCCATGGCAGGTCCCGTCATCATAAAATCTAAGCACATCGGATATGAAACATCTTGATATCTGTACCGATCACCCGTGGCAGTTCCCGTCGGGGGAGTGCCTCTCACGACTCGTTAGAGGTCTACGTGAGACATAGCTTTGCGTGTGTGAATCGGTCCCACATAAAAACATGTTTCAACCGAACCTCTCAATGTAAGACGAATAATGTTTGCCAAACGAACACATCACACGCCAGAAACCCGTCCATGATACAACCCTGCGTGTACTACGGGCTCCAGGACCACATGTCTGAGCAATCCTCGACAGTGTCCGAGCACACAACCACACAAAGTACGTCCCATATACTAGGATCGCATGCCCGAGCGCAGTCGAAAACAGCATCCAATAATATGAAACCGTACCTCACTTGAAGTGTATCCGTCGGTCAGGATAGCATGCCTGACATAAGACAAGAACTATACCGACCGCAAGACTAAACTTCCCTTAAACGTGTTCACCCCCTTAGGAAACCTTAACAAAATGTGTTCACCCCCTTAAGAAACTTTAAAATGTGTTCACCCCCTTAAGAAACTAAAATGTGTTCACCCCCTTAACAAACATTAAAATGTTTTCACCCCCTTAAGAAACTTTAAAATGTGTTCACCCCCTTAAGAAACTTTAAAATGTGTTCACCCCCTTAAGAAACTTTAAAATGTGTTCACCCCCTTAAGAAACTTTAAAATGTGTTCACCTCCTTAAGAAACTTTTCCATAAAAACTTTAGCTTTACAAAATATACAGCACCCAATGCGCTTTTCCGCAATCACCTGATATCCATGCCACTTGAAGCATGATGGAGCGCGTAGTTCCGCATTCGCGCAGTTCAGCAGCGCATGCAGCTCGCAGTTCAGCAGCGCAAGGAGCGCGCAGTTCAGCAGCGCAAGGAGCGCGCAGTTCAGCAGCGCAAGGAGCGCGCAGTTCAGCAGCGCAAGGAGCGCGCAGTTCAGCAGCGCAAGGACCGCGCAGTTCGGCAGCGCACCGCATCGCCAGAAGCGCGCAGTTCAGCAGCGCACCTCGTCACCAGGAGCGCGCAATTCAGCAACGCACCGCATTACCAGGAGTGATTTTCATTTCCTGCCGAGTTTGCATGGATGTTACAGAGCGCTGGTACAACTGCACCCATAACACATGGCTTGCTACGTCGTAAGGAGCAGAGCGCGCTGATTCGCCTTCGCGCAGCCAGGAGCGAGACATTCCGCACTCGTATAACCTGGAGCGCGTCGTTCCGCGCCGCTCCGCATTCGAAGACAGTGCACACACACTGCATAGATCTCCAATTTCTGCAAAAATTTAAACCACAACAGCAATACACCGTTCGGCCTATTCTGACCTTAAATTAAATCCTATACTACTACAATTCACGTCATTAACTACCCATCACACTCTAAATAGTCCACATGTAAACCGCAGTTATGGTTATAGACAATGCATGTGGTGTAACCACACAACTATGTTATGTGTAATGTTTGTCCTCGCAGCGGCACTTTTTCCAGTACCCTCAATATCGAATTAAAAATCACAACATTTATTTAAGAAAGAATTTAAATAGGAAACTTTTATGCCAAGTAGGTAAAATTATTTAGTATCGTTGCAACTACTGAAGTTAAGTTTTACCAATTAGAGCCATGTACAATAATTTTTACTTAAGCTGCCATGTATAATATTTTATTTTACTTAACTGAAAATATTTGGACCACAAAAGTACTTAACTCGAACACTACAGCTGTTACATCCGAACAAACATCTCATTGCTATTAAAAGCAGGGCCCACATTCGAAGAGTAATATGTACCAGCCAGTTACAACACGAATAGTTAATTAATCAATGTCTGTACATGCCTCATTACACAAGGTCTCAAAATTCGTTACCAAAAAAATAAAAGAAGCCATAACCTCAGATGAGGATTACGGGTCATACGATACCAAACTTCCTTTACAGTCAACGATGAACATTCTCTGTGCTGGAGCAGTTTGCTTCAACAGCCAGTTACCACCCGCGCAGTCACTTTGCCCAGGACGCCAACTGTGACACCATACGCAGCACATCTACTGGAACGTTTGCACACCAGCAGGAACGTTTGCACACTAACACGAACGTTTGCACACCAACAGGAACGTTTGCACACCAACAGGAACGTTTGCACACCAACAAGAACGTTTGCACACCAACAGGAACGTTTGAGCGCCCAAAACAATGCTTGAGCACGAACAGTTCAATCGTGGTACACGGACACACCTGTTCATTCGAAGTCGTATACACATGACGTCATCACAAATTTGTACACCACACGACTACTTTTATTCACATTGTAGTCTAATTCTTATCCCGGTGTTACTCAGCGCAATTTCTTTTTCTTCACGTAAATTGCGGGTAGTCGAATATCTCAATCGTACCATGTATGGATTCCACATGGCGTACATATGTACTGAACACAATCCGCTTCTATGGACATCGATTAATTATTCCGGTATTCTTCAGTGCACTTAATTGTTCTCCGCGTTATATACAGGCACTAAATATCTACGCAGTAGTAGCACAGCGTAGGTATGTAATGCACACAATCCACTTGTATGGACATCCATTGCTTATCCAGGTATTTTTCAGTGCAATAAATTGTTCGCCGCGTTATATGCGGGTAATGAAATATTTCGACAGTCGTATTGATGGCACTTAGCGTAGGTACTTATGTAATGCACACAATCCACTTGTATGGGCATAGATTACGATCTCACTTCTGATGTTAGAAAGTTAGAAACAGAAGCGATTTTGATTTAAATAAAAACGATTTATTACTGATTTTACATAACACATTTATCACTGATTTTACATTTATATAAGAACATATAACAGAAATACTTTTACAAAAATATCGGCAACTAGCCGACCAGTATGAAAATCAATGTTCAACTTACTCAACCGAGATTGACTGTGAAACTGAGCGCGCACGAGAGTCTGAACACGAATGCTCCAAATGGCGGTACGGCACCCTTTTTA
Source organism: Lapara coniferarum (assembly GCA_949316025.1). Lineage (NCBI taxonomy): Eukaryota > Metazoa > Arthropoda > Insecta > Lepidoptera > Sphingidae > Lapara > Lapara coniferarum. Next base: position 6,160,580 of record OX438919.1, on the reverse strand, counting down.
TACACACAACTGTCATTACTTTGACGTCTCGACTGGTTTTCATAACTGGCAACCCGCTACAAATACCATTACAAAACTTTTATCCGAACAGTAGGTATTCTATTTGTATTTTCAGAATAATAAAGATAATCTTGAAATCTGCCAAAATCTGCCACTTTTGTTAAATCGTCAGCGTAATCTGCCATTCAGCGGGCGCTCTTTCCGGCCTGCTGCCCAACCTGGAAGGTCCTGGCTTCCCTTGCCGGAGGCTGTATCACGGAGTCGTGCGGTCCATGGCCCTTTATGGCAGCCCCGTTTGGGCTGACTCCCTGGGCCGCCCCTGCGTCGCTCTTCTGCGCGCCCCGCAGAGAGCTTTAGCGCAGCGGGCGGTCAGGGCGTACCGCACGGTCTCTTTCGAGGCGGCTTGCTTATTGGCCGGATTTCTGCCCTGGGACTTGGACGCCAAATCCCTTGCCGATGTATTCCATTGGCGGGAGGAGGCGTTCAGTCGCGGGGAGCGTCCGGCCCTGAAGGAAGTGGAGGCCAAGAGGGCCTCCTTACGGCGAGCCGCCGTGGAGGAGTGGCGTCTCAGGCTGGAGGCCCCGTCGTGGGGGCACAGGGTCGTAGAGGCAGTGCGTCCTGTCTTTGCCGAATGGCTGGACAGGCGCCACGGAGCGGCAACATACCGCCTGACGCAGGTGCTCACCGGGCATGGCTGCTTCGGTGAGTTCCTGTTTCGGGTGGTAGGGATAGAGGAGTCGGCCGTGTGTGACAACTGCCCAATGGACACGGCCCAACATACGTTGGAGTGTTGTCCAGCCTGGGATGAAGAACGCAGCGCTCTCAGAGCAGTCGTCGGAGAAGACCTCTCGCTGCCGGCCGTGGTCGCTTCCATGGTCGACGGCCGGGAGGCCTGGCAGGCGGTGGCCCACTTCTGCGAGGCGGTCCTCTCGCGGAAGGAAAGTGCCGAGAGGGATCGCCAGCGCAGTGGTGATCCCTCCCGCCGCCAGACGAGACGTAGGAGGCGTCGGGTGGACGACTGACCGACGTCTCCCGCCCTGTGGATTGGGGTCACGGGTGGGCGGGAGGTGCCGCCCACCCATTAGTCTAGCCAACTTCTGTGACCCCCGTGATGGACGGCAGCGTGTGTCACGCTGCCACGGACGCCAGGGGCGACCCTCGGTGTGCGGGGGCTTCTGAGCCCCCGCAACAACAGAAAAAGGACCGCAACAGCGGTACGCGCAGGGGCGGTTGCGGACGACAACTTAGACGTGAGTCGGAGGAAGCCCGCAGCCGTCCCTAATGCGCCGAAGATGGCCGTACAAAAAAAAAAAAAGCGTAATCTGCCATTATTAAAATTTAGGTGCCAAATCTGCCCAAATGGCAGAAATCTGCCACAAATGATCACACTGTTTTTAACAGAGACAAACAGTATTGCCAACTCCAAGAAACCAAAAAACAGCAGATGACTTATATAAAAAAACAGCAGAAAGTAGATCGGGGAATTTGACCGAGGAGCTAATAAAGAAAAAAAGGTCCACGATTTCTATTTTTCCCTCAGTAACGTCCGAGAAGTAGGGTAAGTCCATATGGTGGCGACCAAAAAAAAAAGCTCCTGCACCATTTTACGTAGTACTAATTTATTAATCTGTACACAAAAAATCTTTAAAACAGATAACAGTAAAAATTCGACTGTAAACAAAAAACAGGGATGAAACAGCAAAAACAGTAAATCTACTGTTAAAACAGTATGGTGGGCAATACTGGAGACAAATAAACTAGACGTCATAGTCAGTGCTGCCTACACGTATTTTAAGAAGGACAAACCTAGAAAATTACGTAGATTTAGTAAAAGTTACGTAAAAACAGTACGTAGATCTACGTACTTTTATATACGTTATAAAGAGGAGTAATATTAGATGAAACAAGTCTTTAAAATCCAATTTATTTTAATAATTTCTTAACATTGTTATTTTTAATAAATTTGAATTTAGTACTTCGTTAAAAATGAACAAAATGTCAATAACCAATGTGACCAGATATAACAGAATCTTATAAAACCCCCGCAAAAAATTAGCACGATTAGATATTTACAAATTAACAGTCTTAGGGCGGGCGGCATTTTTGCACTGCAAGGCATGAAAGTAACAAATTTGAGTTAATTTATTAACAGAATTTTGGCATGTAAAACAAAAAAATTAGCAGATTTAGCAGCATTTTTCCGAGCAGTTAGCATAATCTTCAATTGGAATCTGGTCACACCGTTAATAACGTCATCTGTGATCTGGCTGACTATTGTGTTTTATATTTTTCATTGTCCTCCAAATCTACAAAAATAAACGAGGATAAACTATTTTATCCACTTGCGGAGACTAGCTCATTAAATAGTTGTTGATAAAACAACCAGTAACCATGGCGAAAATGGCATTTCAGCACCAAGCCGGGACGGCTATGGAGTGTCTAAGCGTAAGTTTCCTAGACCACTCCCAATAGGTTTATTGTTTTTCTTTTCTACTATCGTTTACCGTTACTCTATTCAGATACCTATAACACTGCAAAAAGAGGCTGGTGTGGACCCTGAAGGAAGGGAGGTAATGAAGTGTGGGTTTAAAATAGGAGGTGGTATTGATCAAGACTATCGTAAGAGCCCCCAAGGGTACACCGACAACGTACGTAATAATTCATTCAAAACTTTGTTTAATAACTATTTTTCAGTCTTCACTGAATCTAATTTGTGTACTGCATAGTTCTAAATATTCTTGACTAGTAGTGCTCGCGGCTCCGCCCGCGTGAAAAAGTTTTTCCGGGACAAAAATAGCTTCCCAGGATAAAAAGTAGCCTATAGCATTCAGGAGTTATGTAGCTTCCTATTAGTGAAAGAATTTTCAAAATCAGTTCAGTAGTTCCTGAGATTAGCACATTCAAACAAACAAACAAACTCTTCAGCTTTATAATATTAGTATATTAGTATAGATAAACACTCAAGTAATATTAATATAATACAAATAAAGTAAAAATAATTGCCTTAGTAATATTTTGTTTTAATAAAACAAGTCAAAATTTATTAATAAGTACATACATTTTAAAGTTGTCTCATGATTAAAGATAACACTATCATTATCATTGTGTTAATCATGCATTCCTCATTATGAATTGAAAACAATTTTGTCTACAAGAATATCTTATCAATGGAATTAAAACCTTTTACTATATATGTCTTATATATAAACTGTTCCAGGGCATATATGTAACTGAAGTCCATGAAGGTAGTCCCGCAGCAAAATCAGGCTTGAGAATGCATGACAAAATCTTACAATGCAATGGTTATGACTTCACAATGGTAACACATAAGAAAGCTGTCAGTTACATCAAGAAACATCCAGTACTAAACTTATTAGTTGCAAGAAAGGGTGTAACTTCCACATAAAACTGGTTGAAGCAGTACCATCTTACTTATAAACATCGGTTTGTATTCAGAGGTTATATGGCTGAATATATTAATGTCATGATTGTTGTATATACAGGGTTAAGAAAAAAGGACATGTAGTCCTTCAGTTGTAAATATTGAAAGTGCCAATGGATACTTGTCTATAAAAGGTTTGAACCAATATACAATGGTCTGTCTGCAACCACAGGATGACTATTTGTCTTAAAAGCTAGTATCACTTCCCTAGTACAAATGGTATACAAGATCGTCCAAAACATTCAAAAATTGTCTATGTGTTTTATTTTAAAACTGAATTTAAATTTATGTATGTTTTAAATGTGTTACTTTGTTTTTCAAGATTCAAATAAAATAAAATGTATAGTGATAGTATGTTGTAATGAAGTTTTAATATATTGTGTATTTTGGAAACTATAAGGCAAACTAGATGAATTTTACAAGTGTCTTGATGAATAAATATCCATTTAATGCAATTGTCTTCAATGCGGTTGATATATCCAGCCATATTTAATTTTCAACCTCTACGCAGCCACAATTCCATTTTAAATTAAATTATTTTTATTTTCAATGTCTACGCCATGAATGGAATGCATTTAACGAATTATGCTTAATGTTGTGAAAATTTAATAATTAAGTAAATTAATAAAAAAGACCTGATCTAGAAAGATTAATGAAATGACCACAGTGTGAGAGGTTTATAAGTAAATTGGTAAATGATTTTTATGAGTCTAAGTACTGAGTTAGAAAAGTATTATATTACAATGAGTGATTATTATACTGTTATTTATTTTTACATGTAAGAGTTTAGTTATTAGTTAAATAATGAGACCATGTAATAAGTAGAAATTACAACAAATTTACAAACACCTGTACTACAATGTGCAGTGAATGTACAAATATACACAATTGTTTTTATGAGTTACCAATGACTTTTGTACAACAATTTATATTTTTATACTGATCAAATAAGTTTTGCAATATTAATGATTACTTACAAGTTGTCCATGACACTCTAAAATTTCATTAGCTCAAACTAAAGTTGTTTATATGAATTGATATTTGGAATTTATTAATCAGTTATATAGGGTAGACATTCACCACATTACTTGTTGAATTTAATTTCACTGCTAACAATATAAATATGTAAATATTTAAAAATCACAGTAGAAGGTTACAGTTACAAACTTGTGACTAAGTTCTAAGTATTGATTTAAAAATCTTGATAAACAATGAGCTTATAATTTCAATTTATAAAAGTAATCAGTACCAAAATAGCATTCAAGTCACTGATATGCTTGAAAAATATACAAAACTGTATTGTCAACTTATTGGATGTGCATCTGTTCTTTCTAGAATAAATCACCTAGTAAAGTGGTGAATATTGAGTAATTAAGTGGAACCTTAACTTATGGATCCGTTAATGATAGTGTACATTGATATTGTACTTAAGATTTTATAACTACACTATCTATGAGACTTCATTCATAAAAATAAATGGTTTATGCACAGTGCCAAATAACATTGCATAGTATTTTTATTGTCTCCACCTCAAAATTATTACTATTTTGATTTTTGTCAATAGAATGTTTAGCTTACATAAGTAATCTGTGGATATACCTAACTATCAGTATTATAAGAATAACCAAGAACCATGTTGCTTCGGATTGTGAAACCTTCTTACTTTTTTTAAGTATTTGTTGGCAACAAAATGGATATCACTCATTTTCCTTTAACGTATTAGCTTGATTTTGTGTTATTTTATTTTTTTACAGAAAAAATACAATATCCAAAATCGGAATACATAAAACCTAGGTGATGCTCGCGGCTCCGTCCGCGTAAAAAGTTTTCCGGCATAAAAAGTAGCCGATGGCACACAGGAGTAATGTAGAAAGATATTATTTCCTATTACTTTCCTATTGGTGAAAGAATTTTCAAAATCGGTTCAGTAGTTCCTGAGATTAGCGCGATCAACCAAACAAACAAACTCTTCAGCTTTATAATATTGAGTATAGATTTCCCAATGAACTCTGTTTTAAAGAGGTTCAATCTTTGACGTCACCGCCATTACGATGCAGGCTCAGAGTAAGTAACCTATAGAGCGCTAATATCGCACCGTGCGCCCACTACCCAGCGTAGGCAGGTGAACTATAGCTACTTATATAGAAATGTTGGCGACTGCTAGGGATGGGCACGCGAGCAGCACCAACGCAACAGTTATCGATAAGTACAGGTCCGGCGGCGCGGTACATATTGTTAAAAAATTGTGGTTCTACAAAATATGGCCTTGTGAGTAATTTTAAGCGTATTGCGTTAATATAGATAAAAGCTATGCTGCGAATTGGTGTAGTGCCATGTGGAATGATTTATAAACACGGTACCTCAAGAGCAGTTTTACAAGCAATAAGAACCAATAATATTAATGGATATCCATTATAATTGAACCAATTGTTCCACAGGGCTCGGTTTTGGGCCCTCTCCTGTGGAACATCGGGTACGACTGGGTGCTCCGTGGTTCCAATCTCCGGGGCGTCGGCGTGACATGATACGCCGATGATACGTTAGTCACAGCGACTGCTGGGACCTTCCGGGACGCCGCAACTCTGGCGGCGGCGGGCACCGGCCAAGTAGTTGGAAGAATCCAACGTTTAGGTTTGAAGGTGGCCCTCGAGAAAACCGAGGCCGTGTGTTTTCACGGACCTTGGAGAGGGCCACCGGCCGGTGCCGGCATCGTCGTTGGGGGGGTGCGGATCCCCATCGGCTCTAGCATGAAGTATCTAGGTTTAGTCCTGGATAGCCGATGGCGATTCCGCACCCACTTTAAGGAGTTGAGGACAAAATTGTCCCGGGCAGCGGGCGCTCTTTCCGGCCTGCTGCCCAACCTGGAAGGTCCTGGCTTCCCTTGCCGGAGGCTGTATCACGGAGTCGTGCGGTCCATAGCCCTTTACGGCAGCCCCGTTTGGGCTGACTCCCTGGGCCGCCCCTGCGTCGCCCTTCTGCGCGCCCCGCAGAGAGCTTTAGTGCAGCGGGCGGTCAGGGCGTACCGCACGGTCTCTTTCGAGGCGGCTTGCCTATTGGCCGGATTTCTGCCCTGGGACCTGGACGCCAAATCCCTTACCGATGTATTCCATTGGCGGGAGGAGGCGTTCAGTCGCGGGGAGCGTCCGGCCCTGAAGGAGGTGGAGGCCAAGAGGGCCGCCTTACGGCGAGCCGCCGTGGAGGAGTGGCGTCTCAGGCTGGAGGCCCCGTCGTGGGGGCACAGGGTCGTAGAGGCAGTGCGTCCTGTCTTTGACGAATGGCTGGACAGGCGCCACGGAGCGGCAACTTACCGCCTGACGCAGGTGCTCACCGGGCATGGCTGCTTCGGTGAGTTCCTGTTTCGGGTGGTGGGAATAGAGGAGTCGGCCGTGTGTCACTATTGTGACAACTGCCCAATGGACACGGCCCAACATACGCTGGAGTGTTGTCCAGCCTGGGATGAAGAACGCAGCGCTCTCAGAGCAGTCGTCGGAGAAGACCTCTCGCTGCCGGCCGTGGTCGCTTCCATGGTCGGTGGCCGGGAGGCCTGGCAGGCGGTGGCCCACTTCTGCGAGGCGGTCCTCTCGCGGAAGGAGAGTGCCGAGAGGGATCGCCAGCGCAGTGGTGATCCCTCCCGCCGCCAGACGAGACGTAGGAGGCGTCGGGTGGACGACTGACCGACGTCTCCCGCCCTGTGGATTGGGGGCGTTTGGAGAATTCCACCACGGTATCCCCTGCCTGTCGTAAAAGGCGACTAATAGGGGCCTCCGGGGGTCACGGGTGGGCGGGAGGTGCCGCCCACGCATTAGTCTAGCCAACTTCTGTGACCCCCGTGATGGACGGCAGCGTGTCTCACGCTGCCTCGGACACCAAAAGGTGGGCACGGTACGGTGTTACGGGGGCTTCTGAGCCCCCGCAACAACAGGAAAAGGACCGCAACAGCGGTACGCGCAGGGGCGGTTGCGGACGACAACTTAGACGTGAGTCGGAGGAAGCCCGCAGCCGTCCCTAATGCGCCGAAGATGGCAATTTAAAAAAAAAATTATTAATTGGCTTAAAAATCACACACAGACAAAAACAGTTACCTAAGCTACATTATATTAAGCATCGCCTTCGATAGTAATAAATACGTATGCATATGAAAATATTACATCGATTCTGGTATCGACGCATAACATCACTATCTAAAAAGCGGGATGCGGGGCAGTGCGGGGGGTACAAGCGTTCGCCTCCCGTGCGTCTTTCATACCGCGACGCGTGATTTCAATTTTACCTAAAAATATATTGAAATATGGCTTGCCTGTGAAACGTGATATTAGAATTCTGTTTAGTGTGTTTCCGAGTGTTGTTTTTACAACATTCCACATACCATTTAACCATTTTGCAGTATTAATAATCAAATATTCGCATAGATCTCACTCGCGTGTGCTCACACCGTTCCTACTCGAGTGACTACAAGCGCTTGCGGCCGGCGCAGGACGATGTTCCCACCCGTGCCTATTGTTCCCACTTGCATACACGCGCTCTATAGTAGTTATACTTACTCTGAGGATGCAGGCGTCAGAGCAAAATCATCGCAACACGCACTAACAGCAATATTTGAATTATGATGATTTAAGTAGATACTTACCGCCAAGAATAATCACGAATACGAGCAGCTTATTCGGGTGTACCTACTCGTTACTCATAGTTCATAGTTATTGATTCGCCAAGGTATTCGGCGAATTATTCGCCAAGAGTATAAATGAGGATATAATCGATATAAATCAAGCAGGAAACCACTTAAACATCTCGATCCTTTTTTCTTGGGGTAAATTGTGGATTACCCCACGAATGGATTTAGTGCCCGATATAGCGATACGCTCGCGCCCTATCACATGGGACGGCATATGCACGGCGAAAAGTGGGTGCACTAGTTGCACCTCTGCCTATCCCTTCGGGGATAAAGGGCGTGGTGTGTGTGTTAAATATAGATATATATATTTTTTTCTAGCTATTTGATGGTGTGTAGGTATATGAAAAGTATTGAAAAGTAAATTCAACAATGGAACTACGATATTTCCAAGTCTATGGATTTTTTTTTATATAGGAGTGGCTGATTTTTATCTCAATTGAATAATGTTAAAAATAAACTTTTATTTTACTTATAATAGCTTTTATATACTTTATTGAATTAAAACAGACGAAATCGAATGAAATAAATACATTTAGAGATTTTATAAAATGTACAAATAGAAAATGTTATAATACTAGTAGGTATTATATTATGAGGAAAATACTAAGGTATTGGATAAAATAAAAAAGTCAATAAACAGAAAAGTTGCAACATCTATTTACTTTATGTCTAAAAAATAATAATTTATTGTTTTGCAGGAGGCCAATCCCATTGTCCTTTGGGAGGTTTCACCATGAGAGGCTCCCAGGGTTTCCAGACCAACATTTTACGTGCCAGATTCAATTCATTTTCAGCTTGAATAATAAGTTCTTCAGCTTGTCCACAGTTGATTTTTTGCTCAATTTGAAACACATCTTTTGTCTGCAGAAAATAAGAAACATATTATTAATATGCTTTTATTTCTTTAGCTTTTACCTGTAGCTTCATCAGCATTAAAAGTTTTTGTAAGACAAATATTTTCTGGGATAAAAGTAGCCAATAGCAATCAGGAGTAATGTAGCATCCTATAAGAGAAAGAATTTTCAAAATCGGTTCAATTGTTTCAGAGATAAGCCCCTACAAACCTATCAACCCACAAATTTTTTCCTCTTTATAATATTAGTATGGATTGTGCATTTGCTGAAAAAAAAGATATAAAAATTTAGCATAGAAAAATCTTAACCAAATAAATTGAACATTTGACTACAGTAGTTAGGTAAAAATTTTCTATTATATTAGAACAAAGTGCATTGTGATTATACATAAAACAAAAAAGTATATAATAATACATTTCAACATTTTAAACTGCCTTCGGTGGCATAGTTGTATTACGGTATGACTGCAATGCTGAGGTCTCGGATTCGATGCCTGGGATGGGCAAAGTGATATTGGATTTTTATATCAGGTGTCAGTACCTATAAGCCTAGAGTCTAGAATTTGTGCCCAATATGGCAATAGGCTCGCCCCTTATCTCATCATGGGACGGAATTCATTAATCACCTGTGTCAAAACAGCAGCTCTCTCACGAACAATTTGTTCTGTGTATCTCCTGTATACGGATGACTCTGGCATCCGTTGCAGTGTTCTTAGGATTTTACCGTACAATGCTCCTAGCGTGTGGTGCGGGTTGGCAGCTACGGCCAAACCGGTAAGACCTGTGGTCTGAAAAACAGGAGTTGAAATATTAAACAAACATTTGTTGTAGATGTTATTTTTATGTACGCTTTTTAAAATTAAATCTGAATTAAAAAATAACTTGAAAGCAAACTTAATAGAGCTATATACAAATTCATTACACAAACCACAACATACCTTTTTCAATATACCCATTTTCTGGCGATTAGATAATCATACAAATTACAAAAGGAGAAAAATGCAACAAATACAGTTGACACCTGACAGCTGGTTAGTGTTTCCACATAACATTTGGATTTTACCCTAGATTTTAGAAGAAAAAACCCTAAAATTCTCTCAATAATCAACTACACGTATTGATTTAGGATGATCCATAAATAAAACAAGACGAACTTTTATTTATCATTATGGAATGACATTAGTTTTTAAATGAGTCATGGAGATAAGTGTTAAAAATAAATAGGTACTGGCTATAATTTCCGAATTTAAAAAAGGAATTCTAATGTGTCTTTTATATAATATCTACTCTCTCTGGTTCTTAGACTTAGCATAAAATGGTTGTACGTTTTTACACTTATTCTATATAATAAATTTATAAATAACTCTTAAAAGTGTTTCACATTAAAATAAAAACCGAACATGGTAGCAGAGCGTGGTTGAGTACTCTGGTTGAGTTATTCCGTGTTTAGAAAAGTGGAATTCGGTACAACATAAAAAAATCCGTGATTTGTTATATTGTAACAACGGAAAATAAAATGGCTACCGCTATGGAGGAATTGAAAAATATTCAAAAATTGTGTGATATTGAAAGTTACCAAATGTGGCGATTTCAAATTAAAATAATATTTCAAGCTAAAGATTTACTTGATGTTATTGAGTGTGCAGATAAATTAAAAAAGGATGATTCTTTCAATAAAAAAGATGCGCAAGCAAAATACGTAATAATGCAGACAGTTGACAAGAAATTGCTTTCTCAATTATTTGAGTGTAAAACTGCTCAGGAAATGTTTCAAGTTTTATGTGAGTTATTTGATGGTAATGAAGATCGGAACAGAAGCCGATTAATGCAAGAGTTTTTTAATTTTAAATTTGACTCTAACTTAGAGATGATGCAGAATTTTGCCAATTTAGAAAATTTGATATACAGATTAAAACAACTGAAAATTGATTTAGATGAGAATATGATCGAGACCAAAATTCTGACATCACTTCCATCTGACTATGAAACATTTATGACTGCATGGGAATCAACATCTAAAGAAGAGAAGAACGTAAAAAATCTGAAGCAGAGGTTATTAAAAGAATGTGAGAAGCATACCAGTAAGGAACAACAAGAAGCTGTAGTATTTCAGGCTACAAATAGTAAAAATAACAAACATTTATTTAAAGTTGGAAGTAATAGTAACAGTAAAGTAAAATGTTTTAATTGTAACAAACCAGGTCACTTAAAAAGGGATTGTAAGCAGATGTGCTCAATTTGTAAGAAATCTAATCATACTGAGAAAAACTGTTTTTTTAGGAACAAAAACACAAATATAAAACCTGTAGCTCTTCTAGGATATAGTAGTAACATTGAGAAAAATATTTGTGAGTTTGTTGTAGATTCTGGTTGTACGTCTCATATGGTAAGTGATAAAAATTTGTTAGAAAATATTGAATGTAATGAAACCGAACTGTGTTTGGCAAAGAAAAATACAACAATGACAGCTTCGTGTAGTGGTAATGTTGTTGGTAAAAATTGTATACTTAAAAATGTTTTGTGTGTTCCAGAATTGTCCCAGAATTTGTTGTCTGTTTCAGCTGCTACTAAAGAGGGTGGTGTAGTTATCTTTACTGAAGATAGTGTTAAAATTAAAAAAGGAAACTGTGTAGTTTTAAAAGGGAAAAAAGACCAAGCAGGTTTGTATAAAATAAATATTCTTAGAGACAATGGGATGTCATTGTTTACAAAGAAACAAGACACGTGTCATGATTGGCATATAAAAATGGGACATTGCAGTAATGGTGCATTAAAAAAGTTAGTGAAGATAGCAGATGGTATATCGCTTGATGAAAAAGAAATAAATAATGTCATTGATAAATGTAAAGTATGTATTCAAGCGAAGCAAATAAGAAAGCCATTTAATACTAAAAGAGAACGAGCAACAAGAAAGCTCGAAATAATACATAGTGATATATGTGGACCATTGGAGTGTGACACATGGGATGGTATGAAGTACATTTTGACAGTACTTGATGATTTTAGTCATTTTACCAAAGTATACTTGCTAAAGCATAAAAATGAAGTAAGCGAGCATTTAAAGCATTACATTTATGAAGTGGAAAGGGAAACAACCAACAAAGTTTCTATTTTGCGATGTGATAATGGTGGTGAATACACAGCAAAAGAATTTAGATCATGGTGCTATAAAAAAGGTATTAAATTGGATTATACTATACCATATAGTCCACAATTAAATGGAAAAGCTGAAAGGTTAAATCGAACTATCATGGAAAAAGCCAGATCATTATTATATGAGTCTGAAATGCAAAAAGAAATGTGGGGTGAAGCAGTTCGCACAGCAACATATTTAATAAATAGATTACCCACAGAAGAATCTGAAGTAACTCCATATGAAGCATGGACTAATAAGAGACCTAATTTATCTAACATCCAGGTGTTTGGTTCAAAAGCTTTTACCAAAGTTTTAAGACCTACTAAGAAACTAGATTCAAGAACAGAAGAGTACATCATGGTTGGATATTATAAAACAGGATATAGACTGTTTGATAAAATAAAAAGAAAAGTTATTTATGCTCGTGATGTTATATTTAAAAATAAAATGGCCGAAATAAATACAGATAAAATTGATCAAGAAGAAGATGTAAGCATAAATGTATATAAAGAAGATTGTCATGAAGAAGAATGTGTTGACGAAGAATTTCTCTCTCCAGACGAAAATAGTAGTTCCAGCGATAGATCTGAAAAAGAAGAAGTTGAAGAATGTGAATCTGATGATATAGAAATAAAAACAAAAAGGTTAAGAAAGTTACCCGAAAAATATAAAGACTATGTTTTACTTACCTTCAAAGAAGCCATGTCATCACCTGAAAAAGATAAATGGAAAAAATCTGTTGAGGAGGAAATAAAGTCATTAAAGAAAAATAATGTATGGAAATTAGTTAATAAAAATGAAGCTAAAGGACATAAAATACTAACCAATAAATGGGTGTTTCGAGTAAAAGAAGATGGAACATATAAAGCTAGATTGGTTGCTAGAGGTTGTGAGCAACGCAATATTGATTTTGATGAAATATTTAGCCCAGTAGCTTGTCAGTCAGCATTAAAAACTTTATTTGCATATGCAGTGGCTAAAAACTTCTGTATTATGACATTTGATGTCAAGACCGCTTTCTTACATGGAGATCTTGAAAGTGATGTTTATATGAAAATTCCAGAAGGTTGTGAGGGAAATGAAGACGAAGTTTGTTGTTTGAAAAAATCACTGTATGGATTGAAACAGGCTCCACAGAGATGGAATAAGAAATTTATAGAAATAATGAATGAGGTTGGTTTTGTTTCAACAAGAAACGAGCCATGCGTGTTTAAAAATTAAGATGTATCATTAATATTGGCAATATATGTTGATGATGGGACTAGTGATAGGGAAAGACAGAGATAAGCGTTCAAAACATATTGATGTACGTTTTCATTACATTCATGAGTTATATATGAATAATGATATTCGCATTAAGTATTGTCACAGTGAGTTTCAAACTGCTGACATACTTACTAAGCCCTTGAATAAAATAAAATTTATAAAACATAAAATGTCATTAGTGAAAAAAATCGTAAAATTGTCTAATCGTTTTAAAACTATTTTGTATTGTTTTGTGATTGTAGAAATGTGTTATGTTACAATAACAGTAACAACTTTGATTTGTCTTAATAAGGAGTATATTGTGTTTGTAAGAAGTAGAGTATGTATGGTATAAAAGATGTAAAGTTTCGGAAATTAGGAGAGGGTGTTAAAAATAAATAGGTACTGGCTATAATTTCCGAATTTAAAAAAGGAATTCTAATGTGTCTTTTATATAATATCTACTCTCTCTGGTTCTTAGACTTAGCATAAAATGGTTGTACGTTTTTACACTTATTCTATATAATAAATTTATAAATAACTCTTAAAAGTGTTTCACATTAAAATAAAAACCGAACAATAAGTAGTTTTAAAAAGCAATTATGAAAAGTTAGCACAATAACACGAAACGTATTAACATAGAATAAAGACTAAAGCACCTTATTCTGAGATTTTTAAGATCCGTAGCTTATGCCTGCGGCTCAGGCCGCGCAATTTTTTTTTCCGGGAGACAAGACCCGCTTTATATTTTCCTGGGATAAAGGGCAAAACTTTTAGAAACTTTGAATGTTATATTTATTTATGTCGAATCAACAGCCTATAAAATGTTTCAAGCTTCAAATTCAAAAAATGACGATAGTTCTATGCAACTTTTCATCCCCTCCTATCAACACCTTACAACCCTTTTTCGCATTAAAAAGTAGCCCATGTCCTCTTTCAGGTTCTAGACTCTCTGTGTACCAAATTTCATTTAAATTGACAGTTATACCTACTTGCGCATTTATAATATTAGTAACAAGAATTTTATACCCATATGGATTATTCATTCCGTTTAACAAACTGAAGAATAAAATGTGACGTCACAGTTAACTGCTGTCTCTCTCTTTAGAGTGACAAAGGTTTATTTTCAAAACCAGGACGTAACATAATTAACTGTCCATAATAATATGATATGATATAATATGGCTGCCTCGGTGGCGTAGTTGTATTATGGTACGACTGCAATGCTGAGATCTCGGGTTCGATCCCCGGGATGGTCGGGTCGGGCAAAGTGATTATTTTCCATTCAGTATCAGCTCGGAGTCTGGAATTTGTACACGATAAGGCGATAGGCTCGCCCCCTATCACACCATGGAACGGAATAACGGCAAAAAGTGGTTGCACTAATTGCACCTCTGTCTACCCGGGGGATAAGAGGCGTGAGTGTGTGAGTGTGTAATAATATGATATCGCACCATAATATTTATTTTTATCTCTATAAAGTAATGCGGTTTAAATTAACTATGAAAACCAACTACAGCGGCTAGTAATAGTTGATATTTAAAAAATATAATTTGAGTTAGAAAGTTTATTCCAAACAAAATTGGCATATTTACATACTGTTTTGGTAAGTAGTTCGGAACTACTAGTTCCACTTACATAAAAAAATACCTCACCACGCGGTGGTGAATTCGGTGGCGGCCTTGGAGGAGGGGGGCGAACCAGGCAACCGCCTGGGGCCTCGCAGTTACAGGGGCATCTTGCAGCTCCTTGGGGGACCGTTTTTTGGCACCTTACTTACAAAGCTGTTAAAAAAATAATTTTTGCTTCGCACGGAGCCCCGCATGCTTTTTTTTTTGCTCGGCACACAACCTCACATTATATATGTTTTACTTTCCCCTGCGACTGGATATGTTCACGTTGTTTGCTGGCCTTTATAACCAAATATGGAGACTGTAAGGTTAGACAGAAAAACATTGGGATATTTAAAAATGAAAACTACACACACACACACACACACACACACTCACGCCTGCTATCCCCGAAGGGGTAGGCAGAGGCACAACTAGTGCACCCACTTTTCGCCGTTATTCCGTCCCATGATGTGATAGGGGGCGAGCCTATCGCCATATCGGACACAAATTCCAGACTCCGAGCTGATACTGAATAGAAAAACTCAATATCACTTTGCCCGACCCGGGGATCGAACTACAGTTATTGTTAAATTTAAATATAATAAAAAAAAATAAAAAACATACTCATAAAAGTAAACAATCATACATGAACAAAATAATACACATTTAGGAAGTTAATAACCTAATTTTCAGTGAGTAATTTTGAAATATTACGAATATCTTTTTTGTGTGATTTTACAATTTTTGCAAGTATTCTGCGAACTTTTTTTCTGTAATTATCCACTATAATAAATATTGTGTTTTAGAGATATTCTACTATGAGTTGTGTAATTCATGGTTGCAGAATTATTTGCAATCCAACATCTAGTGTGAAATTCCATAGGTAAGTTGATTGTAAACAAAGTTGTGTAGATATTTATAGCAAAAGTAATAAACACGTGGATGTTTTACAAATTACAATACTAAATAAATTCTTGTTTGAGAGCCATGGAATCAAAAATTAACGCTACATTCTGCGGGTGAGGTTTCTTCCTTAAATTTATTTTTAATATTCTAAAACTTCTGTGAAGAAGCCAACAAAACTATTAAAGTTTGCTAAAGATCACCATAATGTGCTCTCTTTCGGCAAATAAATCTTTGAATTTATAAAAACAAAATTGTTTTCGGCGACTAAAGGTGTAATGTTAAAACAAAAGTCTTTATGTCATCACTATATGTAATTTTTCTTTGCTTGCTATTTGGAATATACTTTTAAAAAAAATCTCAAATGTTAGCAAAATTTCACTGCAAAATATTTTCAATTTCAGACTGTAAAGTATAATCATGAACAACTTTAGTAAGAAATAACTTGTCATTAATTTTCTTCTTTTATCTCTTCATCTTCTGCTGCAATACTTTCTTTTATTTCTTCTAATTTATTTCACGGGATGTCTTCACATTTACTGATATATTGAAATCTTTCAAGTCTTGACGTTTCAATGGTGGTTCATATTCATTTCGCTGACATATAATGTAAAAAGTAAATATCAATCAATAATAATATATTTAAGTACCTATATATTTTAGACAGAGGCAGAGGTGCCATTTAGTACACTCAGATATCACCCAATGTACCGCCGTTATAAAATTTGGTGGGTCGCAAGCTTAATGCCCTATCCTACTAATCTTACTAATATTATAAAGGCGAAAGTTTGTAAGAATGTCTGGATGTATGGATGTTTCTTTCATGCAAAAACTACTAAACGGATTTCGATGAAATATGGCACACGGGTAGATCATGTCCTGGATTAGCACATAGGCTACTTTTCATCCCAGTAAAATATAAACAGTGACTTTTATCCCGGAAAAACACATTCACGCGGGCGGAGCCGCGGGCAAAAGCTAGTAAATAATAAAGTCTAAGTGGATCATAATTATACCAGTGAAATGATAAAAAATAATATACTTACAGCATGAGTTTCTGGTAATAAATAATTATTTTTGACATCTTCTGCCATATTCCGAGAAGTAGAAGACACATTATCACATTCAGAATCATAATCTTCTGTCTTTAAATGTAGACTAGTAATTCTTGCAGACATCAAATTGACCTTTTAATGGTATTTATATTTAACCACGTTTTTGCTTATCCAGATCTTTAAGAAATCTGTAAAGAGTAATACAAACTCGATTTTATTTTAAATAAAAGTTTCAATAAATCAATGCTGGATACACTGAGAACTCGATTGTAACTGTTGATCCTCAGTTTTTAGTTACGATGATTATTTAAAGATTAATAAGCTTTATAATATTCATTAGTAAGGCGGCTAGTATTACAAATACTCTAGCACCATCGTGAAACCGGTCCACCAAAGCTTACACCATGGTCACCCTAGCCTCTTGTTTACATATACTATTTACAATACAAAAAATCACATTTAACATTACGTTAATATGAAAAAAGTAGTCATATATAAAGCAAATCACATTAAGCGAGGTTTTTCTACAGTTCATTTATAAAATATTCACGTATTTTATTACGATTCGTATAAATATTGATAAAATTATAATATTTACACAATATTGATTACAATAAACTTACCTGTAGAATTTCACACTAAATTATGGATATCAAATATTTCTGCAACCGTGAACTACACAATTCACATTAAAATATCACTAAAACACACTTATTATTGTAGATAATTACAGAGAAAATTTCGAAGTGAACATTTATTTGACAACTATATTGTCATCGAACTTAACGTTTTATAACAGTGTTGCCGAAATATGTATTCGCAATTACCAATTAAATGAGGAAATTTTGTTTAACTAAAATGTTAATAAGGATAAAAAACCTTAAGGATATCTTATTCAACAAGAATAATTCTGAAATGAAAATAGTACTTATATCATTATATAAGATATGTTGGAAATATTTATATATATATGATTGAGACGACAATAACGGTATTGATATTTTTTTATGGGTGGGGAAATAATCCGTAAGCTTTGGCAACATAGGTTAAAGAGTGAGTGAGATAGAAGACAGCTCAAAAGATAATTTTTTTGTCTTCACAAAAATGTGTGTACCGAGGCCTCCAGTAGATATATTATAAACTTCTTGATTAGTAAGTATGGCATAGGCTAAGGACCACAGAACACTATTACTCTAGGCTAACGACGAAGCCATACAGTCTAGACATATATGAATTGACAAATTATAACAGAGTTGTCGAACAATAGAAATCCGATCGTTTATAGCGAAAAGCAATGGTGCTCGTGCAGAGTAATTAGTAATCCATACAGGACATTTTTTTGTGTTATAATTCTATGGTACAATATGGTGCATATGAAATGAAATCAAATGAGACCCATCTAGATATAAATGTAGCATAAAATATATTAAATTGGCAATATTAGACTAGAACTGCAGACAACAGCTCCAATGCAGTGCTGCCAACAAGATTTTTAAAAATCTGTCAAGTTAGTCGTATATTTCCGTCAAAAATCCGTTAGATGAACAATTGACACGAGTGTAGCTATAGTTTCGCATGGGAGGCGGGGGGGGGGGGGGGGGGGGCTATGCAAGCGTGAGTTCTTGCCATGCAGACCTCCTATCACATGTACAACTTCTCCCCTCACATAACAATGAAATTTTTGTCCCGTTAAATATCCCGTCAGCCGTTAAATAGATTATTTCCCGTTTCACACGGATCCAAATCCGTTAGAAACGACGGGAAATCCGTTAAGTTGGCACACTGCTCCAAATTTTTGTTTTTTTTTTATACGCAGGTTGTTGCATACAATAAGGCTTATGGCATAAGGTGTCATGTCACGTCCGTTCAGATTTACGTCCTTATCAGTCATTTCTTATGTATTTATAATCTATGAACATTGTGAAATGTTAATTGTCAAAGTGACATTTTGTTTAGAATGTAGGTGACAGATTTGTTTCTCGCCGTAAAATTTCAACGAATTATTTATTATCTTAATAGTGATATTTGTATAAATATCTTTATCAAGGTTCGTTAATTTATTATAATTTCGTTGTATTTCAAACATAAAATATTACTGTTTTATCTGTAGTGAGTAGTTACTAATCTGCTCGTATATGTTGCCGATTTATAAATAGTGCCCACATTGCGGGTTGTTCACATGAATTTTATAATAAAATAAAATATTTTTTGGGCAGGTACTCCAAGCACACCATTTTATAAAACCTTATCTTATCGTATATAAACTGTATATTTCTTTCGTAATCCGTTAAAAGATTACGCCGAGAAAGAATGATTGGAAAGGATTTCGATGAAGTTGGCACTCGGATAGAACATCTCCTGGATTAACATTTAGGCTACTTTTTATCTCGCCAAAATATAAAGCGGTACATTTATCCCAGAAAAACTTTTTAACGCGGGCGGAGCCGCGGGCAGAAGCTAGTACTCAATAATTTTAGTTTGGTAGTATGTATGATACAAGCAGTATACTAGATGGGATTTCCCAAAAGTAATATTTTAAATACTTAAGATATATCGAGTTATATTTTAATAACAGGGGTTTTGTATATTACATGATATTGTTACTGCTCTGGTAGTCTAGTTGTATTGTGTGCGCGGAACGATCCCACACTGAAGAGATTCAATTCCTCGGTTGAGGATAGTGATAATGGGCTTGTCTGCTCAGTTTGACCCCAGAGTCTGGAATTTATGCCCGATATGGCAATAGGTTTGTCTCCTATTTGGAACTCAGTTGGAGATTAGTTTGAGTCCTGGTTGCACCTCTGCCTACCCCTTTGAAAATAAAGGTATGATGTGCGTGTTTGTATACTACATATTAATAAAAAATAAGCAAATCTAGCCTGCAATCAGAACTTAATAACAAACATAAGGTTGCTGACTTTTGAAGTGATTTTTGTTAGTTCATTAATTCAATCCAGATTTATTTTATAATTTCAGATGTCAAACGGGGAGTACAGACATGTATGGCGAATAGTTTTAAGGAATTTTATTAATTCCTTTAGACCAAAACAAATAAGAGGAAATAATATAGGTTGGTAAGTTGGTGCTGATGTGCATTATTTCTGTATTTTTGTGATATAAGAGAGCCTAGTGTTACCTTAATCTTACTTATATTATAAATGCAAAAGTTCGTAAGTATGAATGTATGTTTGTTACTCTTTCACGCAAAAACTACTGAATGGATTTTTATGAAATTTAGCACACGGGTAGATCATGTCCTTGATTAATACATTGGCTACTTTTTACCCCAGGAAAATATAAAGCAGGACTTTTATCCTGGAAAAACTTTAATGCGGTCGGAGCCGCAGGCAAAAGCTAGTCGTAATATATGCAGGTTGCATGTAAAGACCACAAAATTACTATATTGTAGTAATAAATAAATAATTTGGTAATGAAAAAACTCAATTGTTTTATCAAAAGAAATAACAATTGTCAGTTTAACTTTTTGTTCTTTTCCAGGCAAAGATTATATAGGAAATGTGTATTATGAAATACCTGCTGACCCCAGTTCGGGTAAGAGGAAGCCCTCCAGATGGTATGACCCTCCCTCAGGTCAGGATTTCAAAGATCCAATTCCAGCAGAATGGGAGTCATGGCTCCGCATGAGAAGGTACCATGTAAACATTACTTATTTCATCGCTAAACTGTTGGTGTGTTATGCTTTTGCAATTAGAAAGATTTTTTGCTTCAATATCATTTTTATAATGATATAAGAAATTTGTGTGTTGTGTATCAAGGTAAAAACAAGCAGTAAACTTTATTTTATAATGTGATGTATAATTTTTGAGCTTTGGTAACAAGGCATCATATTAAATAAATAATTTGTATGTTGTGATTTACAGGAAAGAGCCACCTACAGAAGATGAGATAGCAAAAAATCTGGCCATAGCAAAATTGAAAAAGGAGAATGCAGCTAAACTAGAAGCCAAGAGACTGCAAGAAGGAGGTGCTACTCCATCAATACCAGAGAAGGGGCCTCAGTCCTTTCCAGTATATGATGAGTTCCACACAGGAGACCCTGAGGACCATCCTAACAAACAAAAGAAATATTGAGTTTCAGTTATTGCTATTTATTCAAATACTATATTTATAAATAAAATTAAAAACTCAAGCCTATCAATTCTACTTTCTAACCTTTAAATGATACAATTTAACATATTCTTAAAATTGAGCTGAACACATTTTTCATATATTATCTTTTCTTAATTGTTACCTATGTATTAGTTTGATGGTCACACATCAATGATTGTTACCAATAATTGTCTTGAATTGACTTAGCTTAATAATAAAAAAAAACACATAATGAAACTAGGTTCCATTACATATGTTCTTAATCCATCTGATAGATGATTGTTAATACAGTGCTGTGATTTAGAGTAAATTAGATTGTTAATAAAATATGACTTTTATTTTTATTTTTCCATTAAACAATTATCACAGCTTAGTGATGGTTTACTCATAGATAAAAATATATATTTGCAGTATTATCTTAAATGTGTTTGTTGTACTTTTCACTGACATTTAAGATAATGTCAGTGAAAAGTAATGATAATGTAATGCCTGATATTTTACTTTAAAAAGTCATAAAAGCAGTTCATCAGTCATCACAGCAGATAATACGACTGGCTAGAGAGGATAATGTATTGTATAATATGCGTTTGACCAACAAAAGTACGATTCAAGAAAGTGTGTAGGTATATATGAATCTTATTGATGATCCTACATTAAAATGTAGGTAGATATATCTCTATTTTTTTAAGATACCTTCTTACTTCCGACAACGTCATTATCGTTCGGTCTCAATAACTTAGATACTACCTACAGATAACAAACACAGAAAATGCATACTTTGGGTGGTTATCAGTGTTTCTAAAAACTAAGATAAGAATTGATATTGAAACAGCAGTCACAGTTAGCATAACTTTTACTGTTAAGTTAGATAACAAACTCCAGTTCAGTGTTAGTAAGTTACTGAGACCGGCCATAATTAGATTCCTATCTGGTTTTATTAACCCATAGCAAGAGTAGCATAGAATGTTACTAGAGATTTATTTATTAAATACTAGACTTCTGCTCGCGGCTTCGCCCGCGTGAATGAGTTTTTCCAGGATAAAAGTCCCGCTTTATATTCCCCCGGGCTAAATTATAAATCTAAACCTTCCTCTTGAATCACTCTATCTATTAAAAAAACCGCATCAAAATCCGTTGCGTAGTTTTAAAGATCTAAGCATACATAGGGACAGACAGCGGGAAGCGACTTTGTTTTATATTATGTAGTGATTTGGGAAACAAACAAAATATTAAATGTTAATAAAAGAATGTGACTGCCTCGGTGGCGTAGTTGTATTACAGTACGACTGCAAAGCTGAGGTCTCGGGTTCGATCCCCGGGTCGGGCAAAGTGATATTGAGTTTTTCTATTCAGTATCAGCCCGGAGTCTGGAATTTGTGCCCGATATGGCGATAGGCTCGCCCCCTATCACATCATGGGACGGAATGACGGCGAAAAGTGGGCGCACTAGTTGCGCCTCTGCCTACCCCTTCGGGGATAACAGGCGTGAGTGTATATGTATGTAATAAAAGAATATGTTACAAAATCCAGTAAACTTTCCACTACTTACCTAATAAATAACACAGGTAAGTATGAAAAGTGGGAACAATGACATTATTTCAAGTACAATGAAATAAAGCTAACAAAAATAAACTAAAATTACATTGTAAAGAAAATAAATTATTAAGTCTAGTTATGCAGAAAAATTGCGTCGGAGAAGCAACAAACAAATTTTCACCTAAAGATTTTATTTTAGATCTTTTAAAAACTATTAATGAGGACGTAAAGATAAAAGAACATATCGATGTCGGACAACTGTATGTTGTGGGTACTATTAGCTCGACGTATGAATGTATTTGAACCATAATTTGCTTTAGATGTCGAAGTTTGGAAAAGTTTTTTTTCACGAAGATTACCTAACACGTGGGCATCTGAACGATAATCTTCTTGGGAGATAAGAAGAATCAATGCAGTGGTTGACAATTTTTATTTATTTATTTAAAAACAAACGGTCATATAAAATACGGTAGGTACAATCATCTTATAGCTAACTTATATATAGGACCTGTAGTTCCCTTATAATACTAGTATATAATGCTAATTTTAAACAGGAAGACTTGGTCTCTTATGTTTCTACGATTAGTCAGAGATTGTATCATCGGGAGTTATGGAAAATTTGAGTCATTGAATCGGTATTCAAGATTCAAGAAATTTTCCTGAATCCGTCCCAATCGCTCAATATAGATTTTGTAATGCTGGTTCCAAACTACTGCAGCATAATCATTCTAAATGAGAACGCACAAAACAATTATACAGGAGTTGAGCAGTAGAAATATTTTTAAAGACTTGACTTATTCTCTTGAATAAGTAAAAAGAACAAACAAAGGTAAACTGAATTGCTTATGGCATTTACGTAAAATTGGCAGGATACCGTCCGGATTGTCGTACTAATACGACCAATCGACATCTCGTAAAATGGCTGCAACTATTAATATGGCTAGTGGTGTCGCGTAGGAGACTTTAGTAGAAGTCCTATGTGCATAAAAGTATCAACGTGTTCATGGAATTATTGGTTTTCAGCTCTTGAACAGTCGAAACATAGACGATGATAAACGGGTTATGTGATCAATTTAACAATGAATAGACGTAATATGACCTACCATTGTCTGTGAACGCCGTGACTATGCAATTATCACAATTGTGTGTACTCAAGTATCAACGTTAATATTACTTAAACTCTACCAACTTTAACTGGCTTAGTCTATGTCGGTGCAGATCTCAAAAAATTTTGCTTAAACATTTTAGGCATTTTCGTTAATGTTTTTAATACCAGGAATAAGTACTCTGATAGACTGCCTCGGTGGCGTAGCTGTATATGATTCGAATGCAGAGGTCTCGAGTTCGATTTCCGGGTCCTCCAGTGATATTGAGTTTTTCTACTCAGTATCAAATAAAACGTGCCCGGAAAATGGCAATAGTCCCGCTTCCTATTACATGGGGGATGAGACCTAACATGTGTGTCATACACCTCTGCTTACCTCTGAAAAGGGAAAAAGGCGTGATGCTATGTGTATGTATGTAAGTCTAAGATAAGTGTATTTTTGTTTTCGTGGGGAAACAGCAAATACTAGTACTGCCTAGCGTCAGGAGCGATTCGGCGAAAATCCGTTATGTTTGGGTCACCGGTCTTACAACTCACCGTTGAAAGATGGTAGACATCAGGTGAGTGCTGGGCCAGTCACTCGACGCCTAGAGTAAGTTTAGAAACGATATTCACAACTACCATCTCAGCTAATTAAAAAAAAATGTATGAATATAAAAAAAAAATCGTTTGCTACTAAATAAACTGCGGCGTTACGGTGGTAGTAGGTACGTATAATAGGGATGGTAGAGAAATATATACATTCCTATTATAATCTGCGGTATTATGATACCGCACATTTAAATACCGGATATGTACTGTTAAGTTGAATTTCGTACTGCAACAGATGATGACATCTCTGAATACTGGACGACTATATTTTAGCTGCTTTCTAATAATAACTTTAAAACAAAAATTTGTGAGTTTTATAATTTAGCAAATCAATGTGTAATGTTTTAGAGACACATTCATCGTGTTCTTGACATATCTACGTTATACACGTAGTAGGTAATATTAACATAATCTTATAATAAAAGAACTGCTTATGCATTCAGTTAACGGTATTTACACTAAGATTAAGCGAGTGATACAATAATCCTTCCAAACCCATAAGTAAGCGTTATTTACTGCCATGTAAGGATAGTAGAATTGTAGAAAAATCAACGTAGTACCTAAGTACGACGAAATACAAAGAAGGAAGTATAATTAATATTGTTCAAGATAAGTTTACTCAATGTTAATTTCCGACCCTGTTCCTCGTTGTTTAAACTAGAATAAACCGACTTAGTCTATAATGTAAATGGCTTTTAAGAATAAAATTATTATAATATGTACCTATCAATACCTACACATTCAATTCATTACTTAGCTATCTGTTAATGATAGGGCGTTGACCAGCAATTGTGTGGTAAGGCGTTATCAAGTTATTTACATTCAGATGTACTTATGCATACCATTTTATAATAAAATTAATTAATATCACGATTTTAGCCGACCTACATACACACACACACACACTCACGCCTGTTATCCCCGAAGGGGTAGGCAGGGGCGCAACTAGTGCACCCACTTTTCGCCATTATTCCGTCCCATGATGTGATAGGGGGCGAGCCTATCGCCATATTTTAGCCGACATATTTCAATTAAAATATTATAATGAGATTGTTTTCTGGATTCTCTACATGCCACCCAAGTTAGTTAATTCGAATTGCAATGCAAATGTCTTTAGGTTCTGTAGAGATTTTTTCTTATGTTGAAATTTTTTTTTACCTTGGATGGTGACAATTACATTCTTATTTACTGGTGTGAAAAAGGTAACAAATTAGACGTTATTAAAAGTATTGGATTGGAATTAAAATTGTACTTGTAAGACTATGCAGGTATAGATTAAGAAACTACCTACCATTAGGTGTAGATGGAATGTTTCGTACTTAAGTATACTAGAGTCCGTCTTGTTGTGTATCACTATGAAAGTATATTAAAAAACAAATTTTGTGGTGTAGCGCGGAGAGATTAGGTACTATAATATATTAAATAACATTTGTATTTGACTTTCTCCTAGTCACGTAATCTCGGAAACAAGCTTAAAAGGGTAGTCACCATGTAGAGCATAGAATAAAAATTAATGCAAATTATACTTAGAGGTAACTAGATATCTGTAGACATAAAGTTAAACACGAGTTAGAGTTAAGCTAATAAATAAATATAATACCACTTTCAAAAATCTGCTTAGATTATATTTAAAAATCGGTGCATCTATGTAGAGCTTTGTTCCAGGCGCGTTTAGATTGTCAGAAAAATGCACTCTGTTATACTGTATCCATTGATGTATTAAAAACACACTGTATCGAATTGAAAATATCTCTATTTTAAAACATACGAATGTGTTTTGTGGTCTCTTCAGTGGCGTCACTACACACGTGGCCCCACCGCGAAGGCCCGTGGCAAATTTATGGAATGGGTCTCTTCGCCAGTGTAAAATCCCACGAACTTTTTTCACCACGATCTTAGGATTCTCCTGAACGGTCCTCTTCCTCTCGGGTTGCGGGCCCCCTTAAGGCGAGGGCCGGTGGCGTTTTGCTGTCATGGCATCCTATAGTCACGCCACTCTATGAACTTTATAGTATTTGCATGTGCATCACCTGACAGTACGTATTACATATCTAGTGTCTGAACCGTCAGTTTGATAAACTAATCAATAGGATTACGAGATCCTCGAGTCTTGCATTATAATTTATATCTTAAAGTTGCCTTCAATCAATTTTGCTAGATTGGTATATTTAAGCGTTCATTGTAGGTTGATACATATTTTTAACAATATGTGTGCTGATATATAGAGCTAGAATAAATATAGGTATCTTACATGAAAAGTTAAGTAAGTATCTAAATCTATTACATTAGTAAATAATATACACATATCGCGTAAATTGATTTTATTTGCATTTTAATTTAGAAAACAAGGAAGCTATTATTGAACGCATTTGTTTGATATTACACTACGCAGCATCCGCTCTTTAAAATATTTTAATTACGTGTAATAAACGCAACGTATCTATGAGTGTTTTTGAAATCTCTATTAAACAAGGAAGTTTTTTGTTTATATAATGTGCAGGAACAGCCCAATAAATTATTTTTTCATTACCAAAGTTCAAAGTTATGTAAAATAATTTTCTTAAAAAAAAATATGAGGGAAAGTGTTTATTTTTGTAAAGATCTTGTATGATACATACATACATATACACTCACGCCTGTTATCCCCGAAGGGGTAGGCAGAGGCGCAACTAGTGCACCCACTTTTCGCCGACATTCCGTCCCATGATGTAATAGGGGGCGAGCCTATCGCCATATCGGGCACAAATTCCAGACTCCGGGCTGATACTAAATAGAAAAACTCAATATCACTATGCTCGACCCGGGAATCGATCTTGTATGATATTTAATAAAATGATTATTGGTTACAGTAGAACTACCTACTCCCGAGTCTACTGCAGAAAAAATTACAAAATATATGGTTATTTGCGCGTACAGCAACAAAACATAGGTCAAAAAATGGGATTATTCGACAAAGTACAAAATCCTCAATATTTCGAAAATGGTGACACTTTTTTAGAGGTAGGTAATTTTTTCATGTTTGGTAGAACACTATTCAAGCTATTTTTCCTTTACATATGTCGTACCATTTATGGGGCACCCTGTATATGCCGATATCTTAAGGAATTGGTCTCAATTAGATATGTGACGTAATATTTTGAGTGTCAGTAATCAACTGCGGTATTTTTCCGGCGATAGTCTCGTATCGTACATTTAGTCGTCACTTAAATTTGGACGCAGCCACAACTCCGCCAAACAGTCTTCGCATACCTATACACATAATTAAATAAACTATATAGTCAGGTTCGTTATATGCAATTTTAGCTATAATATATTTTTAGCGACATTTTATCAAATAAGATACTCTTGTGTTTGTTATTCATTGAGTGAAATATGTATGTGTCTATTTTTACAACGTTGACCTCGAGGTGAAGACGTAGATATAACTGAAACTTAGCTATCTTCTCTAGGTACTTATATCACGTAAATACAATTTGTATATTGCCAAAGTTCATTTTTTATTTTAATAATTAGTTATTTATTATTACGATTTTTTATTATGAAGGTTTAATTTATTGAAGGTTTAATAATTGTAATTTTAAAAACGGTAGCTATGTTAAGAATTCAGTCTGCCTACTCGAATTTTTAAATTATTTATGAAATTTTCAATATTTCCATTCAAGTCGTACATACAGCGAACATAATATTAGGTAAATTAGGTACAACATTTCGATGTTTACTTCTCATAACAATTCTGTTGTTTTGTTTTATTTATAGCATGAATTACATATTAGCAATAATGTAAATAATTCAATTAAGTAATAATTCATAACAAATTATTTACATCAGGCGCATCGTAATCAGTTTATTGATAAAATGACAGTATATAAGAAAGCATATGAAATCCAGAGTCATTGTTACATGAACCTTTCATTGATTAACTTTGCTTAAAGGTGAACTGAGTTAAATTAATGCTTGTATTATTAATTTAATAGAATAAGAATAATTAATTTCATAAAATTATAATATTACTTTAATCAGTAGGTATCTGTATTAAGTATTCCTTTTAAATATTTTATGATGTATTTAAATTAATTACATCGCAAAAGAAGAACTTATGATCCACTAGTAGATTTACGTAATCCATATTGTATTGCGTAAAATGTTGTACTAATATTCATTAAAGCACTTATACCCTGTTAGGGTTTTAAATAATAAAAAAACAACAAGCACCTTTTTCTATTATCGTTCTTATGTATGATTTTTATTTTCGTTCAACAGAATGGCTGCGCAAAACTTGTCATCGAAAGAAATTTTCGAACTTGAGGACCAATATGGATGTCGCAACTACGCCCCCATTCCTGTCGCATTGTGTCGCGGTGAAGGTAAGAAATAATCTGATAATTATTTAAAACCATCACTCTTTTTGCATGTTTAGCTTAGACACAAACGTTTTTCGGGGTGTTTAAACTACTCTGTAAATTTAACTACCCCGTATAGGACTGAATGAAACCCCGTATGAAACTAAATCACCTACATGTTTTACGAATATAAGTACTTACGAATAAAGCTTTTTGCCTTAATGTACCATGGGGCATGTATAGATAGCAACTAAGGCCTTAGACAGTAGGTATAGGTATAAAGAACGCAGATCTTTCCCTCTGACAAAGGTATAAGATCAAATGATTATGCTTTCATTTATAAAACTACCTATATTAGTGTGCGTAAAACGGCAAGCATGAAAGATTTATTAGTGTGCATTCATATCGACGTAATACGGTTTGACTATGCGTATTATTCTTTCAAAGTAGTAATGAAACTGAACGAAACACATTTGTATCATGGCTCGTCCATTCCAGATGGTTTAAGACGGCAGATTAGTTGAATGTTAATCGTTACCTTTAACCATTGGAGGTCCACTGCTGATTATAGGATTCTCCTAAAGCTTGGTTTGGAAATTATAAGGAGAGGCCTAGGTTCCGGAAATCACAGAATAAGGTTTGAAGGCCATTGTAGCCAATGTAACTACTGGACATAATGAGACTTATGTCTCGGGATGATGAGCGCAGTGGAATGCCGCATAGTACTTTATAACTCAAGGTGCTAAATGGTGTTGCTATACTGTTTATGGGTGGTAGTATGGTTTACCATCAGCCGAACGGCATGCTGATCTCGTCGTTCAAAGCAATAAAAAAAATGGCAAGTACTCCTAAATGTATATATTATATTCTATACACCAATATTATGATTGTTGGACACACAAATATTAAAAATTGCAAAAAAGGAACGTTATTACCTTTGGTCGAAGCTTTGAACTCTACCTAGAGTCAGCGTCGTCGATATCTAAGTAAAGAGTTTTGTTTGTTTTAATTAACTCTTTTTGTTTGGATCTGTAAGCTATTTTAAACTGAATTTTATTTGACAGTTATCGTATTAAGCAGCTCGTGCAGATAGTAGTAATTTTAGTACAATTATTTGGGACGGTAGGTTACCATTAGTTGGAATGTGACTTTTGTATTTAGTCGGGTTATACATTTTTGTCACAGGTATCATGTATCAACAAGCGTTGAAATCCGTCCTTGATTTTTTTGTTGTTTCTTACTGTTAGTTTCCTGTCAATCGGGGTAATAGTTACAAAAAATATTACCTACGACAATAATTATTAGTACAGAATTATACATGAATATTCCTACGACTTCATAAGTTTTGATAGTAAGTAAAATATTACCTTTAATGACTCATCTATCCTCCTAGCTACGTTTATTTATTTATTTTAGGATAACAAACAGCTGCACAACAAAATTTACAAACAATAGTATCGATCAACATTTACATAAATGTGCAGCCTCCAGTATTATCCACAGTTTACTAAAAAGAAAACAAGTTGCCGTAGGTTTTACACAAATAAAAAGTAAAGGAAACATAAATTTAAAAAAATCAAATAATAAATAACATGAGAATATAGAAAAATATATTTAACCTATCGTAATAGGGTAGGCCGATATTTTTTTTATTGTGTTAACTTAATATATTTGCAGACACTAAACTATAATGGACGATAGCCTAGTTAGGAATGGAAAATTCTGCCGAGATAATGTCCGGATGTTCAAAACCAAAGGCATGCACCTCTGACTTTCCGAAGTAACGTGTGTATTGTTTTTTACAATTATCGGTCGATTTAGGGGTTTAGGGCTTTCAGACTCCGGGCTGATACTGAATAGAAAAACCCAAGATCACTTTGACCCGGGGATCGAACTCGTGACGTAATACATCTACTCCACCGAGGCCGTCAAAATCAAACACATTGTATTCAAAATTCATACATTTTATTATGACTGTGTACCATAGCTGTGTACATATTATATTATTTCACCATAAAACAAAACAGAAATTTGATTATGTTTGGCGTCAATAAAGATCTAGTTAATTACTTCATAAAACTAGGCGAAGGTTTCAATTATATTGTTTGCCAACGCGATTACGACGCCAATAAACCGAGATCTTCTCATATGTGTATCTAAGGGCTGAACACATAGCATTTTTTAAACGTGTGACACGTGTTATGTGTACAATCATTGATGTAAGGGTTTTTAATACATCAATGTGTATAATACACACTTACCCAAATGTCAAGGCGATACAGTAAAGAACATTTATAGTTAACTAGTGTTCGACCAAAGGGCAATTTCTAGCTGAAAACGAGACCGATTAACACTAAAGAAGGCTAAACTCAAAGAAATTCAAGATAGGTTCCAAACTGCAATGAATAAAAAAATATTTGGAACCTTTTAATTAAAGGTAGGTATATATTTAGAGACTTTAGTTGATCTAGAGATGAGAACATTAGCTTACAATTTATCGAAAATAAGAACATTTCGAAATACTGGGAATTCTTCGGCGCTCGCTAAGAACCTTCAGCCCTTCGGCTCGTATTAGCCGAAGTTTCGCCGAAGTTGATTTTTTGGCCGAAGCCGAACCTTCGGCTGATAGTTTGCTCGATTTGTATGGGCTTACACTGAGGATGCACAGCTTTATAAATACGTTGCGAAACTTCGTGTGTATAAAAGCCAATTATTTACCTCTAGGACAGCAAACGTAATACAAAGATTTGTAATGTTTGAATACATCGTAATTTTATTTGCAAGATATACTGATTAAGAATATTGCGGAAATGCTTCAACTGGCTCTATTCTTTCATTGTTAAATATTTACTCTTATCTATGCATTACGATTAATTCTGAGTTCCTAGTTCTCCGTTTAGTTACTAATCTGTTGTTTCTTTTGCCGTGATTGTCTATAATGCCTGCATTACATGTATAACTATTATTGTTCACTACCTAAATATATTACTTTTGCCATTCCTTTGCGTTGAGAAAACTCTTTAATCGTTCTCAGAAGACCTAGGCACGAACTCAGCTTACATAATTAGTCTTAATTAATGTCAACTTTTTTAATAACTGGCCGAATCAACGGCACCATTAACATTGTTTTGTGCTCCTCAAGCTCGTATTTCAGGCATTAAAGTAGGAAAATAATACACGATAAAATAATTAGATACACGCATCAGTAAATCTTTAACAATTATTTGTCCCTCCACGTTGGAAAGTAAATAACGCTAATTTATTTTTACTTATATTTTTTAGGTATTTTCGTTTGGGATGTTGAGGGGAAACGGTATTATGATTTCTTGAGTGCATATTCAGCTGTAAACCAGGGCCACTGCCACCCGAGAATAGTGAACGCATTGAAGACACAAGCAGATCAATTAACACTGGTATCTAGGTGCGTACTTTCAAACTTTACCTACCTCAAGAAAGAGTTTTGTGTGTCACTTATGTGTAGATTATAGCTCACTATAATCACAAAACTTATAGTTTCAAAATATTTTCAATAACTTGTTGATTTTGGATAGAAATTTGAAGGAAATACCCTCAATAAATTATTTACTGTATCACATATAAAACCTGTGTGAGCCATTAAGAGAATTTCTTATTTGAATGGTTAAAATTTCATTACCACTTTACCAGTAGGTACACACATTTAGGTAGTGGGAAAAAAATGTAGTTAGTGAATTTTTTAAATTTTAATTATATGTTTTGATGTTTTCAGGGCATTTTATTCTGATCAATTAGGAGTCTATGAGAAATTCATGACTGAGTTATTGGGTTTCGATCGTTTGTTACCTATGAACACGGGCGTTGAAGGCGGCGAGAGCGCTTGCAAGATAGCTCGAAAATGGGGATATGAAGTTAAGAAGATACCTAATGGACAGGCAAAGGTAAGTTTCGTAATTCTTGATACTTAATAAAGAAACAATTAAAGTACCTATTTATTACCTTTGATTATATACTCAAGCTTACCTCATTCGCCAAAAATTCTGTAATCGCATAATTTGTGTTCATTGTGGGCTCTTGTAATAGTATCTACGACTGACTGTATCGTATGAACTATGAAACACTAGGAACAAAATATTGGATTTTGTTAAAATTAGTATGTCGGTTATTTTTTAGATTATTTTCGCGGAAGGCAACTTTTGGGGTCGAACCTTGTCCGCTGTTTCCGCCTCTTCAGACCCTTCTTGTTATGAGGGCTTCGGACCCTATATGCCTGGTTTTGTTCTCATACCATATAACGACATATCGGCATTAGAGGTAAGTCAGCTATTATTCTTAACAAGTTTCCAAACGAAAAGATATTCAGTATTTTTTTGCAATTCACGTTTCAATGAAATCATTACCCAATACCCATCACACATGAGGACTTACTTTACTTAAGTTTGTACTAAAAACATACTATAGTTTCTAAATTAGATTAGAAATAAAAAAAAGCTATATCCACCTCGCAAACTCAACGTCTCTTAGAAAAAGTACTGAACTGAACTTTTGGAGGTAGGTCTCTCATATGTAAGAGTCCGTCCGGGTGGATACCACTGCAATATATTTATTCTACACAGCAGTGTGCATGCACTGTTGTGTTGCGATTTGAAGGACATTGTAGCCACTGTAACTATTGGACATAATTAGACTTAACATCTTATGTCTCAGGATGAGCGCAGTGGAATGCCACACAGTTATTTGCAACTCAAGGTGCTGAATGGTGTTGCTACTGTTTATTGGTCGTATTGCTTACCATCATGCGAACGGCATACTCGTCTCGTCATTCAATGCCATAAAAAAAAAACCAACCGAACAACATATTATTCGTGAGTCCTTGGGTGATTTTGGGGGCTACTGCATTGACCTATTGGTTGACCCACTTAATCGCATGAAATAAGAATAAAGCATTGTTAATCATTATTGGTCATGGAATATTGGATTAATTTCTAGAAAGCACTTCAAGACCCTACAGTGGCGGCGTTCATGGTAGAACCGATACAAGGCGAGGCTGGAGTAGTTGTTCCTGATGACGGCTATCTAAAAAAAGTCCGGGAACTTTGCACCAAATATAATGTGCTGTGGATATCGGATGAAGTGCAGACCGGTTTAGGTGAGCATGCAATTC
Organism: Lapara coniferarum; assembly: GCA_949316025.1. Classification (NCBI taxonomy): domain Eukaryota; kingdom Metazoa; phylum Arthropoda; class Insecta; order Lepidoptera; family Sphingidae; genus Lapara; species Lapara coniferarum. The sequence goes on along the minus strand of OX438919.1, from coordinate 6,126,839 downwards.
AAATATTTTCTTAATAGTTTTTTTCGAAGCTCTGCATAGTGACTGCACTGCACCTGATGGTAAGCACAGTGCAATCCAAATAGAGAATCGAATGGCATTGGACGATTCTTCACGAGTCACAACTTTAAATTGAAGATTAGATTAGCAAGAAAATAAAAGTTTACTTCCGCAAGCAATTTTTACCGTGTAAAATCACGTCAAGATGACTAACTCAAATTTTGAAGCTTGCAGGACTTGCAACTAGACGCATCTGCATAGAACTATTAAATATAGCCGCTAGTGTAAACGTATCTGGAAGTTCTTGCGCAATATATTTTTGATAGAACTTGATAGTCTATAAACTCAGCATTAGCGCTTATTTTACAGCTTTTGACTTATAATACCACTCCATCTCATTATGAGTTTGCGTTTGAGTGTTTTTTTATTTATTTATTTATAGGTATTTGAATGTTTTCTTGAAATTTATGTAATTCCGTGATTAAAATTTCAGGGCGCGCTGGTAAACTGCTAGCGTCGGATTATGAAGGAGTCAGACCTGATATATTGATCCTTGGCAAAGCCCTTAGTGGGGGTGTTGTGCCCGTGTCAGCCGTGTTGGCTAACAACAGTGTCATGGACGTAAGTTCGTACTGCAGTTATCAATTTCTATATCCTAATCATAATGCATTTAGGAAAGATCCAAGAGTAAATGTGGGTACAATCACCCTATTTGGTGCTAATACCTACACTTTCTCAAGATAAAAAAGCCCATTTTACATATTTTACCAAGCAGGTGCGATCGTTTTGGAGATGCGTAAACAGGAGATAACTCTTGGTGTCTAATTTAGTAGTAATTTGTATGTTACTGACAGATGACGCGCAAACGACTTGTTTAGATCCTTAAGGTGGTGGAGCATACACTTATCTGACTGTACTTTAGGGAATATATTATGGTTACAAATTCCATGTTGCCCACAGTTTAATTAGCTGATTAACACTTTAAAGATCTTTTAATAAACATTAAATTTAAATTCTTACAAATCTTGTCATGGATAGGCACTGCGTTTTACTTAGTTCCAATAAAAAACCCTGAATTAAATATTTATTTACAGATGTCGCACGAAGACTTAGGGCGGTATTAATAAATGAATCTCAAGTTTGAGTTACATCTCAAGTAGACATAATGTATTGAACTCTTCATACATACCGTCCTTAGAGTTTAAAGAGAAGGACTTCCCGTTTTGTAAATTTAAAACAATTACTGTATTGATAACTAATATCTAAGTTATGAGTACATACCTACTGTATATTAAGTATATCTAAATGTTATTAACGTATACCTATATAACTGGGGAAAATTTTGATATTATGAAATAAAAGATAAGCTCGTTCATATAAACATAGTTCAGCAAATATTTGTAGGCTTTGTTTTTAAATAGAATCGGAATACAAACGTATGGAACTTGGAATATGTAATTAGCACATCACGATTAAATTAGCGATACATCGTAAGTAGTTAAATTAGACGATCACGTTATGACATTAAAATAAAAACATGTTTACATTTATTTGAGAAATATATAATGCAGTTACTTTGCCACGAATGGGCATAATAAAAGTATTGTTCACCACCATATTAATTGCGAATTGAGATCCAAAAATTTGCGACAAGCATTTTAAAGATGTCCACCTACGTTCCAGATACTTTAGAAATGTAAATCAGTTTTATCATTCTAATTCATTAAAAAATATACTGTAACTGACTTGAAACTGGGGAACAAAATGTTGAATATAACAACTTATTTTCAGGTGATTAAGCCGGGTACTCACGGCTCTACATACGGCGGCAATCCCTTGGCGTGCGCAGTTGCAACAGAAGCTATAACAGTACGACTATCACGATAATTTATAATAAACGAAACTTACCAATAGTATAACAAAATAGTTAACTTTACTTAAATTGCAAAATATTAAATATTATTTTTAGTCGTAGTTACTATTTGTGTCAGTAGCTTTATAATTTAGCCAGATGAGTGAGTAATTGAAAACAAATTCATTTTAAGGTATTATTGGAGGAAAAGTTATGTGAGAACTCCGAACGGCTGGGTCACGTGTTGCGCGCTGAGCTGGCAAAGATACCCAAATCGATGATTACCACCATCCGCGGCAAGGGACTCATGTGTGCTATAGTAGTTCACGAGAGTAAGTCTTTCAATTATTCTTACAAAATAAATGTAATGCATACATTTTTTAATATTATTGGAGGCAAATTATATTCCTTAACTTTTCTTTTATGGATCGTCAATGCACTTACAATTCCCTAACCCTGGATAACTATATTCTTGGGGGTTGGAATCACGATTTACAGTCTTGCTTGTTTGGCTTCCTTTAACATAAACAACTATAATTTTATTGAGTTTTATGGCGTTGTCCAAATTTTTATCTAACTCACATTTCAATTAATAACTAAATCATCTTTTTCATTATTGTAATTTATCAATCATGCGAAGTTTATGACACATTTTTCTAGGCATTCCGGCATACGATGTGTGCCTACGACTGCGCGACGCAGGGCTGCTCACTAAGACTACACACGGACAGACCATCAGGCTGGCCCCACCACTCGTCATCACCGAGGAACAGATCAAGGAAGGCGCCGCCGTCATCCAAAAAGTGTTCCAAAGTTTCGCCAAATAAACTAAATGAATCATCAAGCACTTGAATTGCGTCAAATTCTTAATTAAGTTATAAGTTTATTTCAAGCACACGTAGATAGCTGATATTTATGGCACATAGATTATTCTCTCATTGCGTCAGTGGTCACGGGTCGTTGACCTCAGCTGACTCAACAATGAAAATATTTTGTCACTATTCAGACATTGCCTTTGTTTACATGGTGTAATTATCAAATAGGTTAACTTTTTTAGTGCATAAAATTAAAAAGAATAGATGGTAATGTTCTCAGTGTTTAGAAAACCAAAGATTATTAAATTCCCAATAACGTATTACAATTATTATGTACAGATTAAGAAATAAATATATACGTCTGATTAAAATCTTTTTTATTTTTCACTTGGCATCATACAATGATGCATGGCATCATACCCTGAACGGTAATCACATGTGTGTAGCTAGAGTCACTTTCCAAGGGAGCCAGTGTCCTAGACTAAAAAATAAAAAGACTGTGTTCTTGCAGACATGATAATGTTGGTCCTTTTTTACCCGACTGCGAAAGAAGGAGGGTTATGTTTTTCGAGTGTATGTATGTGTGCATATTTCTTTGGCACGCCCTAGACTGCCCTAGAGCCTAAACGGCTTGTCGTATTTTTATGTGAGTGTTGTCAATAGATTCGTCTTAGTCGTGAGAGTATTAATATATTAATTATGTTGAAATTAAAATCTTGTTTCTATCTTTTCATTTCTTCGATAAATTTTATAAAGATGGCAGATTTTGACGCAGTCGGGTTTTTTGTTTTGATTTAATATATATTTTTTAATAAGCTGTCTCAAAATCCTGTGGGTTGGCCCGGCGCATTTCTGGGGTGGGCATGGATCACCCGCCTCCCCTCTATATAAGCATATCGGTAATCATAGATTTCTCAAACACCGGCAACCGGCAACGCACTCTCTTTCACATTGCAGTGAAATCCGTTTTAGGGTTATTTATTACAAATGAATAATTCAACTGGTAAATTTTGAAAATATATTTATTGCTCGAATTTAAAGTACGTATGTGTTACAATAACTGTATTTAAATATTAAATAACAAACGTTTCACAACGCATTCGGAATCACAGTTTGAGGTAAATATAATACAAAGTTAAGTAAACGCATGAAACAGCGTTGCCACAAGTAAATGCCTTATTTTAACGTATTTCTATACTCCGTCCAACCATTTATTTAACTTTTGACAGTTCGATTTCTAATCAATTGGGGATGTACTAATGCGATACCGATTCGATTTCTAGTAACAATCGATTTAATTTATGAAGAAGTTTTGATCGATTAAACACATTGAACTGGTATTTTTGCTCAACATTTTGTATTAAATTTATAAACATGCCTAAGCGTTGAAATGTGTATAATATTTTCTGCATATAAATTTATTCTGTAATGTATTCTATAGCGAATGTAGCTTTTGTCAATATTTAACTTTATTAGTTTATTTTATTGGTTATCATTAGTGATGTGATTAATGGTTAAAAATTATTAATGGTTAATAGTTAAACATTAAAAAAAAATAACGTGTTAAATTAATAGTTAAGTTATAACGGTCAAGAAGTAAGGAGTTACGTGAAAAGCTTTAGCTTATAACATGTTCAACACGTGTCTTGCGTCGTTTATTTTAATTATGTTAAATTTTTTAACATTGAACCAATAACCAACTGGTTAATTTTTTTTCACAATAACAGTCACATCGAAATAAACATTTTCTAATTATTACGTATTCATGAACATTTGTGTAAATGACGCTTGCGTGCCGTTCATACAATTGAAAAAATCTGCTTTGAGGTGTAATGACTGTTCAATTTTTTACACCTTAAAATTATGTTAGTATGTATCTTTATATTACTTATTTATTTATTTATTATGGACATTAGCACTATAGTATTCAGAACCAATGTTAGAATTGGTATACACGGCCGCCATTTTGAATTTCTATGTTTTAAGGCCAATTGACTTTAAAATCGGTAGCTGGGTATAACTTTAATTACTAAAAACTGATCCAATGTCGGAATTGAAAAAAGTGGCCGCCATTTTGAATTTCTTTGTTTTAAGGCCTATCGACCTCAAAATCGATATCTAGGCAGGCCTGTAGGTACAAAAGATGGATCCAATGTTAAAATTGAAAAAAGTGGCCGCCATTTTGAATTTCTTTGTTTTAAGTCCAATCGACTTCAAAATTGATATCTGGGCAGGCGTTTAGGTACAAAAGACGGATCCAATGTTAGAATTGAAAAAAGTGGCCGCCATTTTGAATTCCTTTGTTTTAAGGCCAATTGACCTCAAAATCGATATCTCGGCTGGCCTGTAGGTACAAAAGACGGATCCAATGTTAGAATTGAAAAAAGTGGCCGCCATTTTGAATTTCTTTGTTTTAAGGCCAATCAATCTCAAAATCGATATCTGAGCGGGCCTTTAGATACAAAAGACGGATCCAATGTTAGAATTGAAAAAAGTGGCCGCCATTTTGAATATCTTTGTTTTAAGGCCAATCGACCTCAAAATCGATATCTGGGCTGGCCTGTAGGTACAAAAGACGGATCCAATGTCAGAATTGAAAAAGTGGCCGCCATTTTGAATTTCTTTGTTTTAAGGTCTATCGACCTCAAAATCGATATCTGGGCAGGCCTGTAGGTACAAAAGACGGATTCAATGTTAGAATTGAAAAAAGTGGCCGCCATTTTGAATTTCTTTGTTTTAAGGCCTATGGACATCAAAATCGATATCTGGGCAGGCCTGTATGTTCAAAAGACGGATCCAATGTTAGAATTGAAAAAAGTGGCCGCCATTTTGAATTTCTTTGTTTTAAGGCCAATCGACCTCAAACTCGATATTTGGTCATGGCTTTAGGTACAAAAGACGGATCCAATGTTAGAATTGAAAAAAGTGACCGCCATTTTGAATTCCTTTGTTTTAAGGCCAATTGACCTCAAATTCGACATCTGAGTATAACTTTAGTTACCAAAGAACATTCCAATGTCGGAATGGAAAAAAGTGGCCGCCATTTTGAATTTCTTTGTTTTAAGGCCTATGGACATCAAAACCGATATCTGGGCAGGCCTGTATGTTCAAAAGACGGATCCAATGTTAGAATTGAAAAAAGTGGCCGCCATTTTGAATTTCTTTGTTTTAAGAACAATTGACGTCAAAATGGATAAGTGGGCATGCCATCGTTAGTAAAAAAACTGATCTAATGGTAGACTCAAGAAAAGCGGTCACCATTTTGAACTTCTTTGTTTTAAGACTGATTGGATTTAAGATAGATATTTTGGCTTGTCTTTAGCCAAATAGAATAAATCGAGGTTGTAATTTTACTAATTTAACAATTTAAATACGCAGTCACATCAAAATTAAATATTTTAAAAAAATAATAAGGTAATCAACGTGAGTAGCCTTTTAAATCTGGTGAAGGGGGGTAAATAAAAAAAAGATACATTAATTCAATGGTCAACCAACAGGGCATAGCGATGTGGGGGAAGAAAAATATAGTAAGATAATTTCTACTACGCGGCTAATTATTCTTATAGCAATAGTTGAATTGTTAGCGACTCCCTGATTTTTAACCTGCGATATCGTTATTGAAAACAATTGAATAAGCATTGATGGTGGCCATATTATTTAAAAGTTCTATAACCTACTATAGTTTGTGGCCATGTCCAGCGGAGTTTGATTTTAAAGCCGCTAGCCCTTATAACAAGAACATTTAACATGGAATGCAGTTCTTGAAATTCCAACCTCGATTTATTCTATTTGTCTAAAGACAAGCCCAAATATCTATCTTAAATCCAATCATTCTTAAAACAAAGAAGTTCAAAATGGCGACCACTTTTCTTAAGTCTAACATTAAATATGACTTACTATCAATGTCATGCCCAGTATCGATTTTGAGGTCAATTGGCCTTAAAACAAAGGAATTCAAAATGGCGGCCACTTTTTTCAATTCTAACATTGTATCCGTCTTTTGTACCTAAAGCCATGGCCCAGATATCGATTTTGAGGTCGATTGGCCTTAAAACAAAGAAATTCAAAATGGCGGCCACTTTTTTCAATTCTAACATTGGATCCGTCTTTTGAACATACAGGCCTGCCCAGATATCGATTTTGAGGTCGATAGGCCTTAAAACAAAGAAATTCAAAATGGCGGCCACTTTTTTCAATTCTAACATTAGATCCGTCTTTCGTACCTACAGGCCTGCCCAGATATAGATTTTGAGGTCGATAGGCCTTAAAACAAAGAAATTCAAAATGGCGGCCACTTTTTTCAATTCTGACATTGGATCCGTCTTTTGGACCTACAGGCCAGCCCAGATATCGATTTTAAGGTCGATTGGCCTTAAAACAAAGAAATTCAAAATGGCGGCCACTTTTTTCAATTCTAACATTGGATCCGTCTTTTGTATCTAAAGGCCTGCCCAGATATCGATTTTGAGATTGATTGGCCTTAAAACAGAGAAATTCAAAATGGCGGCCACTTTTTTCAATTCTAACATTGGATCCGTCTTTTGTACCTACAGGCCTGCCGAGATATCGATTTTGAGGTCGATAGACCTTAAAACAAAGAAATTCAAAATGGCGGCCACTTTTTTCCATTCTAACATTAGATCCGTCTTTTGTACCTACAGGCCTGCCCAGATATCGATTTTGAGGTCGATAGGCCTTAAAACAAAGAAATTCAAAATGGCGGTCACTTTTTCAATTCTAACATTGGATCCGTCTTTTGTACCTAAAGCCATGACCAAATATCGATTTTGAGGTCGATTGGCCTTAAAACAAAGAAATTCAAAATGGCGGCCACTTTTTTCAATTTTAACATTGAATCCGTCTTTTGTACCTACAGGCCTGCCCAGATATCGATTTTGAGGTGGATTGGCCTTAAAACAAAGAAATTCAAAATGGCGGCCACTTGTTCAATTCCGACATTGGATCAGTCTTTGGTAACTAGAGTTTAACAAAGATACCGATTTTGAGGTCAATTGGCCTTAAAACAAAGAAGTTCAAAATGGCGGCCACTTTTTGCAATTCTGACGTTGGATCAGTCTTTGGTAATTAAAGTTATACCCACATACCGATTTTGAGGTCAATTGACCTTAAAACGAAGAAATTCAAAATGGCGGCCACTTTTATCAATTCTGACGTTACCTAAATAAAATTATTTTGCAATCATTGCAAGTGGCGATTTTATTGTTCACAAATCACGACAAGCCATAATTTAAGTCTTAGCTTAAAGAAAAAATATCATTTTTGTGCTTATTAGTAGTATAAAATTTCATTTAATAAATAATCTATAGAGGCGTTATTAGCATTTTTCTATGATTAACAGTTATCAAGTTTAGTTGAATGATAAATTAACAGATAGCATTAACTGCCTCCGCAGTCCGTTCATTAGTTTAAACGTTTAATGAATATTGCAATAGTAGTTAATAGAATTAACAGCTATTTTTTTATAATGAGTTAAATTAACAGTTATAACGTTTAATGATCACCTCTAGTTATCATATTACTTACGCATATGCAAAAATAAAATATTTAATTTACATTTGCCAAATTTTATTTTTAAATGAAAAAGTTTTGATTTATCTTTGTCACACAATTTGTGGGCTTATGGTGGGCTATGCTTATTGTGGGCTATGTTGGCTTATATCGATCTATAATTAATATCGGAGCTGAAGATCAATTCGCTTCACTATGGAAAAGAAAAAATGGCGTCCATAATGCAGTCAATTATTTTATTTTAGATTCCACAGAACAGGGATATAGACAACTTTCCTCCGTGTTCGATTCCTTGTCAATATTTATAAAATTTCATAGGCGTGCATACGTCAAAAGTTAAATAAATGGTTGAACGGAGTATAGTTGATACAAGACTTTATGAGAGCAAACGCCAGTGAAAGAACAATAAAATGTTACAGTTATTGCGTAAATATACTCATAGATTTGGAGTATTTCAATAATTTGTTTCTTTCACACAGCCAACTCATCTATTTTTGTTTAAAAGTACTTGATTTTTAATTTATAATCAGGTATTCATTATCGGTGGGAGCTCGCACAAAGGCAATGTATCGTTGCATCAATAATGCATTATATTACAAGCAACGCAACAAAAGGCACAAAGGTATCTTACATTATAAATTTCATTAAGGCGTAACAATTGTTAACAACATATAGTGCATTAAATTTAAAATGGCAAAGTTGCAACGTTTACAAGTACTATTCAATAATGTAGAAATATCACAACGCGAAGCTCATACGTTACATTCTTTGCGTAATACGTAATTAAAGCAAATTTATATAATTCATCTAACTACATGCCAGCATACATTTCTTATAAATAAACTGGATACTGGCATTTTAAATACTGTCTTTCCATCCCGTACTACTGTACCACACATGCTAAAATGCATTAAATATTTTTTCAGATGTTATAAAAATATATCTTATGAAAACCAGTAGTACGTGGTTAATTACAATATAATATTTTTATAATCCTGTTTCGAGTACACCCAATTGAGCCCTCATGGTATCCGTCAGTTTGGACAGTAGCACACTCTCGTCTAAACTCATTTTTGGACTTTCCAGTAAACCTGCAAGAAAAAGTTGCTATACAGTAACATACATATATATACACTCACGCCTTTTATCCCCGAAGGGGTAGGCAGAGGCGCAAGTAGTGCACCCACTTTTCGCCATTATACCGTCCCATGATGTGATAGGGAGCGAGCCTATCGCCATATCGGGCACAAATTCCAGACTCCGAGCTGATATTGAATAGAAAAACTCAATATCACTTTGCCCGACACCGGGATCGAACCCGAGACCTCAGCATTGCAGTCGTACCGTAATACAACTACGACACAGAGGCAGGCTATACAGTAACTGGCTGAAAAAGGGTTCGTTGAGTTATATTCGTTTCTTTTTCGAGTTTAGCTGTAGGATACTATCGAAGGACCGGTAAAACCAAGATAACCGTTCTACTAATCCCACAGTGGTGGTAGCGATAACACATTTTTTCCCCGCGAAAAAAGGGTGTTATCGAAAAGCTTACTTCACAATATTCGTTGAACTAGACCTTTCTTCGTGTATAGTGCAATCTGGTATCATAGTACTGAGAAGAGTCCAAATTAAAAACAACCACACAGATAAGAACTGAAATGTATACAGGAGCATTGTTGAGACTACATGTTTATGATAAATATTATCTGCATGCAATATACTGTGATATAACATCATTGTTCATTACAAGCAATTATATTTATCTCGGAGATAACTTCGTCATTATATCGTGAACATTAAGTATTTCCTCGAGTTTCGTGCGATAAATTAATTGTGAGAGCACTTTGTTCTATAAATACTAACAACGAAATAACACAGATAAAACACGTTCTCGATAAACAGGCAAGCTTTGTATTGTATATAACGTTACTTTATCCCATTCTTATTGATTTTAGTTTGGACTAATTGCTAATGATTTTCTTTAGCCTGATGCAATTAAAAGACTGCACTTAAGGGAGGTCCTCCATCACATCATGGGACAGAATACGCACGGCGACAAGTTGTTGCACTAGTCGTGCCTCTTCTGCCTACCCCTTCGGGGATAAAATGCGTGAATGTGTATCTTAGCGCTAGGAGCACATGAAATATTTGTGTTTATGAATTTATTATGATTTTTTTCATTGAGAAAATTATAATGTTTCCTAGATGTTGGCATTATATTGCAAAGTTACTTGTGTAAAATTGCTACGCCTTATTCGCTTTGCATGACAGAAACTCGAAAAGATATCACGATTATGTATTTATAGCGTGTAGGTATTGGTCGTGACTCAGCCTGTATTAAAGATCTTTCACAGAATAAGAGACCTACTGTGTCTTTTACAGCATGAAAAAGAGTGGATTTTTATTATATTTGTGACAAATTTCATCTACATCCGTTCATTAATTTTTTTGTTAACCTCTAACAAAGTCACAGTCGTCTTCACTTTTGCAATATTATTAATATCATAAATGCGAAAGATTGTGAAAATGTTTGGATGTTAGAAGTAAATGCAGTTGATCTCATGTCCTGGATTAACAAAGGCTTACTAATTTGTATCCCGGTAATTTGCTCCCATTTTAGCTTATGTATCTTTCTTGCGGGAAATCACGGCACGCAAGCCGGTATTTTTGAAAAGCTCGCGTTGGGTTATGGATCCAACACGTAGATGCCCTTTTAAGATACATTATTCTAATTGGAGTGTGTACACCTTGCAGGTACTCTCTTTGTCTGTACTTCTGGAGGAAATACAGCCAAAGACAGCGCCCGCAAGGTGCGAAGACTATTGCAGAGAAGATGGGAATTATACCGAGTCTATGGATGGAATCTAAGTGGACAATAGCCTAGTTGGGAATGGAACGGTCTGCCGAGACAATGTCCGGAGGTTCGAAACCCAAGGCACACACCTCTGACTTTTCAAAGTTACGTGTGTATTGTTTATCAATTATCGTTCGCTTTAACGGTGAAGGAAAACATCGTGAGGAAACCTGCATACCTTAGAAGTTCTTTATAAGAATTTCGAAGGCATGTGAAGTCTACCAACCCGCACTAGGCCAGCGTGGTGGACTAAGGCCTAAAACCCTCTCATTAGGCCCGTGCTCAGCAGTGAGCAGTACAGGGCTGGTATTATTATGGATGGAATCCAGCTGGACTGGTTGCTAGGCTATTGATTGAGACAACGGGACACCTACCAAGTAAAATGTCTCAATCATTTGTATTCAAGGCAGACGGTGACTTGCCCCCACTAGATGAGCATCCCAAATGCGGTGTATGCCAAGCACGCAACATCGGTGTGGGTGGCTAAAAGGTGTCGAGAAGTGTGCACCGATTTCACCATCACGGGTCGCTGAAGCGTCCCGGAGTGGGTTTCCTCGCTATAACGCAGATTGAGCACCACCCTGGAGCTCAGATTCTTAGCTATTGCGACTTTGATTTTATTTTTATGGAACCATTGAAAAAGAAACAGTCAAAAGCAGGATTTGAACCCACGACCTCCAGCGTACCGTGCCGGTGCTCTCCCAACTGAGCTATTTCGACCTACTTTCGTCTGTTAAATTTCAAGATCCCTTTTTTATCTCTTTAACTAGTGATATCCTTACCTAGTGATATCTGTTCAGCAATTACTACAATTACAAAAAAAAAAAAACTCTTGACTTCCACCCCTAGCCGGCCAGTTAAGGCAAGCCAAGGGTCATATTATTATTATTTGCTCCCATGACAAATAATGGACACTTTTTATCTCCTTCTTTAAGTGTGGATATATTGAAATGGGACCATTTCGATACCCTATTTCACAAAATAAAAAAGGAATTCTCAGGGATATCAGCGTAAAAAAAAACATACAAACACACGAATTGAGAACTTCCTGATTTTTGGAAGTCAGTTAAAATAACATTATTTGAATAAACTCCTTACCTTCGCTAATACAGTTCCAGCACTCTTGTATCTCGTAGCTCAGTCCGGCACTGTTATGAAAGTGAAACTTGTATTTTCCTTTGGGCAAAGTCCATTCTGTGCTGTTGGCTGCTGATATGTGCAGGACTGTGGGACACCAGAAATAATCCAGCTGTAACAAAAAAAAAAAATTGTTTATGCATTTAATTTGCAAAAATATACCGGCGGACATAAAACAGGCATTGGGAGACGCCTATTTTATTCAACCTTAATGTGGTGCAATGATAAACAAGAAATTAAATAGACACAGAAAAAATGTTTACTTAAAGCAACACACACATAAATGTGTATATTTATAAAGATAAATTTCGAAAAAAAAAACATGGTTTATTTCGGTTACTTTCATTTTCTTTTCGATCAAATTTCTGCGAAATTTTCGAATGTTACACTGAAAAAACGACGGATTTTGAAAGAAAAGGAAATATTCACCGTTTTTTTTCAACGCTAGTTGGCAATTTTAGTGATGGTAGGCCTTATTATGGGCCATAAGGTAATAGGTCATATTGTGTCTAAAGTTATATATATCTTAATGTGACACGGCAGTTACAGCACCGTACTTAATGTCAAGATGGTAATTGGTAAGTACATTGTAGTCTTCATAAAACGTCATCCAACGAGCGCGTGCGTGACTTGAGAGACGATAATATAATCATGCTTGGATTTTTTACTAGCTGTACACTGAATAAGGCCGTAACATGGACCTTGGGAACAAGACGCTAAGATTATGTCAGTAATAGGTGAGTAAATAATGTAAAAGAAGAGTTTTTCAATATAACCTGTGTGCATGTAGGAAGGTAGTAATACAATGAAAATTTTATCTTGAAAGAGTAAATATTATATGGTTATCCGACGAAAGATAGCTCAAAACAGACGTCCTTGCTCACTAAAATATATTTCAGAGCATACAAATTCACCTCATATTTTGTAAGGTTTTTATGTAACTTTGCTGGAATATTTGCTGTCAATAAATATAAATGCGCAACAAAATAAACTATATACAAACACACGCTCTTTTATGTTGAATATGCATACAATCAATACTAATGTGATTATTATTTTAAACGCTACACAACGCTTTGGATATGCAAATGAGGAACTTAAGTTTTTATTTATTTTATTTCTGCCTCAGAGACGTAGTTGTATTATGGTACGACTGTCTCGGGTTGGATTCCCGGGTCGGGCAAAGTGATATTGAGTTTTTCTATTCAGTATCAGCTCCGAGTCTGGAATTTGTGCCCGATATGGCGATAGGCTCGCCCCCTGTCACATCATGGGACGGAATAACGGCGAAAAGTGGGTGTACTAGTTGAGGCTCTGCCTACCCCTTCGGGGATAAAAGGCGTGAGTGTGTGTGGGTATTTTCCCAAAAATTTCAATTGCATATTTATAAACACTGCCTCGGTGGCGTAGTTGTATTACGATACGATTGCAATGCTGAGGTCACGATTTCGATCCTCGGGTCGGGCAAATTGATTTGGGTTTTTCTAACCAGTATTTGAATGAAATTTTTTGTGTGTATTCAGGTGAATTAGAAATTGCTTCAGATTCGGTCCGAGAAACTGTTTTGTATATAAAATGACTTTTATAAACTTTTTAATGCGGCCGAAGCCGCAGGCAAAAGCCAGTAAACAATATAAAAGCCACACTCACAGCAATAGTCCCCTTGGTGCCAATAATTTCAGCCCTGTTGGTCATGTTGGTGCGCGTGTGTGCGGCGAGCGTGGCGCCGCGCCCGTCCTTGTACTTGAGCGCGCAGCACACGGCCTCGTCCACGCCGGCCTTGCTGAGGTGTCCGGTGCACACCACGTCCGTCGGCGGCTGCTTGTACACCATCTGTATCAGCTGCAACATATACACGCCGAGGTCCAGCACGGCACCGCCGCCCAAGTCTTTCATTCTGTAACAAGGGGTTTTTATTTTACTGTTATGTAGGTACAGTCAGCGGCATAAATGTCTGTACAAAATCAAAATTTCAAATCGCCTACATACGCGTTAAGTTAAACTGAATTTTTTCTTCTTCGTATAAAGTAAAGCAAATCTCTTTTATTTTTGTGAAGAGATAAAAAAGATTAGTAAGAACACAAAAGTATATAGGCAATTTGAAATTTTGATTTTGTTCATCCACTTATGCTGGTGACTGTACATTATACAGTCGGCCACAAAAGTAGCTGAAGTTCAAAACTTCAAATCGCTTATACACGTCTTTAATTGAAACGTTTTTTCTTTATAGCAAAGTAAAGCCTCTTTGTTTTTTGTAGTGAAGAAAAAACATTATTCTTAAGAACAAAAAAATTTATGTTTCGAATTTGTTCAGCTACTTATGTAGGTGACTGTACTATTAAGTTATGCGAACATATTAAACGAGTACTTTAAGCTTTATAGCACTTATGTATGCAGCGGATTGCCCGAAGTCAAGGCAAATACCTGTGACTGAGGTTATGATTATGACATTGTAGTACCCAATTGCAAATAAAATATTCGAAGATGGCAAGAACATAAATTATTTCCGGTGAGTATTTCACATACAACTTATTTTAATGTATACATTCGACCTTGACTGTGGGCATAAGCGAATACGAGATGAGGCATAATCGAGCGTGAAGAAACTTTACACTGAAGCGTAACTAACGCGAGTTTGCGTCAAGCGTTCATACAAGCGTGTGAGTGAAGCGTTATATAAGCGTGTACGAAAATATCTTACAGGTTCCTCTCAATGTCGTTAATTTGCACCCCAAACTGTATGCTGATGTGAAAGATGTCCCCAAGCCCGCCCGCGGCAATGTGTTTTTCCAAAGCGTCGTAAGCCGGGAAGAACCGCGACCACATCCCCTCTAGGAGGAATAGTTGCTTCTCGCGAGCCAAGTTCACTAGTGATTTTGTCTGTTTGTAAGTCATGCCCATGGGCTTTTCGCATAGCACGTGCTTGCCGTTCTCTAACATTAATTTTGTTATTTCGTAGTGTTGCAAGTTTAGAACACTCACGAATACGATGTCTGCAAATGAAAATGTCTAGTAAATCTATGCGGGTTCCTATAAGTTATTCAGATGGTTCGCAATACCACAGAATTTAACAGTCTCAATGTATTTACAAACGCATGGTTTTGTCTATAACGATACAAAAAATTGCATCAAAAATTAAACCAAAAAGTATTTAACAAGTTCAGACAGTCAACTAAACTGTTACCTCTAACACTGAGCAAAAAAGCGAAGTTACCTATAGAGTCATCACGCGCGAGTGCGTCGTAACCTTCGTACGCCGTGCTGATGTTATGGAGCGTGGCCAATCTATGCACACGATCTAGGTCTTTACCGGCAATGGCGACGACCTTGTGCTGCGTCGCGGGCAGGGTGGCCAGCGCCGTGAGGAAGTCATGCGAGATCATCCCCACACCGGCAACGCCCCATTTCAGCTGCTTCACCATCTGGAATACGAGACAGATCCTGCATTTCTGTCGGCTTCTGCATCGGAGGGGCTAGTATTTTAAAGATGTTTTTAGGTTATGAGGGGAAACTGATTAGGCAACACTTATTAAGTAACTTGCATGTATGGAATGACACATTCGTTTCAGGAGTTTTTACGACAAAGCTCCTGAAATAAAGTTTTTATTAAAATAAACCCCGTTTGATTTGGATATAGATGTTTAGGCTTGGAGATTCTTGTTCATATGAATTGTTGGCAAATGAAAATGCACTGGCAGTGAGATAAATTAAGTTTGCAGTTGCATATCCTTCCTTACTTCTGTCTAGTGTGTTGTGTTTAGGTCCACCTAAATTCTCATTTAGAGGGGACAATTATTGCTAGCAATAATCTTGCGAAATTTTTCTTAGAGAAGTTAGGTCTGAACATACATAAAATTAAACTAAAATTTAAATAACCACCGACAGAAAAAAAAACCCTCTAAAAAGTAAAATAATAAAAGTGTCTTTGTAGTTTAAGTACCTATTAATATTTCGACCGATGACCCAAGCGTGGTTGCGTCGGAGGACCGCTTAAAAAGTTTTTATCTCCCTGGTCTGAAGTTCGGTCCCCCGGCGCGTGACTTGATTTAAAACGTTTTAAATTACTACATTCTCCATTATAGAGCCTTGATAATCAACTATCTAACACCTACTCGCTGAGACCATTGTTATGAGCCCAAACACGCTATATCAGCTATAAGTTGCTAAGGAGATGGATGACCCGCTGCAGCATCAGCTTAAGCAACTTTAATCGAGGTTAACATGTCTTAAAAATATTACCGAAGTACAGTACACCAATTTTAAAACCAATCGGACTTGTGAAAGTTGGAAATGAGCTGATAATCTTCAAACGCCTAAACAGATCTTCATAAATTATAGCTAAGAACCATCTCGATCACATCAGCTTTCAAACAAAAAAAACCGTGTCAAAATTGGTCCTTTCGTTTGAGAACTACGATGCCACAGGCAGACATACAGATATCCCGTGATGGACGGCAGCATAGCGGTTAGGCCTCACGCTGACGTTGACGCCGAGGGCGTCCTTCGGTGCGCGGGGGCTTCTGAGCTTTCCCAACAACAGGAGACGGACCGCAATAGCGGTACGCGCAGGGGCGGTTGCGGACAACAACTTAGACGTGAGTCAGAGGAAGCCCGCAGCCGTCCCTAATGCGCTGAAGATGGCCACTGCGGAGTTTTGGTTGGTATGCCGTGCGTTGTATATAGGCTAGGGACTCGGCCTGGCGGTCGCCCGACGTTTTCCATCTCTCCGGGCGGCTCAACGTCGGGTCGTAAGGCACGGTGAACCCAACATAACCGCTCAGTCGTTCCCCTTGAACGCTGGGCGGTAGTAATAATTCACTTTCTCCGCGTAAAAAAATAAATAAAAGACATACAGATATAGACCCTAAACATATAACACGAGTGGTGTGTGTTTTCTGGGTTAAAAATGGTGAGGCAATTCTTGCCCACATTGATGTATAATAGTATTTACTTAATATTTAAAAGACGATTGTTGCTCGCAATAATTGCTCTGTCTACATGTGGCTTAAAGCTATACATATACTACATATACGAGGTTGGAGTATTATAAAAGTTGGTTAAGGTAGGATACAACGACTACCGCCCTGTGGTTGGGGGCGTTTGGAGAATTCCACCACGGTATCCCCTGCCTGTCGTAAAAGGCGACTAATAGGGGCCACCGGGGGTCACGGGCGGGCGGCAGGGGACTGTCCGTCATTACACATTGTTGTGACCCTCGTGATGGACGGCAGCGTGGCTGGTTGGCATCACGCTGCCGTAGACGTTGAGAGCGTCCTTCGGTGCGCGGGAGCTTCTGAGCCCCCCCCCCATAACAGGAGACGGGCCGCACCAGGCGGCACCGCGCAGGGGCGGTTGCGGACGACAACTTAGACACTTCTCGTCAGAGGAAGCCCGCAGCCGTCCCTAATGCGCCGAAGATGGCCACCGCGGAGTTTTAGTTGGTATGCCGTGCGGTGTACATAGGTTAGGGACTCGGCCCGGCGGTCACTCAACGCTGGGTCGTAAGGCACGGCGACCCCAACATAACCGCTCGGTCGCCCCCCACGAAGGCCGGGCGGTAGTGGTAACGCACTTTCTCCGCGAAACATACAACGACTACACAACGAGCGGCTATTAAGTTTTATACCTACTCCTGCTACTGAAACTGTTTTATCAAATAAGTGTTGTAACTAAACGTATTCAAATTTATGTCAATTGTATTGACTATCTATACTAATATTATAAAGCTGAAGAGTTTGTTTGTTTGTTTGTTTGAATGCGCTAATCTCAGGAACTACTGGTTCGAATTCAAAAATTCTTTTTGTGTTGAATAGACCATTTATCGAGGAAGGCTTTAGGCTAATAACATCACGATGCAACTATTAGGAGCGAAGAAATAAAGGAAAATGTGAAAAAAAAACGGGGAAAATTATTCATCCTTGAGGGCTTCCATTGCGTGCGCTGCGAAAACGGTTCAAGATACCGAAAATATACATATGAAAGAATTATTCCTCTTAAAATGATCTAAAAAAATTACCTATATGTCTATCTTTTAAGATTAACTCACTAGAACCGTTTTTATGGTAATCAAATTTGGTCGAAATTAATGCATTATTTGTTAAGATTTGTATCAACGTAATAATATTAATCTTTATCCAATGAATATATATACGCTACATACACCAAAATATATTTTTTTAAATTTTTGTCTGTCTGTTCCGGCTAATCTCCGAAATGGCTGGACCGATTTTGACGAGACTTTTATTGGGAGGTAGCTGATGTAATAAGGAGTAACTTAGGCTAAGTTTTATTCCGGAAAAGTATAAAGCGGGACTTTTCCCCGGAAAAACTTTTTAACGCGGGCGGAGCCGCAGGCAACAGCTAGTAATAAATAAGTGCTGGCATTGAAAACAGAGGTAAGGCGATAATCGTGAAAACGTTATGTATTTAGGTAGCGCCGTCGAATCACTGACAAACAATTATTGTAATCAATATCGATTAAGTCTCTCGCTCAACAATTATGCAACGCAATGCGAAAATAAGAAAAGGATACACTTTATGTCGCCGTCTTTTAGTTTTCCACTGTTTGTATTTCGCATAACGATAACTGATAAAAAGAGGCAGACGAATCTGCGAAAATTCTGTAATACCATTGTCTATTTATTAAAAAGAGGTTCTGAAATTTATGTGTGGGCGTGAGTCGCACTTGGTCTCACAAAACAATTCCAGAAAACAATATTTTGCCCGATATAGTATAGGACATACTATATGATTTCCTAAAAGTTTAAAACGACACTAGAAAAATATGGGCTCTAATAAAACTGCCGATTCCCGGATAAAATCCTTATCGACTTGTTTAATTCTTCCTTGTAGTCATTATTTTGTATGGTGTACCTAGCTTCTCATTACATTTTAACTTAAATACATTATTTAACATTTCTGAAAGTTATCACAATAGTTTTTACAAACTGTAAGAAGGAAAATGAATATCGTTTTATGTTCATACTTTTGTTCTTTCACACGAATAGTTGCACTAAAAACATTTAAATGGATTTCCGCATTCGACGTAAGAGAATATAAATTTTAAAGCGTTGTTTTGCTAAATCCGTTTCCACTTAATGTTTCAGGCACAAGGAAAACCTAACATAAACGTGTAAACTATACCTTTATCTGACCTGAATTACTGATCACCTTTTAGTTTTTATTTAATGAAATACACAGCAGTGTCACTCGTCTAATTTGTTCTACAATAAAACTTTATATTTCATGTCAATGACACAGCTGTAATACGACACTAAGGTGGAATGTTACGAAAGACGACGGCGTACTCCTAAACGTTGATAAAACTGGACAAACATAGTGCATAAAAATTACATTTATCGTCTCAGATAATAATACAGAAAATGAAAAATTATCGCAAACCTTATCTTGTTTTTGTTTGATTCACTCGTACAGTGAATCGCTTAGATTTTACGTAGCTCTGGCTTCTTTAACACTCGCTAATTGGACTGGTGGATTGAGAGCATCTCACTCGCCCTATTGTTCTAAATAATGGTACATTTCCACAGGTCAATTGTGTTGATTGGCATTTATTAGCTCATATGAATATATGTTTGTTTATGATCTCTATATGAACGTTGACACACGTAACGCTTTTGATTTATGGTTGTTTTTAAACGTATCAACGAGCAGCGAGGGCCGAGCGCGCATCGACGTCGCGGCATGTCGCGTAATAACATTTAACAAGCGCTAATTCTTTGTATCCATACCGTGTATGTTATATAAGTAGACATTTGTAGATTAAATGCTTGTTGACGGTGCTGTATGTTCACATACCAGTAAACAGACATTTATATTGTAATGTGGATAAATCCTAATATTGTTTATTTTCCTAATCAGAATAAATAAGTAAACATAATATTCACTGTTTTAGTTTTAACATTTACCTATAACCAGTATACTTAATTAATTAATAAATCAATCAGTATTTAATATTCACATCAATCGATTTAAAATAAGATGATATAGGAACAAACTCACAAAACATTCATTATAATAAACATACACATGGTTTTATATGTTTTTGGCTTGTCACAAATAAAAAAAAACAGAATCGCAAACATTTAAAGCATGTGCTTTAAATGTTAAAATATAGTTACATGTACATGCATGTGCAAAGAATAGTGGGTAAGTAAATGAATGAATATTAATGTAATACATGCTGATTAGTACTTACATCAACAGTTTGTTCAGGCATGTTGTAGTTCACCACTTTGTCAAACACTTCTATGAGTTAATTTAACATGTCATGTGAATATATAATAATTAAAGGCCACCTGTAAAACAAAAAAACAATTCCTCTTATAAATTATAATTTATACTAATGAACACGGATACAAAGTCAAATAGTTCCATGTGAAAATAATTTTTACCAGTTAAGTTTTTTTTGTTTTAAAAATATGTAGTTATTTGCAAAGAAATATATTCCTTAGAAAATTATTCTATTCATTGAAAACTATTGAGAAGATTATGAATATTTGTCTTAGTTTGAACGGGAATATATAAGAAGCCATAGGTCTTAAATTAATTTTAAAAGGCATTAATCCCTTGAAATTTTTAAATGTCAGTAAATGGAATAAAAAAAAATTAACAAACAAATAAGCATTAAATATACTGACAGATTTATTTATATTCACATTGAAACTATTAAACCAAATGTATTTTACTTCCATAGCATAAGTTAATTAACATGGTGACACAAGTTAACATTGTCCTTTCCAAGGTTTACCATTAACTGGATTTTCCCATCAACATAAGAGGATAATATGTATCTTACTTGCGTATATAAAGAATTTGTCATATTAAAATTTTATTGGCATGTCATGTATAATAAATTCACACTAACTCTTGCCTTTATCATTCAACATAAAAAGAGTACTTGTATCATTTCGGCTATGTGTATCCTACTTATTTTTATCAAAAATAAGTTGGTAAAAGTAGTTGACCTTAACATACCTACATAAAAATTGTAAGTACAAAGAATGCAGATACAAGGCCTTAAATTTTAATGATTAATTTAATAAATATCAACCTTTTTATTAGAGGCAATCATTAATCAATAAAAATAAAAACTACAAAATCCGAGTAGAAGTTAGTACTTAATAAACTATTGCATTTTTTTCTGTAAGGTAAGCCCTGCTTTTAACTTGAACTTCAGCAATTATAAAATTCATGATCAAGGTAGGTCTTTGGATCCTTTGTTAGTACTTTAATTACAACTTCTTAAAATGAATACTCAACTAAAATTTGAAAACACATTCAAGCTTTACGAAATTATTATTTGTGATGTGTTATAGACCAATACGTTGTTTTATTTACTTATTTGACAATATATGCACACAGCAAAGCAGAATAACGAATCAACAAAACAGGTACTCACTCATCCCAAGTCAGCTGACTGACTAACGAACTGTAAAAAGGATGCGATGACAGCAGAGTTGCCGGTTTTATAGTACCGATTTTTACAACCGATTAATTAACATTATCACATCTATTTTAAGTTATGTAGTGAAGAAATAAATAATGTGTAAGAAAAACACAGAACACGGGAAGGAAAATATCAAAAGAAGTTGAGTGACAAGTGACAGACAGACTGGAGAGTGGAGTGCAAAGCAAAAGAGTATTATATCAGGGATGTTATGGAGCTCCGTAACCGTAACCGAAACTATCGGATATCCGAAATAAAAATATATCCGTAACCGTATCCGTTAAAAAAGTTTCGGATAGTTTCAGATAATGGCGGAGTCTAAATAAAACATGTTACGACAGGTTTCACCGCTCGCGCGCCACGTGAATCTTGTATAGTTTGTTATTTCTAGTCATAACAAACGTCAGTCATAATTAGTAATTTTTTTTAGTAACGAGTAGGTACTTAGTTTACTAAAGTAAAGGAAAAGTGTTGTGTTACATACTATATATCTTCCTATAATATATATCTTCCTTCCTTCCTTTATATTTATTATACCTCTTCCGTAAGTCTTACTTCTACTTCTCCTAGCATAGGTATCAGTAGATATTTTTTATTGCGTAAAATGAATTAAATTTAAATGTATTTTTAGTGTAACATTATAATGTATATTGGTGGAAATAAATTATTATTATTAATTATTATAATTACTCTCGAGACCCTAAATGAGACCCCTGGGTGGTGCTAAACGGGTAGCAAAATTAATCGGTAGTAGAACATTCCTCAACTGGCTGGTGACCACCCTCCAATTAGAGTCCGCTGCCAAGCAGCTCTGCTGTGTTCCGGCGGTTAGGTTAGAGAGCCAAAACTATTTATTTATTAACTATTCCAGAACTATAGCCTTTTCCTTATTCCCGAACGTGACTGGGTCATGACGAGTATCGGAATCTGCGAGATCGGGAACTCAAGTTTTTTAACGTCCATAAATGGAATGGGCCGGACGGCATCCCTGTAGTTGTCCTCAAGACATGCGCCCCTGAGTGGACTCCTGTATGTACTAGCGCACCTGTGTCGCTTTTCTTATGATAACAATAGAATTCCATTGTGGAAGGTTGCTCACGTGCGCCCGATCCCCAAAAAAGATGACCGGACCCTTCGAACTATAGGTAGGCCTATCGCGATCACATCTTTGCTTTCCATAGTGATGGAGCGGGTAGTTAATACCCAGCTTTTGGGGTACTTTGAGTAGCACCAGCAGATTAGCGACCATCAATACGGTTTCTGCCATGGTCGCTCAGCTGGCGATCTTCTTGTGTACCCCACTCACTTCTGGGCCGAAGCCGTGGAGAGTAAGGGCGAGGCGCTTGCTGTAAGCCCCGACATCGCAAAGGCCTTCATTAGGGTCGGGCATAGTGGTCTTCTTTCGAAGCTACCTTCATATGGAATCCCGTGGGACTCAGCAAGTGGATTGCCAGGTTTCTGAATGGTCGGAGCATAAAAGTCGTCGTTAAAGGCAATATCTCCGAGACCAAGACCATTAAAGCTGGTGTTCCTCAAGGCTCCGTGCTCTCCCCCTCGCTTTTCATCCTGGATACGAGTGATATCAATTGAGGACATACATTGCTGTGCAGATAATAGTACGGGAGGAGGGTGCTATACCATCCGCCAGAATAACCCACGGAAAGAACTGCAGGAAAGGCGATCTAAGCTTGTGTCACTTCCTTGGGGCGGTTCTCCAAATGGGTTACTCAAAAGATGATTAAGTTCAACCCCACTTAGACACAGGTGTGCGCGTTCACCGCGAAGAAGGATCCTTTTGTCATGGCGTCACAGTTCCAAGGAGTTCCCTTGCAGATTTCCGAGAGTCTCGAGATACTTGGAGTCAGGATCACAAGCGGTGTACAGTTTGGGAGTCACGTGGAAATTAAGGCTAAATTAGCCTCCAGGAAACTGAGTGTCCTTAATAGATATAAGCGGTACTTCACGCCAAAACAAAAGTTATTGCTTTATAAAGCCCAAATCTTGCCTGTTGTGGAGTACTACTCACACCTGTGGGCTGGGGCACCCAAGTGCCAATTGCTTCCACTTGACTCGTTACAGAGGCGTGCTGTTTGAATCATAGACGATCCTAAGCTCTCAATTTCAAACCGTTGGGCACTCGAAGAGTCATTTCGGAGAAGACCTCTCGCTGCCGGCCTTCCATGGTCAGCGGCCGGGAGGCCTGGCAGGCGGTGGCCCACTTCTGCGAGGTGGTCCTCTCGCGGAAGGAGAGTGCCGAGAGGGATCGCCAGCGCAGTGGTGATACCTCCCGCCGCCAGACGAGACGTAGGAGGCGTCGGGTGGACGACTGACCGACGTCTCCCGCCCTGTGGATTGGGGGCGTTTGGAGAATTCCACCACGGTATCCCCTGCCTGTCGTAAAAGGCGACTAATAGGGGCCTCCGGGGGTCACGGGTGGGCGGAAAGGGCCGTCCACTTATTAGTCTAGCCAACTTTTGTGACCCCCGTGATGGACGGCAGCGTGGCGGTTAGGCTTCACGCTGCCTTTGACGTCGAGGGCGTCCTTCGGTGTACGGGGGCTCCTGAGCCCCCCCAACAACAGGAGACGGACCACAATAGCGGTATGCGCAGGGGCGGTTGCGGACGACAACTTAGACGTGAGTCGGAGGAAGCCCGCAGCCGTCCCTAATGTGCCGAAGATGGCCACCGCGGAATTTTGGTTGGTATGCCGTGCGGTGTACATAGGTTAGGGACTCGGCCCAGCGGTCGCCCGACGCTTTCCATCTCTCCGGGCGGCTCATCGTCGGGTCGTAAGGCACGGTGAACCCAACATAACCGCTCAGTCGTTCCCCTTGAACACTGGGCGGTAGTAATAATTCACTTTCTTCGCGTAAACAAAAAAAAAAAAAAAAACTCGAAGAGTCATTGGGTCTCTTTGTGTACTCTAATGGCTTTTCCGCGGGGAGTGCTCTGAGGAACTGTTCGAGATGACACCGTCACGTTGACTCCGTTTTACCACCGGACTACTCGTTCCCAGAGGAAAGTTCATCCGTTCCACCTGGTAACGCCCACTACCAGCACTGTACGTTTCCAAAGATTATTTTTACTTCGTACGTGTTCACTCTGGAATGAATTTCCTCTCACAGTGTTTCCTTGGCGCTATGACTTATTTTTCTTCAAACGAGAATTAAAAAAAGATTTTGAAGGTAGGCAGTGGCTTAGCTGTGCTTTTGGCATTGCTGACGTCCATGGGCGATGGTAACCTCTTACTAGTGGGTGGGCTGTCAGGTCGTCTGTATTCGAAGTCAATAAAAAAAAATCGGTGCGTTTACTTATGTACGCGCGTAAGAAGTTATACTTCTTTGGCATCATTAAAAAATAGTTTTTGATTGCATGCAAATAATTAATTAGAATAAAATGATAAAAAGACTGGAAAAGGATAGTCAACATAGTCCAAAAATTCAGTTTAATTTTAAAAAGGAAAAAAATACCAGCCCGGCATTATATACTATCTCCCTGCTGGGCACGGGCCTGCTCTACTACTGAGAGGGTTTAGACCTTAGTCCACCACGCTGGCCTACGGCGGGTTGGTAGACTTCACACATCTTAGAATTTCTTATAAAAACCTTCTCAGGTATGCAGGTTTCCTCACTATGAGTTTTAGTTGGTATGCCGTGCAGTTTACATAGGTTAAGGACTCGGGCCGGCGGCTCAACGCTGGGTCGTAAGGCACGGTGAACCGAACATAACCGCTCAGTCGCTACCCTTGAAGGCTGGGCGGTAGTAATAAATCACTTTCTCCGCGAAAATAAAAAAGAAAGGTTTCCTCACGATGTTTTCCTTCACTGTTAAAGCTAATAATAATTATTGATAAACAATATACACGTAACTTTGAAAGTCAGAGGTGTGTGCCTTGGATTTTGAACCTCCGGACATTGTCTCGGCAGACTGTTCCATACCCAACTAGGGTATCGTCCACTTTATCTAAATTTGAAAAATTAAAAACTTAAAATTAACCTTTTGAAATGATTATTTAGTATTTTAAAAGTAAATAGATAAATTTAATGATAAATTCAAAAATTTAATTTAAGTTTAATCCTTTTTTATTTGTGGCGGCATAATTAACAACACCGCCACCTATCAACATTGGCTGGGAACTAACTAATTAAGTTGTCAACAAGATGACTCGACACTCATACATCGAACATCGACAAGTGGTATCGACGATCAAGAAATAACGCACAGTAATATCTACTAGATGGCACCACACGATCCTGAATCGCACTTGCAATATTTGAGCGATGCAAAGTATATATACAACCTCCGAGTAAGAACCATCGGAGGGGCCGCGGCCGGTCAGGCGCAACATCTGCCTGACTGGAAATTCCCTTCCATAGAGGAATGCATCCATCTGTTCCTCTACTGCGGCGACCATCCTTTCGCCGCTAAATATTAATGAAATTATTATTTTCTTAATTTAATATTAACTTTTCATTTTTATAAAAACTTTTTCATTAAACATCTTCAACCCCTTTCGTTACATGACGCGCGCATCCTAAAATTTCACTCTCATCATTTTTTCATAACACGCCTATAGAAGTAGGTATAACTTTAAATAAATTTGACAAAATGCGTCCAAACTAAAGTTTAATTTATATTTTTTTTCATCAAGTTAATGTACGTTCAGCGAAATGTAAACCTAGACTAGATAGAACTTAGAGTTAAAACCAAATTATTACATACTATTTTTATTTTACTTTAATCTAATATCCGTAACCGAAACTATCCGAAACTACCGGATAATCCGAAATAATTACATATCCGTATCTGGATCCGAAATTTCATATCCATAACATATTATATTATTATACATTGGGAAAGTGGACTGGAGTAGTGTTGAGTAGGACATACAATAGCCGGTACATTTGTCCCGTACATGACGTCAAAATGTAAGAGCGGCTCAACCAAGAAGTTTATAATATTATCTAAGTATAAAATTCTTGGGCTCAACATTTTATTTTGTACTACTTAAAATTTCATGTCGCGGTAGTCGTGAAATCACGTTAGTCACTATCTGTCTCCGTAAAACTATAGGGCGGGGATAGAGAGAGAGCGAGAGGAATGCTACAAATTAGATTAGTACGTTATTCTTCAATAAAAAAGTAATATTTTGTACTCGTTACTTGAAACATATCGTCGAGCTTCATTACGCCTCGCCTCATTTGAAGTAGGACATTGTACTGGCTTAGTGCAAAAAAGAGGTTACTCTTACAAACTTTATTCTTTTTATGTCGTGTCCTACTCAACATTATACTAAACAGTGGGCTCGGATAAAATGTGAAATGTGAAAGGGACTATTATACCACCAAAAGATGGTAATTTCAACAAACGAGAGTAACGCATACACTCCCCACCCCCCCGCCATCAAAGTAAAAAATTTAAACAAATTTTGCCGCCCCTTTGAAAGTATTGCTCCCCACTTTATCGGTATAAATACCGAAAAATCGGTAGGTTCGAGACCACTGCTACTAAATACTAATATTAATAATTAATGATTAAACGAACTTACCTGTACGTGAAGTTCTATCATAATTATACGAAGGCTTCGTCCGACGAGATTAGCATGAAGAGAAGTTATAAAACACATGTAGTACGTGTACTTAGTACGCCTTTGCACTTTATTTGAGATTTTTTTTTTTTTTATACTTTGGTCACACCCAACCTGTCAAGAGAGATTCATTTAGTTTAGAGAGAGAGTTCCATATACCAATATTTCACAACTTACTAGGGTTAACGCAAGTCACGGGAGGGAGGGATGCTAATCTCCTCGGACGAAGCCTTCGTATAATTATGATAGAACTTCACGTACAGGTAAGTTCGTTTAATCATTAATTATACTTCGGCTTCGTCCTCGAGATTAGCATGAAGAGAAGTTATAGAACACATGTAGACTTTTAGAGAATAAGTAGTGAAATATTTGTATAATTTCAATTGCAGTAGTAATTACAATTAGCTAATCAAAAAACTTTATAAGCTTGTACTTAGCAATAAGCTTTTTGATAGGATATCAATATAAAATTTCTAATTGGTTATCATTGAATTAACAAAAACATTCGTCATTCCCAACTAGATTCTTAAGGTCTCATTACCGAATCTCCAGGATAAGTCAAAATTAATAATTTATGATCCAAACTGCAGTTTGGTAGATCGAATGCAGTTTAATGCCATAAGTACCTATAGGTAAGCGGTGGAGCCCGTGGCAACGTGCCTCGTGCTGTGAGCACTAGACATCTAATAGAGTTATATCTATTCCACATTCGCTAAAAAGATATGGAATGTGACCATACTGTTATATGGGGCTTTCTGGCAACATAAATAAAGAAACTTAATTTTTATGAATTCATTTTGTCATAAAAGATATTATATTATCAATACTATATTAGCGACTATTTGAGCAAATTCCGAGTAAACTATAAAAAATATTATATTATGCCTTCAGTAATAAGATCTGGTTCTAAGAAAATTCTAATTTCCTTCAACAAATGGTTATTTTGGATGGTGGCTATATATAGCCGCTATAGTATAGGCACTTAAAAATAATTAAACAATAGCCTTGGCATAAGGGAAATGTTCCCTGTTGTATGATCTAATATCATCTAGGTATATCATATTTCGATAGCATCGATTGAATATACTTCCCTTAAAAATCCTTTTATTGGTTTGTCTTGACCAGCATGGCAGCATGTGATTGCAGTAACTAACTTGGAGGTGGTCTACACTTCTTTCAAAGTCTTACGCTTCTTCTTCGTAATATTTGTGTCAAAAATCATATTAACTGGAAAAACAAACTTAATTAACGGTAACAATGCGATGCAATCAGCCCTGTATTATATATCACCCACAGCCGAGCACGGTCCTCCCCTTGAACTGAGAGGGTCCAGGTCCCAGTCCACCACACTCGCCTACCGTGAGTTGGCAGACTCCGCATATTCGCGAGACCCTCATGGAGAATTCTAAAGCATGTAGGCCTCCTCTCCGTGTTTTCCTTCACGGTAACATTATTAATTAATAATTACAATCAACAAAACAAAGATATTTTCTCAAAACAGACATCTTAGATCTGTCATCAAATTATATTATTTATCAATATTAGAATATTAAAACTTGAAATGGAATTGGAGTATCATCTGAATAGATGATACCTACTCTGCCACAAACATACCAAGTTGAAGATTAACTCCTAGGCAAATTTTTATATTAGGAAATAGACATTTCAACCTTTATATAAAGACCACATTTTGATGTGTGGAACTTGTAGCGAATGCTACTTATTGGAGTAGTTGGATCAAAAAATTGAGCAATGTGTCATTTTATATAACCGACCCAACAAAATTCTTTCCGTGACAAAGAAATTGACACTTGCCGACTGCGAGAATATGACAGAATTATTGTTACTGTTAGTGAACGTTTCCAAGAAGGAAAACACCACGGAAGCTTAGATCTCAAGAGTAAAACCGGAGTACTTTATAACGCTTTATTAAAAATAGTTAAAGCGTTAAATATTATAAAATATCATCATAGCGACGGTCAACCTTCTGACTGCGTTAGTTACGCCTATACATAGAGTAGGTTTTGTAGAATTCGTAAAATAAATACATACATAGACTCAGAGATTTTATCCCTAAAGGGGAACAGAGGCGCAACCAGTGTACTCGTCCCTCACGGTAGCTAATAACTATAAATAATATTATGCGCTGCTTTCTTCATACTTTTACTCTCCACTAGCTGCGAGTCACCTGCATGCAGCCCCCCCCCCTTTGTTCAGGCATCTGAACAAATTTTGAGGCGCTACCGATGATCGATAGCATCGTCTCAATTTCAATTTTCAATTATTTGCCACAATTATTGGTTACAAAAAAATACAAACACACGAATTGAGAACCTCCTCCTTTTTTGAAAGTCGGTTAAAAATGTGTTACATTTTAACAATATAGTCAGGTACATAATGTCCCTGTCGGGCACGGCAAAATTTGAAAGAGAGGGAGAAGCTATAATATAAATGTAAGTACTATATTATTATTATATTTTATCTTAGAATCAATTGTAGGTATATGTTAATAAATATTGAGTTGACGACTAATTAATGATATTTGAAAATTATCACAAGACTGTATGTTACAAACAAGAATACGTCACTAAAATAATAACGAGAAAAGATTTGTTCTTTTCATATTTGTTTGTAATAAATAAACTCAAAAATTAAGTAACCTATTTTGAAAAAACAGGTAGTTAAAATATCTTTGAGTGCTACTGGCTGTTCTTTATCCCAGGAAGGAATGTCAACGCGGGCGCAATCATGAGCAAAAGCTATTAACAATAATAATGGTGTACATGTAAACATAATATTATCACGCCTTTTCCTATTTAAGGTGTAGGCACAAGTGTTAATATATTTACACCACAATTCGCCAGCTATGTTAGAGTCATTGTAAGCGAGTGTATTGATATTTAGCAGGCAAATTAATTTTGCCAGGAAGAAATTAAACTTATAACATCCGGTCAAAAAACAGTTTCCAAATCAACCAATCACACGCAGTTGTGGCGAGCCCCGAGCTCGTCAGCGCCACGCGTTCGCCAGTTGGGAGCGGCGGGAACTTCCGCCGTCGCCATGCGCGCGCCATTACTCGCCCGGCCCGTTACCGCTAACACCATTGTCGATTATTTTAAATGTAAAATACCAATGTTTTCACATATTAAAAGGTGTTTCTTTTCGGTAACTGTGCATGTGAAAGACTTAATAAATATTCTGAGTCTAAAAAATTGTAACGAGTCCCTTAAGGCAATCAAACAATATAGACAGATCATAATATTTCTGAGGGAAACTCTTTTTCCGCTTCTGAGACATGATGGTAGATAAATAACGATTTACATGATCATTTTGAGTCAATTTGAATAAAAGCCTCTTTGATTTGATTTAAATTATAATAAAATTCTATGTTCTTTATAGACAACCCACAGATCAAAGTAAGTATACAATGAAACAATTAAATACAAAGAGTAAAATGCGGAACGCCTAAGTTCCGGTTGGACTAAATTATAGTCACGTTTCTGGGATCTGTGTCATTTTATTTTAAAATATTCTAATCTATTCGCCTAATTTATCCATGTTGGTTTAGGCAGGTTACTTTATGGAGGCTTAACTTTATAATAAGTACAGCATATTTTGCAGCTACCTCACTTCGGCGACGCGCCGTGACGGTTACTATTTAATTCTTGCATTTTGAAACAGTGATTTTATACCATCAAAATAGTGACATATTCGGTCATACCCAAGACACAAGACATAAGGCCAAAAAACCTTAGTATATAATTCTGTGATCATTTATGATTGCGAGCGACTACGATTTTTTAACTCAGATCACTTACCTGCAACTTATCCTGTTCCGTGCCGTTCTCGGTGAATTCAAATGGCAGTACCTCGTTGCTGCTGGATTTTCCGTTCTTAGATCGACTCCTTATCATTTAACACATACTGTGCTGTTGTAGGTCATTAAGCATTTAAGACGTTGCTAAATCATGACCAGACATAATTGTCTTTTATGCTATTAAATTGATATTTCGTAATATCCAGCACATGGCGACGTGGTGCAGTGGTGCATCGCGCCACGTTGTCAGGAGTCGTCAATCCACTGCGCCGCTTGCGCTGATATTTTTCAAGCGGTGCTCGTTATCTACTGGTAGATAATAGCGGCCCTAAATATTGTAAGGCTCTGGCCGGCAGATGTTAGCAAGGCCTTTTTTCCCGATTGCCGAAGGAGGGTATTTTCCACTCCCTAAGGCCGCCACTGGTGGTACTAACATACTGTTACATAACATTATACATAAGAACCAGTCGTACAATACTGATCGCAAGCATCAATTGCGGGTAGTGACAACCGCCATGTGTAGCACGCAGACCCGGGTAACAGAATTTAGCATAACGACGGTAGATTGAAAAAATGAATCTCTCTTGACAGGTTGGGTGTGACCAAAGTATAAAAAAAAAAAAATCTCAAATAAAGTGCAAAGGAGTACTAAGTACACGTACTACATGTGTTCTATAACTTCTCTTCATGCTAATCTCGAGGACGAAGCCGAAGTATAATTACGACAGACGGCATCGATGGCGTGATATTGGCAGCATTGTATATGCAGTGCTGCTAGGTGCTACACCAAATAAAATGTGTTACCTTGAAATAAAGGAAGTATTGAATTTTTGAAATGGGAACATATTTTGTTTACTAACAAATTAAAAATATTTTCAAAGCAAATTTTAAAATATATAAACAGAAATTACAAACCCACTTATCAAATAATTTACTATAAGAATCTTTGAATTCTGTCGTAAATACGTAATAATACGTAGCAATGCAGTTTCCGATGGATGCTTCTTTTTCTTTCTAAAATATATGATGCAGAACTACAAATAGTTGTCTCATGAAATTACACTATAGAATTAATCTGCAGCTTACGGAGGTAAATGAAACACAATAGACATGATTAATGAGTGGGCAGATATTTAGCAGCTAAATAAACTTTAGTATGTTTATCCACTAAACCATTATTAACTACATTTTTTAGGTTTTTGGATACTATGTGATAAATAAAACAAGACAAATATTTCTTTATCACAATGGAATGAAATCAGTTTCAATCATAGAAGTAAGTAATTTTTAAAGATCAATTATGACAAGCCAGCACAAAAAGCATATCATTAGCGTATAATACACTGTATCATTACACAGGCTGTTCATTTTTTGTTTTTTTATTCGATGTTATAAAATTGTTTTTTCTTATTTTTGACATGTTTTTAATTTTATTTAAGGAAATCCATTAATCCTCTAGGAATCCTCTTTTTAAAAACATATCTTTTGATGGTATCGAATGACGAGACGAGCATGCAGTTCACGTGATGGTAAGCGATACGACCACCCATAAACAGTAGAAATACCATCTAGCACCTTGAGTTACAAAGTACTGTGTGGCATTTCACTGCGCACGTCATCCTGAACACATTTTAAAGGAATAAGTGGGATTTCTTTACGTTTTTCACACTCACACAGGTTCCTTACTTTCAACGCCACGCCGTCCGTTTTTCACCATTTCTTAATGTTTCGGACACAAAAATTAATAAAATTTAGAAAATCTGCAAAGATGTCTTCATGATGTCCACCATCTTAACAGACAGGGGTACCAACATCACGCCATCGGAAGTAAAAGATGAAACGCACTCTAGTCTCACTAAGTAATCCGTGAGGTACAGTCAGCCAAATAAGTGGTTGAACAAATTCAAACACTTCAAATCGCTTCTACACTTTTATGTTTTTACCAATTTTCGTTTTCTCTTGACATTAATAAAATTAGAGATTTACTTTACTTTACATAAAGAAAAATACCTAATGTTTTAATTGAACTGAGTGGACGATAGCCTAGTTGGGGATGGAACGGTCTGCCGAGACAATGTCCCGAGGTTCGAAACCCAAGGCATATACCTTTGATTTTTTCAATGTTACGTGTGTGTTGTTTATCAATTATCGTTCGCTTTAACGGTGAAGGAAAACATCGTGAGGAAACCTGCATACCTAAGAAGTTCTTTATAAGAATTTCGAAGGTATGTGAAGTCTGCCAATCCGCACTAGGCCAGCGTAGTGGACTAAGACCTAAACCATCTCAGCTGTAGAGGAGGCCCGTGCCCAGCTGTGGGACAGTATATAATACAGGGCTGGTATTATTATTATTATTTAATTGAACTGAACGCGTATAGGTGATTTGAAAATTTGAATTTGTTCAGATACTTATGTGGCTGACTGTACATTATTAATCAAAGCTGTGAGGCTTATAATCGTATATTATAAAGTGTGTCTCACGAAAGAAGTCCCACGACAATATGTGGAACTAATCATGACAGATGTCACAGATCGGCCATATTGTCATTGTCAGGTGCTGGTTACGTGCAGTGTTGTAAAAGTCCACGATTTATCGGGAGATCTGCCGATTTTGTCTCAAGGCTCCCGATATAACGATTTTACTATCATATTTCCCGATCTATGGTGCTGAAATAAAACTAGTGTTAGAGCAAAAATATTTTTTGTGAGGGTATTAATGACATGATCTACAATTTTTGCTATAAAAGCATAGAACGTTTGACAGTCGAGTCAGTTGGTCGTTGCCTTCGTGCCGGTCGTTTGCTTGGTGATATTTTTGTGAAAGTATTTCTGTAAAGTCAGTGGTGCATATTTTTATTTAAATCAAAACCGTTGCAGTTTCTAATATCAGAATTGGGATGTGTAATCGATGCCCATACATGTGGATTGTGTTCATTACATAGCTATGCTATGGGGTATGCTAAATACCAATGCTACTGTGGAGAACGTTATGTGTACATGACTTCGAATGAAGAAGTGTTTACATCACGGTGCCCCGTGATCGAACTGTTGGTGCTCTTGTTTTAATTCATTATTTTGGTGATACTTAGTGTTATATTGCATAATTATGGTGGTACATTATCCAATATAGTTCTATTAAAGGGCTCAAATGAAGTGGATTGAAATAACTGTGCCAATCAAGTGTTTTTTCGTTGCGGCCAAAACTCGATAGTCTTGGTAAGGTAGCCACTGCTTTACTACGACATAGTCCATAGTAAAAAAAAAAGACAACCAAAAATATCACATAAGACGAGGCTGTATGGGCTTGAACCCTTTGCATTCCCTATTAGTGGAAAAAAAAATTGCTATAGCATTGCCAGCTCTACGTCTTTTTACGTAGATCTACGTGTTTTACGCCTTAATTAAAATTGGTTTAAAAATTTAAGACCCGTCGAGCCCGGACCGGTCCGATCGGACCGGTATGACAGCTGTCAAACACGCGATATGTGTGTGATGACGCGCCTTATGTGTGTGCGTATAGGTCGATTTTCGCTTGTTGACAGATCACGTGTACCGGGCCAATGTAACCGAGCGGGCCTGAAGCGTTAAAGAAATAATTTAAATAAAGTGCATGACTAAACACTTGTTTCATCCAATATTACCCTTTTTGTTGCATACTAGACATATGCTCGCGGCTCCGCCCGCGTGAAAAAAATATTCTGGGATAATAATATTTTCCCGGGACAAAAGTAGCCTCTAGTACTCCGGAGTAATGTAGCATCCTATTAGTGAAAAAAATTCGGTCCAGTATCCTTTAACTTTATCCATTACAAACATACAAAAAAACCATCAAATGTTTCCTCTATATAATATTAGTATAGATAGAAAAGGTACGTAGGTCTAAGAACTT
This sequence comes from Lapara coniferarum, assembly GCA_949316025.1. NCBI lineage: Eukaryota > Metazoa > Arthropoda > Insecta > Lepidoptera > Sphingidae > Lapara > Lapara coniferarum. The sequence goes on along the minus strand of OX438919.1, from coordinate 6,091,896 downwards.
TTCATAAATCATACGTAACTTTTACTAAATATACGTTTTTTCCTATTCTGCTCTACGCCTTTTTCAAAATACGAGCTGGCAACACTGATTGTCATTTACATTTCACAAATTATTCATTATTATTATTGTTTCTTTTGCGTTTTTGTTCTTATTTTATCTTATAAAATAACATAAATGCCATATAAAAATGGCTTTAGTTTTAAGGAGAACTTACATAAAAGCCAAAAACAATTTGCTGTGTTCTACGTGTGTAAATACATCGCCATCAGTGTTACCTCAATTGCGAACTTACGGTGATGATAAGTTCAGTAATAATCCACAGTTTAGCAGCACAACCATAATGATGGAACATGGATACAACGTGCAAGAGCTTCCCGTAGTTGTAAGGAAACTAAAAGATTTTTCTGAGATTGTTGAAAAGCCTCCTACGGAGCCGGCGCAAACCGCAAGCGATCCACACAACTACCATCTCATACAAGAAGAGTTTCAACAGTGTAGCGACCTTCGCGATGTGTTCACCCTTTTGTCTAAGTGTACAAAGATCACACCGAATATCGCATTGGGAGCAATAGAAAGAATATATGATTTGGAAAAACGGTCAGTAGATTTAGATTCTAAAAGTATTCATATCAACTTGGCTAAAGGTGCTATTTTGGACAAACTTTTGAAGGTTGTTGTAAAAACCGAAGACACACAAACTATTTTGAATATACTCAATACTGTGTCAACATTTATGGAGCCGTTTAAGCACAAGTTTTCAGATGAACTATTGTTCCGAGTATTGGACAATAAATTGTCTGTGGAACAAATGTGTCAATTTTTAAAATTTCTCATTGATAATAAGTCTGATCCAAAATATTGTGAGACTATTGATAAGCTGTGGGTAGGATTTGTTGAGAAACATGCAGATGTGAATGAGACAAATATATCTAACATATTTGCCATTTTGCATGGCTTGAAGTTAAGCAAAAGGACAGTTTTGACCTTATTAGAACAAAAGTTATATGACCTGTGGTATAAAATAAATATAACAAGTATGCAAGAAATTTTAGATACTTTTGTAAGGGAGAAATATTTATCAATGCAATCATTCGCAGTTGTGGGCCGATGGCTGCACACTAATATCCATGCCTTAGATGACGATACCTTACTAGATATTATAACTAAGCTCACTAGGCTGAATTATACAGACGATCAAATAGAAAAGTCTGTTGACAAATACATGAAACTTAAATGTAGTAAAATAAAAAACTACATATTGATTGTGGGGATTTTAAATTATTCTATGCAGTTCCAGATAAGAAATGAACAATTATTGAATGCTTGTAGTGAATATTTTATAAAGAATGCAACTATCATGCCAGCTAGTTTTCTCAAATGTATTATATACCCATTCGGATTTTTAAGTTGTGATCCATCAAACTTGGAGTTTTGGATAGTTGCTGAAGAAACATTGCAAGAAAAATTTGATAAAATCACTACTGATGATCTTTGTTCAATAATATTATCCTTCATTTATCTGGAGAAATATCCTTTGCCACTGATCCGGAGAATATTTACAGCAGAGTATCTTATGAAAGTTAATGACCCGGCAGTGATGAAGAAACTTTATTTGATAGATACTGCATTATCACTGGAATGTCCCCAGTATGCTGGACCACTGTTGCCTAAAGATCAGTGGTCTAAACCAGTCCCACAAGATCATCGCGTCACTAATATTATCAGTAAAACAATAGACCACTTTATAAATGTTGCTGGAAGCAATGATAAACTATCTACTTCAGTCCTGATCCCACATTTTTGTTCAGATGAAACATATTTCGTTGACATTATGATTCATCCTAAAAGTTTAGGAAGTAATAATTTTGATTGGAAATCTAAATCTGGGAGGAATGATAATATTGCTATACTAATTAATTTGCCAGATCACTTTTGTTCTGATAATGAGACATTGGTTGGTCCTCAGTTACTGAGAAAGAAACATCTGAAAATGTTAGGCTTTAAGGTTGTTAATCTTAAGTACTCAGTCCTTAGCCAGTTCTACACATCATACAATGCTGCAGGTATGAGACAGTATCTTATTGATAGCATAGAAAATGCAGAGTCTTCTACATGAGTCATTACTTATGGGTGAATGGTTTTAAGTTAGAAAAAAAATGGTTCTCTTACAAATTGGGATCTGTCTTTGACCACAGAATAGTGCAATATAATCATAATAGAGATTTTATGATTATATTGCACTATTAAAAAAAAATTAGGATAGAAATTTCCATCCAAATTTTTTTTAGATAGCTAACTATATAAGTTTCATATACTCTGCACCAATTGTACAAAATATAACATTAGACCAAAATTATTTAATTAAGTCATGTGGAATATGCATGTAACTCCTTATTAGAATTTTGTCACAAATTAAGCCAAAATTTTTCTGCAACATAGAATGTTTTTGTGCCATCTCCATGTTGAAGTGTGATATGGACAGGTAGATCAAAATTTTGTATCATATGCATATTCCTCATTGCAGTGGTTCCCAAATAGATTTTCCTAATACTTGCCATTTAGAAAAAGAGCACAATTTTGCATTGATACTTAAATAAAACGATTAAAAAACGAAGTTAGGTTTCGACATTTATTAAATTAAATTGAATAACAAGCGTCACAAAAGGTCCACATGTAATTATAAGTCTGAATTTGTTTAAATAGATGTCGCCAAACAAATTGTCGCAATACGCGGGGCCTGAGTGCGAGAGGCGATAGTTGCTAGATCAATCGTTTGGTCGATATGTGTCGTGGCGCCGCGTTCGCATTCCCGCGGACATCTCCAGCGATGGGCAATTTGTTTGGCGATAGCTATTCTTGCAGCAACTTTTGTGACTTCGAGGGTATGCGAACCAAAAATTAGGAATCACTGCCCCAATGTATTTAACTTGTACATTTATTTTTACTATATTGACTAAACGAAATATAACATAATGGTTTGTTCCACATTTACAAATCTTCCGTCGCGGGGCTTGACAGACTACAATATTGTTTACTTTGCTTTTGGTGGTGTGCTTCCTTTCTAGACGGTATGTAAATGTTTTCTTGTTAAATTGAATAACTTAATTCGGATAAAATGTAATTTAAAAACATTTAATACACAAAGAAATATATTGGTGTTCGGTAACTTATGTTTTTGTAGAAAGCTATGCATTTGGGTATATTTCGGCCACAATAATTTTATTTTTGGGTGGAGTAAAACTAAATAACTATTGGGTTCAAATTATGTATGTGATAAGCAAAGGATGTTGAATAGTGAGAACACTAGGAGCCTATGTAGATGGTTGTTGTATTCATCGATAATGTTCTTCAAAGTAAACGTGATAATTTCGAGGACACTGTAATTTACGTACAAATGTGCGCGCTGTACCCCGAGGGCGAGTTTACGCACTATCGTATAGTTAAAGTAGTGAATTCGTTAAAGTAAAATTTTGCATGGAAAATGGAACAGCGCTCCATTGAGCGTATTTAGATCTAAAATATGATAGCATGAACATTGCGCGCGCTTAAACTGCAAATAGTAAACGTGTAACCATGGTAACGGTAAACTTATTATGTGTGGGAATTGACATAGAATAAAGCAGGAATTGACAATACGAATTTGTTTTTTGACGTATACATAGTATTGTCAAACAAATACGTAAACGTTAACTTTCATGATATGAATACTATACGAAACGCGTAAATTCCTGCCCCCTTATTCTCTATGACAGTGTCACCTTGTAACGCGGCCGCGTCACGTTAACTTCGTGTAATTACCGTTAAATGGTATTCTGGATGCCAATTCCCATAGTGATAAACGCGATGAGTTACGTTACGCGCTTGTTACGTGCGGTGAAAACAACGTGTGTCATAGAGAATAAGAGAGCAGAGGCATGATTCTCTATGACATTGTTAACTCGTAACGCGGCCGCGTCACGTTCACTTGGTGTAATAGGCGTAAAATGGTATTCTGTATGCCAATTTCCATAGTGATAAACGCGACGAGTTACGTTACGCGCTTGTTACGAACGGTGAAAATAACGCGTGTCATAGAGAATAAGGGGGCAGCTTGGGGCACTGAACACGCGCTAGGAGCGCGCGTAAAAACGACCATCATCAGCGTATAAAATGCGTCGTCTGCAAAGGCCCTAATAATAAATAACAACAAACATTGCAAATCGGTGTTAAAAACTTTTGTGATTGTTTAGGTTTATTATCTAAGTAAGAAAATATTTAGCAAACAAGTGTATTTTTCTAGTCTTATAATTAAATTGTCCTTTTGTACTTACTCCCATTTTTAAAGTTGGTGAAGAGGATGATTTTAAGGAAAATAAAATGGCCATTATATATTTTTAATCATTAGTTTATTTCATTATACTCATAACATCTTTTCCTTATATTTACTCACTGGCTAGTTCACTAGAGTTATTATTTGAATATTTTAATAATTTCTTAAACAACTTTTACTCTTGGAAATATTTTTTTTTCTATGAAAAACTCGTTCCAGATCAAACATTATAAGAACTAGCATACCTCGGCAACATCTATCTAAATGTTTCGTTATTGCTCAGCGCCTTGTATTATGGAATTTTGTTTCCTGTAGGCTAATTCTTATTTTGAAATTTATTTCGAAGACAATGACTTTCTATTAGTGTCAGAGGAAAACGACACACTTCTGGCTGTTGCAGACATTAGTTAAGATTCTATAAAATACATTTCCAAAATATTTTTCAAAGTACAGACAGCCTTGTTTATTATAATTTTATAACGTTATTAATAGTAAAGTAGATTACAAACGAGGCGAAAGAATTATGAATTATTCGTACCCAAGAGTCACATCGGCCGTTGGGTGGTGAAATGCTCGTCAACACGGGTACGGGTGCATCTACACATCGGTGAAATCACAGATAGAGCATGGCATCACAAACGTCGCAACTTCTGACGTCCTTCCCTGAATACCCATAGCCAGAAATGACTACATTATAATTTTATAGCCATAATCGTGTATCACAGCAACTCTAGCCTGAATATTAAATCGTAAAGAATTGTGTTAACGCTGATTCACAGCCTAAAATCTATAAGTAGATTAATAATTTTACATCAATAATTACTTGACACAGTACAGTCGCCAAGTGCCCACAGTCGCGAGCGTCTGCATCGGACAATACATTAAAACGTTGAGAACGTTGAGGTCAATTTCGACGCACATTCCGGCTGTGGTCAATCGTGTTTGATTGTTAATTTATGTAGTTTGTTGTATATTTATAATCTTACATATTTAAAAGTTTTTTTTCGTATTACTGTCCATTGGCTCTCCGCATTTAGCGGAATCGTTCGAATGTGTCTGCCGTATAGCCGACCGCTGCGACGCGACACGTGCCTGCATAAATTATGACGACTGCACGTTTACAAATTGAATGACATTCGTAAAGCTAAAATGTAACGACTGACATACGAACACGATTTTAATCTATCTGAAGTAAATAGGTAACTATGTGCAATTTTATTGAATTACGACTATGTTAGTTAACGTGACTTCTCTAACATATATTGTAACTCGAAAGCTAGTATTAAGATGACAAAGTTACTGATAGTTTCCTTAAGATGACTGTAGCGATTATTATTCCAGTACGATGAAGAATCTATACTGCGTGAAAATGAGGTTTGGCACAAACGCGACATCATGTTGGTCGTTTTTCAAACATTGATTAATTTCTTAGTTTTGTATATTTTACGTTGTATTATGTGGCGCTGAGTAGCGGCAACTCTACATTGTCATTTTTGGTATTCCTAATGTTTTTATCACTTGGAAACACATTTCAGTGGCGATTTTTGTTCAATAAGCGCTTAGAGTGTTTATACTTGTACAATACCTCTATGGTTGGGCTTCCTTAAGAGTTTAGACTCAATACCGAAATGTGCTAAGGTGCGCACTAGCACATTTACAATATTTACCAACACTCACAGACCGGAATGAAATAAACATACGTGTATAATAAATATTCTCAGAATTTCCATATATTGCGCAATTTTGACTTAGTCATAATACATACATCATAATATAATTGGGTAATGTATATAATTCAATAAATTTATTTATGATAAATAATAAATCAATACCTATTAATAGGCATAAATAGATTTATACATATTTTTTTCTATGTGGAAAGGAAGATAAGATATGTGATCACTATTTCAATAATTTCATGTACTTCATATCACTAAGTGATAAAGAACATCTTCATGAACTTAAAACAGCCATGTTTGATTTATCGATTATTATAATTTAGAATGTTTTATACTTAATTTTATTAAGTGAATAATTATAAATCTCGCTATGCTTCAATATGGGATTAAGGTGCTCAAGTCCACGCTTGACGCGTTGCGCGAGTTTCGACTCGCCAGGCGCCTGCGCAGTCGGCGAGGCGTACTGGGATGTGCACACTGGGTTATGTTCAAAGACCATAGACGGTAATTCGACACTCGACTTACACACTATTAGCTAATATCTACTTACTTATTTTATTATGGCATCTACAACCATGTCAAAGAAATGTAACAGCTAAGTAGGTACTTGCATTGTTCCTTTACAGTTAACGGTATTGATACGGAAACACGATCTCAGTAAGTAATAAGACATCGGTATAAAACCGTGAAAATCGACTAGCAGCCTCTGCGGGTGCGGTCGCTTCAGTATGGAGAAACAGATTCAACGTCGAATATAAAACGGTAATATGTTTAAAGTATGGTTAACTATTATGTACTTTACTATTCAATCTAATGTAATAATCGAAAAAGTGATATAATTCGCTAAACTTTCCTTACATTATTAAGTTTTGTTTTTATCTTGATGAAAATTCAATTGAAATAATATTAAGTAGGTGAACTGTAGCTTACGGACTAGGATATTTTACAACACCGATTCCTATTTGGCAGTTATCTAACATTTTATATGAATTAGAATTAGTACATCTTAGACTTATGGTGAGATTAAAGAAAATTGACAAGTTAAATTTCAATACACAAGTTGCGTTGCGAATTGATTTATCTGAAACTCGGAACTGCTCTAAGGAGGCGATGCATTTAGCGACAGGATATTGTAAACGCGTTCCTACATATGGGATTCCTCCTCAAAAGTCCTTTTATAGCCATCACGAAGCTCCATTTACCGTAGGAAATAGATAAATCCATATTTCTTCAGCAGTTACTTTAAACCTCGACGGACCATGCCCTGCATCGCTTCTCCCTCGTGCTTTGGTCTCTTTATTTATGTACTGATTCACATCTAGATGCTTTAATCGTTGTGTTTTGTCCTTGATTTAATATTAAAATCATAGGACAAAACACAATTAACAATAAAGTGTTGACATTGAACAGATGGCGGTGCAGATCTATGTCAAAATGTCTAGGTATACTTCCTATAGGTACCTAATGGTTTTGAGGAGAGTCAATGATTAAAGATTATTTGGATGCGTTTACCAATTTTAAAACTCCGTCGTCTGCTTTGTACTTAGTCAACAGTTACGTACGTCCGGAAAGAAACATTACAATAATGATCACAGTAAGAAATCGTCTAACTACGCGAATGTGCGCACAAGTTCCCAACTTACTAAAGTTACTATTGATGGGGAATATAACACTAAAAACATAATATAGAATATCGTACATAATTCGCCGAACCGTTCTTAATAATTCACTAAATAATTAGTTTTTTGAATTTAAATTTGTAGATATACACTTTATTTATAAAAAGCGAAGTTGTAAGTGAAGAATAAAATATCTACTCATCATAAAACCCGAAAGGATCTTATATGGGTCTAACTACTGAAGTAAACTTCGCTAAGTAGGTATATGTAAATTATTTTTGGTATCGTTAAGTCTGTTTCAGGATACATAACATCAATACGTGACTAGACTTTAATGAATCCTTCATTTTAATGAAGAATTTCGTGTTTCTATGTCGTGTGTCAAGGTAAATTCAAAAAGTACATTTGGGTACATAAATTCATCCCGTTTCAGTCCCACGATAAGTTTTAAGTTGAGCAGATGTAAAAACCTTAGAACAGAATAATTATTTACAAAATACATTTTATATAGTTAAAAAATCTTCATGATAGTCACCAATGTATACGCATATAAAGTATCTACTTCATTTCAACATTAATAAAAAAAAACATTAAAATATTAAGAAAATCATAAAACCAAAATTACACGTATATAGTATATGTACTACTAACTAAAAATAAAACGATATGGCATGCGGTATTCGAGAGACCTCGAAGGTATTCAACTCAACACTGAGCTAATTCACTAAATAACGAAACGAACTTATAGCTAACGACCGAAAGTTTAAGGCTCGTCGTCGGATCCACACGTACGTATTCATCTACACAACAGTGAATAAATTCAAAACAACCTCACTCTAAACGGCAAATTTAACAAAACACCCGTCATAGAAGCGAGCCGATCAGTCGACGGCCCGGGATCGATCACACGATCACATCAAAAAACGATGAACGAGACGCGAACTGCGACCAATCAAAAGTTCAAAACATAGCACTAACAGGAGAGAATCACAAAGAGGTGGGTGGTGCGTCGCTGGCAGCGCGTTCACGAGTAGATGGTGATCACCTCGCGCCCGCCGCCGCGCACCATCAGCACCTTCTCCAGGCCCTCCGTCAGCACCTCTAGGAACTCCATGTCTGCACACATTTACACACACATTTAGATAGATATACATACATATACACTCACGCCTGTTATCCCCGAAGGGGTAGGCAGAGGCGCAACTAGTGCACCCACTTTTCGCCGTTATTCCGTCCCATGATGTTATAGGGGGAGAGCCTAGCGCCATATCGGGCACAAATTCCAGACTCCGAGCTGATACTGAATAGAAAAACTCAATATCACTTAGCCTGACCTGGGAATCGAACCCGAGACCTGAGCATTGTAGTCGTACCATAATACAACTACGCCACCGAGGCAGTCATTATTCAATATTTAGAAAGATAGATAAAAAAGTTTATTTTGGCTACAAATAATACACTGAATATACGTAGACAACAGTCAAGTACACATCCATTTGTGAAATATTGTAGTCGCAATCAGGCCCCAGCTCAGCAATATGCAATGCTCCAAGGAGCAAAGCGCTGGTACTTGGTATATATTTTTACGAATATTTAGCACTTCCAAGAATAGTTTATTTACCTCAAACTACCACACCTTAATTAAATCATACCTAATATTAAAAAAAACATTTAATGGAACAGTTTATAATACCTACATCAAATATGTTTGCCACATCTGGTTATACTAACATACATATTTGTAGATTATAAATACTAAGAAATAAGAATATAATTATTGAACAACGTTGTGTTTAATGTATGTAAATGGTAGTGGCTATGTATTAGCATAGGTATTTGTTTTATGGTCGTATGTATTCATTTCTTAATAGCGCTTAGGAAAAATGATAAATATTCATGTTATCTTGATACACGTGCAACCATTCATTATATTTTACCAAAACAATAGTTCGCAACATCTTTAGGGGAGGCGTATGCTCAACATTTGACTTCATGTGATTGGTGATGTTGGTGAACATCATTTATTTATAAGTCCTTAGAACAAAAGTCTTAGTCCCACCGATTTTCAGTAATACAGAGAAGATATAGAATATTACTCTAGTCAAATTGGTTAAAAGCATACTGCGGCAGTATGTCAGTACTCTATCCAAAACATTAAGAACCCAATATTACATAATTGACGTTTCGTATAACTAGTGATGTCATGTTCAAATTTATTGGGGTATCCAGTTGTTATTCTCTCAATCCTTTTACGTTACTTTCTTTTAAGGTCGGCTTCATCCTCATTATTGCTCTTGAATATCCGTATAAACAGTGATGTTCGTTTACAATCGCAAGCTATGTTATAAACATATATATAAGTCTTACAGTTGGATTCCCTCTCGAAGGTGGTGTCTCTGGGCGGGCCGGGCAAGTTCAGTATGACTAGTTGTGCGTCGTGTGACCGCGCCACAATCACTTCGTTCAACTTCACCGCCGTGTGCATCCTCCGCACTGTACCCTCGTCCCTGTTCACATGTTGGGTATTTCATAAAAATATATTTTACATTATGTGTCTTTATAAAACACACAGCGTTGAGATGAAGAAGCAGTCTGTGAATTCTTGATAATAATAAGAAAATACATAAAATCTTACCAGATACTCTATGGTAACCAAAGATAACCTCACCAGGAAGGAGCGCTGTCACTGTCAAGTGGCGCTAATAATGTCTGTGGTTGTGACGCATAGACCATAGCGTTTGTGAATTTTGCCGCGTAACCGCCAAAATTTCGTGTAACTATCTAAAAAGTTTGTAAAACTCTTTTAAACTATTAAAAATGGGCGAAGAGAATGGTGAAAACGCCCAACAAGATTCCATATATGAACGGGAAAATGTGAATCGCTTGATTACACCCGAAATTGCAATTTCGTCGAGTGATAGTTCGTCGGACGACGAGGGCATAGCGTCACGGCTTCCCAATAAGCGTCTACAGAAGTCTTCGCAACAGTCACAATATTCAGGTATGCAAACTGAACATAACGACCCGCGAATTGATTCTTTAATATCGCAGGTTAACCACATAACTCAATATTTAGCTGCATGTAGTCAGAATACGCGGAGTTATCAGACTACAATTCAGGCACCTTCTAATTTCCTTAAAGACCCATCTTTCAGTACTCTAAGCCTTAACCTCTCGAGCCCCGACCGGCCCAATCGGGCCGGTCTGACAGCTTGTCAAACTCGATATGTGTGCGTGTTGACGCGCCTTATGTGTGTGCGTGTAGGTCGATTTTCGCGTGTTGACAGACACGCGAAAAATTGCGCTTGCGCCAGTGTGGCCAGCGCTATGTACGCAAGAGGTTAATTTAGGAGATTTAAATTCTGACTTTGATAAAAACAAAATTGTTCCACCAGCTAATGTGGAAAGACTGAAGGATTTAATCCGACTTCAGCAATTTGGTACTCCAGCTTGGAAAGGTATTAGGTATAAGAAACATTTAAGAACAGTTATTGCCACACCTGGGTTCACAGCTTTAAAGGTCAACGAGGAGCTGTGTCATTTAAGCCCAGCAAAAGACTACTTGGCCTCTACGGAGCAGGTACTAGCAGGTCTTTCAAATACTGTTCTAGAACAAAGGCAGATGATGCAATCTGGGTTACAGGACTTACTGAACTGGGCTTCAAAGAACCCTCAGGAACTTACACCGAGTAACTTATACAATCGGGTGACAAAACTTTTGGTCCCAGATCACCCGCTTATAAAAATTCTGAACTCACAATGCAAATTATTTGTGGCAAAAGAGCTGAATGTGTTGAGGTCCGCCGTGATCAGTTATTGAAGCAAATAACAAATACAAATTTAAAAGCTACGCTAAAAAGTGTACCACCCTGTTCTGAATATCTTTTTGGTCGGGAAGCATTATTGCCAATCATAAGTCTCTTGGGGGCACTCATGTCTGGTTGAACACACCAACCTATATTAAACAGGCCTCCACTTCAGGGACCTCCCAGACTCACAAGCCCCAGTCAAAATTTATTTCTAATATAAAATATGACCATAACAAGAATAGTCGGGCAGTTCACTATAGCGATAGAATGGATCAAAAACAGGTCGCTCATAAGACTTATCAAAAGAGGAATCAGTCCTTTCGTGGAAACAACCACACCAATCAGGGTGCACAAAAATGACTATCACAGAATTTTATGGCCAGGTTTTTCTATGTTTGATTTGTTACATTACTTTATATGTAACAGAAAATAATACGAAAAACAAATCCTTTTGTAAAATCAGAAACAAAATTGGTTGACAACTATAGCAGTTATTCATATTTGATATATTGTTGTGATCAAAAGTGGGGACGTAGTGGGGATATCGCGTCATTTGTTTCGCACGCACGTAGCGTTATGGCTGGCGACACTCAGTGACGTCACATTCTGCTGTTTCCATTATCTGACAGAAGCCCCTTCCACCAAGCTTCAAAGCTTTATAACTCATTTATTAATGCTTATATTTTAAAAATTCCTTTTCCTCTAGATTTTAGAAAACATAAATGTTTGATAAATATATTTTAAAAAAGTAGTCAACTACCCTATTCAAAGCCTATTTTCACTTGCCAACTTCGGAGGCTCACCGCAGGTACCTCCGAATTATTTACGATGGTGAAGTCCTGCAACTGACAGCTCTACCCTTTGGCCTATGTTCAGCCCCCAGGACTTAACCATGACGCCACATCGAATTGGATCACGGAGATCCTTCGAGCCTGAGGCATTTGTGTTCTAGTATACCTAGACGATTACCTCCTAGCTCACCAGGACCGTTCCAAGTTATTTGCTCAGGTTTCGGAAACACTGGACATCTTGGAAACTTTGGGTTGGCATATAAACATACAAAAAATCCATAGTAGAACCTACTCAAAAATTAGAATACCTAGGTTTAATTTGAAAATAAAAGAAACCTTAATGACACTTCTAAAGAAAGGCAACTGCACCCTAAAGTAACTGCAAAGCCTGTTAGGAATGCTAAACTTCGGAAACTTAACAGTCAGGGGTGGCCACCTGCACTGTCGCAGACCGCAAATATTTCTCAGGCACCTTACTCATAACAGGCTGAGAGAAAGGAGGCTTTTACCAACACTGGCCTCGATGGAGTTGCAGTGGTGGAAAAACTCCATAGACAAAAATGGCACCTCTCTGCACTTAAAGCAGATAACATACTTTCTCACCACAGACGCACCGGATGCGGGCTGGGGAGCACACCTGAACAGATTCTATCTGTCGGGACAATGGACTCCAACTCAAAGAACTTGACATTCCAATGTCAAGGACCTATATGCTGTATACCGGGCAATAATGAAGTACAAAAACTTGCTCAAAGATTCTCGCATCTTGGTTCAGATGGACAATCGAACCATAGTCGCTCACATCAGAAACGAGGGCGCATCAAGATTTTTAGCGCTCTTGGCCCTGGCTACCAGACTTTTCAGTCTAAATTTTCATCTGAATGTCTAACGGCAGCCTATCTCCAGATAAGTTAAATGGGATAGCAGACCAATTGTCACGAGGACAACCACTACCAGAGTGGCATCTATTGCCTCAAGCCACGGAGGCAATATTCCTATAGTGGGGCACCCCAGGTATATACTTATACGGTATATACTTGTTAGTGTAAAAAAAAAAAAAAAATAAAAAAAAAATGAGGGGGCAGCAGTTCCAAGATATATTACTTTGGACTTGAGAGACGGCTGCGCAGAATACTTACGCCTTCACCCTCCACTGAATCTCATCCCCCAGGTTCAGGGATGTTACATATTAATAGCACCCCTGTGGACTCAATGCTATTGGCTACCGGTCCTGAAATCAAGAGCCCTGACAACACCGTTACCAATACAGAACTTGCAAGCCTATCTAATAGGGTCATTCGGGGTAACAGCACGCAGTGGGTAAAATTTCGCATGGTCAATATCTCGGAACCTATTGAGGGGGCTCAGACACTTTTTCGGCAAAATTAGGGGTGCGTCAGGGATGATGTCAGAGCCCACAAGCTATTTTACCAAGCCTCACTTGTTTAGCGAAAAACGGCGATCAACGTGATTTTGTTGATTAGTTATCAACTATTTTGTGCTGGGAAAAGTTTATGGATAGACGGTGCATCAGTTTACAAAAGACCGTTGATTATGTTAAGTTTACTCGATTATTATAGTATTTATTTTAGCTATTAATTCTGTCCTAAAGAATAACTGCATCTCAACTGACGTGTGATTGTTTAAAATATTCCCTGTTGGGTAAGAGTACGGGATTAAAAGTACGCACGCTGTTATAACTTCATTACAATGAAAAGTAACATCAAGCGTTCCTAAAATTACAGTGATCATTAAATTACAAAAATAACTAAAGTTTGTTATAAATACAGTCTAATTAATTATGTTCCTGGTGCCTACAATAGGTGTACATTTGATGTTTATTTTTACAATATTTGTACCAAGAATAAAGGAAGTTTAAAAACATATTCCATATGATTCCATGTGTACTTATACAATTTAGAATTATAGTCTGTAGTTTACCTGCGTGCGAAGCTTACCCAGTATGCGAACTATTAACCGCATCTCTGCGTAGTTTTACCCACATGACGGGTCAAGAGTACGAATTTCTCCCGCTGCACTTAAACATGTATTGCAAAAAAACCGATGAAGCAATGTTCAAAAACTCATTAAATAATGAAAGTAGAATAAATTTCCTTTCAATAAAGTGTTAAAACGTTTATCAGGACCCTATATTTTTGAGTGTGTAGACGATAGAAAGAAAAGTGCGTACTTTTGAGCTGAATGACCCTACACCTGTCAACGGATCTACCTCCCCCCACAAACGAAAGTATTAACCTTTCTAGCATGGGAAATGGGGGTGGCAGAACCAGGTAGCCCACTGGAATGAAGAAGAAAAGAAATTATTATCGGCAAGTTGGAGAGAATCCCCATTAAAACTAACATAGGGGCCTCCTATTCGAAGAAGGATTTTATTGTGTAAAACAAATATTAATCACAGATCTCCTTGTAGTAACGATGTAGCCAGATTTTTGGCTAGTTTTCATTTAGAAAAGAAACTCATACAATACAATATATTTTACAAATCCGCCATTTCTACAATTATGTCAACAAGGATGAGAAGTTAACTTGTAACTTTTTTGTTCAACAGATCTTAAAGCCAATTGCATTAGCAAAACCAAAATCTAGAAAACCACCAATATAGGACATTCAACTACTTTTTAACTGGTTAAAATGTACACCTAGCGAGCTCACACTTTTTGATATATCTAGAAGAATGGCTTTAATTTTACTTTTATCATCTGGCTGCAGATTACATGACTTAACTCTTTTGAAGATCTCAAAAGAGCATTTTGTCTTGAAAGTTAATGAGACAAATTTTATAACCCATATTTGGTTCCAAAATTGACTCAGCCTCACATCAACAGTCCGGCTGACCTTTATTAAGGTATCCTGATTCTACAATTTGTCCAGTTTCACATATTGAAAAATAGATTCAAGTTTCTGAAACCAGGCAGTTACAAAAGCAATTAGATAACTCATTTATATCATTAAATGCCCAATACAACAGGCCACAAGGACCATTATAACAGGATAGGTAAAGTCTACTTTCAAAATGGTTGAAATAGAAGCTGCTCCAGGTAGCATAAGGTCAGCAGTTGCTTCCAGAGGATGGCTTGACAATAGGCCAATTGAAGAAACTCTTTACAAAGGCAATATGAAGAATGCACAAACATTTAAGAATTTTTATTGTCGGCCGATCAATTTAATTAACAGAATAGATACAGTTGATTTGTTATTTACAAATCTCTCTGCAATTTGAGTCCATTAAAAATTTGAAATTGATAATTTTATGAATAAAAAAAAAAAAAAAAAAATTGAGATTAAATTAGGAGCTAGTTAAGACATACACACATAGTATTGGCATACATAATGAATATTATTTAATTGTTCATAATTAAAAATAATTATGATCTTATGTCTGTTACATATTAGAATTAGTACTTGATCATTTGATCTCATTTATGTGATGTCTTAAGAATTAAAACTTATAATTCATTCTCATTTGTTAGTTCTCATTTGTTATATTATTTTAGAAATAATACTTGTACTGATTAACAATATATTACTTAATTCACATAGCGTTTGTGTTATATTTCACCAGCAGATATCAAACACATCTTCATCTCAACGCTGTGTGTTTTATAAAGACACATAATATGAATGTTTTGCACAAAAACAAAACATGTATTATGTGTTGATTAAAACACACAGCGTTGCAGTGTACTGCTTGCTGATGAAGATGCTATGGTCTATGCGTCACAACCACAGACATTATTAGCGCCACTTGACAGTGACAGCGCTCCTTCCTGGTGAGGTTATCTTTGGTTACCATAGAGTATCTGGTAAGATTTTATGTATTTTCTTATTATTATCAAGAATTCACAGACTGCTTCTTCATCTCAACGCTGTGTGTTTTAATCAACACATAATACATGTTTTGTTTTTGTGCAAAACATTCATATTTGTTATTCTTTTTTTTTATAGGTTAAGAAATCTTAATCGTTGTTTTGTAGCGATTCGCATCGATACATTGAACAATTAATTTTATATTATCGCCTTTAAATTTGCTACTGAGTCTATATTTGTATATGTTATCCAGGTAGCTATCAAATCTTAATTTTAAAAATCTATTAAAATAAAACACAACACCAAAAAGTTTTATTAAAATTTCAAAATGGTATAATAATCGTGCACTTACGGTGTGATGTCGGACATGTTGGGCTTTATCTTGAGAGCGTCTCCGTTGGGGTTGGCGTCCTTATGGTTGTCGGCGGGCGGCGAGTTGGCTCCCTCGCACTGCGACCGTTCATCGGGCGAGTCCCACATTGAATCGATTATGTGCAACAAGCTACTTCGAAAGTCGTCCTACGTTATCCCAATTAGGTTTTTGCGTTTGGAAATTTGTAATTTTGATTCGCGTACCGACAGTTGCACATGACGGATTCAAGGCGAATGAAACACGGGATGTCATATATTATTTTAATTGTAAAACAAATCACTACGGACATTCAAACATCCAATCTCTGATCTAATGTGAAGAACGAAACAAACTAAAGTGAACAAATCAATCGTGAATGAACTAGTCGCAAACATATGACCACCGTGTGTAAATTCGCTAGGACTCTTGTGATAGAATATGATTAGGTTATGTACATGAGGAAAACAATCATAACGTCAAAACAAACATGGTTATTATAATGATATCAAGTGCAATAGCCACGCGTGACATCGACTTAGGCAATTTGTTTGGGATCATTCTTAGACCGCGTTGAAGTCTTTTATACATGAGTTTGGAAGAGGTAGGTATGTAGATAGCTGTAATTTTTGCTACACCCTTTAAATGGATTTAAGTAGTTACTGCCAATAGCTAACTGGTTTAAGAACGACACCAGAAGAGTTTTGTTGCAATATCAATAACAGTGGGATAAGATCACTTCAAACCGAAACAGATTGATACAATGATGAAGTTTCGGGTTCAAATGAAATATATTGAATAGAGATAAGAGGACGTCATTAATATTCTTATCAAGACTTTATTTTTTAATTATTTAACATTAATAGTAGACAAGGGCAGACAAAATATGTCTTATAAGAGTGTTTGATACCAAATCGAATATATTTAGCATTAACTGAATGCACCAAGCATACTATCAATTCAATAGCTCTATTCAACTGAGTTTAATTTTTATTGATCCATTCCAAGGAACATCATTAATTCATTTTCATCACAATTCACACCAAATCAAAACTTATATCGGTATTGTGTCACATTCAACACCGTTTTATTCCTTAACAAAATTCAATGTTTATAAGTTTTTAAAAACATTAAAATGTTAGTTCTGTGGAATGTCGCATGCATCAAGCGTAGTAGTGTAGACATGTTCACCTTGTCGTCAGTGTCCTTGTCGTCGTGGTCGGTGAGCGGCGGCGAGGGCGGCTCCGCGTCTCCCTCCGCCGCCTGCCCCGGCTCCGCGAAACGGACCTTGCTGGCCGTCTTCACATCCGCGTGATGGTGGTCCACTATGGCTTGTACCTGTTTTCGAAACGAATTTTTATTTAATGAACCACGCGGTTTACATTGTAATGGTAACCAAGTTCATTTAATTTTTGTTTTATTCGGGCACGGCAAAGTGACTGCACCTCACTTGATGGTAAGCACGATCAGTTATCAGATTTGATTTAGAAAAGTATAGAATTATCAATAGCTAAGAAAAGGAAGAATACAAAAGCACACCGTGGCTAAAATATAAAGATGAAATAGAAGAAGATTTTATGAATTGGTATTTACAAAACATTTTAAGTACCTCAAAACGTAAAAGTAATTTAACAAAATTTCTATCTATAGTTTTGTGCTGCATAATACAGAAGCTTCATATTGCCAATACAAAAAACTGCATTTTATATAAAAGAAAATTAATGACTTATTTATTATAAGCCTATAATATTAAATACAGTGTAAAGAAAAAATAGGAGAAAGTGATAGTATTAAGTTGTTAGTAACAGTGAACATCAAAAGCAAACACTGCGATGCGTTAGTTTCAAATAATGAAGTTGAAAATTATGAAGTGAAATGAAATTGAAGTAGTGAGAGTGAGAAGTTATATTGCCACACCTAATATATAGAAGACGACATTTATCTACCAAACGTACCAATTGAAATATAAGCTAAAAGAAGGAAAGTCATTTACACATTGTTACATCAGAATATACTTTTTAATAAAGCAGGTAGGCACAGCTTTTGATATAAAAGCTATGAATTTCATTTCAATTTAAGAACGATCGGTTTTATAATTTTAATATTAAATACAAAAATATAGAAGGTTTGTAAGCCAATGTGTAGATGATAAGTGCAAAACAGGGGAGATAATAGAAAAAAATAACGAATAGCTAATATATGTGGACTCGGGGTATATTGTCCGTTTTACCAGAGGCAACTTCTCCTCAGCGTTTTCGCGATAGTCCACGAAATTCTGCACCGATAGCGACAAACATGTTAGTTCATACACATATAGTTTATAAAGCTTTGTACAGACCGCACTCACGGATAGTGCCGCTAATTGCTAAAGTAGTAACAGGTTGAAAATTATGCAGAAAAGAATTATTGAAAGTTTGAGAATAGATGCTTCTTTTTAAGGTAATCGTTCATTTCTATTCAATAATTTTTGAAATTAGACTTTAAATGTAATGAGTATAGAGGAATGTACTGATAATATTTATGAACAAAAAAGGTACAAAGTAAGTCGAAGAACCAAATTAATTGCAATTAATTGTTCTTCATAATTGCAAACGTACAGTTCCATCCATATTTTAATGTAAACTTATATACACAGGACCTTAAGATTGTAATAATTATTTCTGCCTGTCACTACTTTACCGAGATTGTCTCTTAGGGGGTCACAAATAAAACATGTAATTACACGGGCCTGCAAATGTTACTGCGCAGTGCACGCCACTGGCACGAGCACAGCTTTTGATATCTAGCACATTTAGCTTCAAGTTGTATCATCTTGTTCATGTGATCAGTTCTGTGCGATGACGTGAGATGAGGATACGTACCATTCCCAATGTTTCCTTCTTGTTGAGTCTCAGTTCGCGCAGCATCTGGTTGCGTTGTTCCATCATCAGGGTGCGTTCGTACGTGTATGCGGATATATCGCTGTCGGTCTGCGGAGTTTAAAGTGTAATTACTTATATCTTCAATGTTTATTTTTCTGTCCGTCAAAAATATTTTACTTCGAAATATATACTACAAAATTGCACGAATTATAAAATATTTATCGCACCTCGATTATGCCATGGAATGGATAGATACTCAACAAAATGCAGGTCATTAGTTGCTGCCTAACAATTTATCGGTTAAATATGTTCACACTCAAAGCACGTTGTTATGAAATTGGATCTTACCATTTCAACAACCTCCACCTCAGCCTCGATACGGAGCTGGTAGAGGAACATCTTGAGGTCCTTCTTCATCTGGATGGAGTTGTCCTCCATCTGCGCGACTGTGAAGATACGCATCTTGCAGTTCTTCCAGGTGCGGTGCTGACGCAGCAGGAATGGCAGCAGCATCAGCATGCCGCCGTCGTGTACAATCCACCAGATGTCGATGTTGCCTGATACCTATGTGGACCGCAAAACGTACATGTATTTGGAGATTAATTAAGAATTTAGTGTTTTCACAAAACAATATTTAAAATCATTTGGCTTTATTTGTATTCAGACAGTTTATGCATGAAATCATTTTTAAATAACGCGGTCGGTTAGGTATTTGCCCAAGTAGCGTATAACACATGATTACCTTCTCAGTAGAGTCTGGGAAGAAATTGATTCCCTTAGGCACGAGCATGGCCATGCGTGCGGCGGTGACGGCGCGCACGGTGTGCAGGAACCCGCGCCAGCGCGGCTCCAGCGCCTCCTCCGAGTGCCGCCACGTGTACGGCCAGCCCACGATCACCGTATTCGGCTTCAGCCCGCCCAGTCCAGTCGTCTGCACCCTAAAAGAAGACAAAATTGTTTGTAGAACGCATTAACTACCTTAAATCTGTCTTTGCTTCTTTCAGGAAGAAATAGTTGAAGGTTGGCCAAACTCATTTTAAAAGACTGATGGCGAGATTGGTATGAAAAAAAAAGAAATATGGCAATATTGTTTGACGCCTCTTATAAGACAATATTTTTAATGAACTCAACTACACTTTCCACTGTAGAGACGTTACTGACCCGCAAAAATAAACAATATAGTGTACTACTTACAGATGGCTCAATCCGTCAGGAATGCTGGGCGCGACAAGTACATCGACGAAGCCCTTGAGCTTCTCGACATCCATGCAGCGGCGCAGGTTGAGTCGCGCGGCGCCCGCCTCGCCCGCGCGCCGAGGGAACTCACCGCCCAACACAGCCACGCACACCGTCAAACCCTTGCCTGTTACACACAACAATATCACAAATTACCAACATACTATTGAAAAAACACAAAACATTGGGATTTACGAACATTATCAGTTTACGAGAATTATTGATTACATTTTTATCTCATACTAGTGTAGAAAATATTTGGTATATTGTGACAGGACAGCATGAGGTGGCAGTATAGATTACCGGCTTTGAGCTGGCTAGCAAAGGCGAGCATCTTAGGGTAGGTGGGCATGAGGTCGTCGTTGAGCTTGGCGAGCACGAGCACCTGCGGGCGCCAGTTCTTGGTGTGCGGCGGGCCCTCCTCCAGTCGCAGCAGTGAGTAGCGGGCCGCCGACAGCGCCAGACCGCGCAGACCGTCACCCCATTCCTTCTCCGCACTGTAAACAAGCACAAAAATGAAATAATGTGAATTTTTCTATAACAATATCAAATAGAATTATTGATTCTTTTAAAATAATAAATATCGCATTTGCAAAAGAAATAAGCAGAAAAATAAAATTATACGATGGTATTTCATATCTGACTAGAGAGACAGACATACGGTGATTGTATTGAAGAATGAACTTGAAATAACCTTAAAACAAAAACGGAAGATTTTTTTGACATAAAATAATATTCGTAGAGATCCGTTATGACGTGTGATGTGAACTGACCCTCGGTATTCGATGTATTTGTAGATGAGGCCAGCCATGCCCATGGCGATCAGGGCGTAGAACCAGGACGTCATGAACATTATGGAGATACAGAGTGTAAGGCCAGCGAGAGACAGAGACCTGTAACAATGAAGATATAATTTAGTTTTCGCCAAACAAGGTGAATCAGTCACTTTGCTACTTCAATGATATTATTGTGTGTTCTGATATACGAAAACATAAAATATATGCTGGGTAGAATAACTTTAAAGTATATTGATATTAGACGTTAATAAAAACCTAAGGCTTCCACTTCGCAAATGAAGTATTTATAACAAGTGATGACTTAATAATCTTACCAGTAAAATTAATTAATTGACTTTTTTTACCATAAATTTTCACATTTTATTCCCGACGTTTGGACAGCTTTGCAGCCTAGAGCCACGATCGTAAATTATTATTATCAGTAGTTTATATCACTGTTGAACATTCACGTAAACATAATATCATAAATATTACCAATGGTAGTACTTGAAGCGAGGACGCCAGTTAGGAGTCTTGAGGAGGGTCTGCAGGGCACAGGCCAGGTTGACGAACCCGTAGCACATGAGGAAGAACATAGAAAGCAGCGGCGCCAGGATGTCCACGTTGCCGAGCAGAATACCGCACTGGCAGATAGCCATCGTGAGGAGTAAAGCCCTGAGGACATTTTTTTCCAAATTAAACTTACTTTGAGGTACTTGAGATGCCTTGAAAAAAATATAAAACACACACACACACACACACACACACACACACTCACGCCTTTTATGCCCGATATGCCCTATCGCCATACCGGACACAAATTCCAGACTCCGGAGTGATACTGAATAGAAAAACCCAATATAATTTTGCCCGGCCCGGGGATCGAACCCGAGACCTCAGCATTGTAGTCATATCGTAATACAAGTACGCCACCGAAGCAGTACCTACAGTATTAAAAATAAACATTTGTACCTATTGAATAACCTTTTAAGCTAAACAACTATTAGATTATTTTTTTTTGGTGAAATATCTTATCCTATCGAATCAATATCTTACCTAGTAGGTTCACCTCTGCTAGAAGAGACCGCGAAGGGTGCGAGGAACGGTATGATCTCATCCTTCGCGATAGCTTGTAGCAGACGAGGCGCTCCGGTAAGGGATTGCAGGCCAGCACCCAGAGTCGACAAGAAGGAACCAATCAGGATCACCCACTGATTGGGCCACGCCATGTTCGCCACTACCAATTTGCCTCCTATCGACTGACCGAATCTGAAAAATGTGCAATTCCATTGTTATAATATCTTACCAAAACTTTGTGGTTAGGAAGAAGGAGGGAGATTTTAAGAAAGGAAAATACGGTCTATAATATTTTTTGAAATAAATGTTAGCAAAATAATAAGGACAATAAATACTTGTCGCGAAGCAGCAAGTTGTCAACGGTGCCAGCGAAGAGTAAGACGCAGGACAAGTACACAGTGGAGGTGGTGAGAATGGCGCAGATGGTGCCGATCGGGATGCTCTTCTGCGCGTCCGCCAGGTCGCCGGAACGATTGGAACCAGCCATAATGCCTTTAACGAAAACAATAACATACGTCAGCGTCGAATACAATTTTTAGACGACGTTGTTTACGAAGTATTGTGAGTGCGATTTTCATACGTAAAATGAAAATCACGTTAAAATCGCATTAATATATGCGTAAATTATACATATGTAAAAATTTTAATCTAGATGTCAACGACCCTCTCATTTAATTTTTACTGAATTTGTTTTTAATAACGACATTTACCAGTCACGGATGGGAAGAATATTCCAATTAGAATGGTGAAGGTGGTTGTGATGTCGGCGTAGATTTGGTTGTAAGTGGGTCGCTCCATTTGCTCGATGTCGTCGGGTTCCTTGCCGTACGCGATGTACTGTCCCAATTGGAGAAACGAGTCTTGCAGATTATCGAAGAAAACTCCACTGGCCAGACCCTTCAAAAACGACAAATTTACATTTCAAAAATAAACTCATGGTTATAATTAATACAGTGTTCCATGATTACTGTCAGTTATAATTTAAAAGTTATGTATCTACCTCTGTACATAATATTATATTCTTGAAAGTTAATATATTGTGATATTCGTTTTGAATTTATGATAAGAAAATAATATGAAGGTCCATTGAAATAAACTCTCAAAGAAAATAAGTAATTATAGCATACCTTGATACCCTGAACGATGCTTATGTTGTGGGCGGCGAAGTACGGATCGCAAGTATTGTTGGGACAAAATTGTTGGTACAGTTCTCCACCAACTTCCTTCGAGCAATTTGTAATATGAATATCCTTGAGGAGACGCTTACCTAGCACGCACATTCTGTAATAATACATCGTATTACCGAAATAATAAAATCCTAAAATTATAGGTAATCGATAAAATTTTTATATTAATTCTTAAATTTTATGTTTCGTATATTGAACAAAACAGACAAACTAGACAGGGAATGAATAAATCTTGTACTCCGATCTCTAAGTTAGTAAGCCAATTAAATGAACAAAAAATAGTTTCTTATTCTTGACACGGTTCATCTTTACGTTAGTATTCTGAAATTATGAAGCAGCATCAGTTAAACATTACCAGACTTACTGTAACTTATCATTGCCGTTGAAGTTGACGAAGATACCAGCGTACACCGCGGAGATGGACAGTATGACGCACGCGAGGGCGATGGTGGCAAACTTGTTGACGAACTTGACGCCGACGAAGACAACCATGCCCATGATGAGCAGCAGACCAGTGCCGTACACGCGGAAGTTGTTGTACATCGCATCTGGATCTTTGGTGAAGTCGCCGAAGATCGATATCCACGGAGCCATGTACGTCTGTTGAGGGAGTATGAAGGTTTCGGTGGTAATTGCTAAACGAATTGTTCAGACATTTGTAAATGGCTTAGATAATTATTATAAAAAAAATATGTTTATAAAGTACAGTCTCTTTTGGCGCACTAATGTGAAGTTAAAACGGAGTTACTAAGATAATATTACGTTATACTCCGCACTGTCGTGAGATAAAGATATATTTTACTATTTAAGCTCAATAATTTTATGATAAGTATAAAAAAATGTTTTAATATTTTAAAATAAACTTAAAGTGTCGAGGAGTGGTACCATTACGATATTTAATTACCATCAATTTATACTATGAAAGTAGTAACGACCTAATAACGTTTTGAGACAATAAATAAGTTCGCATTTTCAAAAGGTGAAACTGGAGAATTACACCGAAAAACGATAATAACTAAAAACAAACAAAGAACAATGTACGAAGAAAACCAATGAGTTCACAATGTTGCGATTTTATAGCTATAATAAAAGTTCAGCGAAAACTGAAGATGAAGCATTAGTATTAGAAGCACGAGCTCAGTTAACAATTACTTTCAGACAAGATCGGACAGTTGTATAGTTTGCAGGCGTGCAGTATTCAGCACACGAATCGCGGCCCGAGGATGTGATCACTAACGTCGGTAATTGAATTACGATCTCACGAAGGTCCGACCTAGAAATTCCTTTATTAAATGTATTTCTTATCTTTCACCGCAAATTGAGTCTCTCCCAACATAATGGAAACGAGAGCGGTCTTCGTGTATGGCCAATTTGAACCGATCGTTAGGCTAACCCTGTCGCATTGTGAACCGTAGCGTAACCCGCACGCATTCAATACGGTTACTGGTAATCATAATGGACCCGATAGCCTTTTATATTTATCCTGGAAGGTTTTACAGATTTTGCTATGCTAAAAGGGCTAAAATATTTTCTTGCTTGCAACAATGTATACTACGTGTTTAAAAGAATTTGTAGGTGACATGAGTGGAGTATTTAATCATTGAACGAGAACTTACTATAGATATCTGTTTTCAAGCAAAAACATATTTTGTGAATTGTCTCGTTAAGCCCCGCTACGGACGCCGGCGTCCAAGTGTATAGGGTTTCCCCATACATCTATATATTATATAAGCGGGGTTTGACGGGTTAAAAAAATATCGTCAAATTCTTTTAAACCTAAATTCAAATTACGTCGTTATCTTACAAAAGTTATTTCCTATATAAAATTAATGTGGATATTCCCAATACACTTAGAAAATTTATATTACCAGTAAAGCAATAAATATGTTACTAAAACATTTATTTTGTTCGCAAGACATTTTTAAGCCGCGTACAGCAATGAAACTGGCAATACGCCGTGGCGTTGGTATAAATTGTAAATTGACTGTGAGTCCCGAGAGAGCTGACCGGCCTGACGCTTTTGAAGTACGAGCAGACGCTAAGCACCGCAATTTACCTTGGATATAATTTTATTCACACTGCGAGGCGTTCTTGACTTTGTGAATGTGGGTTTTTGTTAATCTTTTGTTTTAGGCCGCGTTTAGAAAGTAGGGTGTGCTGCCCCCTTATTCTCTATGACACGCGTTATTTTCACCGCTCGTAACAAGCGCGTAAAGTAACTCATCGCGTTTATTACTATGGAAATTGGCATACAGAATACCATTTTACGCACGTTACACGAAGTGAACGTGACGCGGCCGCGTTACGAGTTAACAATGTCATAGAGAATCATGCCTCTGCAGCCAGCTGACATATATATTTATTCATAGTTGCGTATAAGCTATCATCAGGTAAATTTATAGTTGAGAGGAAATCACTGAAATGATATATTTTTTTTACATGTTTGATTGACCAGCTGACGCATAATGCCCCAAGTTACAGTCAGCTGATTATTTTTTATCTTCAAGGTATCGGGTTAGCTACAATTTAAAATGATTCTTAGTTGGGAGGAAATGACTGGATGAAGTAGTTGTGCTACTTACCAAAACAATTTCAACAGCGCCGACGATGTACATAGCGGCGGCCAGGGTGGTGCCCGTGTAGAAGAGCATGCCCACCGCGCCGCCGCACTCCGGCCCCAGCGAGCGACCGATCATGAAATACGACCCGCCCGCCGGCACCACGCCGTTCGTCGCGATAGCAGACATGGATATTGCGGTGAGCATAGTCTGCCGACATATTTTATGGCTTATACAAATTATCTCAAGAACTTATCTAAACGGTTGTCAGTTTTCAAGAGAAAATCTATTTTACACAAACCGCTGCAGCCGACGGTTGTGTATCGAGATGGAATATGAGAAGCTGCATCGTTTATGTAATGGAATCTGACAGATATGGATCATCGTATCTAGTTACAAGTCTAGTTGGTCTTAGTTTTCTGTTGTTAACTTATATTAGGCAAGTTGTGCTCGATAAATTATGGACAAAGAAACATTAGGACGGGAGGGAATACTATATAGTTAAGTTTTGCACTTTTATGAGTTAAGCAGTAGCTCTAGATACGTACCGTACAGCAACACGTAAGAACGATTAGAAAGCCACATATAGCGCCAGCTGTGCCCACGACCCAGGTCAGACGGATAAACAGGATCACGCCGAAGATGTTTTGAATGCAGGGTAGATACACGCCGATGAGCGTGCCCATACGCGCGGGGGGCGCCGGCTTGGGAGCGTCGGGATCGGCGGCCGATGCCGTGGGTATAGTATTAGAATAGTCTGCCAGAGAACTGAGGAATGTGGCCGCTCGGGGCCTGTCCTCGATTTCATCCTGTAACAAAATATTGAATAACAGATGATTTGATTTAATTTGACTTTTATTAATAAATTTTCTATACTTGTTATAAAAAGTCAGAGGTTCTAAATTTAAATGTAGGGTGTAATTCCTGAAACTACTCATCCAATGTACTCATCTGATTCTGAAAGTATTTTTATTTATTGCAGGCTATCAGAGAGTTCTGTAGGCAAATTTTTATTCCAGAGACCGATTTTAACGGTCGGAGCGGGCAAAAGCTCCTATCTTATAATGTAGAATAAAACTTTCTCCATTACTTCAATTTTTCAAGTATGTTGTAGAATGGATTTGAGCTAAAATGTTTATTGAATATAATCTTTCATGACCTTCAGCTTTGTGAAAATATAGGTGGACAAATAAATAAAAAAAAGCTTAAAAAGTATTGCTTGAACTGGCATTGAAACACGGGATCATCCAGCATCCAGATCACATACGCTACCACAATACCATAACACACGAAAATAGTTCTTATTCCCATATGTTAGCGTTTGTACAAAATAAATGACTTTTAAGAACTGTCTACCAATGCACCGTCATCAAACCACATTAGCTTAAAATTAGCGCATTTTACAAAACGTAAAGGATCGTCCTCGTACAAAACATATTTTATTCATAAGTGTTTCGTCTCACAATACAAAGAAATATGTATATTGTCTCGTGAAATTCAACGCTGCGTAAAGTTTGAGTAGTCGGCGTGTTAATATTGGAGGGTTCTTGAGTAAAGTGCCGTGAGATATTGATACTCGAATCACGTATCGTGCGGACGTGAAGCATTTTGGCCATTTGTAACGCGGGTACGAAAGGTAAAGCTGCCTGCACAGTCTGCGTTACGTAATTGCCCAAGTTCTAGAGTCTCTAGGGTCGTTACTATAAAGTTACGCAGCTCTGAGATAACATGATTGTTGTAGATTGAGTCCTTTGTCTTCCAGGATAATGGAATTGTTTACTTTGGACGGAGGTTTTGAATTACGCAAAGGGTTGTATTGTTATAAGTTTATGACGCAATTTATAGTTGAAGAATATACCTCTATTATATATGGTAGGTCTCTCATATGTAAGAGTCCAGGGTGAGTACCATCGCAATGTCTATTTCTACCGCCAAGCAATAGTGTGCCTGCACTGTTGTATTTTGGTTTGAAGGACATTAAAGCCAGTGTAACTACTAGACATAAAGAGACTTAACATCTTGTCTCAGGATGACGAGCGCAGCGGAATGCCACACAGTACTTTGTAACTCAAGGTGCTGGATGGTGTTGGTACTGTTTATGGGTGGTCGTATCGCTTACCATCAGGCGAACGGCATGCTCGTCTCGTCATTCAAAGCAAAAAACAATTACGTTAATTTTTACGGGATGCACCTATGTGTTTTTGATTCATTTGTAATAACCGATAAGATAGGTCAAACAATTAGCTAGCACACCCTATCGACACTACACGTTGAGAAACATTTTCGTTTTTAATCCCCGACAAAAAAGAGAGAAGTTATAAGTTTAGGGTGTGTATCTGTGTATCTGTATGTCTGTCTGTGGCATCGTAGCTCTCAAACGAATGGACCGATTTGGACGCGGTTCTTTTTGTTTGAAAGCTGATGTGACTGCGATGGTTCTTAACTATAATTTATGAAGATCTGTTCAGGCGTTTGAAGATTATCAGCTCATTGCCAACTTAAAAAGTCCGAATTATTTTAAATTTGGTGAACTGTGACTTTGGAAATATTTTTAAACATGAGCTGATGCTGCGGCATCAAGTAGTCTGCGGGATATCCAACTCCTTAGTAACTTATAGCATATATAGTGTGTTTGGGCACAAGGAGTAGGTGATAGATAGTTGATTACCAAAGCCCCACGATGGAGAATAAAGTAATTTAAAAAGTTTGAAATAAAAATTAAATTAAAATTTTAAAATCCCTGACAGAAAAAATCTCCAAAAAGTAAAATAATAATAGTGTCTTTGTCGTTTAAATACCTAGTAATATTTTGACCCAAGCGTCGTCCGCGACTGTAGCGCGTAGAAAATTCTGCATTCAACATCTTCGTCACTTGAATGATGCGCCAACCACTCGACGCATTGCAAGATGGGTCAAGAAGTTTTAAAAGACTGGTTCAACACTGGAAAAACGAAAATCCGGGCGTCCAAGATCTTCGAGAACGAATCTTGGGCGCCCGGATTTTCGTTTTTTTTGCTACAGTCGCGGAATTACCGTTTTTATAAAACTCGCGTACGCACAACGCACGGTCCGTTTCCGAGAAATGCTCCATAGCGAATAAATTCCCAAGAGCCAGGCTACCGATTGACACTCCTCCCGCGCCCCTCAAAATAGTTGCATTCACGCAATAACCAAAACAAATGTGAACTTTTTTTTGAGATACCCGTTATATCAACTTTTTGTCAACGAAAATTGTGGAGTGCATGAAATTGACTTTGATAACGGAAGAGCCGGCATACAAGTAAAGTCCAGTGAATTACTCCTACTGAGGGATTTATCCATTAAGAACGGATAATTACAGTGATGAAAATTGTTAACTCGCAACTTGTACGTGTGCCTACAACCCTCTCAGTTGTTGGAGAGGTCCGTGCTCAGCAGTAGGCAGTATATAATACAGGGCTGGTATGGTATGCTTACCTACATATCTCAATGCGATATCCACTTAAGAAATAGAAATGCTAACCACATACACTTGGCGCTGCTACGACGGTATCAAAGTTTCAAACGCTATATCTGCAAAGTTTAACGGTTACGATAAGAGACTATCCCGCCCTCACACCCGCCACTGCAACTCCTGTAAGCCAGGATCGGCAATGGCACGCATTTTATGACACCGAGCGGTGAAGCTCGGCGAGTCTCAGGGAACACTAATATGTCTGTAACCCGCAACGAAATTAATCAAAAAGAAAGATAGGGAGGAGTTGGAAATATTAATTGTCCACTTCCCTCCATAGCAAAGCGGCAGACAAAAATAATGAACTAAGGAGGTATTCTAACCTCAAGTTTAGAGACGTTTACAACTAGAAAAGCCAGTTGTAAAGCAGTTGTAAAACGGTTACGATAAGACAGCTTTTCTTAAGTTTACTTTTACGAGTGCTAAGTTTTAGGTAGGTAAGTATACCATACCATACCAGCCCTGTATTATATACTGCCCACTGCTGAGGACGGGCCTCCTCTACATCTGAGAGGGTTTTAAGCCTTAGTCCACCACGCTGGCCTAGTGCGGGTTGGCAGACTTCACAATCCTTTGAAATTCAGAGAACTTCTCAGGTATGCAGGTTTCCTCACGATGTTTTCCTTCTCCGTTAAAGCGAGCGATAACTAACAAAGAATACACACATAATTTTTTAGAAAAGTCAGATGTGTGCGCCCTTGGGTTTTGAACCTGCGGACATTAGTCTTGGCAGAGCGTTCTCCTCCCAACTAGGCTATCGCCGCTTCAGGTAAATATAAATTCACATAATTCTTGAGTGATAATACATCTTTTATAGTACTATGCAATATTGATTAAGCAGGATATGTATTTTGAAAGAATATTGATGATTAAAAATACTAATATATTGGAAACAGTTTATAAAATATACTGCCTCGGTGGCGTAGTTGTATTACAGTACGACTGCAAAGCTGAGGTCTCGGGTGCGATTCCCGGGTCGGGCAAAGTGATATTGAGTTTTTCTATTCAGTATCAGCCCGGAGTCTGGAATTTGTGCTCGATATGGCGATAGGCTCGCCCCCTATCACATCATGGGACGGAATAACGGCGAAAAGTGGGTCACTAGTTGCGCCTCTGCCTACCCCTTCGGGGATAACAGGCGTGAGTGTGTGAGTGAGTTTATAAAATATATATACTTATTCAACCCACAATAAGGTCAACGTTGTATGTTTAAGTTGATTTTACGCTGCGCAAAAGATTTGAATGAATTTATATAACCAGCTGCTTTGTGAAGCAAACTTCTTAAATATAATAGTAAAAAGTACATGAAACATATAACTTGTAGCCCAGTAAGTCGCAATAATAGTGAAATAAACAAAATATGAAATGCAGTCAAGAAGGAAATGAAAAAGCCAAAGCAGTAAGTTTTACTGGTGGTAGGTCTCTCATATGTAAGCCTCCGTTTGGGTGGGCACCACCGCAATGTCTATTTTTACCGCTCAGCAGCAGTGTGCATGCATTGTTGCGTTTCGGCTTGAATGACATTGTAGCCAGTATAACTACTGGACATAATGAGACTTAACATCTTATGTCTCAGGATGACAAGCACAGTGAAATCCCACACAGTACTTTATAACTCAAGGTGCTGGATGGTGTTGCTACTGTTTATGGGTGGTCGTATCGCTTACCATCAGGTGAACGGCATGCTCGTCTCGTCATTCAATGCAATAAAAAAAGAAAAGTAACATTCAATTTATCATTTGATATATGTACACTACAGGTGCTAGCACTCGGCAGCCGAACAGAATCGAGAGCCCCGAGCCGCTCAAATAAGATCCGCGAAGCCATCTCTCGGCGCTCGTATTTTATTTACGTGGCATTTGCATCGCTTCGTCGCTCACCGTATATCGCTTCAAACGAAAGGCGTAATCGTCACTCGGTTCGCAAGAATGTGTCGTTACCATCGCACACCTTACTAGCACCTAACTATATGCAACCGTGAATCAGGGATTTGGAACGAGCTTCGCCCTGGAATGGAATGGATTAGCTGTTTAAATTCAAACTGAAACCTCACGTTCGCGATTCATATTGGGTTGGGAATGAGATATTTTTACATTTAGTTTACTCTGACTAATTAAAATGTTAATAATATCTATTCAGAAGGACGGAACGGCAACGGCAAAATACTAAAAATGTATATGCCTTCATTTGCATTTAGTAATTACTTTTTGAGATAAAAGCACGGCCACATGATGCATTAAAAATTGTGTACTAAAATGTACGTTAAAAGCTTGCACAAAGCAGTTACACCAGTGTCGCACGGCCATAAATTTAGCTCTGGTGTATGTAGAGAGCAAAAACCTTTGAATTTTGCGAAGCGTTTTTAAGCGGCGATGATGGTTCTAAACAGCGTCGTAAATTACGTTTGGCCGTAAAATAAAGAAGCACAACACAAGTAATTTATCACCGGGCGCTTTTCCTATTTGTTTTCATTTGTACAGTCGCCATTATTCGGCAGTTTATTTTGCGTCCGGAGCGCGGACAGCGCGAGCTGCGACGAGGCGCCTTAACTCGTGAACGTAATGAACTCCTTTGTTCATTTTATGTTGGCTGCGATTTTCGCTGAGCAGATTGAGACTGTGTAAATGTATTTACATTCACGCTCTTAATGACTATTTAGTAAAGGATTTAATTATAACTGAGTTCTATACCGCATGGTGTAGGTTAACAGATGCGAGCAGAATCTTGTTAGTGCGGAATTTAATAAAACTCTAAGGCTAACAAATATTTGTAACAAATTGCTTATAATTGAAGTACAATCTTTCGCAGATTGTCTGATAAAAGAATTATATCCACGACATCTGTAGTTAGGTTTATTGAATCGAATACTTGGCAAAATGGACAGTAAGTGCTTTATAAAATAAGATTTCATAATCATACGTAAAAGGTCTGTTGAATCGTGAATATCAGATTTTTATTGAACTGAATTATTCCAATTCAATTTTCCATCTCTACCTAAGACATGTACCTACTTTAGAACTTAGTGTCGGATCAGTCTTTTTGAGACGCTGAATTTGTTTATTATCGAAAGCTGGGTACTCACTTAGCAGTGTAGCATGTAATGTATCAGATACGGTATCAAGTGAGTACGTAGGCACGAACCCGCTGCGAGCCGCTCGCGCGTGGAGCGCTTTAAGCTCGCAGTGACCCGCCGAGTGGCGGTATCACTGCGAACACAAAGCCGGCTCGCAGTGTGCTCGTAGTAAATAGAGCTAGGTACGCGGTAGACCGTGGACGAGCCGTACCCACTTGCAGGTTGATACAGTATGTGATACGTTACATGCAACACTGATAAGTGAGTACCCAGCTTACGATATACACTAACATAATATAATTCCTGAATAGATATTTAATTTCCTTCAATTCCCTTCAGAATAAAGGAAGCTAATTAACACGCTCGGGAAGCGAACGCCGTATGAATAATTTGGCGGCACGCGGTAACCTCTTGAGACGTGGATAATTCTTGACCTTCGTGAAATTGTTAAAAGCAAAGCATTGCTTTCGGTGTCAGTCGGCCTTGTTGTGAAGCGTGTTCGAGTAGTCTTCGATCGTTTAGACTTTCTAGGCAAAGATCCTCGACATTTTATTGGATCTGCGCCAAGACGAAAGTTTTCTTATTATTTTTGAAATGTTATTACCTTAAATGTCTGGCGAACAACAATTGTATATTAGTGTAGTGGGGCGGTCTCGCTACAGAAGTTCTAGATACAGGACATCTCCCCAGACCAATATCCGTTGGATATAGGCTGTCCCACAAACATACCTAAACATGTTGCGCTAATTAAACTTTGCAGCTGTAAATGTAAAATGTTATTATTCTACAGCTCTACAGGGCCAATTATACCTTCCACTAAACTTGTACGGTTCATAAAATTTTGAATAATAATTAAGTAATTTACCCAGTATCGTTTCAGGCGGCATTCGGTAAATTGTCTGCGACGTGGTCAGCTTTCTGACAATTGTAGTATTAAAGTTCAGTTTAATACTTACTGACTCATTAAATATAGTTAAGGGTAGTTACCACTTAACAATGTAATAATATTACAAAATACTTCAAACATGATTATAACTAAGATATGATAATGTACAGATACAGTAAAATGTTTCAAGAACATTAATAAAATTAAAGTGTCTTTACTGCCGCTGCGAAACTTACTACAACGAGGACAAATTTTACAAAATTCGTTCCAAAACTACTTTGGTAAATAACGTGAAATACCTCCATGAAATAGAGATGAGTAGCTGTAAAACAGTTTATTAGATTTATGCTGAAAATATTTCTTTTTAGCTGCTAAAGAAATAAGGTATCATTATACATGAATAATATCATCAGGCAGGCTTGTTAAGGGCTTCATTACTCTATGAATGATCGTAACGAATACATCAAAGATTCTTCGGTGCCTTTATACGATCATAAAAATGTATTGTGTGATTCCAGTATCCTTAGAACTAATTTTACAAAATATTTTGTAATAAACCGTAGTTTTTATTTTAAAAGGCATTATTTTTTTAGCAAAGGCAGGTTCTTGATTATTATGTATTTCTCCTAATTTAAATGACACTATGTTTAACACTAAAACAGGAGGATCGGTGCCTAGTTCAGAAAAACTTATATTAACCATTCAATAAACAATATTTATTTTATATGTTTAATATTGACAATATTTTTGTTCGAATTCTGGAATTCAAACAATAACATTGTCGGTCACTAAGATAATTTTATTCAATTGTAACTTGCATGCATTTACAGAGATGATCAATTCCTTAAATAAATATCCCTATTTATGCCATAAAGTACCCAAAACATCATATTATCTCGAAAGACTTTTTTAAATTTATACTACGTCGTTTCCATCCTGCGTCTATTGCCACCAATATAGGTGGTTAGGTGAAAGTCACGAGGCTCGCAAATGGCGCGTGAATTATATACGAGATTACAGCCCCAGATTATTTACGCCCGCCGCGTCGCGCGCCTCTGCCGCGCAGGTGTGGAACCAGCCTTATTTACTTAGCGCAAGATTTTTTATATTATATTATTTATCCACACATTTACTTGACGTCTACTTTTATAGAAATTGCTCTTTGCGTATTAAATTGTTCAGAAAAAGTGTACAAGACTTTAATGAAACGTATTACACAGATCGGTTTTATTAAGTAATTTCATTTGGATTGCCTCTGTGGCGTAGTTGTATTACGGTAAGACTGCAATGTTGAGGTCTCGGGTTCGATCCCCAGGTCGTGCAAAGTGATATTGGGTTTTTCTATTCAGTATCACTCCGGAGTCTGGAATTTGTGCCCGATATGGCGATAGGGTCGCCCCTTATCACATCACG
This sequence comes from Lapara coniferarum, assembly GCA_949316025.1. Lineage (NCBI taxonomy): Eukaryota > Metazoa > Arthropoda > Insecta > Lepidoptera > Sphingidae > Lapara > Lapara coniferarum. The sequence goes on along the minus strand of OX438919.1, from coordinate 6,056,952 downwards.
GGACGGAATAGTGAAGTGACGGCGAAAAGTGGGTGCACTAGTTGTGCCTCTGCCTACCCCTTCGTGGATAATAGGCGTGAGTGTGTGTGTTAATTTGAATTATTATAACGGTTATCTATTATAATTACCTGTGCATACAACACAACTTATCACGCCTAAATGACAAAAGATTGTTTTATTTTTAAGTTCTATATACTCTAAATTCACAAGAGGAAGTTTAATTTACTTGCTTGTCTACATTTCCAACCTATGTTCAACATGACGAAAACGCCACGGAACTGGAGTTAATTGTGTAAGAAATTGAGGTGCTACGAGGGCGATACGAGGGCTACGAACTAGCTACGAAAGATCTATAAGAGTCGTGGAGATTGCTCGTAGACGTGCGCGCACTTGAGCCCGTAGCCAAAGTAATACGACTCAATTTCAATAAAATGCTCGATTTATTTCTTATTACGGATTTAAATGTGAGTCTTAAATTAGTTCGTAAGCGTTACGCTCTGCCTTAATAATGAATTTTGGAAAATTGGGTTCAGTGCCGAAATAATTTAAAGTTAGAAAATTGAAAGGCTTATATTTTCTGGTATTATACTTCTATAACTTTATTAAAAGGGATAAAGCTCTTATAGGTTTGTATTGTCGTCGTAATATGCAAATTCGTTGGGATTAATGTTTATGTGCAGTAATATCGTAGTTTTTAATAAAACACACAAATGTACAGTCCTCAGCATAAGTAACTGAACAAATTTTAAATTTCAAAATGCCTACTTACTTGTTTGTTTTTACTAATCGTTTTTTTTATCTTCACAAAAATAAAAGAAAAGAAATTTACTCTACTTCAAACGAAGAAAAAAATTTTTCAATTTAACTTAAAGCGTATATAGGCGATTTAAAATTTTGATTTTGTATACTAATGTATATGACTGTACTGCTGTGGCTGTAGCCAAGATGCTTTTCTACAAGTGTTAATGCCAATAAAATAGAAAAAAATATGTATGGGAATGACTTATCGTTGCGCTAAACTCGTCGATAAGATATGTCATTCGCATACATTATTTTCTATTCTATTGGGGTTAACGTTTGTGAAAGGCATCTTGGTTATAAGCCTTGTGTGGTTCCTGGATTAAAAAGTAAACTATAATAGACATATTGATCCAGGACTTAGTTGGAATATTCCTGTGCCCTTCCAAATCTATTCAGCTGATTATACGATTCATTCTAACGACCTTATAAACCTTACACATCGTTATAAACCTACACTTTTGAGATATTAGCATTACATATGAAAGCACATAGTATATTATAGTTACATCTATATAGAAGCGCTTTTTAATTCTGCTCAATTTATAAAGTTGAAATATTTAATTAATATTAGTGCTCAGTACCTACGTATTAAAAAAAGTTATATCATATTATGAGAGATAATCTCTCATATTTTATAATGTATAATCATAGAGTTCTATACTAGTATACATTTATAAGTAAAAGTTTTACCTACGACGGAATCTAATAAAATATATATTTACAAATAATAGGCGTGAGTGTCTATGTATGACTATGTATGTATGTATTACAAATCCTACTAATATTATAAAGGCGAAAGTTTGTAAGAATGTACGGATGTTTGTTACTTTTTCACGCAAAAACTACTAAACGGATTTCGATGAAATTTGGCACACGGGTAGATCATGTTCTGGATTAACACATAGGCTACTTTTTATCGCGGGACAATATAAAGCTGGACTTTTATCCCGGAAAACTATTTAACGCGGGCGGAGCCGCGGGCAGAAGCTAGTAATACATAAAGCCGCCTTATTTTTATTTGTAATATAAAAAACCTTCCCATATAATTTCACGAAACTAGCGATGTAATAAAACGGTATATTTATTACACAAGTGTCGGTGCGCAAGGCCCGCGGTGTAAAATAAGACCTTTATAAACTGCTGTCGTAATTTTCTCAAGACTTTTACAACGCCCCTGTTACAAGTTATACAGTTAACTTGTAATTCGTAATCATATTTGTGTCATGTGTATTTACATATTGTGTTTCGGCGTCTCCCGAATGGATATTAATGTACAGATTAATTACCTTAAGAGGTGATGGATTATAGTTAATTACATGACGAATATGGCAGTTTTATTTATTTATAAAATTGCTTTTACGTAGATAACATTTTGTTTATAGTAGGTCCTGCGGGTTAGTAATTTTGTGGTAAGATTTCAAACCTTGATACATTTATGCTGATGAATGAAACTTTTAATTCATTTCTTTTATTTTTTTTTTGTTATTAAAACTCAGTATTTTAGTTCGCACATTAATAATAATATAGCTTGTAAGGATGCATGTTTTGGATTAGTATCTAGTCCTAGATTAATTAATTCTAATGTTGTGTACTGTAATAATTGTAATCTGTTATGCATCGTAAATAAATAAATAAAAATAGATAAATAAATATCGGGGTGTATGGGGTCCTACCACCACCCTCAGGACCCAAGCCAACCTCACCTGCACGTGGTGCACCCTGCTGACTAACAGACGAGGCTCTGGCGACCCACCAACCCGCACTGGACCAGCGTGGTGGGACACGGTCCAAACCCCTCTTTTATGAAGTACAAAGTATATCGGCCCCAAGTGCCCGGCGTCCTTAGTCACCGCGATGGCAGTGACGGGTGCCAAACCGGTACTAAGGCATGGGGAGCTAAGAATCTCCGGGTGGGAACTCCTAACCGTCAAAAGACCAATGCTCATGTTAAAAAGGACTCCGAATTACTACATATTTTAACGTACAATGTGCGTACACTCTCGAGTAACGCACGCATGCTAGAATTCGACAACGCTCTAAAAGACATCCAATGGGACATCATAGGATTATCGGAAGTGAGAAGGATGGGCGAGAATACAGAAGAAACAGAAGACAAAATATTTTATCACATAGGAGAAAGTGAGGGGAGGTATGGTGTAGGGTTCATAGTGTCCGCAAAATGGAAACAAAACATCATAAGTTTCGAGAGCTACTCAGAGAGAATAGCAGTATTAAAGTTTCGCGTATCAAACAGAACTACGCTAACTGTCATACAGGTATATGCCCCCACATCATCACATTCAAACAATGAGGTTGAACAGTTTTATGACCAGCTAAACAAAGCGTGTGAGGAAAAAAGAGGTACCTGGAATTTAGTGATGGGTGACTTTAACGCCAAAATTGGTATTAGGCGAGACCTTGACAGCGATCAAATCATCGGACCACATGGACTGGGCACCAGAAACGAGCGCGGCAACAGTTTGTTACAATTTTCGATTGGACAAAACCTGAAAATTTTGAATACTTACTTCCCCAAGAAACCACAGCGTCGCTGGACGTGGGCTTCACCCAACAATGTAACCAAGAATGAAATTGACTACATGCTAAGTTCCTCAAAAGACATAGTAAAAGATGTCGGGATAATAAACAATCTTAAATTCAGTTCAGATCATAGACCACTTAGAGCAAAGATTAAATTAGATATAAAATTGCAAAGAGCAAAAACTTTTTCAAAATCAATTAAAAAACACAACTTGGCGACCTTAATAGGTAATAAAGATAAATTCAATACTCAATTAGCCAATCACTTCAATAATATTAATACAGACAACAAAGATATGAACATAAATACAAAATATAATAATATTTTGAAAGGTATAGAGAAAGCTAGCAAGACGATCAGGGGTGTTCCCAGGAAAACGCATAAACTATCTGAAGACACCATAGACCTTATTAACGAAAGATCAAAATTCAAATATGGTACTACAGAATTTTCAAACCTAGATAAAACAGTTAAAAAACGCATTAGAAAAGACATCCGAAATTACAACACAAATTTGATTGAATCTGCAATAATTAACAATTCTAATTTGAGAACGGCTAAGCATGGAAACAACAGAGGGAAGAAGTGGATAATAAACTTAAAAGACGAAGATGGCAAAAAACAAACAAGCAGAGAAAAAATATTAGAGATATGTACAAAATTTTACAAAAATCTTTACTCTGATACACATAAAGTAGACGCAACAGTAGAACCCTCATGCTCTGAAGATATCAATCCTATTACCATAGATGAAGTCCAGAAAGCTCTCAAAAGCCTCAAGTTCAATAAAAGTCCTGGAGCGGATGGCGTCACAACAGAAACTTTAATAGTAGCCCAGCAGACACTTTTACCACACCTTACTAACCTTTTCAATTCTATTCTTTTATCAGGTCAAATACCCGACAAAATGTGTCACTCTAATATCACCCTTATCCATAAAAAAGGAGACAAAAGTGAGATAAGTAATTACCGACCTATCAGCTTGGTATCTCATATCTACAAAACTTTCATTAAAGTCATACAGAATAGAATTGAGAGCCAACTTGACAGCTATCAACCTCCAGAACAGGCAGGTTTTCGTATGGGTTTCTCCACCACCGACCATCTGCACACTTTAAATCAAATAATAGAAAAATATAACGAATTGAACTTACCCTTATACATGGCGTTCATTGACTACACAAAAGCCTTTGATAGCATCAGACATTCAGCTATATTTAAAGCCCTCAAAAATCAGGAAATACATCCCAAATATATTCATATTTTAAATAAAATCTACCAAAATAGTACCGCCAATCTCAAAATAAATATATCCGACTCAGGACCAACATTTGACGTACGGAGAGGAGTAAAGCAAGGAGATCCGCTTTCTCCTAAACTTTTTACGAGCACTCTGCAGGAAGTATTTAAGACCTTGGCGACCTCATGGGCTAAAGGGGGTATCGTGGTTGGCGACAAACGATTGTCAAATCTTCGTTACGCCGACGACATAGTTCTCTTCGCCTCGAAACCTGCGGAACTTCAAGAAATGCTACAAGAACTAAGCATTGCAAGCCTTAAGGTCGGGCTTGCTTCGTATGAACGGGACAAAAACAAAATTAATGACCAACTGCAATAAACATCGGGTAGAAATAGACGGACAAGAGATCGAATATGTCGACGAATATCTATACTTGGGCCAGATAGTATCTTTCAAGAATAGACAGGACCTGGAAATTACAAGAAGGATTGAAAATTCTTGGAAGAGCTTCTGGTCCTTGAAAGAATTCCTAAGAGGCGATCTTCCACTCTCTATCAAACGCAAACTCGTCGACATGTGTATCTTGCCCGTCTTAACTTATGGCGCCCAAACCTGGTCGTTAACGGAGTCCCAGAAGCTGAAACTTAAGGTTTGTCAACGAGCGATGGAGCGCATCATCCTCAATGTCAAACGGATAGATCGTGTCAGAAATACAGAGTTGCGCTCCAAAACTCGAGTAGTAGATGTAGGGAAAAAGGCCGCGACACTAAAGTGGGACTGGGCGGGTCACGTAGTTCGAATGAATCCGGAACGCTGGGCCAAGCTAACTACAGACTGGATCCCAACAAATGGTCGCAGAAAACGGGGACGGCCAAGGAAGCGATGGAGAGACGACCTAGACGCATTCGAACCAGACTGGAAAGAGTTAGCGGAAGATCGAAGGAATTGGAAGAAAAAGGGGGAGGCCTTTGCTCAGCAGTGGGACACATATGAGGCTTAAAAAAAAAAAAAAAAAAAAAAAATAAAAAAAAAAAAATACATTGGGTAAACAGTAAAAAAGGGGTTAAGCAATAGCGACGTAACGGCAGCGTAAAACCCACCGTGTCAGATATTACTATTTACAAAATACCGTTTTTGAAGGTGTCGGAAATTAAAGTCGGATATAGCAGTGTTAAAGAATAGCTAGTTCGGTTCATTAATAATCGCAGAGGTTGTTATGACAAGTTAATCTACGGGCTCGCCTCAGCGTTTTGTCATTCAATAAAATAAATATCAAATCAAATGTTATATTCTTAATGCCGCAACGAATGTCTGTCAAATTATCGCAATATGTCTTGGCTACTTCTACATTTCTTCTTGATTAATACCATTAGACGCTAGAGTGGATCCTGCTTTAAAATCTGAAATATAATTAATGAAGAATAATGTGAAATAACACTTACATGATAGAGATAAAGGTTGGTATCACAACCCTTGTTCTTCTCTGTAGACAGGCCATGGTCATCGGTGTCACCTGTAATGAAACAAAAATGTTGTATCATTATGGAATTAGTCGCCGGAACGTACCGGGAACGTCGGCTGTAATGAAATTTATTAAGAGCTTATAGAATTATGTTGGGGATATATATCCAGTGTACCTGCGCATAATCTGACTGTACCCTGCTTACTTGTAAATATTTGCGCAGGTACAGTCCGACACAAATAGTTGTACAGATTCAAAACTTCAGGGTGGCGAAATTGCAATTCCTTGCAGTGCTTTGTAATAAAAATTTATGTAGTGCTGCAACCAAACAGTATAATATATACGTTGCAAGTATTAATGGGCAGCGTGTCTTTACTGTTAGGCGAGTTTGAGCTTTTACGAGACCGCTTGATTATTTTTGTATAAAGAAATGATAAATTTTTATGAAAAAAAAATCGTGTCATCTTTGTAGACTAGAGACAAAAATATTATAAGATATTACATCAATATACAAAAATATTATAATATTATTATTGCATTAAATACCTACATTTATTTTTCTGTTTCTACATATGATAAAGTAAATGCTTTGTAGGTAACTTTAGTAAAACATTGTCCCTAAAGACAAAATTATGCGCGATTTGAAATATTGAATGTGTTCAGAATCTTTTGTGAGTGACTGTACATGGAACGTGAAACGCGTGACGTCCCACGAGGCGCGTATTTTTGTAACTACCTATGTTGTTAGGCTTCATTGTATCGACATAGATACGTAATATTACAGCGGCAAGTACTTGTGTTTATTACGCAAGTATATATCTATTCTATGTGCTTTGACTTACGTTTTTAGCTATTTTGATTATTCGCATGAATACTAGATTTATAGATTATCAAGTGTTGGTTATTTGTTTAAATTTTGTTGCATTTAAACGCAGTTCTATTATTTAGAATTATCGCTCGCTTTAACGGTGAAGGAAAACATTGTGAGGAGACCTGCATACCTGAGAGACTGAGAAGTTCTCTGAATTTAGAAGAAATGTGAAGTCTGCCAACCCGCACTAGGCCAACGCGGTGGACTAAGGCCTAAAAACCCTCTCAGTTGTTGAAAATGGGGCGTGAATTTTTTCGTTCAGGGCGCCTAGATATCTGTGCGCCCGGTTTGGCAAACACATTGGGTCCGCCCCGGGCGGCAGAAACCTATGCTACGCGATAGACTACTACTAGAAATTATGACAAACATACTTATAGAATTTTGTGTCGTTCTGAACGCACACATAAATATCGCACTCTCAATAAAACAATGACCTAATCCAAAATTATGGCTAGATGAGTTTTAGCAAAAAAATGGACCCTAAAAGGCAAGCTGCATTGACTAAGAAAAAAATGCATCTTTTCAACATTGGGAATAGGGTCAAAATTGTTTGAATTTTTGTTCGTTCCCGGTCCAACTTAAAGAAATATGTCGTATACAGTTAGTTTATGCGACGATTCCCACAAGTCAACGATTTTGCATTAGGACATTGTTTTATTAAGAGTGCGATGTATCTACAACACTTCTGTTTTACGCACACTAGTCTAACAAATAAAACAGTAAGTATTTATAAATATGTGCATGAGCCATGCATAAGCATTTGATCTTATACTTTGGCAGAAAGGAAATATCATATAAGCTGCGTCCTTATTATAGCTCTGTCTAAACTTTTTCTTAGACAATTCCTAAAGCAAATCCAATATAGACAACAATTATTAATTTTATGAAAGCTAAAGAAATAGCTCGCTAAATGTGTTATTCCCGCGCGGGTAGTAACGTTCTATATGTATGAGATAAACACACACACACACACATTACACAAACATTGCCGGAGGGTGTGTGTTTAGCGAGCGCGGCGCTGCCATAATAATATATTCTGTGTGCTGTAAATTTATGCGTGTGCCGCTACATTGTCTTGAAATATTGTTTACACTTTACCGTTTTATATAAGGATAAGTTTAGAGATTCTTTTAGGTAATCTTATTTGTGTGGCAATATTAAAATAATGAAGTGGGCGATAGCCTAGTTGGGAATGGAACGGTCTGCCGAGACAATGTCCGGAGGTTCGAAACCCAAGGCACACACCTCTGACTTTTCGAAGTTACGTGTGTATTGTTTATCAATTATCGTTCGCTTTAACGGTGAAGGAAAACATCGTGAGGAAACCTGCATACCTAAGAAGTTTCTTATAAGAATTTCGAAGATATGTGAAGTCTACCAACCCGCACTAGGCCAGCGTGTTAGACTATGGCCTAAAACCATCCCAGTAGTAGAGGAGGCCCGTGCTCAGCAGTGGGCAGCATATTATAATACAGGGCTGATACTATTATTTATTGCTATTATTAAAATAATAGGGTAGATGATTAATTACCCGACTACGACAAAGCGAGGAAGGATGATTTTAACATCCTAAGTATGTATGTATCCATTTTATATTCCACTGTCACGTCGCTCCTTGTGGGCCGATATTGACATACGACGTGTCTGTCGTTTCGTCTTGATTGCGAAAAGATTAAGCTATTTATTTTTTTCAAGTTGCAATTTTCATAAATAATAACAGCGCGACATTAGTGCCAAATTTTGATATACCCAGTGTCACTCTCACGGCTAAGACGAATCTATTGACACCACTCACATAAAAATACGGCAAGCCGTTTAGGCTCTAGGGCGTGCACAGAAATATAGATACATACATACATCCATATATACATACATACACACACTCGAAAAACATAACCCTCTTTTTTCGCTGTCGGGTAAAAATCCAGACAAGTGCGAGTTTGACTCACATTGTTTTTTTTATTGCATTGAATGACGAGACGAGGATACCGTTCGCCTGATGGTTAGCGATACGACCACCCATGAACAGTAGCAACAGAATCCAGCACCTTGAGTTACAAAGTACCTACTGTATGGCATTCCACTGCGCTCGTCATCATGAGACATAAGATATTAAGTCTCATTATGTCCAGTAGTTACACGGCTACAATGTCCTTCAAACCGAAACACAACAGTGTATACACACACACACACACACTGCTGCTTGGCGGTAGAAATAGACATTGCGGTGGTACCCACCCAGACGGACCCTTACATATGAGAGATCTATCACCGGTGATTTCGTCATAATTTATAAAACTTTTTGATTTTACCTTGATCCATCGAGCTACTTAAAACAATAATGTAGGTACGTGTAGTAACACTGCTCCAGCATAATATTAATTACAAATTAAAATGCTTTCAACGGCTTTTTATTGCGGCACGTAAATGTAGCGTGCATTTGTATGCAGTCTGATAGCCGACATTCATTTTCATAACCGTATATTGTATTAAAATTGCGTGTCAGAAAAGAAAATAGCATACACGCGTGCAGTATTATTTTTTAACTTCATAAATATGTTAAACATTGCGATATTAGTTATAATGTTACTAATATTATATTTAATAAGATATTTCTTTGTTTGTTTAAAGTATATTGAATATTATTTTAAGATGGAAAAAAAATTTACTCAGTCGCAGCTCGGAGTCAGGAAGTTGGCGGTGTGATACCCCCGTTCCTCGGAAGCACGTAAAGCCGTTGGTCCTGCGCCTGATCTCTCTCCGGTCATGTCGGATTGCCGTCTCACCGGACTATGATAGTGAAGGAATAGCGAGTGCACCTGTGTATTGCGCACACACTTGTGCACTATAATATCTCCCACGTACCTGGCTGATCTCCGTTGAGATTGGCCGCCGTGGCCGAAACTGGCTAGGAGGATTTCATTGAATATTATAGCACACTTTGTAACCCGGATAAGTGAACAGAAGGAGTTCTAAGCTACAAAAAGGGATATCCACGGGCTCTGCGATCAACTGCTCGTATTATAATACCCAAATATTTTAAAATACGAATACATAGCAACATAACGTATCAAAGATTTATTCAAAAAGACTGACCATCTAGTTCGGTTCGGATTAAATAACTCTTCCTATTTGGCAAACAAAGCTTAACGCACGTATATCCAGGTGGATGGAATATACAAAATCCATGTGGATGGAATGTGCACACGTTCCGTTTCATGCAGAACGAATCGTGCACTGCAATAATTGAAACTTTTGCAATACTCTCATCCTGCATGCATGTAATAGCAATCCTGCAAACGTGTTTTGTAGAGGGCAGCATTGTTTTGTGAAAAAGGATTCGTATTGTGCGTACCTCAGTAACGTATTGCGCATATTGTGTTTGTGAGAGTTGTTTCAAAACTGTTTTATTTGAATTTATTTAACGAAGCACAATTGGACCGATTATTCTTGAGCGAGCTTAATTTTTAGAGCTTTGGAACAGTCCTTACATATTAACTTAATACCTAAAGACTGTTCTTAAGTATTAGCTTAATACTTAAGGACTGTTCTTAAGTATTAGCTTAATAGCCTGTGGAGAAACCAGGAAGATCCTGCGCTTCTGGTCGGGTAAGGCTGGTTTGTCCTATAGCTGGCATGCATGTCACTTACAATTGCCTGATAATTTTACGGGCTAAGTGCAGGAAAAGGAGCCCACAACCAATACCAATAATGAAAATTGTAGAGCGCAGTGAACGAAGTTAATAATTTACAGTTTGTTATAGGTAAATTTTATTTCCGACATCTTACAAAGGCAATATGATAAGCACAGAACCACCCAGTCAGTGCTGCTACAAAAGAAAACTACTATTTTATTGTATGAACATGTGTAAGATATCGTTAATTTAATTCAAGAACATAGCACAACTTCTTAAAGTGTGAAACGTAGAAAAGTGCAAGGAAAATGCACGGCAATTAAGGTTACGCCCTTAATCCGCCCGGGCTATACCGACGTCATCAACATAAGGAAAAAGAGGTTCATTACTCCCACGAGCTTTTTAAATTAATCAAGAGATTCGAGGGTACAAGATTAAGTGGCAATACCGGTGCGGTGGGAAGCCCCGCGATTAATCGATACTTTGTAGATTTCATTACAATGTTGACCCATTACGTCTTTGTTTACGTAAATACTATAAGCCCTTTTTGTGAGGCCTTAATAGCTTTAAGACACGTGTATTCTTGATGTGAATAGAGTGTATTATAGAGTGTGAATTTGATATTTCGCTGTAGTTTAGGTTACGTTTACTTTTTTATGACATTTAGATAATTTGTGACATTTATATTTTTTCCTTTTGGACATTTTGTCGTTGTGGGTTTTTTAATACATCAATGTTGTTCAACTATAGTGACGACCGATCTATAGCTATTACAATCAATTACTAAATATATGATGTAGGTATACATACATATTATAGTGTAAACTAAATTTGTAAACGTGGGTTAATGCATTATAAACGCCAATATATTTTTCTTTGGTTGCTTTCTTAGTAGTATTTTTATTCATATTTTAGGGCCACATGTATGCACACATTAACCTGTGTAATAATCAAATTCTAAAATATATTTAAAAAAATGGGAGAAAATTAGGACAATTGAAGACGAAAAAATTAAGTACGGAAATTCTTTCTGCCTTTCTTCTTCAGGTCGTTATTGCTTAGGTACCTAGTGAAAAGCTGGTAGGTTAGCTTGGCTAGGGTCTTTTTATCCTCGCCAGTAAAGACCTTGGCGTTTCCTTTGCTCGTAATGTTAAGATACACCTTCCGTTTCTTTTATATCAGCTCCATTTCTCCTTCCTGAGCCCTATTCCCGTCCCCAATATCCATCCATGTCCTCTCTCCCTATGAGCCCGTGCTAGTTGTTCGTTGTTTTATGTAGGTACTTTAAATTATTTAATTGGTATTTGTACGTTTGTAAATTTGTTACTGTCTCTATCTTGTCATGACATGATAAGCGCTTTTTTATAAACTTACTTGATTAATCAATGATTTTATTTATTTATTTTAATTATATATGATTTATATCTTGATTAGTTCAAACGCATGCCTCGGTGGCGTAGTTGTATTACAGTGCGACTCTAATGCTGGGGTTGCGGGTTTGATCCCCGGGTCGGGTAAAGTGATATTGTGTTTTTGTATTCAGTATCAGCCCGGAGTCGGGCATTTGTGCCTGATATGACGATATGCGCGCCCCCTATCACATCATGGGACGGAATACACATGGCGAAACGTTGGTGCACTAGTTGCGACTCTGCCTACCCCTTCAGTGATAAATGGCGTGAACGTGTTTGTGTGTGTGTTAGTTTAAGCATAATACGGTATATTATAATATGTTTAAATTATCTTCCACTGGTTTCAATTCACACTTTAAATGTATTAAAACAGTGTTTGTGGATCCAGTTATTACAAATCATCTACATATTTTTTTGTTTAACATTGTTATTCATTAACCCATTCGTCCATACAAAATGTGATTAAGCAAACTGTCCGAACACAAAATCCAATTAATATTTTAATGCGAACGTGATCAGTTCGAGCGGTATTCAACTAATTGAGCACAGGGGGACTTGACAGCTTATTGTTGTTGGACTGCCTAAATGAAACCACTATTTAATATACCATTGAGTTTTCGTCAACCCTGAAGCGTTATTTTAATCTACTTTAATTGTTTGTCATTTCTGGAATTATTGTTTTAAGCAATGTTGGTGTCTGTTCGAAGAAATGTCGTTTAATTTTCCAGATTTAGTTTGATTTTGGAAATGGCTATATATTTTATATTAGAGTCTATTTACGTTTTACTAAAGGTACCTACTTGAGATGTAAATTAATACTCTGTAAAATTTGTAATGAGCTCAGTACGCACATGCAGTGCCGGATTAAGCAAGCGCGGGGCCCGTAGCAAATTCTTTCATAGAGTCCTTGATCTGCTATGGTTTCTTAAGTATAAAGTGGTAAAGATACAATTCAATACTCAATACATTTATTTGCTATCTAAAGGTTACAATTTTGTGGGTAATTAATAGTGTAGTAAATCACTATAGGCGCTGTTAGGCTCTGACAAGTACAAAAAGCCTGAGATGAGATTTCCTGTCAATTTAGAATAATTTTAATACGAAACTAACAATTGAAAACAGATGATACTATACAAACTTTTTTTTCAATACATATTTCAAAGTTTATGTTTAATACAAAGTATTTCATATTTTTAGGAATAGCTAATGTTATATTTAATTAATGATGTACTTTAAATAATGTTTACATCGAGACACGCGGCAGCGTGTCAAGCCAAGCAAAAAAAAAGTCGAAGCTGCCTAGTGTAGTTTCACCCGAACCATTTGGAGCGACTTTTGACGCCTCTATAACTCAAAATTTTTAATTCTTTTGTCGGTAAAGTCGACATGTACGCATAATCTTAATATTAGACTTGGCTTCCATATTTCACATTTATGTTTTTGATGGGATTTTATATTTATTTATCTATTTCCTTATTGTTTTTTAAACTTTTACAAAGTAACTTTTCTAGATTTCATGTGGGCAAATTTAGAAATAATACTATTCGTATCAATTTCTCTGAGCAAATCATATTCTATATTCATCTAAGCGAGATAATTCAGACTTTTTGACACATAGTGTTCCTTGACTCATTTTTATGCGCTTTATTGTCGAAAATGAACGTTCGCCACTGCGTTTAGTGATCATGAGAGATAAATAAATGCGCAAAGCAATTTCTAAATTGGGAAAGCATGATTCTAATGTATTGTCCATTAGGAATTTATAATATGTAGGTATTGAATTTCCAGAGCTTCGTTTTTCGTACTGTCAACCACATCAGCCACATTCGTTTTTGAGCAGCTCGGCAAACTGCACTAATTCGTTGTCTAGGCTGTCTTCCAAATCATTTTCATAAGCACTGACTATAATTGGTGTTTTTTTAATCTCTTCTGATGTAACAGAGTTTAACTGTAGAAATATTTCAAAAACACTAATTAGTTTTTGATATGCTTTCATGCGCTTGTCTAAAGCAGATAGTGTGTTATCAATAATGACAACAAATACCTCAATTTTAAACTGTTTACCAGGTGTTTCTTTCTCAACAAATTTGTAAAGTGTACTTTAATTTCTTGCTTGCGGATTGTTTGTTACGATACTCGATGGCAATTTCAGGGAATTCTCGGTTAATTTTTCAATGTTACCAACTTCGATCACAAATAATTTGCATTGGCCGGGTGCCCATTGTACCGATAAGGGATAGGACACCTATCACAAGTTTAAGAAAAAACACGCGTGAGACTCTCGTGTCTCGAATTTAAACTTCTTTTTTCTGGAAATAGTTTATTGAATGTATTGCTCTCTATGCATTTGGAAATGATCCTACTATATCAGGATTACGAAATGGTTATGAAAAATTCAATTGGAGGAAATCTCTCTTGAAGTAATAAAATATTTTTTTAGTCATAACTTCTATAACTCAATATACTTATATTCTAGAAAATATATTTTTGGTATACGGTTACTAAATTATACTAAAAATAATGTAAACTGTTAATCTTACAAATAAATAGAAAATTATATCAATTTAAATCGAGCTATTTCAATTCTGCTACACATCCTACTAATATTATAAAGGCGAAAGTTTGTAAGAATGTATGGATGTTTGGATGTATGGATGTTTGTTCCGCTTTCACGCAAAAACTACTGAACGGATTTCGATGAAATTTGGCACACGGGTAGATCATATCCTGGATTAACACATAGGCTACTTTTTATCCCGGGAAAATATAAAGCGGGACTTTTCTCCCGGAAAAACTTTTTAAAGCGGGCGGAGCCGCGGACAAAAGCAAGTCCACAATAAAAGTTGGTTGGGAGCTGATTATCAGGCCGACTGAAATTCTACACGTTTATAAAAAAAAAAAAAAGCAGCTTATTTAAATTATTTACGCCAAGGAATTAGTCGGGTACCGAGTGTCTGATGTGGATTGTCTTAGTAGGAAAAGTTGTAATGTTTCACATTTTTGTGACATGAAAAAAATTCAAAACAGTACAACAAAAAATTACGCTCAGGCAGAAATGAGTGGGTTTAAATTGGTTTAAATGGGTATTATTAAATATGCGGGGCCCCCTTTCGCGCGGGGCCCGTAGCAATTGCTACTCTTGCTACGTGGTTAATCCGGCACTGCGCACATGGCAAAATAAGCAACCGAAAAAAAATAGTTTTCGTTTTTGTTCGAGACATCGAGTGTGTCGATGTATGTTGCTCATTTTTCAAAATATAAATTCAAAATAATTCAAATAAAAATTTCACTCCGCTTTTGTAAAGGACGATAAGTAACCCATAATATATGGTGCTCTAATAATTTATGACTTGGTGTATCTTTGTACCAAAATCCGAATCTACTAAGCGGTTCATGAGCTAACTAACATAACTTACATCCAAACATATTCACAAATTTTTACATTATAATATTTGTAAAATTATTCTAATTATGTTCCATCTCAGAAATCCACCCCCTTAGAAAGCAACCCCCTTAAATTAAACTGGAGGCGTAAACCGCGATATCTTACGGATCAGAACGTTTGTACGCATGAGCGATTAAACCAATCTTTTGCTACGAGACGGTCTCGCTTCGTAGCTTCTACGAAATATGCTACCAATATATCGCTACGATGTTCCATCGCTAATAAATTGTCATTTTGTGCTACATTTCGTAAATTCATGTCATATATTATAAATGTAAAATTTATTTTTAGGCTATTTGGGGATGTTGTACTAGTTTTATTGCTTAGAATATACTATATACGTATTACAAAATGGAAAATAATTGGCATTATAAAAATATATGCTCAATTTGTATTATTAAACTTGTATTTTTGTCTCTAACCTCGTAGTGTTTCATCCTTGGTTAAATAAAGTTAACACTTAACAGCTTTATTACACTGAAGGAGCGCGCAGCACTTTCACTTCGCTGTGAATTCGCCAGTGTTATAAGAGCTTTAAATTTGCCTGATCAGGGATAAAACAACGCGGCGTTATACTTTCAAAGTATCTAGGATAGGAAAATAACAAACTAAGGACAAAACTATGTTTGGTAACAATATAGTCTATATTAATTGTTAAGTTTGTAGCAACGAACACACCCTGTTCATGAAAACCCTTGGAAATTCAAAACCCTATTAAATCTTACCTAAGTATAAGGAAAAATCATTTTACCAAAATTCAAAACGCCTTTACTTAAATACAACATAAGATCGATATTGAAAGTTTTCGGTACATCTGAAACTAAGTTGGTCTAAGTTATGCTCTACATGTCGCATGCGATAATTTAAGCATACTAACGTCGGTTTTATCACCGTTGGCGTAAACCCAAAGGTCAGTTGTATCGCGCACAACCTAAATAAAAATAATTCAATTTGCAATATTTTCTTTATAGTCTTCGACGATCCGTATCGATACAAGTTTTAGTGATGTGTGGTCCGCAAAATACATAAAGGGCAAAAGAGGACATCGAACGATCCCTAATATCCTTTAGAAACCTTTTGTTAAAGGGCGTTAGCAAAACGAAAAGAATCGTCCATCTTAGAATGTGGTTTGCAAGTTAGTAAAGGTTTACCCATCCTCCGTTGATGTAGGTAATTACGAGAACATAATCATGTTTGCTACAAGACATGTTACCTTTACGATATTATCAAAGTTTGCCTCAAGGTTTTGGTGTGTCATGTTGACTTAATTATTGGGTTTACTTCTTAATCAAATTGTATAAAGTTTTGTTTATAGTTACAGTCTTAACATGGGTTTGTTGAGATTCCGTTTTATGTAATGATGTTATGTCACTATGCTAAAATTCGTATTGCGTTCATTTTTACTGCTTATATTTTTACATTTAGATTTCGTTTTGTTTTCTTTTATATAACATTAAATACTTTTGAGCAATTTGTTCGTTTCTTATTTTAGTAGCTTATATAATTTACTAGGTGTTTTCGAGGCTTTGCCCGCGTGGAAAGCCTTTCTCGCTACAAAAATTCCAAAAACATAGTACGACGCAAGCGCCATTTACTTAAAGAATGATATTAAAAATATCCATTATTTTCCATGGGAGAAAATTATCGTAATTAAAAGTAGCTTAATTCTTAATACATAATACACATCCAAACATACAAACATTCAAACATGTTCACAAAATTTCGCATTATAATATTACTAAAAAGTAAGATTACATTACAGCCAGAAGTAAGTTTCGTAATATTGCTCTATACGAAGTAATATCAACATTCGTGTGTTTGAGGGTTGCTAATGTGTAGGGAACAAATGTATATTTTTATCTAACCTCCCCCGACAAGCCAGAAACCAGATGTGGGTTTTTAGGTAAATGTGGCGGAGCCGAGCTCGGATAATCACTTTTATTGATGACAATACGCCGGCCCCGCATTTTGGCAACGCGCCAAAAGGGATAGTTTTGTCTCGAACTATATACACAGGCCGATGCATACTATATTACATAATACTATGAATCAAGTTTATCGACGCGATATGAATATTACTAAGTTGTAAACAACAAAACAAAAGGCATAACTACACCGTTGGATTAATGTTTTTTTTCGCAAATACTGGTTTTATGGACCCAACACAGTGTTTGATTTGAAGCCATCAATCGGTTTTAACGCAACACACCGGAAGCATTTTGGGCATATCGTGTGATTCCAATGCGAACACGTTTGTGCAATTCGGAATTACTTTGTTTAGTTTTACAAGTGTTTTACGCAAGTAAGTCGGTCTACAATAAAATTGTTGTTTTCTCTGTTATGAAGGTGTTGTTCGTTGCACTAGGAAATACATCGTTGTCAAGAACAGAACGAGTAGAAACCGGGAAAACCACTTATAAATCGAGGTGGTGGGTGCAGTTTGCTCTACCATCGCCCTCGGGGGCTAATCGCGAGTAAACGGACTACTAAAGATTAACGAGGGAATTATTTATTTTCGTGTTCGTCAATATAGTTTCTTATGATTACGCAAATGTTCGACATTGAAATGATGGTCCTCCCCGTGACCATGAAGGCAGTAGTATTCGTAATGTCGTGAGTATAAATTTATCTAAAAAAAAACCGTTGAATAGCTTTATTTCAGTTACGTTTAGTTCCAAGATTTTAAGTACAGTTAACTATGAAAGTAGTTATTTATTATTTCTATGAAATTTCTTGGTAACAAGTAGTTACTTGTTATTGCAGTTTTTTTATCCTTTGAGAAAACTGTCACATTCGACGCGTTAAATATTTATTATTAAATCAAGTTATTTGAATCTCCGTCCGTTACACTGTTGCCCTCATAAGATCCATATGAACGAGAATCCGAGGACTAAAAAGGTTGAGCTTAAACGAGAGTGTTTGAATTCGTATGTAAAACATTCCGCAGTATCTAGCATCCAGTGGATTGCCGCATTCACAACGAGTTCATTTAACTGTGTCGCGTCGGGACCAACGTCTGTTGGCAATCCTAAATCCTACACATTTGAAATTTCCATTTCGTGTTGTACTAGGAAAAGTTTTGTGAAAGCAAAAACCAATGTGGGCGTTGGAACAAACTCAAGTAGCTGTGTGTGATGCCCGCAGCGCTAGCTTGTCTGTCGTATCAAACTTTATGCTTTATGAAATTTTTTTTGTTTTCCACGTGTTAAAGTTGGGTATTTCAGATGCTTTACCTAAATTTGTATGGTGTGTTACGTATAATACATCATAATATGACTGCCTCGGTGGCGTAGATTTATAGTACGACTGCAAAGCTGAGGTCTCGGGTTCAATCCCCGGGTCGGGCAAAGTTATATTGAGGTTTTCTATTCAATATCAGCTCCGAGTCTGGAATTTGTACCCGATATGGCGATAGGCTCCCCCCCTATCATGTCATTTGACGGAATAAGCACGGCGAAAAGAGGGTGCACTATTTGCATCTCTGCCTACCCCTTCGGGTTAAAGGGTATGTGTGTTATATGTGTATACAAAATGTAAGTCTCTACCTTAACCTTTTAATTATAAAACCTATACTAGAAAATATATTTTTACAGTAATCGCGTGGTATCGTAGTATTTGATCTGAATGACAAAGATAATGTAACCCTCAACTATGAAAGGGTTTTAAAGATAACAACAGACAAGGCCAATAAAGATCCTATAATTTCGTTTTAGAATGGGACATGGAACACAAAACGAGTTTAGAAAACTTCTTGTCAACGATAATTTATTTACGTATTATGCGAACTTAATTTTCGTATATCGACTCTATAAGGATCAAAAAAGCTTGGTGACTTAATTCCATTAGTTTAACTGGGCTCAAGTTTTAATTAGATGTGTCCTTGTTAGTTTGGGCATTGCTTATTTTGTTTCCGAAGGGTAAGGCGCCACTAAAACTTAACGGCATTGCACGGCCTCATTGACGGCTTGAGAAATGACTCGCTGTGGTTTCCACAGCCCTTTGGGTTACCTTGCCTCACTTATCAGCAGACGAATTAATTGTGCAATTTGATATTGTAAAACGTGAAAAATACGGTGTCGTTAAAAACTCATGTAGGTATTCTGGTAAACGTTTCTATAGCTAGAGCTACTTAGTACTTCAAACTATCATGTATCAAATAACTACTTTATTGTATAGCTATTACGGCGTATTCTGATATTACACAACACTCCCCTTTATCATCTACAGACATAATAGAGATTTGATATCTTGCATACAATATTAGATCAAGGCGAACCTTCTTATTGAATACAGGGCTCACGTATCGAAAAAAGTAATAAATTCTATGGGTATTATGTTTGCCAAAGAGCTTTCACAATATGAAACTCGTATGTTTGTATTACGTCGGCTGCTTTGCTTTTCACCCTTTCAGATTTCACTCGACAATGTGAGCCTGCTGTATGATTTATCTCATTTATTGCAGCGTTATTTCGGCAACATCGTGATTTGTATAACATGATGTAGGTCTTTAAATAACGTTTTCTGAGTAATTCTGGTAGATGGTTTTAAGTAATTAGTATAAGGCATTGTAATTCTAAGGTTCTGTTTGAAAGGTTTCAAGTAAATTTCATTTGATAGTTATCGTATTCATACTCATTATTGTACTAATGCGTTACCAATTCGATTTCTTGTAGCAATCGATTTAATATATGTAGAAGTTTTGATCGATTAAACACATTAACATGTTATTTTTGCTCAACATTTTGTATTGTTTTATAAACATGCCTAAGCGTTTAAATGTGTATATTTTCTGTTTATAAATTTACTAGCTTTTGCCCGCGGCTCCGCCCGCATTAAAAAGTTTTTCCGGGATAAAAGTCCCGCTTTATGTTTTCCCGGGATAAAAAGTAGCCTATGTGTTAATCCAGGACATGATGTACCCGTGTGCCAAATTTCATCGAAATCCGTTCAGTAGTTTTTGCGTGAAAGAGGAACAAACATCCGTACATCCAAACATCCAAACATCCATACATTCTTACAAACTTTCGCCTTTATAATATTAGTAGGATTTGGTAGGTATATATTCTATATCCGATATCATTTTGTCAAAATTTAACTTGAATAGTTTATTTTATCGGTTATTATATACTTACACATGTATAAAAAGTTTTTTTTTAATTTACACTACGAAACTTTATTTTTCAATGTAAAAGTATTGAATTATTTTTGTTACACAGTCAGTGGGCTTAACGAATATGGATTGATAATTAATATTGGATCTGAATAGCAACTCCCTTCACTATGGAAAACAAAAACTGGCGTCCATAAAGTATTCAATTATTTTGTTTCGATTCCTTGTACAGAATTATAAAATTTCATAGGCGCGCATATGTCAAAAGTTAAATAAATGGTTGGACGGACTATAGAATATTCATTTTAGGTTTTGATAATATATCACAGTGTCACTTTTGTGTTGGTCGGTTTATACATCTATAGGAGCGGCGATAGCCTAGTTGAGATTGGAACGGACTGCCGAGACGAATGGCCGCAGGTTCAAAATCCAAGGGCACACACCTCTGACTTTTCTAAAAAGTTATGTGTGTATTCTTTGCGAATTGTCACTCACTTTAACGGTGAAGGAAAACATCGTGAGGAAACCTGCATACCTGAGAAGTTCTCTAAAAAGTATTTCGAAGGTATGTGAAGGCTTCCAACCCGCACTAGGCCCGCGAGGTGGACTAAGGCATAAACCCTCTCGTTTGTAGAGGAGGCCCGTGCTCAGCAGTGGGCAGTATATAATACAAGGCTGGTATGGTGGTGGTAAGGTATACATTTATGTGACAAGTAGTATTTCAGCAAACGGTGAAATTGGCCCTTAAACAAAGAATTATGTCAAAAAGTACGAAAATCTACTTCATTGAGAGTTTTGACACGAAAAATGTCCACAACTGTCAAAAAGGTTTAATGTTGGTTATTTAGGAAGACTGAAGCCTTAACTCGACAGCTTCATCCAAAATCGTCTCACAATATAAAACGCTTAAGACAGACGAATTGAAAAGTAACAATTTATCTAGTAAGATATTGTTACAGCGAGCAGATAAATAGCTGCTTTTTTCGTATTCATTTGATATAGTAGTCCTGCGTTTCGACTCTATGTGTACTTATATTATATTTTACCTAGCTGTCGCTTTTATTACAGGATAAAGTATCTTTTGACCAATTAATCAAAGTTCAACATAAACTCTTGTTATTGCACACAAAAAAAAAACAATTTATCCAGACCCTAACGCTTAAAGTCGTACTCCGAGATATTTGCTTTGAAACTCAATGTATTTGTGCAAAACAAAGAAACTGGGGGAAACTAATGATTTAGCTTTCGACGGAACTGAGCAGTAATAAGGACAGCAAACTCACCGAGTGAGCTGTACATTTTTAATTCCAATATGCAGCAGGAAAGGGAGCCGCGTTTTTGCTTTCGCTCTTCATATAATATTCAACGGTAGTTGTGTTTAACGAGTCATGACTCATGCATATTGTGCTTATTCGTGAAGGGCGATGTATATTTATTATCATGTCAACTTTGCCTCGTTTAGCTATTCACGCACTTATGGTGAATGATACGACATGATTACCTTTTTCGTGAAGAAGTGACATTAGGAAAAGTCTTTCTCGTAATGAGTTTATCTTATTTAAGTTAGCGAGTGTGAGTTCTAGACGCCCGGGTCTAGGCCGACTAAGTACCTATGTTATGTGCCCTGTGGTCCGGGGGCATATAGAGAGTTCCGCCACGGCATCCCCTGCCGGTCGTAAGAGGCGACTAAATGGGGCTTTGAGAGGGTCGCGGGGCGAGCAACGGGGGGCTGCTCAGTCCAATTTAAGACACTCCGAGATGGTTGACAATGCGGGTGGTCAGTCTCCCGCTGTCGTAGACGCCAAAAGCGTTCTTTAGAGGGTGGGGGCATCTTAGCTTGTATAGAGAGGGGCCGCAACGGCATTGCGCAGGGACGGTCCCGTGCAGCTATCTTAGTGCACCAAGATACCTTGGGATCGTCTCGTATGCGCCGAAGAAGGCCACCACGGGTTTTGGTTGGTATGCCGGTGTAGGGTGTACATCGTGTTAGGGACTCGGTCCAATGTTCACTCGGATGATGGTATACTCCCGAGTGTCGACATTGGGCCGTAAGACTGTGTGAAACCAACATAACCGTTCCATTCACCCCCCAGTGGTGGTAGCGATAATGCGTTTTTTCCCGCGAATAAAAAAAAACTATGTTATCTACTAAAATTAACCAGTATTCTAAATTTAAATAAAAGTACATAACGGATTTTTTCGCGATAAATTTGTTTGTTACTTCCGACGATTCGAGGAGTGCAGCCTTCATGGTTACGGGGCGGATAACACACCATAAATAGTATTCTAAAATTGAACACTAAGTGCAAATCAGCCTCTTCCAAATTCAGTATTTTTGGCAACTTCGCTACTATTGGACGACATAGTTATGACTATCATATGAGTGATCTTTACCTCAGTAATAGTGGCATTCTTACACACTAAATCCGGCTCGTACGTTCAATAAAATCCGAGCAACAAGTACAGTTCAAAATACTATGTTACCAAACCATATAAAATTTTATCCGAATATTCCGTTACCCATGGCAGCAACAAAAATAATTATTACATCAATAAGTCCCAAAATGGCAACGTAAACACCTTTAAGGTTCAGCTGAGTGGTAATTACTGGTGTGCTAATTAATTAATATGGCGGGTCACACAGGTGAGCTGAAACTTTGTGTGTACCTACTCTGCTAATGAAATCTTACCAAATAGATCTTAATACACGACTTGTTTATACCCACAGTTGGCCTAAGACAATATTATCAAGCGCACGATATGGAATACACACACACACTCACGCCCTTTATCCCCGTAGGGTAGGCAGAGGCGTAACTGGTGCACCCACTTTTCGCCGTGCATATTCCGTCCCATGATGTGATAAGGGCCAGCCTATCACCAATCTATCACGATATGAAACATAATGGGATTATTAATTTTCTTTTTTTGTGTTAGGTATAAAGTTATGCATTTTTCTCTAATTTAAGAGCATAAATAAGACTGTGATATTTGTGTTTGGTTAACTTTGAATTTATGTGACGAATAGTGATTATCAGCAACCAGTGAAATCGCCCCTAAGTAATCTAGTATGTAGTGTAGACGATAAGCAAGTGCGAGTAACTTAAATGTTCGTTTAAAGATAGGAAGAGGTGTTTGAATTTCCAAAAATCAGACGCGCTGTACAAAACGCAACTGTAAACTGACAATTTATTATCTTTTCAATAGCATTGCTAATCCTCCTCAGTCGATCGGTTCCATTTAAGAATTGAACAAATGCGTCAACAATGTGGCTCTAAAATCAATATCAATCATAACGTGAGATAAGTTTTGACCCAATGTCTGTTAAGCTAGAACTCAAAATTGGTTCTCATACCATAAAAATAGAGTAGGCTGTAAAATTATAATGAACGAAGCCGAGCCGGTGCTTATATCCGTCGTTATTCCGTTAAAAGGCGAACTTTTATTCATAGCGCATTTTGTGAACTTGATAAATCGAACTAACTTTAGAATATTTATTATTATCCGATCGTGAGCCGGCGCTTTGTGCACGGATTTAATATATTTAACTTGCTTATGATAAGTTTTTTTGAATTTGTTGTAAGATTTAGCCTGTATTTTTATCCGTGGTCAAGTAAAGTAACAGTTATCTGTCTTGTAACACAATAGCAGGTGGGCATACCCACCGCCTTTGTCTCGCAATGAAAGCTCTTGCAATTCGCTAGTATGATAAGAACCTTAACTGTAACTGACCACGTATGAAACATCCCGGCCTTAGTGTCTACAGTAGGGTGGATAGACTTACTAAACATAATTTGCTTAATTAATATATTAGCAGAGTAGGTTTTATATGCTCATAAAACACACACACACACACACACACACACACACACACACACACACACACACACACACATACACGCACACACACACACACACACACACACATGCGCCTTTTATACCCAAAGGGGTAGGCAGAGGAGAAACTAGTGCATCCACTTTTCACCGTGCGTATTCCGTCCCATGATGTGATAGGGGGCGAGCCCATCGTCATATCGGGCATAAATTCCCGACTCCGGGCTGCTATTGAATAGAAAAACCCAATATCACTTTGTCCAACACGGGATGTGAACACGTGAGCTTAGAGTCGTAGACTTACCGTATAAGTAATACAACTTCGCCATCGAGGCATTTATAATAACGAATTTATAATCCAACTAAACTTTTACTCGCATCCGCCCGCGTGAAAAAGTTTTTCCGTGATAAAAATAATTCCCAGGGATAAAAAGTAGCCTATAGCACTTAGGAGTAATGTAGCTTCCCATTAGTGAAAGAATTTTCAAAATCGGTCAGGTAGTTTTTGAGTTTATACATTACAAACAATCAAATCTTTCAATTTTATAAAACTATCCTACTAATATTATAAAGGCGAAAGTTTGTAAGAATGTATGGATGTTTGGATGTATGGATGTTTGTTCCTCTTTCACGCAAAAACTACTGAACGGATTTCGATGAAATTTGGCACGCGGGTACATCATGTCCTGGATTAACACATAGGCTACTTTTTATCCCGGGAAAACATAAAGCGGGACTTTTATCCCGGAAAATCTTTTTAACGCGGGCGGAGCCGCGGGCAAAAGCTAGTTATAGATAAAACTGAAACTGTTTCAGACAAAGAGTTCTAAGATGATAGAGCGGACGTTGGGTAAATTTTCATACAAAAATTTTGAGCCTATTCGTCAGTAACTCAATCTACCGTTAATAGCAAAACTACTATGTAAAATGCATTAGAACATACTTTGACATGATCATAATGTGCATATTGGCATATTTCCTTCCAAAATATTGCTTTCTTTACAAAATCTGTGCATACCGAGACGTCTTGTCATATGAATGTGTTGGATAACAGCGACTTATTACCAATTGGTAAAAACTCTTGGAAAAAATTTGGGCCCGATGTCCGGTCTATAACTAACTATACTATTGAAGCTCTTTGTTTTCAAATTACCGACATAAATTCCAAACTTATCCCAAGTCCGTAAATGTTCAAAGACATTCATTATAATCCGTGTCTATACTTAACAACTGACCATTATTACAACGTTCTGTTCGAGTTTGTACAAAACACTGACCTTTGTGAGACAAGCGGCTAAGTAGATAAGTTCTCTTTTGAGAAAACCCACAATCGCGTACAGCTTTAAGTACTTACGTATTGTTGGCTAGAAACGTTTGTTTGTTCACGTATGCTTAAGGGTAAAAGTTGCTTTATATGTTATTGTTGTTTTAAAATGTTTTGTGGGAGCTGTTAGGTAAAACGTATAAACTACATACAAACAAATCTATTAATTAGTTTGATAGATTAGAACTTTGATTTACGAAATTTTTTTGATACTTAGATTACGTTTTTAATAAAGATGTCAGGTTCGTGGCCGCATATAACCTTTCTCTTCTATGAAATCCTCGAAACCGCTATTGATTGCTAACGCCCTATTACCAAAATGGACCTATGTAAACCAAAGTGTACAAACAACAATCGCAAAATCAAAGAAAACTATGCAAATCGTAGGGACGAAATCAATTTGCGAGCGAGAAACGGGACGATCGTACAATTTGCATGACAAGACGGCGAGTTAGGATGCATCGGGACCGCATTTGAAATTATAATTTCACATCACTTTATCTCGGTCAACTTTAAATTGCGTGTTGGCTCGTTGTATTTGTGGTGGCACGAGTCTTGCGATTGATGACTGTTCCATTTTTTCGAAGGAGGTGAGCGTTAACTAGCATCCTATTTCCTAGAAAAATGTGGGTTTAGCTCGGATATATATTAAAACAATACATTATAGGCTATATCTTGCTGATATCGTTCGCGATTTAGTTTAAGCATTTTAAAATCTTGCTAAAGAAGTATTTAAAACACGAGGAAACCTAAATACCTAAGAATTCTTCACAAGAATTTCGAAGGTATGTGAGGTCTGCGAACCCGCACTAGGCCAGCGTGGTGGACTAAGGCCCAAACCCTCTCAGTAGTAAACAAGGCTTGTTCCTAGCAATGTGATAGTAAAGTTACAATTTAGATAAATTACACTGTTTTCCTGCTTTCATAAACACAAACTTCTCGTGAATACAATGTAATAACAAATTTAATGATCGCCTGACTTTCCATTCGTATTAGGAGGCGGCTTTCCGGAAGATTTGTCTCCGAACCCAGCGTAACCGTTGGCTCTATTCCAAACACCGTTCAACCATTAGCCGCGCCCTAATTTTCTTTCCGAATGAAATTATTTGACCCGCGATAGCATTGAGGACCCTTGCACGACTCATTATTTCACATCGTTTTATAAACGTAAAAGAAGTTTGAATTACATCTTGGTAAAGCTAAAAGGTTTTTACTTTTTTGGAGATTTGCTTTTTCGTATATTCTACAAACGGACTTTAAATGTAAATGCATTATATAAAATATGTTTTAGTAGGTAGATCATTACTTATTTTCAGGAAAAAATGACGTAACTTTAATATACAAAAATACGAATATAATTGGAAGATCCACTATGATAATCATTAATTAAATAGCGGGTATAAGATTATGAACCCACAATTGACAGCAGCTGTTCTTTAAAAAGTTCGTTTCATATTTTACAACACTTTGTTTTTAAGACGGCAGCAGCCATGCAATTTATAACTCATCAAACTCCACTTCTAGTTTATATATTTATTAAAACTATAAACCCTTATTGAGTTCGTAGATGTTGTAAAACTGAAAACATATAGCTTGGACCGAAGCCAAACCCTCAGTGTAGTTATATAAACCATCTTTATAGTACGAGAAGCAGTTGATTCGAAGGGTTTAAAGTAATTGTCGCTTTGGGTTGTCGCGCAGTCATTGAAAGCAATTGGACGTACAGAAAATAGAATAGATTGATGTTGGGATAACGAACAGCATTTCGCAGCAGTTCTACAGCGAGAAATGTCTATAATATTACAGTTAATATACTTTGTAAGTACGCCTATAAAAATTAAATAAATTATTTATGAATATATAACTCGTATATATAAATAATATTCATTAAAGCGTAGGCTTGTCTATTGAAAAGAGTATGCAGAAATGTAATTAATGCAAAAGATTTTCGCTAATCTCATTTTGGTCCCATAATACTGTTTACTGGTAGTAGGACTCTCATATGTAAGAGTCCGTCTGGGTAGGTACTACCGCAATGTCTATTTCTACCGCCAAGCAGCAGTGTGCAAGCACTGTAATCTTTCGGTTTGAAGGACATTATTGCCAGTGTAACTACTGCACATAATGAGACTTAACATCTTATGTCCCAGGATGACGAGCGCTGTGGAATGCCACACAGTACCTACTTTGTAAGTCAAGATGCCGGATGATATTGCTACTATTTAAGGGTGGTCGTGTCGTTTCCCATCAGCATGCTCGTCTCCTCATTCAATTCCATAAAAAAATATGCGCCATTATCGCTTTATATGGTACTATTGCAACCACTCCAAACTAACGTGTATTTAAGGTATGGGATAACTCACGATTTTATTATCCTGGCTAGTGTTTTCTCATGGATGTTATTGGTTAACGACAAGGATATCTTCAGAGCTACTACTACCAGCCCTGTATTATATAATTGCCCACTGCTGAGCACGGGCCTCCTCAACTACTGAGAGGGTTTAGGCCCTAATCCACCACGCTGGCCTAGTGCGGGTTGGCAGACTTCATACACCTTCGAAATTCTTATAGAGAACTTCTCAGGTATACAGGTTTCCTCACGATGTTTGCCTTCGCAGTTAAAGCAAGCGATTATTCACAAAGAATACACACAGTATAACTTTAGAGAAGTCAGAGATGCGTGCCCTTGGGTTTTGAACTTGCGGACTTTCGCTCGGCAGTCCGTCCCACTCACTAGGCTATCGCCTCTTCTTCCGAGTTAATTAAAACAATAGGTATAATTAGAAAATATGACATCCCTTTTTAATATATTCTCATAAAAAAAAGCCTCATCTATTATTCGTGCCTAACCCAGTGCACTCAATCACTTCGATTCAATCAAAATCGCTATAAAAAATCTTGGCAACGGAGAGTTTTAGCTTAGAGTGCCCTTGTTGTTATGTTATGACGAATTCACATGGTTTTGAGCCCCAAACCCGCTGTTCTTATACAGCTGTTTATCTATAACAACGTGCAATAAATTATATATCCAGTGAATATTCTCATTTTGTGCCTGTTTTAACCCGTTCACGATGACCCACCATAAAAATGGCTCCTGATCACTTGTGCGATTTCATACGATAAAAGCTTGTTACTTTCTTCACAATTTTAAATACTTTTCCTTTTTACGAAAATACTCGCAGTAAGCGTTTGAATATAACATGAAATTAAGATAATCCACGATTCGTGTCCTTTCTTTAGTCTTTATACGAAAATATTTACGATAGATATAAGTACTGTAATTATTAGTAAGACTCAAGGAATTAAAGATGTTGTAGTATGTATAGTAAATGAAGCAATAGAAGTATAAATACGTTTTGAACACTCAATAGAAACACTTTCTAAGGCTTGTGACGTAATTGTCGCCTGTAGTTGACATTCTTTGTCAATCGTTAACAAGAGAATCTAAATGGTAATTTCCTTTGCAAAGAAAAGGAAAAGATGGCAAATAGTCAGCGTTATGTAAAGCAAATACGTTTTATCATGGTTTTTAAATTTATGATGACGATGATTTTAATTTGTGTCAGTTATAAAACGCTTAATTATCTCATTTAATAGAGTAATTATTTCAGTTTATTAAATAAAATTTACAATAGATAGGATAAAATACAAGGTATAAATAAAAATTAAAATAATGGTTGTAGAATTTTTCTCACTGGTTCGGTCGCGTGAATGAGTTTTTCCTAGATAAAAGTCCCAATTTTCATTTTCCTGAGAGAAAAGAACAGCCTACGCTACTCGTTGATAATCTAGGTGAAAGATTTTTTAAATCGGTTCAGTATTTTTTGAGTTTATTCGTTACAAACATACAAAAAATACAAATATTTCTTCTTTATAATGTTAGTGTAGAAGTATCAATAATAATAACATTGTCAAGGTTGTAATATATTTGATGGGTCATTTTTGTCAGACAATTAAGCTCAGCCCTAAATAATAATACATATTTACAGGTACCCACCTACTAAAAGTGGTTATCTTGTACAATAACATACCAGACGTGGAACAGCTGCGTCGATGACAAAATAATAGATGTATTTAATAATAGATATATATTTATAAGTACCTGAAACAATAAAAACAACTAATTAGCAATATTCATTAAACATTTTTTATTTATGGTATATTTTATAAACTTGTTAGAGCACAATAATAATTATTTTTCAAAGAGTTTGATACGCTATTCCCAGAAACTCTATATAAATCTATAAAATAAGATCTATGTTTTTTTTCTGATCTTATAAAACATTTTAATTGATTTTAATCCAACCCACCAACCACCAGTTACTAGGAAGTTATAGACAGTATTGACTTCGTAATTTTCAGTTTTTGGAAGTCCACTGCTGACCATAGGCTTTGCCTAAAGATTTTCGGCCCGACCTGAGTTATTAGTGCTAATATAAAAATTAGAACTGTTTTGTTTTTTATGTACACCAAATACAAAATTATTTAATTTTTTATGAATTTTGCATTTTGCTCCTACATTTTCTGGTTCGCAAAGCACACTCTCTTAGATGATATTAAATGACCAGAAGCTTTTAGCAGTTTTAAATGAAATTGATTCCATGGTTACCTCTTAGTGTCGGAAGCAAGCAGTCTGATTTTCATGTATGAAAATTGAAAACTTTTACATATCTAATAATAATATCAACATAAGTGAGAAGGCTTGGTGGTAGAATAAGGCCTATAACCTTTCAGTAGAGGATGGGCCTCCTTTCAGTTGTGGGCAGTATAAAATATAGGCTTAAAAATTACAATGGTCACGGAAGATTTGTAATAAATTATTTTTAAGTACATTCTATATCTTCTTTTTAACTTCCTGTGTCACCTTCTTTTTACCCGCCGCGCTTGCTAGTGCAATTCCTGGTAACTAAACTACTATATTTTCCTCTAATGTGCATAATACCTCAAGTTAATAATTTTTTTATGTCCTCTATAGACTATAGACCTATACGTCCAATTATTTATCATCAATATGATTACCTAATTCTATTTGCTCCATGTATGAACCTAAAGTGTAACGCAGAAGAAAGTTTTTTTACAATAGTCATCAAATTGTTCCCTCTATGGCGTAGTTGCATTACGGTACGACTGCAATGCTGAGGTTTCGGTTACGATCCCCGGGTTGGCAAAAATAATATTGGGTTTTTCTATTCAGTATCAGCCCGGAGTCTGGGATTTGGGCCCGATATGGCGATAATAGCCCTTCCTATAACATCATGGGACGGAATACGCACGGCGAAAAGAGGGTGAACTAGTTGCGCCTCCAGGTAGAGGCGCCGTTTTTATCCCCGATGGGGTACTATTATGTGTCATCAAATAATATTCATTTAACATTAAGTATGTTTCTGCTTATTAGCTACTAGTAGTTCTCGCGGCTCCGCCCGCGTGAAAAAGTTTTTCCGGGATAAAAATATTTTCCCGGGACAAAAAGTAGCCTATAGCACTCGGGAGTTATGTAGCTTCCTATTAGTGAAAGAATTTTCAAAATCGGCTCACTAGTTCCTGAGATTAGCGCGTTCAAACAAACAAACTCTTCAGCTTTATAATATTAGTATAGATTAGTATAGATGTGATCTAAATTATTTCACGATGCATTAAAGGAATTTAGTGACGTCAGTTTCTGTAAACACAGTGAAGCATTCTCTTTAGTGTCAATTAAACGACAGTCACAGAGCACAGAGTTGGAACGCTAAATATGTTATGAAGGCTCCACGGTAATCGCTCGCTCCGGCCCTTTGTTACGGTGCATCCGTGTAGAATAATGACGCTCGTGTCATTACTCTAATGTCTCATTCTGTCTTATCTTCAAGTACATAAGGCTATTGTTATAATAACGTAGAAACTAGAAACTAACAACCATTGTGGCTGTTTAATTCTACGAAGTTAATATGACAAATGCAGATATTAAACACATTCAAATGTGTTCGAACTTAAATATCTCTGT
Organism: Lapara coniferarum; assembly: GCA_949316025.1. Taxonomy (NCBI): domain Eukaryota; kingdom Metazoa; phylum Arthropoda; class Insecta; order Lepidoptera; family Sphingidae; genus Lapara; species Lapara coniferarum. The sequence continues at coordinate 6,025,293 of OX438919.1, read as the reverse complement.
ATGTTTTGTCATGAGAAATTATAATTTCATATTTTAGTTACGGTAGACTAAGGAACCTGTGCAAGACAAAACAAGATGCACAGATAGCGACTATTCATGTTAAATCCAACCGTGAAACGAGTTTTGTTGGCGCCTCCAGGCTGAATTAAATGTTCAGTCTAACGCAGATCTATGAAGTGAGGCGTACGGTGACTTTCGTATAGTACTAAGGAGTTGCTTCATGGAACAATGGCTTGCTGGTCGTCCCTATCGAGCTACGCCTTTAATAATTCGTTTGATCGTTAAAATAGACGAAAATGTGTCGCTTTGTTAGATCCCTTTCTATTTAGAGACGTATAGAATATCTATGCAAGTTATTTTTGTTGCTTGTGCCGGTTACGCATTGATATATTGGTTTTTTAATACATCAATGCGGTTACGAATGCGATTCTACGTTTTAATCACAGCTGTAGGATGTTTTTGGCGTTTTTGATTTTGTTTTATTACACACATTCACAATTTTATTCCATAGGCATAGGCAGACTTTTGAATGCTGTAAGTTAAGATCCCGATACCTACACTACTTTTACCTCTATGAGATTCGATTCAGGGGCGGTTGCGGACGACAACTTAGACGTGAGTCAGAGGAAGCCCGCAGCCGTCCCTAATGAGCCGAAGATGGCCATGTAAAAAAAAAAAATGAGATTCGATTCAAAACTCCAGTTTCTATATTTTTCATTCTCGTCGTAATAACTCAAACGGGTTCATTTTCCTCCAGGTATCCTAATCCTAATTCAAACGCACTGGACCAAACCTTAAATCCAAATTAATGCATAAAGTCTTCGATTAGGTGAAAGTATATAAATGTAAAGCTGTAATAATCCATACGTAAGTTATATATAATATACAAACTTCCATCGGAGATTTCAATGTCATGAAGCATCTAATTTAATTGCTCTTTAAAATTCAAAGGTTACGGTCAAAGGTCGAGATTTATTTATTATGTAGACAAGAATTCTGAGCTGAGAAAAGTTTCAGGATCAGGGCAGATTTAATTTATAAAAGTTTACGGTTACTGGGACTTTGCCGAGCCCATCAAACGTAGGTAGGATTGAAACTGCGACCGTCCACGCCAGCCATTAAGAAAGTAAAAACTTAATAATCTCTAGATAGCCGAATTGCGCAATTTCGTCTCGTAACGATGTACCCGGAGATAGCTTGGGCTAAAAAGTTAATAAATGAAAAGGTCCTTCTTATTTAATTATGTACAATGCCGTAGCCATTAGGAGGGGTATTTAGTAAATTTCGTTATTTATTTCCCGAAGTACTCAATACCTATATTTATAATAAATGGAACCGTAATTTAATGGTTGAAGGTATATTTTTTACTAAAATTAGTGCTTCCCAGAAAACTAATCGATAAGTTCGTTTATTGTGTTTCACAGAAAAAGTAAAGTTTAGAAAACGTAAAATATGTCCTACTATTGTATCAAAAGCAAATAAATAATAGGGTAGTTGACTAAATTTTTTTTTTAAATACAATTATGAAGAATTTGTGCAATCCAAAATCTAATGGCAATCTAATCTAATCTAATCAAGCTTTGAAATTTGGTGGAAGGGCTAGTTGCCAAATAACAGCATTACTAGGCTGTGACGTCGGCAATAACGCTGCGTGCGTACGAAAGAGATAGCGCGATATCACCTCCACGCTTTTGCTCACAAGAACATTTCAAAATTGAATACATTACCTTTATTTAAAAAAAAGTAACAACTATTACCTTTATTATTAACTTTATTTTTAAATGATTACACAGATGAATTTCTTTTTCGTATTATTTTCTGTTACTTCGAAATTCTTTTGGAGAATTTCTTAGAATGCTGGTTACCTCACCATGTTTTCCTTCAACGTTAATGCAAGCGATAATAATTCAAAAAGAAAACCTACGGATATTCATCTCGACAGGCCCTCCACTCCTATCTAGACTATCGCCGCCATATATATATATACTCCATTGTCCAGTTTACTGCATAATAAAAACCCTCCTACACGCATGTGGAGTATTTTTTTAGGTGTTTCCGTGAAAGATAAAAAATCTACGGTTACACCCGAATCGTATACAGACGCACCAAAACTGTACGGGCAAAGCTATCCACCACTCAGCTCAGCTGACCTGTCCATAAAGGAGCCTTAGTTTACCTTTAGTTGCATTATTGTACGGTTAAACGGTAACTTAAATAAATTTGCGCAATTTGACTATACTATTTGTAATTGGAATACGATTATGTCTGCTAAAGTGGATATGAGAGCTATAATGTGTAACGTGGTGTAGTAATCTATATTAATATTATAAAGCTGAAGAGCTTGTTTGAACGCGCTAATCTCAGGAACTACTGAACCGATTTTGAAAATTCTTTGATTAATAGGAAGCTACTTTACTCCTGAGTGCTATAGGATACTTTTTATCCCGGAAAACTCTTTCACGTGGGCGAAGCCGCGAGCAGAAGTCTATTATACTATACTGATATAGTTTATCAATTATTCTTCGCTTTAACGGCGAAGGAAAACATCGTGCGGACTATATACTTAAGAATTCTCCAAAAATAATTTTTAGCATATTATGTAAAGTCCACTAACTTCATTAGACCAGTGTGGTGGATTAACGACTAAACCTTGTCAGTAGAAGTGGAGTCAGAAGACCCGTGAGCGGCAGTGGGCAGTATATATTACAGGGCTGGCATTCTTATTAACAGATATTATAAAGGAAGAGGATTTATAAGTTTGGATGAAAGGTGTTATGTAAAACTACTGAGATGCTTTCACAAATCATTGTTAATTATCCCTAGCTACGTTTTATACAAGGAATTGATTTTATTTCCGAAATGGACTTAAATGCAGACAGAAGATAATCCTATTATTAAGAAGAGCTAAATTCTGTTTTAATTGCTAAATCTTGCTATTATTATAAATATTTGGGTGTTAGAAGAAACATAGAAAGCTCTAATTGATTTTTTATGGAATTTGATGCACATAGAGACCAATTACTACTTCACCTTTTATCTCAAAGTGCACAGTGAGGCTATTGGAACGAAGTTCCTTATCGCGCGTTGTGAAAGGGGGCTAGACGGAAAAAAATCTTACGAAAACGACACTTTTATACTTGCCCTGTGGAACCAGCCAGTAACAATAAAGAACTGGCCGTAAAAGTGACATTCGAAATTTAAATAAAAAAGACAATTTAAATCTTAGAGTAAGTATAACTACTTAAACATACTCTAAGATTTAAATGCTTTTTAGAGTAGTTTTTTTTTGTGATGTTCGTGATTCGATGACATATCTATTGTGTAGGTAGAAGTAAATGTTTTCATTGATGTGGTAACGTTTTAATGCAATATACAATTATTATTATAACTTAAAAGAAATAAAATTTTATTAAAATTTCTTCACTAATTAATCGAAAACAACTTCGTTCCATCCGGGTGTCCCTTGCCACCTCTTGATTTTTTATTAATTAAAAAAGGGTCTCAACAGGCAGAGCTATGAGCAAACCTAGCCACTATCTTATTTACGAATGCATGTTCACAAGTCCTAAGTATATTACGCAAACAAGACCACCCAGAATATGTTATTTATAGAGAAACGAGCAGATAGCTGCAATCACGTTGACTTTGAACTAAGCTGATTCCGCGGCTTCGACACCAAGGTGTGAAGACCTGCAAGTGACCACTTACCAGTGTATTTCCGCGCTGTTTTCCTTTGGCTTGTCCGTTACGTAATTTGTACTAAGGTTAGTATCGACTACTGTCTTTCAACATGTATTTAATTAACAGAGGTGCCAGATAGATGGTGGTCCACGTCGCCAATATTTTGAAGACACACATATATATATATATATATATTCGTAATCACCGTTAAAAAATTTAATTTGATACCACACTCGATGTATTTTGAAAACATTATTTTGTTTGAGAATACTTTTTGCGGCCAAAAATCCTTAATTTTCTGTTTTTTTTTCATTTTAATGTAGGTACCCAGTGTCACTCTCACGGCTAAGACAAATCTATTGACACCACTCACATCGTAGTCGGGAAAAAAACATCTAACATTTATTTTGTTCGTATAATAATCCTTAATATAATATTATAAATGCAAAAGTTACTATCTGTCTGTCTGTCTGTCGCGCTTTCACACCAAAACTACCGAACCCATTTAAATGAGATTTGATACATAGATAGTCTAGAGCCTGAGGCTACTTTTTATCCCGGGAAAACATAAAGCGGGACTTTTATCCCGGAAACACTTTTTACGCGGGCCGCGAGCAAAAGCTATATAGAATAATTTCAATGTTCGATCAATTTCTTATGCGTAATAATTGTTGATGTCTCGCGTAGGACATTGTCAATAAGGATTGTATTGGTGTGATAAATTGTGCATAAATCATTAAATTGTCTATCTATATAACAGTAGAATTGGCTTATATAACGCAGTTTTTTCTCTGTGGTTTTATCGGAGCTTGCGTCGATTTGTAATCTGTGTATTCGAGCAATAATTGTTTTTATTTATGGCTTCTCAAACAATGATACTTTAGCGTGAATAAATATGAAAATTTAAAATAAATTATGTTAATCAAATTCTTAAAGTTGCTTTTTGTGTACCAAAATTTAAGTCCCTAATAAAATTTTATGACAACAAGTACGCTCTTGTTTAATATCTATTGTAGCTCTATTTTCAAATACATATTCAATTACAATTATTATAATATACTCTGAAGATGTTACATGTCAATAATTCTTACTTCCACAATCTTGTGTGTTAAACACACGACTATTATAAATTATATTTTAGACGTAGCAATTATGTACATAAATACGTGATTGAAAAACTTTGGCAATGGTTGGAAACGGCGAAACTCATAACATTCATCGTCAATATGATAAAAGACAATTCCAGGTTGTTTTAAGTATCTCAACTGAAACCAGGGCAGCAGGGCCGGAATATGAACATATGGATAATTTCAAGTTTTTAAATAAATCCAATATTAATATTGGATTCAAATGATTTAAAATGGTAACACGTTAAAATTGTTTCACATAATAACTAGTGAATGTGTGTTTTTCTTTTTCATTCATAATGCAGTTGTTATCAAAGAGAATGACATAGATGCAGAGAGAGAATTGTTCAATTTATTACTATATTAATAAAAAAAAATATTTTGAGCTGTAGCTCGATGTAGGAATTTTTTGCCAAAAAATGGTTCAAATCACCACCAACCGGCAAGCCACGCTGTTAAATATTCTTCGCTGGTAGGAGTGCCATAAAAATAGAAAATTAATGCTATTGAACGAGTCTTGCTACTGTATTAATACAATTACCTTTCTTTCCAGGCGACGTGCAGTTGCTCTTGTTGGAGGGGGATTTCGTCTCAGCCGCTGCCATCTTCTCTTTCTCGGAAGCCATGTTGCGTTCTAGCACTAACCGGTGAAGTCCAAATTTACGACACAATCGCACCGCCGCTCATAACTACACAGTGACAGAGTTTACGTAAACCGCGCCCAGCTTCCTCCACGGTCAATCGATAATGAACGATGAGTGATTTTAGATCATTAACGCAAATAGCCGTTGACTTTTACTAGGAATAACTAAACCAAACACGGATCTGGCTAGCTTTATACGCAAAATATTTGTTTATAGTAAACAGCGATGCGGTTCAAACGCTTCCTAATGTTTGTCAGGCTGGTTTCAAGGTACTTTTATGTCGCGCGTCTACGTGATGTATTAATTGCAGCTAGATCACGATTTGCAATTACATGGGCATAAGTCGATTCCACAATTAGTTTGTAATAATGAAATAGTTAGTGTCAGGTAATTGTATAGTAAATACGCAATAATTAACAAGTTGGGACGGAGGTCATTAATATTTGTAATGTAATTTACTACGGCGTCTTGTATTGTCAGACTTGAAATGCGAATGAGACGTACTAATGTCATACATTTTCCGTGTCCGTGTTGAGATTCCGTGTCTATTTTAGTTTTTATATTATAAATGTAAGAGCATCTTTGCGTATCTCTTCTAGCACATTAGATATGCCACGTCACGGCCTAATTTATTTATTAATTGTTGATATAAAATAATCACTTAACTTACTGTTAGTATTATTTGTTAATTAGTTGAACGGAATTTTGTATATTTTGAAGGGTTCTATCGCCCGATACCCTAGTCTGTAATTAATTTTAAAAAATGTTTTGGAAATCAATATAAAGTTTTGAATGGAATTACTCGATAGTGGATTTAGTGTTATAGCTTTATTAGTGAGAAACTAAAGCAGATGTATAAAAGTTTTTAGAAAAAAAAAGTTTTTGGTTGATTTTAAAACATGGGTTATTAATGTACTGTAGCTAGCGATAATTACAAAGACTTTAATCCTACAGTGTGGTTACTGACACAACACGTAAAGCCGATGGTTCTGCGCCTAATCTCTCTCCGGTCATGTCAGATTGTTGACTCACCGGACTGTAGGATTGAAGGAATAGCCAGTGCATATGTGTATTGCGCACACACTAGCGCACTATAATATTATCTCCTTCGTACCTGGCTGATTTCCGTTGAGATTGGCCGCCGCGACCGATATCGGCTAGGAAGGAGTTACTGACACAACGATGTAGGAGTAACATTGAGAAGTAAAAACGTAATCCTCCTAGCCAGTTTCAGCCATGGTGGCCAACTCAACAGAGATCAGCCAGGTACGCAGGAGATATTATAGTGCACAAGTGTGTGCCCAAAACACAGGTGCACTCGCTATTCCTTCACTCTCATAGTCCAGTGAGACGGCAATCCAACATGACCAAAGAGAGATCAGGCGCAGGACCAAGGGCTTTACGTGCTTCCCGAGTTACGGCGCTATCACACCGCCAACTTCCTAACTCCGAGCTGCGACTGGGTAATTTTTAAGATGGAAAAACCCAGTCAAAATATTTTTTGCTCGACCTGGGATTCGAACCCAGGACCTCAGCGCGCAAATCGTACTTGTAACGCGTACGCAATATAACTACGACACCGAGGCAGCCATATTGAGGAGTATACTATAATAGTATATAAATGATTAGCCCTGTCAGGATTAAGTGCTTCTCGAACTGTCTACATAGTGTTGGATGACAGTATCGTGGCTGTAGCACGGCAGTCGCTGTATAAAATACCTTGCGACGGCAGCACTGGTCATTGTCTTGCTATTCTTTGTCGTTAATTTATAAACGCCCTTAAATTAGCATCTGCTCGAATATTTAGATGGTTTTTTTTTTTTTAAATGGCCATCTTCGGCTCATTAGGGACGGCTGCGGGCTTCCTCCGACTCACGTCTAAGTTGTCGTCCGCAACCGCCCCTGCGCGTACCGCGTTTTTGCGGTCCTTTGCCTGTTGCGGGGGCTCAGAAGCCCCCGAAACACCGTGCCGTGTCCACCTTTTGGTGTCCGAGGCAGCGTGAGACACGCTGCCTCGGACATGTCCATCACGGGGGCCACAGAAGTTGGCTAGACTAATGGGTGGGCGGCACGTCCCGCCCACCCGTGACCCCCGGAGGCCCCTAATAGTCGCCTTTTACGACAGGCAGGGGATACCGTGGTGGAATTCTCCAAACGCCCCCAATCCACAGGGCGGGAGACGTCGGTCAGTCGTCCACCCGACGCCTCCTACGTCTCGTCTGGCGGCGGGAGGGATCACCACTGCGCTGGCGATCCCTCTCGGCACTCTCCTTCCGCGAGAGGACCGCCTCGCAGAAGTGGGCCACCGCCTGCCAGGCCTCCCGACCGCCGACCATGGAAGCGACCACGGCCGGCAGCGAGAGGTCTTCTCCGACGACTGTTCTGAGAGCGCTGCGCTCCTCATCCCAGGCTGGACAACACTCCAACGTATGTTGGGCCGTGTCCATTGGGCAGTTGTCACAATAGTGACACACGGCCGACTCCTCTACACCTACCACCCGAAACAGGAACTCACCGAAGCAGCCATGCCCGGTGAGCACCTGCGTCAGGCGGTATGTTGCCGCTCCGTGGCGCCTGTCCAGCCATTCGGCAAAGACAGGACGCACTGCCTCTACGACCCGGTGCCCCCACGACGGGGCCTCCAGCCTGAGACGCCACTCCTCCACGGCGGCTCGCCGTAAGGCGGCCCTCTTGGCCTCCACCTCCTTCAGGGCCGGACGCTCCCCGCGACTGAACGCCTCGAATATTTAGATGGTAAAGATGAGGAATCAAGAAAATGATGCAGAAACTAGAATGTTAGGATTGTACCAGCGTGAAAGCAATGAAGATGATGTCGGTTCTCATTTCTCTATGGCTATTATCTGCTATACATGTCTTTTTTATCTTGTAGGATGTCTGTTCGTTTTTACGCTTTGTCTTTTAGCTAGATAAGATTTTGTATTGAAGAGTGTGACCTCGTCCTATGTGGTATCAGGTACTCGCTGTACACGGAACTTGATTTCGAATGTTCGAAGAATTGATGTGACGTCAATGATAACGCATTGATGTACTTATTGGGTACTTTTTTTATACATTATAAACTCTTTGTTTTGTCAATAACTTGCATGTATATAGTTTTTACCAATTACAAACAAAGAAAAATAGATAATAAGGAAGTTTGTAAAATTGATAATTTTGAATATAATAACTAATTAAAACTATACTTGATACTTGAAAAGTGTTTCAAAATATGATTCCAAATGTACAATATGTTATGGTATGCTTATAAATTACATGTTTGCAAATTATCCAACTAAGCTATATCCACTAATTAATTAAATGGTAATGGTGTATGCACTTGCATCAACGTTTTTGTATGATTAATGTGTGCAGCGTTAATTGATTGAAATAAATATAGTTGTTCCTAATGTGGCTCGGTCGCCGTCGAAAGTGAAAATGACAGTCTATTTTAGCTCGCGTACTATTTGAGTTTCATTGTCTCGCCAAAGCCAATGCGGCTTTGTTGTTCAAACTTATTGTTACTGTTCGATAGCTTAGTTATAGTTTATTGTACGCAGCATGAATTGAATCATTGTAATCGTTAATGTAGTATGGATTGACGTAATTAACTGCTTAGAAGTCATTTATAAAGTCATTTCACCTAAAAAAAAAAACGTTTATTCTACAATGAAAGTGAAACGATGTGAATGCAAAGTTATGAATGAATAATTTATATACCACTACTAAATAACATTATACTATTAAGTGAAGGACATGGAATTTCAAACTTCTATTTGTAATCGCACAATTGAGTCGCGTAACGATATCGGATAGTGAATGTGAACTTTGCCTTCTTAGATATAAGGTCGCTATTTCTTTATACTTAATGGTCGTGAAAACTACGATTCGACGGCAAGCGGTCGTAGAGACGAGGTTATGTGTGCGTAGCAGAGTCCGTAGCCATGAAATACACTGTCTTGAAAGCATAAATTGGTGTAGTATTAATACATAATTTTTTTATCGTTTAGGTACCGTAAGTATCGCTCGGTGACAAAGTGAGCACCTGTGACGCGCGGATAATGATGAGCGCGTCACGAGCGCCGCGGCGTGATGAGGAGCAGAGCGGACTGCAGCCATTCACACACGTAACCTGTCGATATGTACGCACGATATCGGTGCCGTTACGTAAGCCACGACCATAACCTGCAACACTGTCGATTGTTATTGTTGTTGGCGCGAGAGGTGCCGGGCGCGTGCAGCTCAGGGCGGCTACGACGAGCGGCGACAGCGCGCGCCGTGCTCGGAGCGAGGCGCGAGGTCGCGTGCGGCGCGCGGTCGGACAGGATCGCGCGGGATGAGGCCCGGCTCGCCGGAGGCTGCGGCCCGGGCGGGATCGATGCGGGCGGCGGGCGGCGGCGGAGTGCAGCAGCTGGGAGGCTGCGCCGCGCCCGCCCCCGCCCCCGCCCCGCGCCCCGCACACCGGTGCCATCCCGAGCCGCCCGCTCCGCCGCGCACCGCCCGCGCCGCGCACGCGCCCGCCAGCTCGCGAGCCCGCCGCGCCGCCGCGCCGTCGCCGCCACTGCCATCGCCGCCGCCGGCCGTCGTTTCAATTCCCTCTTCATCTTGTACTGATTTACGATGTACGTACTATCTTAAAATCATATTTTTATCTAACTCTGTGATTGGCATCGGGTATCTATAAGTCACATCTCGTTAAAAATAAGCTCTCGAGGCCGCGACAATTTTCTCCTGTTTTTGTATTTGTACTTTTTAACAGGAACGAATGATAACCGATCAACCAAGTTTTTTAATTTCACTTTTGGTTTTAGCAGTGCACAGAGATTTTGTGAATAATTTCGTTTAAGTCGAGTCGGATAGGATTGCTATATCCACAGAGCACGTAACAAAATAAGTCGGGAATACATTTCGCTCGTAGTAGAAATTGTAATCAAATGATATGTAAATCTCGCCACTATGTATTCAGCCACAGGCGTAGCGGTATGATTAAGCTTATCTAGAGTTATTGGTTCACGTCGGCTGTGTTTGAATGAAGGCGTAAAGAAACAAAAGATGATTTCTTCTTCCAAACTAATCACACGCGACTCTGCTTATACCAACACCGACCACAGCATAATAAAACACTGATTATCACAATAGTATTTTCGGGTGTAGTTTATAAATACATTTTAGCAATAAACTTAAGTGCTATAGCCTGCTGGGAATGGAACGGTTAACCGAGACAAAGGTCCACAATTTCAAACCCAAGGCACACACTTTTCGCAGTTACGTGTGTATTGTTTATTAATTATACTTCACTCTGATGGTGAATTCCGCATCGTGAATAAATCCCATAACTGAGAATAACCTATAAATATCCAAAGTTATGTGAAGTCAGCCAACCCGAAGGCCACCGCGGGTTTTGGTTGGTATGCCAGTGTAGGGTGTATATAGTGTTAGGGACTCGGTCCAATGTTCACTCGGATGATGCTATACTCCCGAGTGTCGACATTGGGCTGTAAGACTGTGTGAAACCAACATAACCGTTCCACTCACCCCCCAGTGGTGGTAGCGATAATGGGTTTTTCCCCGCGAAAAAAATAAAATAAAAAGCCAACCCGCACTAGGCCAGCGTGGTGGACTAAGGCCTAAACCCATCAGTACAAGAGGAGGCCTGTTTCCACCACTGGGATTAGTATATATCAGAGTATTAGACGGCTCTCATCTTACCCTGATTTACGATATGCCTCTACCCTTATGGGCCTGGCAGAAAGTTGGTAAGCCGCATGATATATGAATCTTCTCGCCATTCTACTGTTTCATTACTCCTTCTTAAATGTTGGCGATGTGTGTATGTTCATATAGGGAGTTGATTACTAATAGTAAATCCACCTTATTACCTGTCTTCATAAAATTATTCTTCAATTATACTCATAAAAATATGTACAAAGCCAATGATCATATTATATCGCAGTAGGAAAAAACCACTACGCTACTGTTTTTCTCAGCGAGACGTTGAAGAGTCTCAGAATGTCTTCAGATGTCGATAGGCGCACCGCAGCGTGTCTTATCGGGTTTAATGAAGGCTGCCTTGTTCTTAAATCTCGTTTGAAAGCCGCGGCTACAATTTATGAAAGGTACGAGAGCCGTGACTGAGTACTTTCGCGTCTTCGAGTGTTTGAACTCGGTTTTCAGCGGTGTATCGATAATTCCTATAAACTGTGGTTTATTGATGACTGATATACATATATATGGTTGATATTGGCGATTGAGGTGGATAATAGTCCAGTTGGGAATGGAACGGTCTGCCGAGATTGTCCGTAGGTTCAAAACCCAAGGCACAATCCTCTGATTTATCGAAGTTACATGTATATTGTTTATCAATTATCGTTCGACTTAACAGTGAAGGAAAACCTCGTGACTTGCGTGTCTCCGTGTTCTCCATAAGAACGTCAAGGGAAGGGGAATTCTGCAAAACCACTTTACGCCAACGTAGTGGACAAAGGCCTAAATAGTAGTAGATAAGCCCCATGCTCTACAGTGGGCGGTATATAATACAGGGGCCGTAGCCAAGACGCCTTTCTACAATAAACAAAACAAACTCTTTTGTTTTTTTTTGTTTTCTTTTAGAAAACAAAAATACAGTCAAGTACGAGTTGGACTCGCGTACCGAGCGTTCCGTACAAACTTGTAGGTAAAGTATCTAAGTGTTTAAGTTCAATAGTTTGCCGAAATTAATTTATGAATTTTAATAAATTTGTAAATTCACTGGTTTTTCTAATTAGGTTTAGGTTAGGTTTTCTAATTTGCGGTTTTTAGATGTTTTTCTTTACATGACGTGCTGTAAGATCTTGCTTCTTGACAGACATACAGACGAACAACAAAGTGATTCTATAAGGGTTCCTTTTTCCTTTTGAGGTCCGGAACCCTAAAAATGTATGGGAATGACATATTTTAGCGATACGAGAAAACCACATCAATATCCTCGAATGTTGAATTTAATCAAAGGCAATATAGCCTACTTCTAACATGCAAATAAAACGAAAGTAATATGACCCTCTTAACAGTAATAAAGATACAGTTGCAAAGCAAGTTTCAGAATATTGTTTTGTATGTTTATTTCCACAAGGCACGGCTGCTCGGTTATTACTGTACCGACAAAGGAATTTCATTTCACAAACTAATTTAGTTTTAAATCTGTAAGACTCAACGCTTTGAAACTTTAAATTAAGCTTTTATTTTATCTTCGCTAAATTTTTAAATACATTTCGCTGTAATAATTATGGCCAGAGTAGCCAACAGGGATAATATCCATGAACATTGTGTTATGCATGGAATGAATCGTCAGGGCCGCGCCGACACAAGACAGCGCCTGTGTGCGAAATCTATGGAGCGCCTCAGATTTTTGTCGTCTTGTATTGACATTCATATTTTTTATCAATCAACGTAAAACTTTCTTGCCCCATTGTGGAGCGCAGATATTTTTTTCATAAGTTTTAATTAAGAAAGTGACCTTTTGTAAATCGTTTGTAATAAGATATCATGCAGTTGGCTATCGTAGCGACTGCGGCGGTTCTTATGATTTTAGCACATAACTCATATACATTGGGGTCAAAATTCAAGTAGTTTAAAATTTTAACCACAAGCGTGAGTATTGTCTTAGGAGACTTGTACCTACTTTCTTACCTACTCAACTATAAAGAATGCGTAGTATAACAAATATAATTTCAATAATTAACGTTGGCATGTTATGTGTGTGCGCCGCACACTTCGCACACAGGGACGGCGAGGCCCTGGGAATCGTAGAGCTTTTAAAAAATTTACGGCCCTATTTAAAAAGTTTAAAGACCTATTTTATAACTTTACCAGACTACGGATGAAACAATCCAGCCATAAAGATAGCTTTGGTATCAGGCGGTAATCGCCTTGAAGTTAGTTGACCACGTGCTTGATTCCCAGTAATATTCTATAGAAAAACGGAAAGCTTTTCAGTGGGGCTAGGACGTGAAAATAAAACACGATGCGTCTCCGCTTCGTTTTATTGTCATTGGTTGAGTGACTGACGTATCGGTCTCTGGATCAAGCACAAACATCAAAATACCGATACGTCAGTCACTCAACCAATGACAATAACACGAAGCGGAGACGCAACGTGTCTTTTTTTCACGTCCTAGCCCCACAGGATAGTGATTGTTTTTGATAACAAAGTGTAGTACGTGGGTAGTAGTTTCGAGTTCGTAAGTACGAAACCTAATAGACAAGAATGAGGGTAAATAATTATCAATTTCTCGGATGTCGCTTCTAGTAAGCTTTGACTAGACTGACGTTATTTGTAATTTTATTTGTGTCTCACTATTTATTTAAATAAGAGGTGATACCTACTTCATCCTACTATAATATTCTGGGTACCTACTTACCCAGGAATCACTATCGATTAACGCTTAGGACACACTCGTGGACAGCAAAATTTTAGGTATTTAGAGATAATTTCGACGAAATAACTTAATGCGCAGAGTTTCATTGATTCAATGCAGACCATTCAAATGCGCCGGCCGTTCGTTGAACTCCTAGCTGGGTTTTGAGAGATACATACATAAAAATTACGCCTTTTTCCTTTTCATCACACCCACATTTCGCGAGCTATGTTAAGTCCCATGTAATAGGAGGGATGCCTATTGCTATTCACCGGGTACTTTTCCAGACTCCAGGCTGATACTGAATAGAAAAACTTTATCACTTTGCCCGACCCGGGGATCGAACCCGAGACCTCAGCTTTGCAGTCGTACTGTAATACAACTACGCCACCGAGGCAGGCGAAGTAATTTGTAGACAGAAGAGATAGCTGTCTGTGCACCTCTTCTAATGCAACTAGCCCTGTATTATATATTGCCCACTGCTGAGCACGGGCCTCCTCTACTACTGAGAGGGGTTAGGTCTTAGTCCACCACGTTGGCCTAGTGCGGGTTGGCAGACTATACATAGTCTCGAAATTCTTATGGATAATTCTCAGGTATGTAGGTTTCCTCACAATGTTTTCCTTCACCGTTAAAGTGAATGATAATATTGATAAACAATACACATGTATCTCTTACAAACTGTCTTATATATTGTTTTGGTGGCTATATACAGAGCTTAAAAGTGTGCCCACTGTATGTCTACATACTCTATTGGTGGCCTTATTAGAATTTCAATACAGGAACTTCTGATACGTTAAAATGAAATGCAATCATTTATTGAATCTGTGAAAATTATACATTATTTCGATTCCGTCAATATTAACTCTACCACCAGTTCGGAAAGCAGTGCCCACCATAGAAGAACGGACGAGAAACTCTACTGTTGCTGTTGCACCTACGCATACAAGCACAAAATCTTAGCGACACCTTTCGTTCTTCATATCAGTACGTATAGTGAGTCAATTGAACTGACATTGTTACGTGACGACACTGGCTTCCGCGCCCCGTGTCGTCGTAAACATATATTGGTATTTTATTGGGCCTGGAGCAGATGGGACAGCCGATAAAGGACATGAACGACGTGTTTAACTTCCTACTAAAGTACTTATATTACTCGTATTAAAATCTCATAAATGTAGATGGTGATGGGATGTGACTGGAGAAAGTGCTTCAATGTGTACGTTCGAAGTCGACGGTTGCTATGGTCATTAGCTTAAGGGTGCCTATAGCCAAATGTTTCTACTTATTCGATCTTTTTACCTTTGGCTGCGTTGTTATTTTTTCTATCACTGAATGACTGCGTGAGTCACTCGCTGAACGCCGTAACCGTACCCGAACTTAACATAACAAGTATCGCAGACAAGGTTAACTCTATCGAATATTTAGGAAAACTCTTGCAAGTTGCAACGTGATTAGCGCGACACTGGCTCAGGTAATTACATAACGTAAAATTTACTCTTGTCTTATATGAGCACTTATGGGTTGCAGTGGTGATTGATTACCAGTTGGTCGTTCGCTAACCTTCTACCTCTCTCTTTTTGCAAGAGAACCCATATTGATAAGTGTTGGAGAAAACCTTTCCAATTACTTTTAAATCTAGTTTCATATAACTTTATTTATAAATGTAAAATGTAAAACGGAAAAGTTGTAAACAGAATAAAAGCAAACAAATAAAAAGATTGAATCTATCAAAATATAAGAAGTAGACAATAAAAAATGGCCTTCCGTCGCGCTATAGAAACTGCGACAATTCACAATGGGACGCAATCCTCGTTTGCTTAGGCCTGCGGGTCGTTGTGATGTACAATATGTTGAAATTTCAGTTCCGAATAATGTATAAAGATTTTCTGATATCGCTTACAATTGAACTGGAATTATTAATCTGACTTTGTATGCAAAAGACTTGGGAAAAAAAGAAAAAAAAATATTATATAAAGATTCAATGGACAATTGATGACAAAAAATTAAACCCGGAGTTTCTTTCTGCCTTTCTTCTTCGGGTAGTCATCGCTTAGGTAGCTAGTGAAAGGCTGGTAGGTTAGCTAGGTTACGATCTGTACTGTCCTCACCGGTGAGGATCGCGACCCGTGCCTCCCATTAATTTTAATAAAAAATATTCTTTTTTTATCTCTTTCCTGCCAGCCCGAGCTTGGCTTCATTATATTTAGTTTTCATTGATTTAGTTCCCTTTAAAAATGTCTTTAGTTATATAAGTGACTATTTGTAATAATAATAAAATTATTAATTGAATGTATCTTGACATATCATAAGTGCAACTATGTTCGCCTACGTGATGAATAAAGTTTTTTATTTTATTTATTATTGTTAGTTATTGTAAGATTAAATGTTAGTTCTGTTAAGTTATATTATGTCGACTACGCCAAAAAACCCGAAAGGGAGATAATAACTATAACTTTATTGTCTGTCCTTAAAGAGTTCAGTTAAAAGATCGCCATGAGAAGTAGAAAATGTACCTGAAATCTCTTTGGCTCACCGCACAAACAATATTATCAACTTTGCTGAAATAGAGCGTTTCTTTTATATAAAATTCATTTATTTATACCCCACAGGAAACACAAAAGGCTACGTTTCCGCTCAGTAAATAAACTGATCCGGTCGTTTATTTATCTAGCTGGACAAACGAATACGTCAGTAAATACTGTCCAACAAGAAAACAAGGAAAAAATTACATTTTTATTGTACGGAACCCAAAAGTGATCGAAACTGAAAATGGGATTGTAAACTTTTTCACCTGGCAACTTTGTTGGTTGTTACATTACGTTGTTATAGAGTTTTGTACTATTTCATATGTTTGTAAAATTTTCTTGACATTTATGGGTTTTTTTTAATACATCAATGCATTTATAGAGATAAAAAATTATATGACAGAGTTTTCACTGCCTCGGTGGCGTAGTTGTATTATGGTACGACTGCAATGCTGAGGTCTCGGGTTCGATCCCCGGGTCGGGCAAACTGATATTGAGTTTTTCTATTCAGTATCAGGTCGGAGTCTGGAATTTGTGCCCCATATGGCGATAGGCTCGCCCCCTATCACATCATGGGACGGAACAATGGTGAAAAGTGGGTGTACTAGTTGCGCCTCTGCCTACCCCTTCGGGGATAAAAGGCATGAGTGTATATGTAGGTATGTGTATGTCGGAGTTTACTAAATTCCAAATCAGATATTAACATTTTCCAAAAGCAGGCAGCGATCCATACGTCTATAATATTGAACAAAGTATTAGCGGATTCACTGTTCATACATGGGGAACAACG
Organism: Lapara coniferarum; assembly: GCA_949316025.1. Taxonomy (NCBI): domain Eukaryota; kingdom Metazoa; phylum Arthropoda; class Insecta; order Lepidoptera; family Sphingidae; genus Lapara; species Lapara coniferarum. The sequence goes on along the minus strand of OX438919.1, from coordinate 6,008,133 downwards.
GGGAGACAGAACCATTTTTTCCCTGAGGGTTTTAGGGCGGGTGGTCGGTTAATTCAAACAAAAAGCTCGAGTCAGAGAAAACTCTGAAAAACTCTTTCAAGATGAAAATTGTACAGTCCTACATTAAAAAATATGTATAAAACGTTACAAATAAACTAATAAGTTCAACTGGACATAACAAAATTGCATCATGACATAAAATCAGTGCCGGATTAGCCCATAAGAAAATTAAGCAATTGCTTAGGGCATCACGTCTTGCGGGGCACCAGAAACAGCACAAAAAAAAATGCTAGCACATAAAAGTAAGGCTGTTTGAAAATCCGCGCGATTAAAGACTGATGTTAGTTTACTTATGGTAGGGGGGCCCCATAGGCGTGAATTGCTTAGGGCATCAAGTTGTCTTAATCCGGCACTGCATAAAATGAATACAAGTTAAACACTTAAGCAGTTTAAATGAAAAGCAAACTAGTTCCCTTGTAGAATTAAGTTGTTAGTCGAAATGTTTTTGCTGGAAAGCAGGTGGGCGGGCGCTTAACGCGATCTGCCCAGAATAATTTACTAGATAAACGTAAGTCGTACTGTAACTGATACCCGTGGAGACCACATTACCCGTGGAGGAGAAGTAGATATATTTTAGTGGGATAATACTAGGAAATAATTCCGAAACATTTTCATTATTTCGTTTAGCATTAGTTTCGTCAGTTTTTTTATTGAGTAAGTTGAAGCTAGCTTCGGAATGATATTGTTTTTTGCTCTTGGTGTACAGTTAAAAATTATATATATATAAGTAACTAGCCTTTTGCCCGTGGCTTCGCCCGCGTTAATAAGTTTTTCCCGGGTTTTTAACCCGGGTACATAAAAACCTTCCCGTTGAATCACTCCATCTATTAAAAAAAACTGCATCAAAATCCGTTGCGTAGTTTTAAAGATCTAAGCATACATAGGGACATAGGTATAGACAGCGGGAAGCGACTTTGTTTTATACTATGTAGTTATTAATATCCAAAGAAAGAAAGAAGAAAAGAAAGAAAAAAACTTTATTTGGCCATTGTCTCTGGACCAGATGGCAGTAAGTGTTGGATACACATGGGAATACAAAAAAATGCAAAAATTAAAACTTAGAAAATACAGGTAAGTACTCACACACACACAAAAAAATAAAAAAATTTATAAATGAAAAAAAGTCCTACGGCATACCCATCTATACACCCCAACCATCCGTGTCCATAGTATGGCCAAAAAGGCCACAGGCTCAGCGTCCGCCAAGTGGGGTGGCCCACCTGACACTGATTTTCAGCCAGAGCCACAGGAGTGTCACACGAATGCCAGCAAAAAACAAAGATAATATAAAATAGGGTATTTACTTACATAAATAATAAAACAAAAAATATATATACACGCATACATGATTAAATAATTATAGTTTGTACTATAAAACTTAAAATATATTTACTTAAAAATATAAGAAGTAACGCCGCACCGGCCCGACCTCGGTGGGGCAGGCACGGGGGTGAGGCGGCGCGGACGCAACCGAGCCGAGTCCCGACAAATTGCGATAAACACAAACGGAACGACAGTTATTAATCCCCTCGTGACACTCGCGCCGCATCGCGCCGCGCCGTTCCTCATAGCTCAGAGAGGTGTACGCACACTGATATGCGAAGAAAAAAAAAATATATATCAATAATTTATACTAATATATGATTTCCAATGAAAGTTCTACGACCGATATAAATTGGCGACAAAGTAGGTAAGTATCATCGTATAATAGTAATCGAATTTTTGTAACTACTTTACCCCAGTGTAGTTGATAAATCATTTTAGCTTATTTAAAAATACATTTGCGGATCGGCGGTGAGTCGACAGCTGTACCTCTAAGGCTGTACCGATAACTGTACACGGAACAAAGACGAAGTCTAATGTTTACTCCAAGCTCGTCGCCACGCCATCGCCGCTGAATCAGATAGAGGTCTAGCCCATAAAGGTAAATTATATTTTAGTATACATAATAATAATATTATGAAAGCGTAACCCTCAACATAAACAAAATTATAGAGTAATAGTAATGTAAGAATTTAAAAAAAAAAAGAAATACAAGTACCCATACACAGACACACATAGTATATAATTCAATAATTAGTACCTCCGTCAAGTTATTTTATAATGTATATTTATCCAACTATGTCAATAGATAGGATAAGCTACAATGAAATGTATATATTCAGTACCGGTGATTTTTTTTAAGTATTTATTTTTAAATGACCTTAATTGCCAGAAGCCTGACGCGAGTCGGCTTTGCTGGCGACACCGGACTTTCGGGAAAACGCTTTAGGCGCTCGCAACCATTTAAATTAAGTGACCATGCTGAGGGCAACTGACGGGATATGAACCTCGGCTTAGGACGGTCACTGGTAGAGGATAAGACATCAACGATTAGTGGGGAAGGCTGGTGTTTAACCTAACCCTATCCATTGCTTTCGTCGGCACGCGGGTCGGAACTGTTAGGGGAGTCAGGGGGGGGGGGGGCGAGGTCCTCGGCGTGAGTTTTAAGAGCTCGTTCTTAGGACGGATGGCCAGAGTGATATCGTCCGCTGGATCGGTTAAGACTGAACGTGGCTGTCGAATTAGAAAAAGAAATTAAACATTGCCAAGCGCCCATTTTACTTGTTGTTCGAACATTTTAAATCTTTTTTTTCTCTGTGAATAAATATTTAATCTTACAAATAAACACAAAGCAGTAATAAAGCTTTGTTTACGGATCTACAAGGAAAACATTTAAAATTTTATTTATACATAAAGTGCTTTGGATTCTGAAAGCATTTGAAATATATTTTTCCACGGGAGGCGTCAGGGGATCGCGTTTTGAATAAAGATTAGACGAAAAACTTTATTTAAGGCGGTAAATCTTATTGATGACTCTGGGTGATAGATAGATTTCTATTCAGTTCGAGGACATTCATTAATGACAGATTTTAGTTGCTAAAAATTATCTGGCTGCCTCTATGGCGTAGTTGTATTACGGTACGATTGCAATGACGTCTTGGGTACGATTTCCGGGATAGGTAAAGTGATATTGGGTTTTCCGACGCCCGGTGGCGTAGTTGTATTACAGTACGACTGCAAAGCTGAGGTCTCGGGTTCGATCCCCGGGTCGGGCAAAGTGATATTGAGTTTTTCTATTCAGTATCAGCCCGGAGTCTGGAATTTCTGCCTGATATGGCGATAGGCTCGCCCCTTATCACATCATGGGACGGAATAACGGCGAAAAGTGGGTGCACTAGTTGCGTTTCTGCCTACCCCTTCGGGGATAACAGCCGTGAGTGTGTGTGTGTGTGTATCAGCCCGAACTCTGGAAATGTGCCTGCAGTAAATGGCGATATATCCGCACCCTATTACATGGGACCTATAATACCTGGCTAAATGTGGGTGTGATACACCTCTGACTACCCTAAAAAGGGAAAAGGCTTGATGCTATGTATGTATGTAATATTTTATGGCATCGAATGACGAGACGAACATGCCGTTCGTCTGATGGTAAGCGATACGACCACCCATATACAGTAGAAATGCCATCCAGCACCATGAGTTACAAACTACTGTGTGGCATTCCACTGCGCTCGTGTCTCATTATGTCCTGTAGTTACACTGGCTGCAATGACTTCCAAACCGAAACACAACAGTGCATGCACACTACTTCTCGGCGATAGAAATAGACATTGTGTACCCACCCAGACGGACTCTTGTAATTATAAGGAAAAATAATTAAAAGGAATTTAATTTCAGCGACATTGGACAGGCACTGGCGTCCAGCCAGTGTGTATGAGGATGGAGGTCACGACGCTCCGGCGGTCACTCACCCGTCAGTACCAACTGGGCGTGTCATCGCTCATAGAATCAACTATGATTGATTCAGTATTAAATGGCATATCTAATACTTAGGCGTTTTTTGTTACACAGAATCGTTAGAAGTACCAAGATGTTAAAAGAAAACATAATTCGAAGTTATAAAGTTCAGGTTCTTTATATTAAAAGCTTTTTGTATAATGACAAAGTTAAATTAGCATCAAGCTGGTAGCAAAGTCGAGTAACGCGGGAAAAAAAAAACGTTTTCCCGCCCAAATTCATATTTATTACGAGAAGCCCCGACCGCGGCATCGCGCTACATTACTTACGACCGGTACGGAGCTAGAACAAATTGACTAAACACAATTCATGAAATTAGGTTTCTCGCGTCCTTTATTATTATGTAAACGTGTTCGTTGGTGCTGTGTAAGAATTAAATTAGAACGAAATTATAAGGAACTGTCGTGTATAAGGTTACCGCACGCTTTTATCTTTCAAGATTTAGGCAGAAAGGTAGATATTGTATTAATTTAAGACGAAATTAAATAGGACTGTAGTATCATGTTATTTCATGTATTCATCTCTCAAGGGTTAGGTAGAGACGCAAATAATGTATCCATACTTCGCCAAACTTGTCTGTTACATGATGTGATGGCGTGACTGTGGTCATATCAGGCACAATGCTTTTGGGAACTTGTTTATTAATAAATGAAATGAAAATGTATGCCTTTTAATTACATTGCGCGCACGGAGATGTGTCAGATTTGGCATAATATAATTTAAATTATGTAAAATTGGTTAATTGCGACAAGTCATGATTTGAAGCCATGTATGCTGCCATTAGGTCAATGAGGAGAATTTTAGAAAAAATCCCACAAAAAATTTATAAGGATGTTTATCTTGGCATATATACTAATCATTGTGAGTTCCTTTGTTACAAATGGCACAGAAGATAGTAATGGTTCAGCTTATATTGTAATCTAACTGTAATAAGTTATTAAAAGTTATAATATTGTAATAATATCAGTTCGTCCATTGTTGGAGGCGTGACACGCGACGCGACGATGCGGAATTCTTGCACCAACTTTGAGGATATCTTAACTTGTTTGTATTTATTGTTCAGTTCTGGGAAGAAGTAATCGTTCTTTTGTATCATGGGTTCACTAACTGAATGAAAATACTTTAAAATAAATCTGAACAAAATCTCAAAGTTGTAGGAAAGAAAAGAGTTTCTTTCTTCCGTTGCGATTTTTATTTAGGTCAACAGATTTCTATGACCAAAACGAGGTTCACTAACGGCGGCATTTATAAAAAAAAAAAGAACATTATGACCAAAAACCTCATTACTTATTTATTAGTCCATAAATATCGTTATTAAATTCATAAACAAATTTATATTTGCAAAATTAATGTAACATTGAATCATAATATTCTATTCAGTGCGGCAGAATATTCCCGGAACGAAACACAACATTATCCGCAATAATTATATCAATATTGAGGAAGCCCCGGCTGTTATTAATTACGATTTGTGGAAGGCACGTCCGCTTAGAGCCACTTGCGTAATTATTCATGGAATAACTGACATGCACATAATCTAAATGAACTTTTTCAGAATCTACATTAGGAAATAGGTGTTTTGGTTGAATTTGTAGATTCTGAACATTATTTCAGCATCTATATTAGAAAACAGGTTATATGGCTGAATTCGTAGATTTTGGAACGGATGGTTGAATATTCAGTTGAATAGATTGTTCGTTTTATATTGCACTTAAAAGATGTTGTTAACAACTAAATCGCTTCTCATTCGGTGATATAAATTGCATCACCTCAGCGTAGTAGATGATCATGTAAACTTGATTGTGTTTCTTTGAATTGTTATGAAGTTTCAAAAGTAAGAGTATTTTAATGAACTTAAATAGGGAATCTATTGTTTTCTGTTTTGTTTTGCTACTTTTATATTTTGTTGTTTTCCTATATAATGGGACAGGGAAAAATTATTTTGCAAAATTAGCCGATTCACACAAAACAAATAACACGATTAACAGATTTTTCGAGATAATTCAGTATTGATCTGGGCATGCGATATGTAGTATATAAACTTGTAATAAAATGTCTTTGGCTGTACTACTTGTATCTGGCTTGTTTTGATGATATTAAAAAGGTTAAATTAAAAAAAAACAGAAACCGAATAGTAAAGTATTGTTTTCGGCATTTTTTCACTTATTTTTCTTTCTGTTAAAGCGAGTGAAACTCATGAAGAAAGTTGCACTTTAAAATATGATTATAAAAAAGAAAAAAAAATGCACCACAAATCTCAAAAACAAAATTGTGACGTTTATGAACCTAATGCTGTGTCATTAAGGGTGGCTCAAAATTGGTTTAAGCGTTTTCAATCCGGATATTTTGATATCGAAGATGCACCTCGCTCTGGTCGCACTGTTACGGACTAAGTGGACGCCATTTTTTTGAAAAATTTGAGCAAGATCGACATATCAGTAGTTACGGCATAGCTGGAGAACTGAGAATTGACCATAAAACAGATTTGACCCATTTGAAAAAAGCTGGGTACACAAAAAAGCTTGATATTTGGGTGCCACACGAACTCGTTGAAAGAAACCCATTGAACCGTATAGTCATTTGCGATTATTTATTGAGATGCAATGAAACCGAACCCTTTTTGAAAAGATTGATAGCTGGCGATGAAAAGTGTATCACGTGCGGAAAAGGTCGTGGTCAAAGGTCGGTCAGGCTTCACGGACGCTGTATGTATGGCGGGATTGGAAGGACATTGTTCGTTATGAGCTTTTACCGTTGGGGAGAGCCATCGATTCGGATCTCTACTGCCAACAACTAATGAGATTAAAGCCAGATGTTGAGAGAAAGTGGCTGGAATTGATCAATAGAAATAGTGTGGTCTTTCATCACGATGACACTAGACCACATGCATAGCCATTAGCCAATCAGCAAAAATTAAGAGTTTGGCTGGTAGATGTTAATGCATCCACCATATAGCCCTGACCTTGCATCTTTAGATTTTAACTTGTTTAGGTTTCTTCCGAATTCTTTAGGCAGTGTCAGGTTCACATCGAGAGAGGACTGCCAAACTACTAGTAGTGATTTTATCAGAAATCCCAAATTTCCTGCAACAACGGGTTCATGGCATTGGTAGCGACCTACAAGATGGCAGAAAGTCATCGAACGAAATGGCACATATATACTGAAATTAAATGTAAATAAGCTTTGAAAATAGAAGTTCGCAGCTCCGCCCGCGTGAAAAAGTTTTTCCAGGACAAAAATATTTTCCCGGGATAAAAAAATTTCATTTCCAAATCCGTTGAGTAGTTCCTGAGATTAGCGCGTTCAAACAAACAAACAAACACACAAACAAACTCTTCAGCTTTATAATATTAGTATAGATTATATTTTTTTTTCAGTTTTCCAATCCAACTTAATTAAATGTCATCTCGAGCTGATTTAATGTCGCAGATACGAAAATTCAGAAAAACGATAATTTTGTACCAGAGGTTCCCTCAGGGACACCGCGAGGGAGCGAAAAAAGGGATTCATTATTTTAATTATTTTTCTCAGAACGCGGTGGCGTTGACAAACCGTTTTTATATTATTTTCTGGTGTTACGTTAAGAGAAAAAGTTGAAATGTACTCTGCAATGGTGAAGGGTAGAGGTTCAAAAGCCGACGTTTTTTTTTATTGCTTGAATGACGTAACGAGCATGCCGTTCGCTTCATGGTTATCGATACGTCATACTACCACCCTGATACTACTAACAGACGATTAGATTTGGTATTATGCGACCAATTCGTCACGCGGTATACTATCTTCACGCCACACGATCGAACCGCACCATGCGATGCCCAGTTGTATCCACTTTAAAAGTGGGCATATACCATGCGATTTGGTACAGCCGAACCATTAAAACGGTATGCCATCGAACCATATCGCATCGTGTGGGGCACGGTTCGATGGACATTATTATTATTATTGTTGGTACGGCTGGTTCGATGGCTTGTCCATCAAACTTGGTTGGATACAACTGGACATCGCATGGTACGGTTCGATCGTGTGGCGTGAAGACTATACAGCGTGACGAATTGATCGCATGATACCAAATCTAATCGTCTGTTAGTAGTATTACATAGTAGCAACACCATTCAGCACGGTGACTTACAACGTAGGTACTGTGTGGCATTCCACTGCGCTCGTCATCCTGAAACATAAGATGTTAAATCTCATTATGACCAGTAGTTACACTGGCTACAATGTCCTTCAAACCGAAACACAATAATGCATGCACATCACTGCTTGACGGTAGAAATAAACATTGCGGTGGTATCCACCCAGACGGACTCTTACATATGAGAGTTCTACCACCAGTATATGAGAGTCTTACCACCAGTAGTAGCATTTACTAGAAGGCCAGACATACATTATTCTACCTCATAGTTTCTACATGGACCGCAGTTTATGTGGACTAACGTTTTATTTGTTATGACTTCGACAATAGGGGTCCAAAACAGTGTGCTTTCTTACAAGTTGGAACCAATCAAAAATTTCTCAGAATTTAATTAAAATCAGTATGTGGTTTTGGATAGTGGCGTATACGTCATGCGCGGCACATACTACAGTACATTAATTATTATTGTACTATGACGATAACTTTTCCCCCGGTGCAAGAAATACGTTCACAAAGTTTTATCGTAATCCGATAAAACTTCGATCCGTTCGCACACAATCAACGACATTCGGAACAATGCACTCAACGTTGCTAGTGTTATTTTTAATTACCATATTATTATTATTTTTTTCTTTTCTCGTTTTTTGTTCCTTTGTTTTGCTTTTTTGTTAATACTTTTGTAATTTGTAAATTGTGTGCAATGAATGTTTTATCATTATTATTAATCGTATGAACTGTATGGCAGTGCATAAAACACGAACAAACATAGATTTATATATTACATATTATTTACAATTAATGTACAGTTATAGAGAGTGGACGATAGCATAGTTAGAAATGGAACAGTCTGATGAGACCGATGTCCGCGGGTTCAAAACTTAAGGCATACACCTGTGAAATTTTGAAGTTATGTGATGTCTGCCAACCCGTACTAGGTTAGCGTGGTGGACTAAGGCCTAAACCCTCTCAGTAGTAGAGAAGGCCCGTGCTCAGCACTGGGCAGTATATAATACAGGGCTGGTATGGTATACAATTAAAGCATCTACTTGAAAACTTTGTAGTGTTATGCCGGTAGCAACAGTAGGTAAGTCGAACCTTCGCCACTGGTATTAGCTTTGATTCTAGAATAGATATAGAGAATCATATCATAGGACTTAAAAGATTTTGGCGTATTAATACTTACATAAAAACAAAGTTAGACCTTTAAAGTAAATGATAAAACTATGCTGCAGAATCTATTCTGCAAATTACAAATAAGGTTATTATTCCAGATGGCTGTTATAAAGTGTATACATATTGCTCACCTGTCGTACGTATTGTCTAGGGAAATTACTGTTGTGTAGCCTAGTCGGCAGTTACAAGGAAATCAGACTATGAGTTTACAAATAAGGTTCGGAATATGCATGATGATCTTTGCTAGTTATTCCGAAGTTTACTTGAATATAATGGAACTGAGTATAAGTAATCACACAGACACTCACTCATACACACACACACACACACACACACACACACACACACACACACACACACACACTCACGCCTGCTATCCCCGAAGGGGTAGGTAGAGGCCCAACTAGTGCACCCACTTTTCGCCGTTATTCTGTCCCATGATTCCCTCCTATCTCAATAGGGGGCGAGCCTATCGCCATATCGAGCACAAATTCCAGACTCCGGGCTGATACTGAATAGAAAAACTCAATATCACTGCCCGACCCGGGATCGAACCCGAGACCTCAGCTTTGCAGTCGTACTGTAATACAACTACGCCACCGAGGCAGTATAAGTAATGTGGGATTTAATTTATGATTAAGTTGAGATTTGATATTGTCAGACTTATAGTTTACGATGTTTTAATTTCATGAGAATTAATTACACTGTACTAGCAACGATAAAAAAATGATGTTTATCTGTGTTCTTAAATTAACGCATCTCAAAAGAAAATAAAAGAGTTATTTGAAGAGTTATCCTCGTTTACGTTTCATTGTCTCCTTCCCTGAATTTAGTATCGAATTTCAAGTATCAGAAAGCTCCACTTGCTTTAGCTGTTCCCCGATATTTTTCAAATATTCATGCAAGAACGAATATAAGCAAAACATCGTGTAATATGCACAACATTCCTTTCCATAATATCCGTCATCAAGGAGAAATATTGCGCACATTAGCGCCGTGATATGTTCGTGTGCACTGGCCTACTTACCGAAGAACAAACAACATGATTGTATGCCTCGAAGGCGGCGGTGCGAACACCGCCTAATATCTTTTAGACATACATTGTTTATTCTGTATGATTTGTTTCTTTCTAGTAGCGTATGAATATTACGATTCGATAAGGACTTGGGTGCGGACCGGGGCAAATAATTATCTAGGGTTGGAAATTAGCGATTGTATCGTATGGTGATTGATAGGCTTGCCCCTTTACCATAGTATAGAAATAATGTGCTTTTGGAATTCTCCAACTCGTTTGGTGATACAAGCGTGACCGTATATTATGAAGAGAAAGCTATGTAGAAAAATGGGCAATCAGGGCCACTTTTTGCCAGTATGTTTACTTCCCACGACGAGATAGGTAGCGGACCGATCGTCATATCGGGCAGATATTCCAGTCTTCGGGCTGGTACTAAGCAGGAAAACTCAATAATTTTGCACGACCCGGGGTCTTACAGCGGTGTCATACCCCACACGTAGAATGACTACTCCACCGAGAACTGAGGCAGTATTCAAACAATAGCCCTAATATAATTAAAAGCAAAATTCATCCATAAACTGAAACATAAAATTTTCACATTTCTGAGCCAATAGGTAACGGGAGGTTAGGCGGCAGAGTATGACGTCACGCGTCCGCTCCCGGGCTATCTTCAACATCCTGTCAGATAGCTGTCGTGTCGCGGCAAACACATTGGCATCTATATTCATGAGTCTGCGTAATTCCACTCAAACATTCGGGACAGCTTCATAAACTTTCTAGGGTTAAAAAAATAAATTAAATATTAGTTAGGGGATTTTCTCGCGGCTCCGCCTGATTATTTTTAAGGAATAAAATTCAGTGCAGATAACTATGAAATATCATCTATACATCAGTAGTAATTGCAAGCCTTGGCAAATCGGTTAATTTGTTTCGGGATTAACTCGAAGAAACGACAGATACCTTTTTAAAACGTGTCATTAGATTTAGTAAAGTGTAGCAACTGTAGGTATTTCAAATATTTTGGCATTTAAACAATATTATTTTATTTTACTACTTAGGTACACTGAATTTAGGTTTACAAATGCTGTTGTACCTACGAAACGTCTGAAGTATAAGAGGGTTAAAATAAATGATAATATAGCCATTGTCATACGTCGGCGCGGTATTTGAAATATTTATCGCTTTAGGTTGTAAGGTCTCATGGTCGGCTGGGGCTTAAATATGTGAAGAGGTAACACTTGAAAAGGCCAGTGTGTTCTCACGTAAAGAAATTTAAGTCTTGGTAAAGACAATAGTTGCAAGAACAATCTATGCTATTATTGGTTTCTGCAGTTTCTAAACAATGACTAGCGAGAATTTTTATAAATTTGTACAGCTCGACATTTTAACCGACGTCAAATAAGGAGGCTCTGTGTTCAACCCGTATGTATGACTGTATGTCCGCAATCCTCTCAAACTCCGCTGATCCGATTACAATACTCCTCCGGTTTTTCTTTTACAGCAATCAGTCGGCTGTCAAATGAAAAGCTACTATATTGATCATCATTTTGAGGTAATTTTTTATACAATATAATGTAATTTTGAAATTGTGTTATAATATGCATTATAGTAGACTGCCTCGTTGGCGTAGTTGTATTACAGTACGACTGCAAAGCTGAGGTCTAGGGTTCGATCCCCGGGTCGGGCAAAGTGATATTGAGTTTTTCTATTCAGTATCAGTCCGGAGTCTGGAATTTGTGTCCGAGATGGCGATAGGCTCGCCCCCTATCACATCATGGCACGGAATGTCAGCGAAAAGTGGGTGCACTAGTTGCGCCTCTGCCTACCCCTTCGGGGATAATAGGCGTGAGTGTATATGTATATGTATGTATTATAGTATCAAAGCTTTTTCCGTTTCAGGGGTAGGCAGAGGTGTATCACACTCACATTTCGCCAACGATGTTAGGTTATAATATGACGTGTAAATATTTCAGATATCGGTGTTGTGGTAAAGACGAAAGCCCTTTATATTACTAGTACTCACATCAAACTTGCACTTTAATGTAGTCAGACTACTGGAGCCATGAGCAAATGTTAGTCTATCATAAAATTTTCATAATTTTCCTTCAACAATTTTGCGTCATGATAATGTGAATCTCGCTCGTCTCAGAAGAATGGAAGCGGTTCCCGCACTTCCACGAATAATAAAGCACTACAGTACCCGAGATTTCGTTTTCTGAGTAATCTTATTGATAAAAATCACCATGAAATTCAGATTCTTTGTAAAGAAATAGACGAATAGTGTGCCGTAATAAGATATTTTTTGTACAATACTCTAGTTATTCTGAAGCATGAATTATAATTCGCGCATTAAGATCATGTCAAAGTAGTTTCTAATGCATTTACATAGGTGTTTTGCTATTTCACGGTAGATTGAGTTACTGACGAACAGGCTCAAAATTTTTGTATGACAATTTTCCCGACGTCCACTATATAAGTATACAAAGTCTTTGGCGGTAAAAATTGCTTGATGTCTTTTTCTAATACAAAGACCAAACACAGAACACAACTGAATACATGTAAGTATCACGTTCACATATATCTCGGTTTGCATCTATATGAAAACAAATCTACGGCAAACGATAAATGCTTATAGCGTCGAAATTAGAAGTGCTAGGAAAATTCTGACTACATATTTACCATGTCCAGATGTATCAAGTCCACGTTTTTTTGCTCTTATTTTGATGCCGACCAGTGTTATTTGAGAGAGGTGTCGCGACAGCCTAAATGCTGCGTTATAGGAGTTAATTTAAAGCTTATTTTTCTTTCGTTTTATGTACCTTTTAACTAAATATTCTCAGTAAATAGTATTGCGACATCTGCTCGTATATGAACACTTTGAAATTAATTTTGAATGACGGTTTTTGGGCTGAAGTTTGTTCGCTTCAGAGTTAGCGGAAAATTTTCTCTTAAATTATAATATAACAGAATATGACTTTGCGAGTTTCAAGTTGATCAACGTGTTGTTTTATTTATAGAATTATAAGGGAGATATTTCGTTTTCACAAAAGGAAACTCTTACATCAGAGAAATTTATATAGAAAGTAAGTTAAGTCACGGCAAGCTGGTTTATACTTAACTAGCTTTTGCCCGCGGCTCCGCCCGCATTAAAAAGTTTTTCCGGGATAAAAGTCCCGGTTTATATTTTCCCGGGATAAAAAGTAGCTTATGTGTTAATCCAGGACATGATCTACCCGTCTGCCAAATTTCATCGAAATCCGTTCAGTAGTTTTTGCGTGAAAGAGGAACAAACATCCTTACATACATACATCCAAACATCCAAACATCCAAACATCCAAACATCCAAACATCCAAACATCCAAACATCCAAACATCCATACATTCTTACAAACTTTCGCCTTTATAATATTAGTAGGAGTAGGATTCGCCAAACTGACAAGTTACGTTTTAACTACTATACTTGTTGAAAGGTAAATTGGCAATCAATAACAAGATTTAGATGATAACAAGATGAGAAATGTTCGTAAAATCCTAATTTCAAGAGGTTTGGGTTTCCACAATCAGCTATTCATGTTGTTTGTAGCCTTGATCTATGGGAATGAAAAATGTGTTAGCGGAGTATAATAATTGAATGTTGGAAGCTACTGATTATATTTTTTATGATATATGGGCCAAACGAGCATACGATTCACCTGATGGTAAGCGATCACCGCCGCCCATGAACATCTGCAACACCAAGGGGCATAGGATTGTTGAACACATGAATTTTGTGGAGTAAATTATGATGTTAAGGAAACCGGCGTAAACCAAATTCGAAACATGGCTGTACTTTCATGAGTATGTGAAAATTTACTATCGGCATGAAATTAAAACTTACGTTCTCATAAAATAAATATGTTTATTGCGATATAATCACTGAGTAATAATGACGATGATGTTTTTAGAAACAAAATTTAGATTTTTTCGCGAAAGTAATATTACATTATCTATTAAATGTCGGAATTGCAATTACTGTTTTTACGATGGCTATTACGTTTTATTGGTACATCAAAGGGACGTTTGGTCGTCCTGTTAAAAAGGGAACAACCGGTGATAAATTCACGTTTCGTATTGTTACTCTTATTTAAACGTCAAATAAATTATCGAGCATTAGTCTGTACTTACTTTTTACCCTTGCAATGGCCCATCCGACAGGGCTCGGTGATTATTAATGAATATCGCACTGTTTAAATGATTCTTTTTCAGATTTTCTATTGTTAGCGGTTATTAATATTATAAAGAGATATATTTTTCGCATTTTAGTTAGAAATCAGCTCGGTATAATTGTTACTTTACGGATGTTAGTTTAATAAAAAATATAATATATTGTAAAGCGAGCCATAAAAGGTACGTACGTACCTACACTTAATAAACATGAACCTCTTGACGTAGTCGAATAAATGTTGTATTTTCCTAGAAAGCCAGTAACTTCAAATATAGTTTTGAGAAACATATTTCACAGAAAATGTATGTAACCAATATAGCAATGGTATACTGTAAAACAACACAAAATTAGAACACTTGAACCGTCAATAATGGTAATTGTGTAAACCGCTTAAGGCAGCTAAATACAAAAGTCAACGAGAGCAGAGTGTTACAAGTAGCCTGGCACTCTGTAATTTTCTTTGTACTATTACCACTTGTTATGATATAAAGTTTCCCTACGAATACTCAGCGCTGTTGGGTGTGAAATTATATGTTATATATTTTGTCATTCCTTCTTGTGACCTAGTATTTTTTGTTGTTTACTATAACGCTCAGATGTATTATAAAATGACGAGCGCTATGACTTTCATAAAAGAAGCAAAACTACATAAAATTTCGAATTCAAAATTTTGTATAGCATATTCAGTTCGCCAGTCAAACATATCAATGCCCAGTAATTACAATGGTTAGATTACCTGTATATAATGCGATTCAAATAAGAATAGGAACGTCAATGACCTTTGTGTCAAACATCATTTGAAAAGTACGATTTGTATGGGTTTTTTTACATCAATGGTTTGTATAGAAAACTTATCAGCATATCAATAACGGTTTCCTTTCTCATTGACATTTACATCAAAATTAAATAAAAACTTTATTCCTAAATCAGCTTAATAAAATATTTAATTATTTTGACGTCACAATATGGCGCACAGTCGATCCTATTCTTATTTGGATCATACTGAATAGGGCTACTTGTAAAACTTTCAAAACCTCGCAGGACTATATTATTAACAAAATATGTTTTGTAAAAGTATATACCTACATACACAAACACACACGCCTTTAAGCCCCGAAAGGGTAGGCAGAGGCGCCACTAGTGCACCCATTTTTCGCCGTGCATATTCCGTCCCATGGTGTGATAGGGGGCGAGCCTATCGCCATATCGGGCATAAATTCCAGACTCCAGACTGATACTGAGTAGAAAAACCCAATATCACTTTTTGAAAGTCATAGAACAAAATATGATGTTTATAAAGTGTATTACCAACATAGACCTAGTTATTAATGTTTTACAAATAACCCTGTAAATTTGCATGACTTTGCCCCAATTCGAAAGGGAAATGTATGACCTACTCACTCGCCAGCAGCACTTTATGTCAGTTAGAAGTTTAGGGATATTACCACCGCTTTGAAACGCATTAGTAGTGTAAAAGAAGGGACGCAAGAAACTCCACGCTTCGTTGAATTTAGCGCTATTAATGGCGGTACTTTTGGAGATCCGTTTCTCAAGAAGTAGGTAAGAACAAAAATATAGGGACTTCACAACTGTCTCTTTCATAGTAGTCAGTATTGTAACGTTTCTCGGCAATAAGTTAACAGTCTCTATGCTTTTCTTCCCGATTGAACAAGTATCGATACATAAAGTGTTACATAATTTATTATTACAGTAAAAATCTATTAATATAAGAGATTTTCTTGCAATTAGTGTATTGACAATGAGTATCTAAATATGAATTGAATGTCGTACACTTCTTAGTACCTAAATAGAATCAACAATATTTTCGGACCTCTTCAGAATATTGTAAGAGCAGCTGGTTTATAAAGTTAGAGCAACGGGCGTCCTTTCGTAGCTGTGGGTCCAGGTAGTGATGGATGAACAAACTACAAACTAACCCCGCTCAGGTCGCAATCGATCTTCCCTACAATTGCTTTAAATATTCAACGTAATCCTTAGTATTTTGCATAGATAGGTATTTCATGAATGTTGATGTTATGTTTTTTCAGTAGTGGACTTCATGCTGGTGATGGTGATGATGCTTTATGTTGTGAATTATGCGATTTAGAGTTTTTTTTTATTATATTATCTATATTACTTTTGAACTACGTATATCCTCAATCTAAGTTTCTCAGAGATAAAATATTAATTCCCTCATATAAAAAGCTTCTTTAAATTTAAAATAAAAATGTAGTTCATATTCATGATTATTTTAAATTCAGTTCTGCAATCCCATTAAGAGCAAACCATAGTACCAGGTCTCAAGGGAGCACTCGATATTAGCATGACTTCAACATAATTAATATATACGAGACCGAGACGTGAACTCCAATAAACATCAGACTGTGTGCAAACACGCCGGGTTGTGTTTGTGACGCGTGAGCGAATCTCTAACAACCTCGTCAGCTCCAGATCTTGAATATGATTTGCCTAAGTACGTGTCTATGGCTTAATTTAATCAATCTTGGAGACATTACACGTCGTCAATGTGATGCGGTGTTATGCTTTATTAAACAGAAGAGTGGTTTCGTGGTGGAGTATTACGCATTACGGTCTACGAGTGCGATCATCTTACTTCTTACTAATATGTAGACGCGAAGGTTTTTGAATACGCTTGGATGTTTGTTAGACGTAAACGCTAAAACTCTTGAACGGCTTTGGTTGTAATTTTCCACACGGGTAGATCATATCCTGGATTAATACATAGGCTACTTTTTATCCCGGGAAAATATAAAGCGGGACTTTTATCCCGGAAAATCTTTTTAAAGCGGGCGGAGCCGCGGGCAAAAGCTTAGTACTCTATATGTATAGGTTGATGTATCTTCAATGTCTTCAACCAATACGGAACAAAACCAAGACCTAAACTTATTGACTACAAAATAAAGTTCGATATTATTCCCCGAAGTCTACAATTAGCACGGAGTAAAGTGTGCAAAATTATGTCCCATTGAGAACAATTTCAAAAGGATATTTGAAGGATTAAATTCGTATATCTGGAAATTAATCGGAATGGAAATTCTTAATTACTCGGAGTTTCGAAACGCTGGCTAAAAACAAGGGTTGGAGATTAGGGAGTTTGCACAATATTTCATAATTACCGTCAGTTTGTTAGGATGTTTGTATGTAACACAGAGATTCTTCGGAAAAAATAAAAACTTTCTTTTTATGGCATCAAATGGCGAGACGAGCATGCCGTTCGCCTGATGGTAAGCGATACGACCACCCATAAACAGCAGAAACACCATCCAGCACCTTGAGTTACAAATCCAGGACATGATCTACCCGTGTGCCAAATTTCATCGAAATCCGTGCAGTAGTTTTTGCGTGAAAGAGTAACAAACATCCATACATCCAAACATCCATACATTCTTACAAACTTTCGCCTTTATAATATTAGTAGGATTAAAGGGAAACCCACGTATCAAATAGCGGTAACTCATCCCGATTCCACACCCTATTGTGAAAACACAAGAAACCCACAATAGTTTTTAATAGAACTTACAGGCAGTGTAATTTAATCTAACACATCTATTTTTTTGTACATATTTTTTTTTAATTTCGATAAATATCCCGTAAAGGATAAAACAGTCTACATACTTACTTTTTGAGAAGAAGAAAATTGGACTAAGCTAGTTACGAGTTAGGTCGTTCACCAGACTTGGGCCAGTTGGAACGTTGATAAATACTACAGTATATTGTTGATGTATAGTAATGGCGGTCATTCATATAATCGAAGTTCAACGGCTATTAAACTATAATAGAAGAAAGACGTCGGATGCTATCTTTAGAGGGCTATATACGATTAGTACATTTTTATAGCATAGGATCATAGACGAGGAAGTGGGTCACCTGATTAAGTCATCTTCAACGCCCACAAATACTTTTTCTAGCGCCCAGCAGTGTGCGTGCACTGTTGTGTTCCAGTTTAAACTATACCAGTGGGGCTAGGACGTGAAAAAAAAACGCTACGCGTCTCCGCTTCGTATTATTGTGATTGGTTGAGAGACTGACGTGTCGGTCTCTCAACCAATCACAAACATCAAAATACTGATACGTCAATCACTCAACCAATCACAATAAAGCGAAGCGGAGACGTATCGTGTTTTTAGTTCACGTCCTAGCCCCACTGCGTAATTATTGAGCATTATGTAACTTATTGTCTAATGTGTTAGATTGACAAACGCAGTGCGGGCCACGCAGTACTTTGTAATTAAAAGTTATCTTTGGTGATATTACTGCTAATGAGCGGTTGTATGGCATACCATCAGGCGAGTGGCATGATCATCTAGACATTAAGTAACAATTTAAAAAAAAAACAGAGGTTTCTTGGATGTTGTTAAGGAGATAGAGATAAGAGAAAAGACAAGAAGAGACTTTCGTATCAAACCTTTTGCCTCAACAGGAGACTTTACCACCGAATATTCCAAGGGCGGATCTAGCTTTCAAGTCAGGGTCACATCGTCGAGGTCTAGTCAGGACAGAATCCACATTATTGTAAAATATTATCAGTAGTCACTTAACCCAGCCCAGTGGGGTAATGACCCTAATGACCCCTCCTCTGGATCAGCTCTTGAAATATTCTATATAGTTCTAATTTAGATCCTTCAAGATTGGTTTCTAAACTACTGAAGCACGGTGCAACGAGAGAAACTCTTCAAAGAGTTGCCTGTTAATTAAGGCGAGTCCTAAACAAAGAAACGATCGAAACGCTCGGTTGTAACTTAGCAATTTGTCCCGATGAACGAGTTGGGTGGAATAAATTGCAAATAATCGTAAATCCTTTCCTCGCACTCATTTTCGAAATTAGCTACTAGGATTGGATTTGCAATATGTACTTTTGGAGTTCACAATATTTAGGATTCCGTACCTCAAAAGGCAAAAAGGAACGGTTACTTTGTCGTTTGTCTGTCGGTAAAGACCCTTTTTCTAAGGAACGCGTAAAGATATCAAGTTGAAATTAATATCGAATACTCGGGTCTACGGTTCCTTTCAGCTGTGAAAAAATCTAACTTGTAAGTCAACGCGATCAAAAGATATGACCGTTTATGTCGCATATTTTTCCATCTCGCAAGGGAATCAAAACTTATAGGGTACTTCCCGTTGACCTAGAATCATGGAATTTGGCAAGAAGGTCTTACTACACGTGTAAAGGAAAACTTTGAAAACCGTAAATATGTAATTTAATAACAATGAAAGCGAATTTACAACTTTTAAAATTTGATTAATTTATTAATTAATTTCGGAGAAATATTTTACAAGTTTGTACGGAACCCTCAGTACGGTTTTTTTTTCAGGAAATTTTTGCTGATGAGCGTACAGTTTAACCCTGCGCCACACGATCGAATATGTTCCAAAATCAAATTCGTACCAAATTCGATCGTCTGTTCGTCCTTTTAGATTCGTATGTGTAAGCATTATTCTCTGTAGTTATTTTTTTTGTTAATGCAATGTGTAGTGGGGCTGGAGGAGTAATTGAACCCAGGACATCATCGAGTTTGGAATGTGATATTCCCCAGGCTCTTGAGATATTAATGTTAATATTTTGCTCTTTTTAATAATCGAACTTGAGAACTTGTACAGATTACCGTTGTTTTATATAGTATCTAAAATTCAAAAGCATCCATAAAACTAAACACAATATCTATCTTATTACCAGGATGTAGAATTTATAAAACAATAACAGAACATTATGGATATAAGCCAAGGCGGTCTACCGTGAATGTTGAACGCAGGTCCGTCCCTTATTCCATATTCAAGTAAAACAATGTTGCCATCAAATATTCCGTGCTACGAGCCGCTCGTTAAATATGCAGCTGATATAAAGACCACAGCGTCGGTTTTATGCACGCCATTTTATTTAGTACTGAGTGAGTTTCTAGATATTTTGCTTTTTTAACGTGAAGTGTGTTTCTTTTCCCTAAAGTAATGATTTGATTCGATTGGACCATAGAATAAAGACTAAAGCATCCTTATTCTGAGGATTGGACAGAGATTGGACGGAAATTTGACATATTATGTGAATATCGTATATTATGTTCTTTCGGAATATCCTATTAATATTATAAACGCGAAAGTTTGTAAGAATGTATGTATGGATGTTTGTATGTTTGTTACTGTTTCACGCAAAGGCTACTGAACGTAAATTTAGCACACGGGTAGATCATGTCCTAGATTAACAGATAGGCTATTTTTAATCCCGAAAAATATTTTTAAAGCGGGTGGAGCCGCGGGCAAAGCTACTCTTATGATATTTAGCACTCGAACTTTTATTACCTAAATAAAAAATCAATAAGACGCATGATTCAATAATTTTGAGATTATATTGGCAACACTTTCACGTCAAGTAATCCGTTTACACGAAATACCAATTATAATGTACGCGTAGTGTAAAGTGGCCGTCCATATATTTAGTGTAATGGGCCTGTCTCCGCGTACAATGGGCGAGAGTGAGTCCCTTTGTTTATTTCAGACAGTGTTTCGTGCTGACTGGCAACTTGTATACTGCATTTGTATTCTGATAAAATGTTCACTGAAATTGACGAGAATGAAACGCACTTTTGTTAAGTCTTCAAGTGTTATTTAAATTAAATTTTACTCTCGTTTTACAATAATTCTACGTTGCAAATAAACAGAGTTTTACCATATACCATACCACCTGTATTAAATACTGCCCATAGCTGAGCACGGGCCTCCTCTACCACTGAGAGGGTTTAGGCCTTGGTCAACCACACTGGCCTAGTGCGGGTTGACAAACTTCACATACTTTCAAAATTCTTATAGAGAACTTCTTAGGTATGCAGGTTTCCTCACGATGTTTTTCCTTCATCGTTATGGCGAACGATAATTCGCGAAGAATTAACACATAACTTTTTAGAAAAGTGAGAAGTGCGTGCCCTTGGGTTTTGAACCTGCAGACATTCGTCTCTGCAGTTCGTTCCGTTTAAAGGCTATGGCCGTGTTTTACCCGGGATTAGATATGGTAAAATGATTATTTTATTGAATGCAATGAAGACAGATACTATAGATAATACACTAAATATACCAAATTTATACCCAGTTGTTTACAGATTGTTGTTCTTGTTTAAAGGTCAGTACGTACCATTATTCCTTTAGTATTGGGATTATTTATAACCAGAATCAATCACTTATCAAGTAAACTACTATTTACCTTTAGCTATAATAATTCATACTAATAAATGCGAAAGTAACTTTGTCTGGCTGTTACGCTTTCACGGCCCAAATACTGAATCGATTTTGATGAAGTTTGGTACAAAGATCCTGAAAAGGTCATAGGCTACGTTTTATCCTGGTAAAATATAAAGCGGGATTTTAATCCCAGAAAAAAAAATTCCCGCATGCGGAGTAGCGAGCAAAAGCTGGATGAAAGGAGATGTCTGCTTTTTGTACGGGTGCCGGGCCTCTAAATATAACCAGGCTCAAACTTTAGGGATATCAAAGTGGCAAAATAGGGAACTTGGATCCATTAAAAAAATTGTACGCTCATATTAAGTGCAGTTTTTAAGTAAAATAAAATTACATAAAACTCGAAATTGGAGGTCTTTAAAATGCAACGACTTATTGTAAAAGGATAGTGTTTAAGAGTTCTATCCAAATACATACATATACATATATACATATACACTCACGCCTGTTATCCCCGAAGGGGTAGGCAGAGGCGCAACTAGTGCACCCACTTTTCGCCGACATTCCGTCCCATGATGTGATAGGGGGCGAGCCTATCGCCATATCGGGCACAAATTTCAGACTCCGGACTGATACTGAATAGAAAAACTCAATATCACTTTGCCCGACCCGGGGATCGAACCCGAGACCTCAGCTTTGCAGTCGTACTGTAATACAACTACGCCACCGAGGCAGTCGAATATTATATTAATATTAATAAATATTCTATCCAAATATTTATATAAACTGTCTTGGTTTGAATTTGAGGCCCGTTTTTGGACATGTCCTTTAGCACACAGATAGATTATGTCCTGAATTAACATATAGCCTACTTTTTATCCCGGTTTTTTAGTGATTATTCAATTAATTAGATGGCGCTGGAGTCGTAATGTGTTTTCGAAACTTTGTATCAGGAAAGGAAATGGAAAAGTGCGACAACAAAATATAAAATGTTTATAAAAATGTTTATAAAAGTTTTATGCTTCGATCAACAATACCACGTATTATGTCATAATAATAGTGACATCAGTTCCTAAATGTCCAGAGAACTCTCAGTAAAATGTTTTAAAATAAAGTTTATAAACATATAATTAAGTATGTTGAACAATAGTCCCAACTATAGCACTAATGAAAGAGAAGTTAATTACGTATCTATACGCGAACAAGTCGATATGAAATACGAAATTAGCTTTATTAAACTTGCTTTATACATTCGAGCCGTCCTGGGGCCTTATTTCAATTCAATTTCAATATGAATAGACATAATGTCGAAATAAAATTGTGGGTGGCATAAAATATTTTCAGTAGGGTAGTTGACTACTTTTCTTTAATACATCCTATTAATATTATAAAGGCGAAAGTTTGTAAGCATGTATGGATGTATGGATGTCTGGATGTATGGATGTTTGTTACTCTTTCACGCAAAAACTACTGAACGGTTTTCGATGAAATTTGGTACACGGGTAGATTATGTCCTGGAATAACACATAGGCTACATTTTATCCCGGGAAAATAAAAATCGGGACTTTTATCCCGAAAAAACTTTTTAACGCGGGCGGAGCCGCGGGCACTATCTAGTTTATAATAATGTATGCTAGCCAAAATCTAACGGAAAAATAATTTTCAAAATTGGGGCAATAATTAGCAAGTTATAAAGCTTTGAAATTTGGTGGAAGGAGTAGTTGTCAAAAAACAATTATATTACACTGTGGCGTCACCGAGAGTCGCCGGCCATAACGTTGCGTGCGTGCGAAAGAGATAGCGCGATATCCCCTCCACGTCCCTACTTTTGTTCACAACAATATTTCGAATATGAATAACTGTTTTATTTTTCTACCAATTTTGATGCTGATTTCACATAATAATTTACTTTTCTTATTATTTTCTGTTACATACAAAATAATTTACAAAATCAAACATAGGAAACTACCCTATTATTTCGAATGAAAGATTCTGTACTGTCTGTTTACAATGCACGACATGCAACATATCAGGCATTCGCGACTTTTGTATATCTTAACAATCTTGATGCGTCCAATATTCATATTTCCAACATATTGGGTGAATGTCTATTCGACATACATCTCTACTTCGTGAGAATACTCCCCTGTAGGGTTAACGCCGAGTTCCGACCCTCGTTTACTTAAAATTAATATCCGCGCTACTTTCTCGGGTAACCTTCCCCGGCCCGTTTTATAACCTAAATGATAAAGTTGTATTCGGTAGCTAATTAATGTTTAACCGTAAAAAAAGTGAGAAAATGTTTTAGCTGATGATAAAATGGAATACCGCACTGCAATTTAAAACTCGACTTATATCTAATTTCAATAGTATATACGCTTTATAATAATACAAAATTTTGTTAGCCCTGATGTTTAACTACATTCATATTCATATTTGGAATAAAAAGCAAAAGAAAACTTTAATGGGTCCTGTCTCTATCTACTTTTAAACAGACGAAAAGATGTGTATACAATGCTTGAAAAACTGAAAAATGATGCGTTTGAAAGCTTCTAAACACTTTGCAGGAGCAAAGCGTAGTGAATTTTGATGACTTTTTGTTACCTTTTGCTCCATATACACTTAACAGCACTTACGGGGTTAATGTTCGAAATCTTAGATGAGGGAAAAACAAAAGAATAAAGGATGGGATCCTGCTTTTAAAAATTCACATTTAGTTTTTCCTTCCCATTAAGGTGGAGAACGACCCCCGTTCTGTTCTAAGGACGACGCTGTCTCTATCTCATTGTTCAACTGTCTCGGCCAGGGCTTTGCCGCTTAGAATAACTTTCCAAAGTGCTCTAACTTTGCCCAAGTACGTATATACCGGCGCATTTATTGTACTTGGCCTGAAGTTTGTAAATGCCTTGTTAGGCCTCATAATGTGCCGTAGAGATTTTTATTGTAGATTTTTATTAAGTTGCTCTAATTATTAATCTTAGCACGTTGGCCCAATGCCGCCCTAATTAGATACCCACAAAATACCACATTATGATTCTCTTTGGTATTGGCGTTACTATAAGTTATTGGCCAAACATGTTAATCGTGTATTTTTTTTAAATTTAATCCTACTAATATTATAAAGGCGAAAGTTTGTAAGAATGTATGGATGTTTGGATGTTTGGATGTATGGATGTTTGTTCCTCTTTCACGCAAAAACTACTGAACGGATTTCGATGAAATTTGGCACACGGGTAGGTTATGTCCTGGATTAACACATAGGCTACTTTTTATCCCGGGAAAACATAAAGCGGGACTTTTATCCTGGAAAAACTTTTTAAGGCGGGCGGAGCCGCGGGCAAAAGCTAGTACATAATAATGTTTCGCAAGATAAAAATAACAATAATGGAAAAATAAATCGAATATTTATTTCAAACATTGCACGTCCCATACTCGCTATCAGGATTCATCCATAAATGAAAATCATATGTCATCGCAATCACTTCAATAGCCTAGATCGGAATGGAATGGTATGCGGAGACAATGTCCGGAGGTTCAAACCTCAAGGCACACACCTCTAACTTTTCGAAGTTATATGTACATATTGTTTATCAATTATCGTTCGCTTTAACGGTAAAAGAAAACTTTGTGAGAAAACCTACATACCTGAGAATTCTCCATGAGTATTTTGAGGGTATGTGAAGTCCGCCAACCCGCACTAGGCCAGCATGGTGGCCTAATGCCTAGCCCCTCTCAGTAGTAGAAGAGGCCCGTGCTCAGCAGTGGGCTGTATAATACACGGCTGATGGCATTGCGATTGCTTTAGTAGTGTTTTTATAGGCTGATTAAATAGACTCACGCTCAAATTTATTATACAAAGAATTGCTCGCGGCTTGGCCCGTGATAAAAGCTTTTCCCACTATTACTGATATAACCGTATCGCTCGATAAGCAATCTTTATAAAAAAATGTACATTCCTATGGGAACAAGTTACTGGCATAAATAGCCCATGTGCTAATCTTGGACATGGTCTACATATGTCTCAAATCTATTAGAGTACATTCAGCTGCTTCTGAGTTTATTTTAAACAAACATGCAATCATTTTAACCAACTTTGGCATGTACAATATTAGTAAGATGTAAAAAGTACGATAAAAATTAGGATTTGGAAATTATAATTCAGCATAAAATGCTTATTAACAACATTGTTATGTTATTTTTTACAATATCGTCGTACAAATTTATGAATGGACATTTTAATAAATTTTAGTGGTCCTACCATTATAATTAATTTATTCATGGACCTTTGCGTAATAACATCATTAACCCAGGGGTAATATGTCCAAATATTTTGCCAATAAATGTTTGTTTATTAACATTGTACTAAATGGAATAAAGTATCTATATTAATCTATACTAATCATTATACTAATATTATAAAGAGGAAAGATTTGATTGTTTGTTTGTTTGCATTGAATAGGCCCCGATACTACTGGACTGATTTGAAAAAATCTGTCACCAATTTATAGCTACAGTATCAGCGAGTAACATAGGCTCCTTTTTATCCTGGGAAAATATAAAGCGGGACTTTTATCCCGGAAAAACTCATTCACGCGGGCGAAGCGGCGAGGAGAAGTCTATTCTTAATATGGAAGTTAATTTATTAAATTAGGTACGCCATTTTAAAACATTCCATTTTGGCAGGATATTAAAAAAAATATTTTTCATACAATCACAAACTATATTGACCATTTATGTGTCAGAAAAATGAAACACATTAAAATATTACAATTCTAAAAAATACTTGATTTTCAGAAATATTTTATTTGCGATGAGAAATCTAATCCATATTCTTGCTGGCTTGCTAGGCCCAGGAGATCGTAAAAAATCAAAGTGTCATTGGTAACGCAGCTATTTGCGAAAAAGTAATGTCCCGATAATCGAATCAAAGTCGAGCGGATCGGTGCCAAGTAAATTTCATATCAACGAACGCAAAATAGAGTTTTATTTTCTTTGATCCTTTTCCCTGTAACGTTCGCCGTATTCACAATCTTTTTTGGTGTGATAAAATTCTCCTGATTCAATTAAGGATTATCCAATTCAGCGTTCCATTAGTCGATCGACCTCGTCAAAATGCGGTTTGTCACGAGCCGTTTTTGCATGCACTTATTTTTTTAGCTGGTCATTTTTTTATTCTGCAATAATTAATTTCTTTATTCGTTTTGTGGTTAAAACGAAAAATGTAGTAGTCTTTTGATCCATTAACTTAAAAGGACAAACAAATACTATTCTCAAACTTGTATTAAAACTTTTTTTTGCATTGAATGACGAGACAAGCATGCCGTTCGCCTGATGGTAAGCGATACGACTACCCATAAATAGTGGCAACACCATTCAGCACCTTGAGTAACAAAGTACTGTGCGGCATACCACTGCGCTCGTCATCCTGAGATATAAGATGTTAAGTCCCACTATGTCCAGTAGTTAAGCTGGCTACAATGTCCTACAAACCGAAACACCACAGTGCATGCACACTGCTGCTTGAAATCTAGGTCAGTCATATTTTACGCTAATGCTCATGGGTCATTGTATCTTCGTAGGCTGTAGTATTAAACTTCCAGCGTTTCGAGTGTTATCAAATGGGCTTCTGTATTGTATGGGCCATTATCTGACAAGCCTGGTTTCCTGTAATGGTTCCCTTCGCGGCCATTTTTCCAACGAAACGACGCGAAATATGTGACCTGTTGTAGACCACGCTCTATTTACGTTTTACAACTTGTAAATTGTAACAATATTTATCTCGAAACTCGAGTTCAATGAAATTTTATTGAATCACGCTGTAAGTAAAAAATCAAGGACGTTTCCCAGCATTTTGTATAAAATAATTTATAAAAAAGTAGGTTTTTTTAAATTACCCTTTACTTACATGCACCAGGTAAGAATTCTCGTGATACACAAAATTTCTCGACAAGCTTACCTGAAAGCAAAAGACACAATTCTATATTAGATACCGTTACATTAGTAACAAGACAGAGTAAGACAAGTACAAGGCAGTAGTCAAGACTACTTTCTTACTACTGAAAAAGTCTCAAAAAAATATCTCAAAAAGTTTCATTTTATCAAGGTAAGATAAAACTCAATTTTATCAAGATAAGATAAAACTCAATTTTGATATTTTTTTCATACAGGCACAGCATAGTGACTCCATAGCACCTGATGGTAAGCGAAGGTAGTCCGGATAAAGTGTCGATTGCCAGTCGATACAATTATGCCGGCCTGTTTGAACCCGGATAAACGCAGCCTGATTCCAGAACGCAACACACCTACGTGGGCTACTATGGCGGGTCTGTGCATGATGGTCGCTATCCGAACAGAAACATATATCCTATTAATAAATACATAAACTCACGCCTTTCTCCCATTGGGTTAGGCAGAGACTATGGAGCGCCAAGTGCTTCGATCCAAGCATACCTTTTTCGCTTCTTCCACAGTCATCAGTCTCTTCATACATGCTCGTCGGTTACGAGAACTCTTTATTTGACCCTTCCTTAAGAGGTCGCCAATTTGGCCTATGAAGGTACGTCTAGGTCGTCCCCGTCCGACACTACCACTCACTTTCACGAAATAAATTTCTTTCGTTACTCTCCTTTCATCCATCCTTTCAATGTGGCCAAATACCTATTAATAGCCACTCTGATACTGCGGATAACCTCTATCCACATTGCCGGAGGAATAGTCGATACCTCTAGCTTAAATAACACTTTAATCATTACAAATTATAAAACAAAGGCCCCCGCCACGTCTGTCTGTCTGAAAGCAATAAACTCAAAACCTACCGAACAGATTTCAATGAATTTTGGTATGAAGATAGTTTCAGATCCTGGAAAGGATATAAGCTATTTTTATCCCGAGAAAATATGTAGTGGGATTTTTATACGGGAAAAACTTTCACGCGGGTGAAGCCGCTAGCAAAGGCTAGTAATCTATATGAATAAGTTATCATAGTCTAAATTTGTGTTAAGTTAAATCATGTATTACGTAAAAGGTTTAGTGTTTCATCGCATTAGACCGTCCGAACTTAACCTAAACCAACATAATCTTGTTTGCTCGTTTTGTAAAGACTCTACTCATTTTCTTAGACAACAGGTTAACCTCGTAGTGATTAGATTATGTACGTATAATATGTTTTAGTTGGACGCTTTATTCTTTAGATCTCTTACGTAAATCCTATTATCCTACTAATATTATAAATGCGAAAGTTTGTAAGAATGGATGTTTGTTACTCTTTCACGCAGAAACTACCGAACGGATTTCGATTAAATTTCGCACACGGGTAGATCATGTCCTGGATTAACACATAGGCTACTTTTTAATCCGGGAAAATATAAACCGCGACTTTTATCCTGGAAAAACTTTTTAACGCGGGCGGAGCCGCGGGCATATGCTAGTAAATAAAAAATAAATGAAGTAATGTTATCAGTAGGTATGTTATAGTTGGTTAAATAATTATAGTACTTGTTTGTCAGCTGCTAAGCACCATAGTACTATAAAGCTGCTCAGAAACTGCAGGTCACTTCTTAATATGACCTTAATGAGACAAGCCAGTTTTACATACTAGTTTATAGTACACTTTGTACTACATTAGGTAACCCACTTCGTCGTTTGCTGGTCTGTGCTATGAAAAATATGCATACATACATAAATGGCGAAACGACCAGCGCGATACGCGTCTTCACCGACCACCTTCAGAACGTCTTGAGCGAAAGCTCCGAGAGGGTGCCAGAGACTGTTCACAGTCACTGGCAACTTCCCGAAGACGTTCGGTGGTGGGTGAGGTTGCGTAACGCTACGCTCAAATCCTGCGCGACGAGACCCGTCCCGGAACGACGACATCTTGCGCGCTACCTCCAACGTGAGGTTAAGCGTCGCATAAAAGAGGTCGTCGATTCGAGGTGGAACACTCGCCTTGCCGATATCGATCCGACACATACGGCCTTTTGGCAACTGGTTCGTTCCTTCAAGAGAAACGATGTGGCCTCCATGCCTCCGCTCAATCGTCCGAATCAACGCCCAGCGTTTGATGACGACGAGAAAGCGGAACTACTGGCCGGCAGCCTGGAGTCTCAATGCTCGCTCTCCTCTGTACCCGTAGATGACGACATTCTTGTTGCGGTTGACACCTTCGTCGAAGATAGGAACGCGGTCCGGCCACCGCCAGTCTCTATACCGCGACCGCTATACGACAACGTCGACCCGGACGTCGACCCGCCGCCCGATCCCCTTGCGCCGGTGACGATCGAAGAAGTCACCACTCTGATCAAGGCACTCAAACGTAGGAAAGCCCCCGGGGGCGATCTAATCCCTACTCGTATGATTAAGATGCTCCCGGAGCATCTAGTTCAAATCCTAACATCCATTTATGACGCCGCGTTTCGTAACTGCATCTTCCCAGAGGTCTGGAAAGAGGCAGTTGTGATAGGAATCCACAAGCCGGGGAAACCCGCTTTCGAACCCTCCTCTTATAGGCCCATCAGTCTGCTCAGTACTCTGGGCAAAATCTACGAGCGGATCGTCCTCGACCGCCTTAAAATAGTAGCTTTTAATCAAAATTTGATCCCTCCAGAACAGTTTGGCTTTCGTCCTAGACACAGTTGTGTCAATCAGGTGCTCCGCATCACGGAGTACGTCCACGAACAATTTCGTAAAGGAATGCCTACCGGTGCTATTTTCTTCGATATCGAAAAAGCATTCGACAGGGTGTGGCACAACGGCTTGCTTTTCAAGCTGTACACTCTCAACGTGCCCACACAACTCGTGCACATCATACGAGATTTCCTGTCGAATCGCGGTTTCAGATATCGCGTGGAGGGAACTCTCTCTTCCCGACACACCATCACGGCCGGAGTCCCGCAAGGCTCCGCCCTGTCCCCCTTTCTATTCTCGCTGTACACAAGCGACATCCCTAGACCACAAAACGCCCATCTGGCACTATTCGCGGATGATACCGCAATATACGCTTCACGTATAGACCCCGACAAAGTGGTGCGCACTTTGCAAACCGCCGCCGACGAACTCGGTGAGTGGTTCCGCAAATGGCGAATCACCGTCAATCCCACCAAAAGTCAGGCCATCCTTTTCACTCGGAAAAGGAAAGTCCATGTCCCTCACTTTTCAGTCCGCATGTCCGACCAGGTTATTCCCTGGAAGGGCCAAGCCAAATATCTAGGAGTAACCCTTGATCAGAGGTTGACCTTCATCCCACACGTAAATGCGGTACGCGCGCGAGCCGCATTCGCGATGAGCCAGCTTCACTGGCTCCTAAACAAAAATAGTAAGATGTCAATCCGCAACAAGATTAGGATCTTTAAAACATGCATCCGTCCGATAATGACATACGCGTCGCCCGTATTCGCTCATTTACCGCCCCGTCGCCTTCAGCGAATGCAGGTGCTTCAAAATCGATTCTTACGACATGCACTTGGTGCCCCGTGGTACGTTCGCAATCGCAACCTCCACGTGGACACCAATATGCCGACCATCAGGCACTTTATGCAGTGCGCCAGCAGACGCTATTTCGACAGGGCGGTAAACCACCCGAACACGCTTATCCGTAAAGCGTCGATTTATACTCCATTTGATCGCGCCAAATGGAGACGACCGCGTTCAGTCTTGTCAGATCCAGAGGACGAAATCACTCTGGCCTTACGCGAAAAGAACGAGCATCTAAAGCTCATACACTTAACAAGACCGCTGTACCGTCCTCGCCGTCGAGGACCTCGTCGCGTTCCCCATAACCCTGCCCTCTCGTAGCAGTTCCGGCCCGCGTGCCGAAGACTACAATCAACACGTAAAATAGGATTAGGTTTCAAACCATATTTCCCCAAACGCTGATGTCTTATCCTCTCAGTGGCCGCCCTGAGCCGAGGTCGTGACCCATTAGTGGGTCGCCCTCAGCGTGGTCGCTTAAATTTAAGGGTTGCGAGCGCCTTCTGCGCTCACCCGCAAGACCGGTGTTCTTGTATAAGCCGACCCTCGTCAGGCTAACAAGAGTTTAGTCAGGGACAAAAAAAAAAAAAAAAAAAAAAAAAAAAAAAAAAAAAAAAAAAAATGGCGTCATACCTTTTCTCCTTTTCATGGTATGTATCACATGCATATTTCGAGAGCCATCCCAAATAATAGTAGAAGAAATCGATATGGCACCGAAATCGTGCCGCGTGTCCAGGGGATCTACGTCACACAGGCAGTCAAAATCTATACATATATTACGTGAAGAAAAAAAACTTTGAATACCTTTTCAAGCACATTGGGCGCACTCCGTAATATAATTACAGTTAAGTAATATAATTAATTAAGTGGCATAATTAAAGTTCATATAGAGAAGCAGTGCAGAAAAATATATTAAACTCATAACAAGTATATTATTGAGCACAATAATATTACACTCAATTAACCATTCTTGATCTAGAATACTATTCCCATGTTCATTTAAAACAATATAGCGTAAACTTTAGGGCAACGGAGCCATTAAGTGTTTAATATTCAGCGCCAGTACGAATCACGGCAGTGCCCGTAATGCTAATATAGAAATTTCAATTAAAATTCGCTGGAGATATTAATTTTCATCGACCCCTCTGAACTCGATTTTGCCTTAAAAGTACTTTAGTGTAAAACGAATTTAGTCTTCGCAGCGGTTTAAGAGTTTATGTACCGTCATATTATCTGTTATTGGTTATATCTATACTAATATTATAAAGCTGAAGAGTTTGTTTGTTTGAACGTGCTAATCTCAGGAACTACTGAACCGATTTTGAAAGTTCTTTCACTAATAGGAAGCTACATAACTCTTGAGTGCTATAGGTTACTTTTTATCCCGGGAAAATATTTTTGTCCTCGAAAAACTTTTTCACGCGGGCGGAGCCGCGAGCACTGCTACTTATCAATAAATATGCTTAATATAATATTTCCAAACTTATGTTGAGGATGTGAAAAATATTGACTTTTGAAAACAAAATATTTTTGTCGTACACTTGGTACCACAAAATATTTTTGTGGTACCAAGTTACCAATTTTATATTTATTTAAAGCTACCCGGAAAATAATAAGCGTTTGTTTAATTCACGTTGGCTGAGTCTCGGTAGACGATACGCCCCGCGGTCGCAATCGTCGTACAAAATACATTTTGAGTATGTTTTTTTATACTGACATTTTTGTTAATTAAAAAGCACAATTTTACTCAACTCTACAAAGACACTGAGTGAACGTAATACAATAATACCGGGTGGAAGGGAAACGCTCTCTATACCGGAACGCTAAGAGAGAAGAACCATAACATTAACGAAAAACTATATTCATTTGCAAAGCTAAGCGATAATACTTACGATTTTAGTATTTCCGTAATTCATGCACGCGCAATGTAAAGCGTACAAAAAAACTGGGTAGGGTACAAACTACAAAGCAAACGCCGACAAGGCGGCGGCCGCCGCGCTGCGCCGGGACCGGCTGTGCGCGGTCGTTGACCCGTCAGCTGATGTACGTGTTTCATTACGATTTTTTTGAAATATTGACCTTATTTACTATGTTTTTCAGAATAATAGTTTGATTTAATTATCCATACGTGAAGCTGTACAGAAATTTGAGAAAATCCTACTAAAATTGCAACAATGCGATCGCGATTTTTTTAGTGTCATCACATCAGGAATCACCAATACTATCACCTGTATTCGTTCCCGAGAGAGTTTCCCTTCCACCCGGTATTGATATAACTTATACATTCGATGTGAAAATTTTACGACATTAAGTAAAATTAAGCACATTTTAATTTAGTATACTTGATATTTAAAAACAAAGAACTTGATATTAAGTTTAGTACTATCTAAAAAGACAAGTGGGTTAATTATCAGAAAAAAATAAATAACAATTTCATTACAATACTGTAACAGCAATACTTGTTCTAATTAAGATAACTATCTTGGTGAAGATTTAGGCCCGTACCTAAAAAGATAAAATCAAAGATAAGCGTAAACTGAGAGCCGAGACAGGGCACTTAAACGTAGATACGGTATAATGGTATCAAAGGGGGTTTAGGTAAGACGTATCGCAAAATGTAGGCTCGCCCTCTATTACACCATGGGACGGAATAACGGCGAAAACTGGGTGCACTAGTTGCGCCTCTGCCTACCACTTCGGGGATAACAGGCGTGAGTGTGTGTGTGTATGTATCGCAAAACTGATAATAACGGCTCAGAACAGAACAGAACGCTGCAATTAGCTGCAGGTAGAACTGTAGCTGTAGGTATGGTATAAGGTATTTCGATTATGGGATCATCAAACAGCGCAAGACAGGATATCTCGGCCACGTGCTTAGGCACGAAAGATATATGCTGCTGCAACTAATAATGATGGGCAAGGTAGAGGGGAAGAGACGCGCTGGGCGAAGGAGAAAATCGTGGCTAAGAAACATCCGGGAGTGGACCGGTATCAACTCCGTTGAAGACCTGTTCCGCCTGGCCAGTGACAGGGACGAGTACGGGAAGCTGACGGCCAACCTTCAACATTGAAGAGGCACTAGAAGAAGAAGAAGAAGGGACTATGTATTTGCAACTCCATTAACTTGAGGGTTAGAATGTACTTTCGCTTCAGTTTTGTAATGGTTCTTGGAATGCATTGTACGGGTTGAGCAAATATTTGATCCTTCGAACCGGATCAAGTTCAGTGTAAGTTTGGCGCGATAATGTATTGGATGGATTCTGCGGGAAACTTAGGTTGGGATCCTCCATGGGGATATCATGTGTTCGATCCTAGATTTATGAGATTATTTAAATAATTCAATTCAAGCTCAGTTGAATTTATACCTACTTTTTATTATCTTACATTTATACATATACACTCACGCCTGTTATCCCCGAAGGGGTAGGCAGAGGCGCAACTAGTGCACCCACTTTTCGCCATTATTCCGTCCCATGATGTGATAGGGGGCGAGCCTATCGCTATATCGGGCACAATTTATTATCTTGTTGTTGTATATTTAGCAATGATTTAAATGGTTACTTTTATGACAGGCATTTTATGCATACAATACTGTTTTTTACCTACCATTGCGTTACATAAAAGTATCTTATCATTACAAAATGTCTGGTGACTATCAAAGAATGT
Organism: Lapara coniferarum; assembly: GCA_949316025.1. NCBI lineage: Eukaryota > Metazoa > Arthropoda > Insecta > Lepidoptera > Sphingidae > Lapara > Lapara coniferarum. The sequence goes on along the minus strand of OX438919.1, from coordinate 5,973,390 downwards.
TGTTGGCTACTCGCTACTTTTGTGTACTCGTCTACTGAGCAATTTGCCTTCATAAATTTGCGTTTATAACATATTTTATGGGACAGTTATTAATTAGCACAATTCCAGACTGAAGCGCTTGAATGTAATTATCCGAATTTTTAGCGTTTTTATATCTTTATAGCTTCTTCTAACTACTCTATCTGTACAACTAATTAAGCGATGTTTACAGATATTAAGTTATCTTACAAAGTATGGTCATTTGACCGAAGACGCTTGATAAGTAATCTTAGCATATTAACCTCTGCTATTACTCTAAGTTATTTGCTGAATATTATCATTATCCATTTTTTTTCATCGGAGGATCGTAGAATAATATTTTTCTATCCTAAACTAACGTCGATTCTTCACCTTTTGTTCCGATCATGCTTAATTAATTTTCTTTGGCCGTTTCTTTCAGTTATATAATTTTATCTTATTGATAAATTGGTAGATAAATTTATGTTTGCGTTAATCGCTTCTTCTTTAAAAATAAAAAGTGTAAATATGTTACGCCTGACTGTTGCCTCTTCTTATTAACTAGTTAAATCATTCTATGAACTCAATTATTACAAAACGTACCAGATTTGGATATTAATATTAACATTACTACCTAATCCAAAAAGTAAATAAACACAAGGTTTGGTAGACTAACGGCTCGAAATATTTCAGCTTTGTCCCTCAATTTACGTACGTCTGTAAAGGCCAAGGAAATCTGAAAGGTCAAAGCTTTATTCTTCTACGGCATGAAGGTTAGTTCGCAGAATAATAACTAATAGTTATTATTCTGAGGGTTAGTTGCAAAGTTTTTTGACATATTACGTCGTAATGCCAATACAATTGAAACAACTTTATCAAAGCCGATTACGCAATTAAAGGCATCTCAAAAAGGCGGTTTAAAAAATGTAAATAAAAAATTTAATTTTAATGTAAAGAAATTCAAAATCTATTTAAGGAACGCAAGCAAATTTTTAATAAACAAAGATTACCTTTATTCCAACTTATACTAATACGGATAAAAACGGTATCCATTCTAAAACTGCCGGTTTCGGCAGCATTAATTTGAACACAGACAAAGGATAGGGATCAGACAATGGCTATTTGCTTCTGTTGGCTTTGACGGCGCCCCCATCGGGTCGTGTCTGAGAACAATGGCCCGGTAAAATCGCGCCGTGAATCTACTTGCTCTATTGGATTCCTTTTTGCATAGATTTGTAGTACAATCTGTTTTTCCGTAGTCTTGAGCTAGTTGATATGTTTCATTATGATTTAGAACTGTTGCATTGATATATTTGTACAGTATCCATTATAGAAACATAAATACTGTACAACAAACAAAAATAATTGAATGTTAAACATTTGCCGTATCCTTTTTTTTATAGTATTGAATGACGAGACGAGCATGCCGTTCGCCTGATGGTAAGCGATATGATTACCCTTAAACAGTAGCAGCACCATCCGGCACCTTGACTTACAAAGTACTGTGTGGCATTCCACTGCGCTCGTGCTCCTGGGACATGAGATGTTAAGTCTCATTATGTCCAGTAGTTACACTGGCTACAATGTCCTTCAAACCGAAACGCAACAGTGCATGCACACTGCTGCTTGACGGTACAAAGACATTGCGGTGGTAACCACCCAGACGGACTATTACATATGAAAGACTTACCACCAGTCGACTGACGAGAGAGAAGGCTTGTCAGTCGACACTCTATTTGGACTCTTATCCGCTTGCCATCAGGTGCAGCGGGTTACTTTGGCCGAGCCCATATGAAAAAAAACTCTCGTAACATATTGTGCACTACATTTAAAAATATACACTCACGCCTGTTATCCCCGAAGGGGTAGGCAGAGGCGCAACCAGTGCACCCACTTTTCGCCATTATTCCGTCCCATGATCTGATAGGGGGCGAGCCTATCGCCATATGGGGCACAAATTCCAGACTCCGAGCTGATACTGAATAGAAAAACTCAATATCGCTTTGCCCGACCCGGGGATCGAACCCGAGACCTCGGCTTTGCAGTCATACTGTAATACAACTACGCCACCAAACATTTAAAAATGTTTGGTGAAATATCAATTTCCGGGAATGACTAAAAGTATAATTGCTGTGGGCACGTACAGAGTGTTGTTTGGAATCGGATACTGTTGTCATGTTTGAAATTATCATTAAATAACCGGTTGAATCATTTTCGCAGAATGTTTGTTTATTGCGACCTATTTCTGGCATGTGAAATTATAATCTGCCCGATATTGTGTGTGCCCTGAATTCGTTGGCCAAAACCATGTTACTTTTTTATTAATTTAAGTACACAGGGAATGATATAAATAAATTTTTCATGAGATAAATCATAAAAATAAACCAGCGTATCGAAACGTGATAAAGATTATGCTACATAGGTATTGCAATCGGATACCCTAGAATACATTCTTATAAAAGCTTTCACAGCAGTGTTACAACATTCTAAAACATTTAATCAACTCACCTATGAGATTTAATTGCGTAAATAAAAATAATGAACAGAACTGATTCAAAGGCCTATAAAGTGGACGACCTTATTACGAGCGACATAGTTGCCGAGGTGCCACTGTAACAGCCCAGCGGTAGGTCGGTGCTTGGCCTATATTCCCTCTCTTTCATTCTCGTTGGTTTTTGTATAATGTATCTTGTTCTGTCGTGACGTCATAACGCAACCCCTGTGCGCGAACGTGTGTGCGTGTGCCGATTACCTACGCGCCGAGTATGTGTTTTCGTACTACTGATTATGACACTTCGATAATGCTTAATTAATAATTGCTCTTTCATTTCATAGTTAATTAATGTAAGTGTATGTTTAATTAACTGTTACTTCTTGTAAAGAGGGTGCTATGTGTGTATTAGTAAAGTTAAGGTAATTTATGATTAAATTTCGAACAAATCTCACAAGGAATAAAAAAAAAGTTTCTTCGATTATGAATAAGAAGATGAGACTTTGCGAGGTGTTATCGTTTGTTTTTTTTATTATTTTTATGCTTTTTCTAGTTGTTGGTGGAGATTCGTATCTAAATATTACAGACAGCATTGACATAAATACAAGCGAACAAAATAAAGGCGATGTGAATTAACAGGCATTCCCTTTGTTCGCGTAATGAAAGCTTGATCACGTTTGTTTGCGTTTTTTGTTTTATAGAATGTGTATAAGAAGAGGTGTGTCAATTGTATTATGTAACAATAGTCTCTGCCTATCCCCGTGGGATAAGGTAGTGCTTATGTAGATGCAAGTAATTGTTATTAATAAATTTATTAAAATCAACGTAGGATGATTATTTCGTGAAATTATGCTAATAGTAGGAAATCTTGGTAATAAATTCGAAAGTTTGTGATAATTTTGGATGTTTGGACGTTCGTGGGAAGAAAATACTGAAACTTACTTGGTTGTTTGGCACACAGATAGAAAATGTCCTAGATTAGAATACAGTTTATACCCCGAAATAATATACAGTAAAAACTACCCTGAAAAATATACTTTTAAATAAAGAAAATTTATTTATTTATTTACAGCATGTAAAACTTACAGCTTATAAATATATTAGGAATAGCAACAATATAGGTGTCAGAAAGCCAATAACAAGTTCTCACTTATAGAAACCCCAACCAAATTGAACGGGACATACTAAGTTACCATTACTAAGAAAAGTGCGTGAATGACTTGATGACGAAAGATAGAGAATGGAAGAGAAAAACATGTTGCGCCGACCCCAAGTAATTTGGGACCAGGGCAAGAATGATGATGATGACTAAGTTACCTACATACTTGGGAATATTGAAGTTCGCTAAAAAACAACAGTGGTCAGTGAGCCTTTTCACTAGGAAGGTATTTCACGCACGTGGAGCCATGAGCAACGCCTAGTTGTCTATAAACACAACTTACTAAAAAGTGTAATTCGGTATGACTTGGGGTCGAATTAGGTGGGGCTACATTCTTTTCCCATTTGAAATTCCATGAAACAATTCTAATCTCCTTTCTGAGAAATATTTTTTTGCTTGAAGCTATATCGAATACGAATAGAATAATTTCAAAAAGATTCGAATTACTGTTTAGACACGAGGGAAAAAGGACGAGGTTATATATTTTTTTGTCTTTAATTGCTTACATTTTAAGAGATAGGTTTAGCACAAGAAGTTTATAATATAACTGTTTAGCAAGTAATGGTTGTGACACTTGCTTAGTGATACCCGCTACCCACAAAATGCACAACAACAAATCGTCCTTTGCAATAGCCTTTTTTCTAGAATCCTAACGTTTAAATCAAAGTGGCAAACAGTGATAACATAGGATTACCACTGCCTATGAGTATAGACTTTGAGCTAAGTCGTGCATCGCTGATCTTCCCGAGATCAGAATTACTACGGAGGAATTTGATTTTTTTCACCAAATTCTAAATTTAAATGAAAAATAATATCCATCGCTTCGATAAATGGGGTCTTCGTTAATTTCGCTTCATTTAGATGGAATGATTATCCCTCCCCGCCAATCGATGGTCGGTTTCCGCTTTAATTAACGTCAGTGTTAACTAGAAAAATGGTTTGTTTACTTCATGATGTAATCCTTTTTATACAAATTAATGACAAAACGTGCAAGTCGCTCGTCTGATGGTAAGCGACACGATTGCCCATCAACAGTATTGATGTGAACAATGCACAAACTTTGAATTACAAAGCTCTGCGTGGCAATTCACTGTGCTCGTGATCCTGAGACAATCATTTTCAAAAAGTATAAATACGTCATACACACACAATATGACATTATTCGAAATATGAAAGTATCTTTGCTTTGTTTAAGTGTGAAAGAGTCGACGTATGAATAAAGAAGATAGCTAGTAATTTTAATAAAACTGTCCCAAGTCTTCAGATTGCGTCTGGATGGAATATCATTGGTCTGAGACATTAGATTTAATGATTATTATTATTTGCAAATGTTTTTATATAAAGGCTAGACTTGTGGTACTTTATGTCACAGGAAATTAATAACTCCCCGGGGAATGAACATTACTTACGGAGAGTAATTATTCATTCCGTGCGAGTGTAATAATTTACCGACAACGTAACGCTATGGTTTATGACTTAGTTTTTGTCGAAATAAATAAATAGTATACTTGCGGAAAGTATATTATTTTTACTAATATTACAAATACGAAACTTTTTGAAATTGTTTGGATATGTAAGTAAACGCAAAAACTCCTCAATGGATTTCAGTGATATTTAGGATATTTCACGTCCTGGATATGTGTATATAATCCCAAAAGGGCGTAAAACGATGGGAGCAAGGGGGGGGGGGGAGCTGCAGGCTGATACTAAGCAAAAAAACCCAATATCATATTGCACGACTCGGGAATCGAATCCGAGACCTCAGCACTGCAGTCGTACCATCATACATAAAACTTCGTCATCGAGGCAGACTCCCAGGGGAATGTATTCGATGATTTAAAGTTTATATTAAACTCCTGCTCTACTAAAAATAGAAATACAAAAATCTCAGCTTTATAATCTACTAGGCGTTGCCCGCGCCTTCGCCCGCGTCAAAAGCCTTTCAAAAGAACCTAAAACACAGCATGACGCCAGCGCTATCTACTTAAAGAATTACATTTAAAATTTCCATTATTTCCCATGGGCGCAAATTGCCGGGATAAAAAGTAGCTTATGAGTTAATCCAGGACATGTTCTACCCGTGTGCCAAATTTCATCTCAATCTGTTTAATTGCATCTGCGTTTCTAACAAACATACGAACATTATCACAAACTTTGGCATTTATAATATTTTTTTTATGGCATTGAATGACGAGACGAGCATACCGTTCGCCTGATAGTAAGCGATAGGACCGCCCATAAACAGTAGCGACACCATACAGCACCTGAGTTAAAAGTATTGTGTGGCATTGCACTGCGCTCGTCATTCTGAGACATATGATGTTAAGTCTCATTATGTCCTGTAGTTACACTGGCTACAATGCCCTTCAAACCGAAACACAACAGTGCATGTACACTGCTGTTTGGTGGTAGAAATAGACATTGCGGTGGTACCTACCCCGACGGACGGACGAAGGTACAAAATAATCGAGTGCGAAACTGTATGGTATAAGAAAATGCGTTTAATGTCAAATGTAAAATAAAGAGGCGTTATAGAGCCGCAAACTAGGTTTTCCCGCGCCCTGAGATATTGGCTGTAAGATAGTACGAGTTACAACTTTATTCTGTAGATATCGTAACTTCAATTATTTGAACAGAAAAGACCACCCCATGTGTTTATTTCGTTGAATTGCTTGTTTACGAATGAGAGCACTCGAATATCGATAATGTCGAAGAAAAGTAGACATAAATCACACACACACAAACACACTCACAGCTTTTATCCTTGAAGGGGTCGGCTGAGGCGCAACTAGTGCACCCACTTTTCGCCGTGCGTACTCCGTCCCATGATGTGACAGGGGGCGAGCCTATCGCCATATCGGGCACAAATTCAAGACACCGGGCTGATATTCAATTGAAAACCCAATACCACTTAGCCCGACCCGGGAATCGAACCCAACACCTCAGCACTGCAGTCTTACCGTAATACAACTACGCCACCGTGGCAGTCAGAGATAAATCATTTTCATTTAAACTTAAGCGCATGTGGTAGAGGCGCAGAAATTGTCTATAGTTTATGTAAGCTATAATATCAAATCACTATTATAAATCATCAGGAAGTTAAATTTTTAATTTTGAGTTTGTATGCTCAGTTAAGATACATAGCATTCGAAAATCAAGTTTTGTGGGCCTCTTGTGTTGTACGCTGAACGTATACTGCAAGTACTACAATGATCGGTAAAGTGGAGAAACAAAAACACAAATCCAGACTTTTTTTCGTTTAATGTAAGTGTTACACCTATTTAAAATAATCCAATTTCATATTTTTGGTAAACACCCATATTCTACTGTATCCACGGATAAGCACTTTTCCCACTTTTCATTGAATCTTACGCTCGTTCAATGTAGTAGAGTGTTGAGTTTAGTGTTATTGGAAGTGGTTCTTTGTACTAAAGTACTTATTTACACTGGAATACTGTTGACTGTCTCAATCCTTGTTTACTTTGCTTGCATTGAGAAACAATTTTTTCTTACAATTCAAGCTCCTTTAGATTTCATAATAAAATAAAAATTCTACAGTAACGATTATTTTAAAACTTATACCAGAGCTGATTAGAACAGAAACAAAAAAAAAACAACTAAAAATGTATGAATAAAACAGGTTAATCATTGGATATTTATATTCAAAAGTATATTTAATTGCCTGCGGCTCCGCCCGCGTCAAAAAGTTTTTCCGGGATAAAAATCGCGCTTTTTATTTTCCCGGGATTAAATGTAGCCTATGTTACTCGCTGATAATTTAGCTTTATATTGGTGAAAAAAAATATCAAATCGTTCCAGTCGTTTCGGAGTCTATTCAATGCAAACAAATAACTAAATCTTTCCTCTTTATAATATTACGATGCACTACGTTCTAAGCCTGTATCGCAGTTACTAATAAGAATTAACAGTATATCTATTTTTCATTATGCGACAAATCCAATTCACATCCCAAATACCATCATTTATGTACACAATCTCCTGTGTACATAAAACAAATTTAGTCTCATTAACTATACTTATATGTTTTTCGACACAATCATGCCGGCCTGCCCAGCTGCTTCTTCACGCTATATGATTATGATAGTTGGGAAAGATGTCTTTGGATCAGTCAAATAAAATATTTCAACCCCTCAGTTGATGACTAGCTTTAAGTCTGCTGCACCGGGGCTGACGGTGCGAGGATATAAGATAATCGACTTAGACAACTTAGACTCGTCTCCCCCTAGCAGCTCGGCTCTGCAAGAAATTCTATGGCATGAATGCAAACCAATAACGAGAGCTATTTCAGAGGTATTTTTAAATGAATTTGGTAGAATGGTTAACCCGTTAAGCCCCGTTTATATATATAGATGTATGGAAAAACCCTATATATATGGATACCGGTGTCCGTCGCGGGGCTTGACAGATTTGTCGCGAAGGTGGAGCAAGCTTTACCGTTTTCACATTCTTAGGCAAGGTTGTTTCATACTTGGTCAGGTAAAATTAAGGGTCTTACAAGTGAATTCCAAGCGAATTAGCGACGCGAAGGCTGCGCACTCGTTCTTTGTAATAACACTGTTAACTTTATTTGACCACGGATTAAAGAACACGTGCTCAGAACGGGTTATTTTATCTACGGTCAGATAAAGTTTCTTGTAAATTATTTTTATTAAAAGAGGTTAATTCTCTTTTTGTTACGGCCTCGTCTCGATCAAATTGCTCATGATAAATTATCAAAATATTAAACTGAAGTCAACATCAGATGATTAATGATGAAACTTTCATGACGATGAGTTACACAAAATTAGACTTTAAAGTTAGTTACTATATTATGAAGCTGAAAATTGTTTGTTGTTTTTTTATAGATCGCTCAGTCAGTATACGAGATTACTCTTTTAATAATTATGAGGCGATTAAGATTATAAATATCTGGAAGATTGCTTTGTCTTGATTCAAAATATGATAATATTGTAGTAATGCTTGTTGTTGAGAATTGCAGAACAACTGAAACATTTTTACTGTAATTCTAATTGAAAAAGTAACTTTTTAAATATTTTATCGTTATATAAAATTTGTAATATAAATTGAAACATTGTTATTTTCTTTAACAATTATTATTTTTTTCATCAAATTGCCTTTGTCTCCATTCATCCATGTAAATATTCCACACTAACAAAGCTATTTCTTATAAGAACAGGGTAGGATAACAATAAAACCGCCTGCTTGGGTAACCACAATCTCATTTACAATTCCTGATCTTATTTTACGACTTTGTTCGCTGTGAAGCACCTTTATGTGCCAGTATCGTACGTATAAATCCTGTACAATCCTGGATATGTAAGAAATAATATGTTCAGAAAACACGAAGTTCCAACGCTAGAGATTAGATTTGTGCAAAGGAGTTTACTTAACATTCTTGCTATAATCTGTTTCATATATTGGTGCGTATAATTTTGTGGGACATAATTCATTGTGTGAGCTGCCGCGGTAAAGGGTTAACATATAAAAAAAAAAGCTGATTTTTTTTTGTAATAGTTGTGTTAACAAAATGATGAAAATTGTCACTCACTTTACTGGTGATAGGTCTCTCATAATATGTAAATGTCCGTCTGGGTGGGTACCACCGCAATTGTAGTACAAGTACAAGTACTTGTAGACACAAGCAGCAGTGTGCATGCACTGTTGTGTTCCGGTTTAAAGGACATTGTATCCAATGTAATTACTGGACAAAATGAGACTGAACATCTTATGTCTCAGGATAACGAGCGCAGTGGAATGCCATACAGTACTTTATAACTGAAGGTGCTGGTGGTATTTCTACTGTTTATGGGTGGTCGTATCGCTTACCATCACGCAAACGGAATGCTCGTCTCGTCATTAAATGCAATAAAAAAACACCTCTCGTGAACGTCTGTTCCTTTTTTTTATTAGTGTGATGTTTATTATATGTCTTAAGCCTAAAGACAATGTATCAAATGCTTCGGGTAATATATTATGCAAGCCAAAGATTTTATGTCGTGAAAATAATTCGATGTTTTATGGCGTCACACCACCGCGTTCTTTGTAAATGTTCGTGTTCATAGGTTTTTATTACATGCATTTTATTAGAACGGAATGATATGGCGGCGTAATAAAGTTTTATTTTCAAATTATACATGTAAAATAGGTTGTTTAGGACTAGAATTGGGGCATTTTAGCACGAGGATTTTTTTAGTTTTCTTTGGCCCTACTGCCGGTAGCCTGACGCGAGTCGGCTTTTCTGGCCACACCGGTCTTTAGGAAGAACGCAGAAGGCGCTTGCAACGCAACCCTTTGAATTAAGTGACCATGCTGAGGGCAACCCATTAACGGGTTACAAACCTTGGCTCTGGACGGCCACTGAGAGAATAGCACGAGGAGTTTGAAGTTATTATAGTACCACTAGGGGTTGCTTGCGGCTTCGCTCGCGCGTAAAGCCTTTCCTGCTACAAAATTCCCTAAAACACAGTACGATGCCAGCGCCATCTACTTAAAGAATGAAATAAAAATATCCATTATATCCCATGGGAGCAAATTAAGAGGACAAAATTATGGTGTTAACCCAGGATATGATCTCGTGTGCCAAATTTCATCCAAATACGTTTAGTTGTTTTTGCGTTTACTTCTAACAAACATTTAAACATACAAAAATTTTCACATATTTCGAATTTACATTAGTTGGATTGAATTTTTTTTGCATGTTTCATGTATGATCTGCCAATCACGTGTTTATCTTCGAGATAAGCTTGACAAGCCGTGCTAAATTGCGACGTGACTTCAGACGGATCAATCATTGTTGGCAATTATCGTACGCAGTTATTGATCGCGGTCTGAACATGAACAATAGAGACAATTTTCCCCCACGTTAATGAACAGTCAGCCACATAACTATTGACACCATGTACCACCACACTTTAAAAAAAAAAAAAAAATATTTTCTTATTTACATTATTCCTAACTCAAATTTATTAACATTTATTCTGTATTTTTTAGTTGGATTTTGTGCAATGCGCATTTTTTTACTAGTATTTATTCTTATTTTTTAGTTCTGTTCTACTATTGTCCAACATATGTCATTAAAAAAAACGAAAACGCCATCTTGTGATAAGTAGGATTTTTTTATATATATATAAGAGTAGCCAGTTTAGTTATAATTCTACTACGGTCCAACAGATGTCACTAAAAATAAATAAACTATTATTTATTGATTTTTTCGTTGGATTTATTACAAAAGCGTATTTTTAGTTTAAAATATTGAATTTTCATCGATACTTGATGAATATACCAAATTACCATTCAATCCGACGTTTCCAAGGGGGTCAAAATTGTGTTTAAAGTTTCCGCTACATACATACATATGAAGCTAATAAAAGCGTGTTAAAAATGTTTCAAATAAACTTAACATACATAGGCGGTTTGAAATTTTGAATTTGTCCAGCTACTTATGCGGCTGTACATAGGAGTCTTGACAGATATTCAAAAGACGAACATTGTTAGCAATTCTCAGTATCAGAACTTTGGAGGATAGAGGTAAGGAGAATCATCTGTGGTACATGAAAAAGTATTCGCCCCAATGCATTAAATTAGGGTGGCGCCACATTAGCATCGGGGTAAATTTTAAAGGAACCGCCAAATATTAGAGTAGGATTGAGAAATACACAATGAAAAGAAAAACTTCCGTTAAGTTATAAAAGTAGGAAAAAACATATGATGATTTTTTGTGTATCATTTTGTTGACATATCACTTTGGTCGATAATAATATTAACTCGGCATACTTCAATTCGTTTACAATTGCTACATTCATACCAACACTTTGTCTACACCACCGCCATTCTGGAAGGTTTTTGGAACTGTTATTTATTTACAGCTGGATACTTTTTTAAGTTTTCTACCATATGACATGACTCTCCTTACCTAGAGGTAAGGAGACCCTCCATAATCATAACTGCAATGAAAAAGTGGCAGCTCCTTCTCGCCATTTTGTTTTAGTTACCCATCATAGAACATATAATATTCTGGCGCGTCTACGTTGATTGCTCGGCCGCGAAAGTGATTAATAAGCATGCATATTAGGTCGAATTAATTACAGCTAATTACACTGGATTTGACGTCACCTACTATGTAAGGTACTGTTGTGTAATAATGGGTCGGATGTATCAATGTGTATAAGTTATTTATATCGACCAGTATTAAACCTCCACTAGTCGAACTGGTGGACTAAAGCCTTGGATGTATCAAGGATTGTGTATGAGGTAATTTGTCGACCAGCATTAAACCAGTATTAGTCGAATTTCTTAAAATTCTCAGATATGTAGGTTTTCTTAAAATTCTTATTGAGAATTCTCAGGTATGTAGGTTTCCTCACGATGTTTTCCTTTACCGTTAAAGCGTACGATAATTGATAAACAACACACCTAACTACGAAAAGTACGAGTTCATAATATTATTTAACTAGACTTCTGCTCGCGGCTTCGCCCGCGTGAATCAGTTTTTCCGGGCTAAAAGTTTAAGTCCCGCTTAATATTTCCCCGGGATAAATTATACATATAAACCTTCCTCTTGAATCACTCTATCTATTAAAAAAAACCGTATCAAAATCCGTTGCGTAGTTTTAAAGGTCTAAGCATGCATAGGGACAGACAGCGGGAAGCGACTTTGTTTTATACTATGTTAAGAAGTAATAATCAACCACGATCCAGTGCAGATTCGTCTAATACATACAAATGATTTATATTAGTTGGCTTAGGTCTTAAAAATACTGGAAAGTCTGGTTAAAATATGTATATATACATGGTATACTTTTACTATAATTTTTACATTGATACATACAAAACCAACGAAGTCCATATCATTATTTGTTTTGTGTAAACATGTCAACACTAAACTGATAAACGGTTACTGTTTGTTTTCGGTGTCTGATTAGTATTCTTACTTGTGAGTGCACAGATAATTTGAACGATATCTTATTTATTGCACAACCTTGGATTTCAAGAGATATTTAGAAGTATTTGGGTAATATTTTATTTGTTACTTGTAGTTTTCAATACACATAAATAAAATTGTAATTTCTTAATATCTAAACGTTTTTTCGTAATACACTTTGTAATGTGTGAATGATGCCTACGTTAATTTTTACAGCACATCACAAAGCATCCTCATAATCATAAGTCATAAAGTCCACTGCTCAACGTAGCCCTCCCCTACAGAACGCATAGCCTTCGTAAAAGCTGCGATAGTATAGAACCTGTGTGAATGGATTTTACGGGAATTTCAGCTAATTCGCAGCGGAAATGTAGCCGGATGACAAGGGTGCGGCCAATTGCCTGAGGATAAAATAGAAAAATATTTCCGTGACAATATTTTGGATCCGTAGGGAAGGAGAAAAATGGGGTATAAACTAATTTTCGGTAAAGAGGTTGTAACTCCATGTTGAAGCTTATGTGGTAAAAAGCCTATTTTCTTGTTGAATCTAATCTTCCCAGTTCTCGTACTACATCACAGCTTGAGTTTAGAATTTTTAATCAAATTCAAGCTATTAATTTGCTGAATATCAAAATTCACTAAAACACTATCGACACTTTTGTGTACCTATAAATTAATATGAACATTTTGTGAGAACCGCTGCGCCGCCGCCGAGCGGTTTGATTTTTGGTTTAACTTCAATATTTGTGTGTATTTGTCAGTATTCAGATTCGCATTAAAGTTATGCGCAAAAACGTATGAAAATTAAAAAAAATAACCCGACTGCGTCAATATCTTTATTAAATTCATTGAAGAACTGAAAAGATAGAAAAAACAAGGTTTTAATTTGAATAATATTTTATATTAGTTTTGAATAATCTTAATTGACAGTGTTCAGAAACGCAGTCGGAGGCATCTGCTCACTCCAAGATTTTGTTGCTCTACCTATATCACCAACCCAATTATAACAAGTGAGCATGTTATGCCTCCGACAGCGTTTGTGAACACTGTCAACTAAGATTATTCAAAACTAAAATAAAATATTCAAATTAAAATCTGGTTTCTATCTTTTCAGTTCTTCAATGAATTTAATAAAGATGGCAGATTTTGACGCATCAAGTTTTTTGATTTTTTTTAACATTTTTTTATTTCCATCTTTTTAGTTTTTTTTTTATAGACTATCTGTGTGCCAAATTTTAGCCAAACAAGCCGTTTTACCGTGAAGAAGTAACAAACTAACACAATTTTTTTTTGTTAATGGCCCTACTGACAGTAGCATGACGCAAGTCGGCTTTACTGGCCACACCGGTCTTTAGGGTGAACGCAGAAGGCGCTCGCAACCTTTTGAATTAAGTGACCATGCTGAGGGCAACCCACTAACGGGTTACGAACCTCGGCTCAGGACGGCCACTGAGAGAGGATGAGACATCAACGATTAGGGAAAGATTGGTTTTTAGGCCTAATCCTATTAGATTGTGTTGTCATCGGCACGCGGGCTGGAACTGCTAGGGGGGTCGGGGGGGCGACGGGGAACGCGGCGAGGTCCTCGACGGCGAGGACGGAACTGCGGTCTTGTGGAGTGTTGGAGTTTCAAGAACTCGTTCTTACGGCGGATGGCCAGAGTGATTTCGTCCTCTGGATCGGTTAATACGGAACGCGGCCGTCTCCATTTGGCGCGGTCAAATATTTATATTATTAGTGTGAAGTGTGATGTGAATTATTAGCATTTCCTAATATTAAATATTCCAAATTCCAATAAAACATATAAGTTGTACATATATTTGTAATCACCGTTAAAATTCTTTATTTTGATACCACACTATCTGGTGATGTATTTGAAAATATTTTTTTAGATTAATTTTGACGACAAAAATCCTTAATTTTGTTTTTTTTTTTAATTTTGATGTACCCAGTGTCACTCTCACGACTAAGATGAATCTATTGACACCACTCACATAATAATACGACAAGCCGTTTAGGCTCTAAGGCGTGCCAAAGAAATATACATACATACCTACACTCGAAAAACCTAACCCTCCTTCTTTCGCAGTCGGGTAAATAAAAAAAATCAACTTCTGGTTCTGTCACTTGAACAAAAATACGTTAGTTTATTGTCGTTTTAAATCTACGACCACATTACGTGTTAAATTATTTTAAAATAGTAATATCATAAATCAATTTGTGAAATTCTGAAATATTTAAATTATTTATCAAATAATCTAATAATGAATTTCAAAATAATCACTTAGATTAACTGACCTCTAAGCGCCGCCTCTGCCGCGCCGCCATCTCTGTCTTGCCCCGAAGACAACCGCATTTGTAGCCGTAAACAACGGTCCACTCAAAAACCAAACTAGTCATTGGTAATGTTAAATTGCACTTATATATTTTTAAAGTAGGTTATCCTTTATCGTGCAAATCATGTGACTGATAATTCGGTTCGAACAAAGAATTTTGACCGCTCTAGTAAGTAAGCGGAGAATCTTAAACTCTTCTTTGATATATTAATCTAACCATAATACTACGCATTATCTTTATCACATCCTGGAGTAATCTAGAACTATAAATTGTTTTGTTTCAACGTATTATGGTACGACTGCAATGCTGAGGTCTCGGGTTCAATCCCCGGGTCGGGCAAAGTGATATTGAGTTTTTCTATTCAGTATCAGCTCGGAGTCTGGAATTTGTACCCGATATGGCGATAGGCTTGCCCCCTATCACATCATGGGGCGGAATAACCGCCATAAGTGCACTAGTTGCGCCTCTGCCTACCCCTTCGGGAATAAAAGGCGTGTGTGTGTTTTAATTCAGTTAATGCGATACGTAAAAAAGAAACCTAATGAACGTAATATCATAAAGCATTCGAATTTAATTAAAGGAAATAATCATGAAAGATATAAATAAGTATTTATGTCTAACATCCACGGTACAATTCAAGAAACAATAATCAAGAAACAATAAGTATGAAATACGCTTCTAGTATTTGCATTAATTAAAGTTTGAATTCTGTATTTGCTGTCTGCAGAGAAGCTTAAATATGGTCTGCGGTTTGAAGATCCCGATAGTAGTATTAATTCCGAGCTATCCTGTGATACCTCGGAAAGGACGTTGAGGCGGCGGTTACGGTCGCTTTCATTAGAAACAGAGTAGAATTATCCAGAAACTGGATAGGTATAATACTGTCGCATAAAATGTATATGTATTTACTGGTCAGTATAAAATGTTTAATTTTAATGAATCTAAACAACAAACATCCGGATATTTTTACAAACTTTCGCATTTATTACAGTAAGTAAAAAAGTACCTACCTGATTATAAATAAGAGTGACATAAACAATTTAAACCAGATACAAGTTTTTGTCTTAATCTTACTAATATTATAAAGGCGAAAGTTTGTAAGTATGTATGGATGTATGGATGTCTGGATGTATGGATGTTTGTTACTCTTTCACGCAAAAACTACTGAACGGATTTCGATGAAATTTGGCACACGAGTAGATCATGTTCTGGATTAACACATAGGCTACTTTTTATCCCGGGAAAATATAAAACGGGACTTTTATCCCGGGAAAACTCATTCATGCGGGCGGAGCCGCGGGCAAAAGCTAGTATTAAATATTAATATTGACTGCCTCGGTGGCGTAGTTGTATTGCGTACGCGTTACGAGTACGATTTGCGCGCTGAGGTCCTGGGTTCGAATCCCGGGTCGGGCCAAAAAAACTTTGTGACTAGGATTTTCCATCTTAAAAAAATTACTCAGTCGCAGCTCGGAGTCAGGAAGTTGGCAGTGTGATACCTCCGTGCCTCGGAAAGCACGTAAAGCCGTTGGTCCTGCGCCTGACCTCTCTCCGGTCATGTCGGATTACCGTCTCACCGGACTATGATAGTGAAGGAATAGCGAGTGCACCTGTGTATTGCGCACACACTTGTGCACTATAATATCTCCTGCGTACCTGGCTGATCTCTGTTGAGATTGGCCGCCGTGGCCGAAACTGGCTAGGAGGATTTCATTGAAATATATATATACACACACACACACACACACACACACATACGCACACTCACGCCGCGCCGTCAGAGGCAGAGGCGCAACCAGTGCACCCACTTTTCGCCGTTATTGTGTCCCATGATGTGATAGGGGGCGCGCCTATCACCATATCGGGCACAAATTCCAGACTTCGTTGATACTGAATAGAAGAACTCAATATCACTTTGCCCGACCCGGGGATCGAGCCCGAGACCTCAGCATTGCAGTCGTACCATAAGAATATTGAAATATATCAACAGGACTTTATAAGTTTTTGAAGTATAAGATTAATTAAATGGAAGAAACGTTAATGTCTTTACCATCTAATATACAGTACTCTATTTCACGTGTTCTACACAAGAATTCCAGAAGATTTCTGTGAATTCAATCCTTTCTCTGCAGTCGCGAATACTTCCAACTGTAATGATGCTATTATTTTTAATAAAACACTTTCTTTTAATGATATTTTGTTTTAATGTATTCGCGTTCTTAACTATATCACAAGACATTGAAGGCACACCTCCGCGAGTGCCCGGGGAAGTGAGGTGGGGTAATATAAACGTCAGCTGTCACACATGACAGCTGACACACTTCAATAGTTACACATCACAACCAAAGACAAAGAGTTAAACAGTGTTGGCTACATCTTCCCCTTTTCCCAAAAAAAAAAAAAAAAAAAAAACAAAAAAAAATTAATCATAAGTTACATTGATAACTTAACACTAAAATTACAGAAGCCATTGATAAGAGTTTGTATGTTTGGAGCCTCCACATTCTTTAGAAGCACCAGATTATTGAGACCGAATATGATATGAAGTTCTATTATATGTGCATCCATTAGTATCTTTAACATAATAAGATCTATAGTTATTATTACTAACAATTTTACCTAAACTCCACTTATTTATATGAGGCTCTTTCTTAAACCATACATTTTCATTCAGCTTAAAACTAGGTTTTGGTTTCGTAGTCTTATTATAATTCTTAATATTCCGACTTATAATTTTGTTAAATTCAACATTTACATTATTGTTTAACTTTGGTTCAAGATAATGAAGTGTTACAGGTAACTTAGTTCGTAAATTTCTGCTCATTAACAACTGTGCAGGTGTCAGATTAGTTCCTGATATGGGTGCTGACCTAAACTGAAGTAGTGCCAATCTGTAATCTGTTTTATCTTCAAAACATTTAGTAAGCAATTTTTTAGCAATTTGAACTCCCCGTTCTGCCATACCATTTGACTGTGCATATCTTGGACTCGAATATGTAAACTTAAATCCCCATTCTAAAGCAAATTTTTTACATTCTTTTGAATCAAAAGGAACATGATCTGCTACAATCTCTGATGGTATGCCAAAATATGAAAATACATCTATAAATGCACTAATTACACTCTGAGCTGATTTGCTCTGAATTGGTTTTATTTCTAACCACTTTGACATATAATCATATATAATTAAATAGCTTTTTCTTTTAAACTCCATTATATCTGCTCCTACTTTTGCAAAAGGTAATGTTGGTACCTCATGTGACAATAAGGGTTCTTTTACATTGTTGTTTTGGTAGGTTTGGCAAACTATACACTGTTTTACAAAACTTTCAATGTGTGAGTCAATATGGGGCCAGTAATACAGATCTCTAGATTTTTGTTTCATTTTGCTTATCCCTAAATGACCTTCATGCAATTTATTCAAAATTTCTTTTCTTAATGATATTGGTACTACTAATCTGTGATTCATAAAAATGAGCTGTTTATCTATAGATATATCTTGTCTAAATTTGTAATAGCATTTTAATGCATCAGGAACACATTTTATGTCATTTGGCCATCCATTATAAACAAATTCTAAAAGTTTACTTAATTCTACATCTTTAGAGGTTTCAATTATCAATTTATTTTTATCATATTCCGTACATTGTAACTGGCTGGCCAGTCCAATACAATGTATTACTTCATACATGTAAGACTCATTTTCCTCAGTTTCATTTAAATAAGATCGTGATAACAAATCAGCAATATGCATTAATTTCCCCTTTAAATATTTAAACTGAATGTCATACTTAAGTAGTTTCAATTTCAGTCTTTGAAGCCTAACAGAGGGTATTTCATGTATGCCCCTAGTTAAAATTATTTCCAATGGTTTATGATCATTTAATATAATACACTTTCTTCCATAAATGTAGTAATGAAATTTTTTAGTTGCCCATACTACACTAAGTAACTCTTTTTCAATTTGAGAAAAATTCTTTTCCGCCTCTGTTAAACTTCTTGATGCATATGTTACAGGTAATTCATTTTGCATTAAACAACAACCTAAACCATCCTTACTTGCATCACATTGTATAGTAATTGGTAAGGTACTATTAAAATTTTGCAAAACTGGTGCATTAGAGATACATTTTTTAATATTACAAAAACTATTTTCATGAAATTCTGTCCATAGCCAATTTACATCTTTCTTTAACAGTGACTGTAATGGTGCTGCAATTTCAGCTAATTTGTCAATAAACTTTCTTAAATAATTAACCATTCCCAAAAACATTTGTAATTCTTTCTTATTATTTGGACTCTTAATATTTAAAATAGCTTTTACACGATCAGGATCAATTTTCATTCCCGCTTCAGAAAAAATATGACCAAAAAATTTTACTTCTTTTAATTTATACTGAAATTTTCGTTTGTTAAATCTAACATTATGTAACTCTGCTCTCTCAAATACTTTCTTTAATATTATGTCATGCTCAACTTCATTGTCCGCACAAATTAATAGGTCATCACAATATATTACTACGCCTGGAATGTCTCCAAATGCTCTTTCATTATATTTTTGGAAAATTTCTGGCGCTACGGATAGTCCAAATGGCAATCTCAAAAACTTATAACACCCCAGAGGACTACTAAATGTACAAAAATCTGTTGAATTACTTTCAAGTCTAATGTTATAAAAACCATCCGATAAATCTAATACTGAAAAAACAGATTTATTATTTAATTTGCCAATTAATTCTTCCAAAGTGGGAATGAGATGATATTCTCTAATTAGTTCCTTATTTAATTCCCTAGGATCTAAACAAATTCTCAAGTTACCATCACTTTTTTCTATTATAACTAAATTGCTTACAAAGGATTTTGGATGTTCTACCTTCTCAATAATCTGGTGTTCCACAAGGCTTTTGAGCTTAGCTGCCAGACGATCCATTAACGCAAGTGGAACTCGTCGTGGTGGCTTAACTACTGGCTTTGCTCCCGCCTGAATGTGTAGCTCCAATGGTGTTTCAAATTCACCAATTCCCTGAAACAGTTTTGCATATTTATTAATAATTATGTCCTTGTTTAATTTTTCTTTTTTACCCACACTATCTATGCTATTAATATTATTATTTAGTAATTCTAACTTCAACAATGTATCCAGACCTAAAATAGGTTTTACAATCTCTTTTAATATTATGAATTCAGTTTTAATTTTTTCACCCTTATTTATTATCGTTAATATTCTTTTCCCAAGTGGTTTAATCCTAGTGCCCCCAAAAGCCTCTAATATAATATTAGTCTCAGACCACTTAGGGTTATCATCACCGACTACTTTCTTTAATTCTTTTAATGATAGTACATTCACTTGTGCACCGGTATCACATTTGAATTGTATACTTTGGTTTTCAACCTTAATAGTTTCTAGCCACTCATTGTTTTTAGTATTATTACCTATGGAATGACAGACTTTACTTAGTCATAAATCTTGTACTAAATTATCATCTTTTATAACTTCAATCTTTTCTAACTCATGTACCCTTTTATTCTTACATCCTGTAGCAAAATGATTTAATTTTTTACAATTATTACAAGTTTTTCCATAAGCAGGGCACTGTCTCGGGC
This sequence comes from Lapara coniferarum, assembly GCA_949316025.1. Taxonomy (NCBI): domain Eukaryota; kingdom Metazoa; phylum Arthropoda; class Insecta; order Lepidoptera; family Sphingidae; genus Lapara; species Lapara coniferarum. The sequence goes on along the minus strand of OX438919.1, from coordinate 5,952,861 downwards.
CATGTATTCGACTACATTTCAAACAATGATAAAAGTGTCTACTGAAATTGTTATTAAATTGTTTATTTCTACTTAAATTATTATTATTATTATTATACTTAACTTCTTTATTACTATCGTTGTGGCCTTGACGGTTGGATATGTTGTCAACATTCAATGACTGTTCCTCAACTTGCTTCTGTATGGTTCTAGCATGCTCTCTTGATAGCTCGGCAGCTCTACACTTGTTGACTGCATTGTCCAATGTTAGATCACTTATTGCCAAGAGCTTTTGTTGTATATGTTTGTCACTAACGCCCATGACTATTCTATCTCTTAACATTCTCTCTTCTAAATCTTTAAAATTACAATTTTTTACTATTTTTTTAATACTGGAGTAAAAACTATCAAAACTTTCACCATCTTCTTGTATTCTGTTATTGAAATTAAATGTATTTATCACATCATTTTGTTTTGGTGAACAATATTCATCGAACGCTTCGAGTACTTTCTCATATTTAGGAGATTCCGCATCTTTCTGTAGTAAATTAATATATAAGTCTTGTGCGTCGGTTCCTATACAGTTTAACAGCATTGCTGCTTTTCTATTCTCGGATATTCTATCAAATCCGGCCGCAGTGAGGAAGATTTGGAATTGTTGTTTGAATTTTTTCCATCTCGGAAGAAGATCTTCAATAGTATCTAGCGATAGCGCTTGAGGCATCTTAAATTCTACTTGTGCCATTTTTTCGACTGGTTCTTTGAGTTCCTCCGCCATGCGGTTTTACACCAACCGACGAAATTAATCTGTGATTATTTCTAAAATCTCCTGAAGAAATCAGATTATCTTGCACGTAGCTTCGTAGAATCGACTGCGCCATGTAATGATGCTATTATTTTTAATAAAACACTTTCTTTTAATGATATTTTGTTTTAATGTATTCGCGTTCTTAACTATATCACAAGACATTGAAGGCACACCTCCGCGAGTGCCCGGGGAAGTGAGGTGGGGTAATATAAACGTCAGCTGTCACACATGACAGCTGACACACTTCAATAGTTACACATCACAACCAAAGACAAAGAGTTAAACAGTGTTGGCTACATGGTTCTTTTCAGGACCGGCTTTCTGGCTTTCAGGACCGCTGAATTGGTTCTTTTAGAGAATATGTCGTCGTAAAACACTTCCCACACAGTTCTTTGCTTTAATACAGTAAAAACAATTTAGTTTAGAGATTCTTCTTCTTCTTATAAATTATGGCTTCCACCGATTATCTATCGGTGATTTTGCCAGTTTAGAGATTATCATTCAAAATTCAGAAAAGTCATCCATCAAATCACTACATAGTATAAAACAAAGTCGCTTCCCGCTGTCTGTCCCTATGTCCCTATGTATGCTTAAACCTTTAAAACTACGCAAAGGATTTTGATGCGGTTTTTTTCAATAGATAGAGTGATTCAACGGGAAGCTTTTTATGTCCTTTTAGCCCGGAAAAACTTATTAACGCGGGCGAAGCTGCGGGTAAAAGGCTAGTGAATTATAACCTGACTGATTGTAAAGGTGAAATAATTCAACAATTTTATTTTAACAATTTTAGAAATTTCAAATATTTTTGTTTTGTATTTAATCTGATGAATTACTTTTATTTCACAAAAATAATCTGAGTTAAAATATAACAATTAGTAATAATTAATCGAAACTAGAACTACTTGGTTTTAAGTGCTTAGACAGCTATTAGTCGCCGCTTTTCATTAATGGAGCCCTGAATCATTTTCCTTTGTATTTTAAAAGCCTATTGAGCCTTGAGAACAAACTATTTAAAATGAATTTTGATCTCATTTTGCTATCTGAGGCCTGTCTGTTGCGATTGGATATCTTGAATGTTCGTAAGCATCGATTGACTCATACTATTGCTATTTTTATATTCACAATACATTACGAATAAGTTTTGGATTTGTAGAACTTTTTAAAAAGAGTTAATGTCTAGACGGCTTAAAACAATTCTCACTGCTTAAATATATAATAGTCTAAATATTGCTTACCTTTACGCGCGAACACAAATGGCACGGATTCGTCGATACAGGAAACTTTCTTAATTTCTTCATTCATAGCACGAACATTAATTAAACCTTGGTAAAAAAGTTGAACAATAATTCTTTGAAACTCACCGTTGCTAAGAAAAGTTATTTTAAGTCAAACACTGGGCACTTTTTAAACCTTGTTTCTTAGCGATTCCGAGCCTTATTTGCGTTATCTACAGTTGATTGCAATGTGTATTTTCTACTTCAAGTTATCACGGTTATTGCCTCAGCTAATGTCATTGTCGGTTGCAATGGAGCAACAATGGATTATTAATTGTTTAATTAAGGTATTTGCCTTATGATCTGATGAGTTGAATCTGTGAATCCGATACTTTAGGTTTGATTTCCAGGTCAGACCAATCCATACTTAAATTATAAAATGCGAAGTAAACTCTGCCTGTCTGTTACTATTTCAAGGCCAAACCACTGAACCGTTTTTTTAAATTTTAGTGGGGAGTAAACTTAAACCATAAGGAAGAACACAGACTATTTTTTTATCCAGAAAAAGTACATAGTGGGACTTTTATCCTGGAAAAGTTTTTCGCGCGGGCGGAGTCCCGAGCAAAATCTATTTGATTATAATCTATGTAGCTCAAAAAGAAAATATGTGTTGTATTACTTGCTATTGTAATATATACCAGATACAGTATACTATGTTTTATCCCACCCTATTTTTCATTTTTCGATAAAGCTATAAAAATCTAATTTATGAAGTAAAGCAACCACAAAATGTAATTCTACGTTATAAAACCAATTGTTTAAAAGACGTAATCCAACGAAACATAAAGTGTGGAAAGACAAAAGTTTTTAAACACTGCCAGCAAATCCGAAGTCTTGTGTTTCCCTAAACGGGGTCAATGGAGACACTCAACCGCACTCGTTTGGATGCAGTAAGCTTGCTTCGAAAATATTTAAAACCCAGTTCATTTGGTTTTATTTTAAACTAGATTTTGCCCGCGGCTCCGCCCGCGTTAATGAGTTTTTTCCGGGATAAAAGTCCCGTTTTATATTTTCCCGGGATAAAAAGTAGCCTATGTGTTAATCCAGGACATGATCTACCCGTGTGCCAAATTTCATCGAAATCCGTTCAGTAGTTTTTGCGTGAAAGAGTAACAAACATCCATACATCCATACATCCAGACATTCTTACAAACTTTCGCCTTTATAATATTAGTAGGATATTAGAAGGATTAGTAGGATAGGATTTGCGGTTATTTTACTTCAAGTTTCAATTCTTAGGATTAATATCCTTTGTAAGGAAGATGGATAGAGTTCCGCCTTGTAATTGCTATTTGCCGAGATGCGAGCTTAAAAGGAATTTAATTAAAATGTCGTAGCTTTTGCAATTGGACAAAGTTGCCTAGTTAGTCAAAGCGGATAGTAAACTTATTTTAGAGGATTTAATATATAGACTTGTATTTACTACTGCCAATTGATTAAGGGGTTAGAAGTATTCTTTATTTTCTTGCTTTCTTTTACGCCATTAAAGATGTCTGTAACAATTTTAGGAAGAGAAACATAGCAAAGATAATGATAGACGTTGGTGACATACTGAGTTTTGAAGGATTGTGTTGAACATTACTTTTTTATCAGCGTACTTTAGTTTAATATGAATATTTGGAAAAATATCTGACTTTATATTTGAATTGATAATTTATCGTATCGACGTTCAAAGCACCCCCAGTTCTTCAATTATAGTCTTGTTATCAAGCACACATTGTTTGTTTGTTGATCATGAACTATATTTATATCTATACTAATATTATAAAGCTGAAGAGTTTGTTTGTTTGAACGCGCTAATCTCAGGAACTACTGAACCGATTTTGAAAATTCTTTCACTAATAGGAAGCTACATAACTCCTAAGTGCTATAGGCTACTTTTTGTCCCGGGAAAATATTTTTGTCCCGGAAAAACTTTTTCACGCGGGCGGAGCCGCGAGCACTACTATAGCTGAAAAAGAAAACACGTGATGTGTACTTGCTACTGTAATATATACCAGATATAGTGTACTTACTATGTTTTATCCCACCCTCTTTTTCATTTTTCGATTAAGCTATAAAAATCTAATTTATGAAATAAAGCAACCACAAAATGTAATTCTACGTTATTTTTTTTATTTTTTATTTTTTTTTGTTATAAAACCAATTGTTTAAAAGACTTAATCGAACGAAACATAAAGCGTGGAAGACAAAAGTTTTTAAACGCTGCCAGCAAATTCGTAGTCTTGTGTTTCCCTAAACGGGGTCAATGGAGACACTCAACCGCACTCGTTCGGATGCAGTAAGCTTACTTCGAAAATATTTAAAACCCAGTTCGCTTGGTTTTATTTTAAATAGGATTTGCGATTATTTTACTTCAAGTTTCAATTCTTAGGATTAATATCCGTTGTAAGGAAGATGGATAGAGTTCCGCCTTGTAATTGCTATTTGCCGAGATGCGAGCTTAAAAGGAATTTAATTAAAATGTCGTAGCTTTTGCAATTGGACAAAGTTGCCTAGTTAGTCCAAGCGGATAGTAAACTTGTTTTAGAGGATTAAATATATAGACTTGTGTTTACTACTGCCAATGGATTTAAGGGTTAGAAGTATTTTTTATTATCTTGACTTCCTTTACACCATTAAAGATGTCTGTAACAACTTTAGGAAGAGAAACATAGCAAAGATAATGATGGATGTTGGTGACATACTGAGTTTTGAAGGATTGTGTTGAACATTACTTTTTTATCAGCGTACCTTAGTTTAATATGAAAATTTTGAATAATATCTCACTTTATATTTGAATTGATAATTTATCGTATCAACGTTCAAAGCACCCCCAGTTCTTCAATTATAGTCTTGTTATCAAGCACACATTGTTTGTTTGTTGATCATGAACTATATTAGTAATAATACTCTAATGTATACACATTATAGGTATACATTCGACATGTGAACAACGTGTGTTAATTATTGTACACGCGGTATATTTAGGTCTCACATGATTCACTACTGTTGTGTATTGATTGTTATGAAGATTGTAGCACGATTAAAATCTGCACATGCGAATTTCAATTGTTTACTTGCTGATAATAATTTTGTGGTGGGTTCCTTCATGAAGAATCCTTTCATAATTTTTTAACACCTAATAAATCGTAGGTTATCTGTACACAGGTTTCAGACTAGGTTGATTTTGCCGCTTTGTCTATTTGTGCCGCTAAGCTGCAAGTTGTTATGATCCGTTTTGAAGAACATGGTATACTGGGTTTCACGCTCATGGTGCGTTTTCATGAATATTATGGGTTATAACGTCTAGCGTGAGGCGACTGACGAGCGACTTGTCCTTTAAAAATAATTGTTCTTTGGCTCTTTCTTCTTTAATGTCTTTAGCATTTATAATGCCTCCATTACACGCTCACACAACCGGCATTCAATTCCATAATTCATGATTGACGCGTGAATAATGAAAACAAAACGACATTACACAATCACTCAAAATCACCTTCAGTCATACTCAAGATTTTGCGGAGAACACACGTTTTCATCCGTTTTGGTATTTGTAAAATAAAATGGAATGGAGAGTAAAAACGTGTAACAAGAAGACGTTGGGTAAAATATTGACTGAAAAAGATAGTTTTATAGCCATACTTTTGTTTTTTACCCACCTTTTATAAGATTTTTATCCGGAATAAATTTATATATATTTTCCAGGGATAAAGGTAGCCTATGTGTTATTCTATACTATAATCTATCTTTGTGCCAAATTTCATTCAATCTGGATGTTTAGCCGTTCTGGTGTGATTAAGAAAAAAAGCATCAAAGTTTTCGCATTTATTATATTAGTGTCTATACATAAATTTAGTCTGAAATACGAGATACAAAAGAAGATAAAGACTATGGTAACAATTTTCTTTATTATACATATATATATACATACACACTCACGCCCTTATCCCATAGGGGTAGGCAGAGACTATTGAGCGCCACATGCTACGATCTTGACAAACCTCTTTCGCCTCTTCCACATTCATAGTTCTTTTCATACACTTTCGTCTGTTAAGGGTACTCCTGACCTGCCCTTTTCTGAGGAGATCATTTATTTGGTCCGAGAATGTTCTCCTCGGGCGTCCCCTTCCAGCCGTACCATCCACATTCGCTCGATAAATACCTTTTGTGATCCGTCTTTCATCCATCCTCTCCACGTGCCCAAACCACCTCAGCATACTTCTTTCAATCTTAGTCACCACATCATCCTTTAATATACATCGATCTCTTATCCTACTATTCCTCATGCGATCAGCAATGGTGACTCCACATATACTCCGTAATTAACGCATTTCCACCGCATTTATTCGACTTTCATGCTTCTTTTGCCAAACCCAACATTCACTTCCATACATAAGCGTCGGCACCAGCACACCATTGTGAATAGCCATTCTTGCCTTTTCAGACACCGCCTGGCTACTCACTATTGCACGCAAGGCGCCATTTACTTTGTTTCCTGCTATAACTCTTCTTTCAATATCCATGTCATACTTTCCATCTCTTGTAATCATACTTCCCAGGTACACAAACTCATTCACTTGTTCCACTTGCTCACCATCTATACTAATGCTACATTCAGTAGCATTTTCCTCTCTTTCTATCACCATCACTTTCGTCTTGCTCGCATTAATTTTCATCCCCTTGTCCTTAAACACACCATTCACTAAATTTAGCATGTCTTGCAGCTCCCTCGCTGACGGTGCAAGTAAAACTTGATCATCGGCATAAAGGAGACACTTGACACGCCACTCATCCATTCTTAATCCACATTCTATCTCTTTCAGAGCTGACACACAGCTGTCCATATAGAGATTGAAGAGCCATGGAGACGCAACACATCCCTGTCTAACACCTTTTGAGATGTTAAACCATTCCGAATGCGCTCCATTTACCCTGATACAGGCCTTGGAGTTCTCATAGAGAGACTTCAAAGCCCTCACCAGATGACCCTCAATCCCATATGTTAATGACAATGTTGCCCACAGTTCATTCCTCGGTACACGATCATAAGCCTTTTCCAAGTCTACGAAGGCACAAAAGACTTTTTTTGACTTAGCCAAATGTTTGTCCGTTATGCACCTTATGGAAAAGACTTGATCTGTGCACCCCATTCCACTCCTAAAACCTGCTTGCACATCCCACACTTTTTCTTCAGTTTCATTAATCACTCTTTTAATCAGGACCTTTGCATACAATTTACCGACAACACTGAGAAGGCTTATTCCGCGGTAGTTTTTGCATTCTTGCTGTGACCCTTTGCCCTTGAAAATGGGGATGATGATGGCTTTGCACCAGTCTTCTGGTACTCGGCCCTCCCTCAAGCACATATTAAAAAGTAGCCACAACAATCTTGTTACTACACCTTTGCCGTATCTCAGCATTTCTACGGTAACTCTGTCACACCCAGCAGCCTTACCTAACTTCATACTTTTTATCGCATTCACTATTTCATCTTCCGTAATTTCATTGATTGCATCGTTTTGTGAGTGATCCAAGTCTATAACCTCTTCCGCACCTGCTATATCCTTATCATCACATTCGAAAAGCTCTTTATTATATTATTGGATAAAATTATCTAATAAGATAATGAATAAAAAGTAGCCTATAGTACTGAGGAATAATGTATCTTTCTATTAGTGAAAGAATTTAAAAATTAAACAAATCTTTCCTCTTTATAACATTAGTATAGACTAACTATTAAAGATTCGTGGTATACCACAACTCAGCGATTGTTTCAGAACGTAAAATATTTTTTTTCCGGGACTGTAGCAATGAAGAACTGGAACCAAATATTCTTCTGTCTGAAGTGAGAGCCGCTATAAATCATCTAAAAACAAGAAAAGCCACGGGTAGAGATCGAATCCCCATTGAAACTATAAAGGCTTTAGGGGGACGCGGTGACCACATCTTTCATGCCATTTGCAACAAAGTTTGGAGTACAGGAATATGGCCGACGGAGTGGACTCACACAGTTTTTACACCCCTACATAAAAAAGGGTCCACGAAGAAATGTAGCAACTACCGCCTTATTGCTCTAATATCACACGCTAGCAAAATTTTGTTACATATTCTGAATGAGAGACTGAAGGCATATTTATCCAAGGAAATTGCACCAGAACAAGCCGGATTTGTGAAAGGCAAGGGCACCCGAGAACAAATTCTGATTGTTCGTCAAATCATCGAGAAGGCTCGAGAATTCAACAAGCCAACATACATCTGCTTTGTAGATTTCTCAAAAGCATTTGACTCGGTGAAATGGCCCATTCTATGGCGAACACTGCTGGAAATGGGCACGCCGAAACATCTTGTACACCTTCTAAGGCGCCTGTACGAGGAAGGAACTGCGTCAGTACGGACAGATAACACCTTGTCCAGCAACTTTCATCCCAGTGCTGGCGTTCGCCAAGGGTGTATAATATCACCACTCTTGTTCAACATATACACCGAAATTATAATGCGTATCACTTTGGAGAATTGGACGGATGGGGTTACAGTTGGTGGCTATAAAATTGCGAATTTGCGCTACGCAGACGATACCACTCTTTTTGCGACTAGTGCGCACCATATGGAAGAGCTACTTTACAAAATGGGGCAAGTAAGCCTTCAGTTCGGATTACACATAAATCGCAGCAAGACCAAAATGATGATTGTGGACCGAGCTAAGAATAATTCGCCAGAAGTTACTGAGATTGCGAACTGTAAAGTAGAACAGTCTTACATATATCTTGGCGCTTTGGTCACAAACAATGGTGGATGCATGGAGGAAATAAAGAGGCGTATGGGAATTACTAGGACAGCAATGGACAAAATGAAGAGAGTATGGCGAAATAGAAACATCACCAAAGCCACAAAGATCAGGCTCGTACAAACTCTAATTTTGCCCATATTCCTTTACGCTGCAGAAACATGGACGCTGCGAGAGATTGAGAAAAAGAAGATACATGCTCTAGAGATGTGGAGTTGGAGAAAAATGCTTGGGGTATCGTGGACAGAGTTTCACACAAACGCTTCGATACTTCAAGAACTCGGCATCATGCAGTGTCTATCCGCCTTAGTACAGTCCCGCATACTTGCTTTCTTCGGACACATTTCCAGGCGAGGCGACCAGTCCATAGAACGACTTGTCGTCCAGGGCAAGGTTGAAGGCACTCGACCGCGGGGAAGGACACCCATGCGCTGGACCGATCAGGTCAAATCTGCCGTAGACCGTCCCGTACATGAGTGCGCCAGGAAAACCTCTAACAGAGAAGTGTGGCGAGAGATCGTAAGACGCATTGCATCTGCTCCGAAAAACACTACATGACGACCACGACCGCTCTGCCAAGAGTGTTACGACCAAGAAGAAGAAGTGCGTGACGCGCAGATCAAAAAATCCAGATATTCGTCAATCACCGTCACTCAACCGTCAATCACCACGTTAGACGATAGGTTATTCGTCACTCACAGGTGTGACTGTAGTAAAACTGACAGCAAAACATACTGTCTAATGGGCGCTTAACATCAATATTATCACAGTTGAAGCATACACCATCTTCATTAACAACTGGTCCTTATGGGTTAATAAAATTTCAATTTTTATTTATAGAATTATTTATATGTATTCAAATGGAATTTTAAATAATTCATAATACTAAATCCGGTGTCAGAATTTCAAGCCACTCGTGAGGGTTTTGACTCGGCTTGCTGCCGTTGACATTTGGCTTTGCGAGAGCGACGGCCACTAGGGAATGTTTTAAAATTAACAAGTTTTGTTGATTATAGAAATAAAAATAAATTCTGGCACATAGTTGCGTAAAATGTTTTACATATACTCCGTCCAACCATTTATTTAACTTTTGACAGTTCGTTTTCTACTCAATTGGGGGTGTACTACTAATGCGTTACCGATTCGATTTTTTGTAACAATCGATTTAATTTTAAGAAAAAGTTTTAATCGATTAAACACATTGAAATGTTATTTTTGCTCAATATTGTTTTTTGTTTTATAAAAATGCCTAAGCGTTTAAATGTGTACATTTTCTGTTTATAAATTTATTCTGTAGGTATAAATTCTATATCCAATATCATTATGTCAATATATAACTTTAATAGTTTATTTTATAGGTTATTATATACTTATTACTTTAAATTTGCATTCCCACATTTTATTTTTCGATTTAATCGTTTTGAATTATCTTTGTTACACAACCAGTGGGCTAACAAATATCGATTGATAATTAATATCGGAGATCTATCGAAAAGAAAAAATGGCGTCCATAAAGTAGGCAATTATTTTGTTTTCCATTCCCATTGATGTATTAAAAAACCTACATCAATGTCCATTCCTTGTCAATAATTATAAAATTTCATAGGCGTGCGTGCATATGTGTTTTTTTTTTTTTTTTTTTTTAAATGGCCACCTTCGGCGCATTAGGGACGGCTGCGGGCTTCCTCCGACTCACGTCTAAGTTGTCGTCCGCAACCGCGCCTGCGCGTACCGCTGTTGCGGTCCTTTTCCTGTTGTTGCGGGGGCTCAGAAGCCCCCGTAATACCGTACCGTGCCCACCTTTTGGTGTCCGAGGCAGCGTGAGACACGCTGCCGTCCATCACGGGGGTCACAGAAGTTGGCTAGACTAATGGGTGGGCGGCACCTCCCGCCCACCCGTGACCCCCGGAGGCCCCTATTAGTCGCCTTTTACGACAGGCAGGGGATACCGTGGTGGAATTCTCCAAACGCCCCCAATCCACAGGGCGGGCGTGCATATGTGTACAGTTAAATAAATGGGTGGACGGAGTATAATGACCGTGATTTTTATATTTGCCTTTTTTCATCAATCATTTTGTTGTCAATTAACTAAACTATCGAGTGTGGATCGTATTCACTTAATTTATGTACAGTCAATGAGGAGGCCTATGTTCAGCGGTTGATGATACACTATTTTGTTTTTTTTTTATCTTGATTGTTGATGATTTTATAAAGAGCTTGGTCGTATTAAGTACAATGGCAGCGACGATTGTTCAATTTTATTTATTAGTCATATTGAGCAATAAATGTCACTTTGTTGGTAGACACAGTTAGTTCATAGAAATCTATTATACATAAACTATTCATACCATAAATTATTTTTATCCCAGAAAATATACAGTTGGAATAAGCAAAATCTACACAAGCAATTACGGTTAAATTTCGCAACCCTTTGAAGCTATGGCTATAAATATTCGTTGGATGGAGCGGGCGTGTGGATATAAATCAATTTGTTCGCGGCCTCCATTTATATTCTGCAGGTGTAGCTCTCTATGGCCGGCTTTAGTACCCAAATCTAGATCAACTTTGATCGCAGACGGATGATTAGCTTTATCGAAGGTCGTTGAGTGATTTTATTAAGCAAATGGATAAGTGAAATTTTCAAGGGTAGGGATAGATTGAAAGATATCATTTATTCTTATGAATGACTGTTGTCTGATTGAAGGCGTTGAGTGATAGACGTATATCGGATAAAGCGTATGTTATATAGGGTCTAGAATGTTCAAATATTTTTTATTTGACAGTTATTATATTAAGCAGCTAGCTAGTACCAGGGGCGGCGTTCCTTATAGGCCGAGTAAAATTTAGGGGGCGGCAACGTTTTTTTGACAGTCTTTTTGTTTAAGACAATTTGTGAATAACGATTCCATGTTACTCACATTTAAAAATGGTAAGAATCAGTACCTGAAATACACTCATTGATATAACTTAATCATTTACTGACTATCGTTTTTTCCCATTTTAAATTAATTTCTATAGTTTATTTAATTTTTCATGCTTTACAGCACATAGGGCGGCGGCAATCTTTCGTAGGCCTAGGGCAGCCAACGTATCGAATCTGCTCTTGGCTAGTACTTATTTCAATACCATTTATTTGGGAGCGTTAGTCTTTTGTATTTGTTCGGTTTCTATATTTATGTGACGATAAGCATTTACTCAGAAGTTGTGAAACAGGTTTTAAGAATCTCAATGTTCGAATAAATGGTATGTGTGTTGGAAGATAGTTGGTGGTGGTAATTTTGTATTTTGTCGTCTTATAGGTATTAGACGTGGTCGTGTTATAATAGGCGCTTAGTAATTTTAGTTTACTCCCATCTGCAACAGTTAATATCTTTAAACCCCTAAACACTGTAACCAGCCGTTTTTTGAAGTTGTCAAAAACATAGGTATTGAGAATAGAAAAAATGCTAAAACATTTTTTGGCCATTATAATCAACACTGCCATAAGTAGTTTTCATCCTTGCTTGACGTAGTAGTAAACAATGGGTTCATAGTGTGAAGGCGACAGTCTACATAGTAACTACACAGCGTCCCAGACAGAAAATGTTGAGTCTGGAGGCAAACGAGAGCCGTAAATCAGAGTCGACCAGTGCCAGCGCTGACGATAGCTCTGTTCACTGTGACTACTCTCTGTATTTGTCAATATATTTGCGCCTTTGGGGCAAAGCACTATCGACTCCGTTCTTTACCCACAACGTTGATGTTAGCTTGTCCGAATAACGCAAATATTTGCTCAAATACGCCAAGTGCGACAACAGAGCAACACATTTCGTTCTTCGCTTGTAAAACTAATTTGCTCGGATATACCGTAAGGCTAGCGTAGTTAGTGCATTTTTTGGAGTTTTTTTTATGGCATCGAATGACGAGATGAGCATACCGTTCAACTGATGGTAAGCGATAAGACCACCCATAAATAGTAGAAACACCATCCAGCACCTTGAGTTACAAAGTATTGTGTGGTATTCCACTGAGCTCGTCATCCTGGGACATAAGATGTTAAGTCTCATTATGTCCAGTAGCTACACTGGCAATAATGTCCTTCAATCCGAAACAAAACAGTGCATGCACACTGTTGCTTGGCGGTAGAAATAAACATTGCAGTGGTACCCACCCAAATGGACTCTTACATATGAGAGTCCTACCACCAGTAAAGTGTAAATATACCTTTTTTTAACGCAGGGAAAAAACGCGTTATCGCTACCACCACTAAGATATATCCTCACAAAGTCTCTAAAATATTATTTAGTATGATATCTAATGTTGGATATTATAATAATAACCATTTAAGAGTTAAAACATCTGCGATTGCTATATTGTGTCTATTTAACCGCATAATATAGTATTTACTGTAACTTTGAATGCATTCGCTTTCTGTTACATTTTGTCAATTTAGTATTTCGTTTTATTTATTTAATGTTTGTGAAACTTTTTATGCCATTCGTGTATTGCAAAAATTCATTTGAATTCAGTCAGGTGAATAAAGGCTTGGTATGTATGGAAGCGCTCGCAAAATTTGATTTGAAAGCTGTTGGCTACAGGCATTGGATTCAGGTATTTTTAGAAATAATATTTTATCACGATAGATATTATTCTCTTAAAAAAAAGAGCCGATTCAGGCCGCTTTTAATAATAATGTGTCTGGTAATCTGTCAGGAAGGTAGACATCTTAAGGCTTGTTTTTTTTTTCTATCTGGCTCTGTCCTTTGGGACAATTTGGCCAATGTCAAGTAAGAATCTTAAGGCTTATGATATTAAAGTAAAAATTGACAACATCCAGCATATCAAAAATTGCTTAATCAAGTATCGATAAGACCTTAAATCATTCGACATATGACTAGTTCATTACTCTGTCATATTTTTCAATGTATATTTGGACAAATTGAATAATATTAACCGTAATAAATGTGGCAGGCAGCGAGCCAACCGTTTATTGCCAGTGTGTGCCACTTATAAACGATCGAGCTTCGTAAGTAGGGTTGGAAGGGACGATTACGGCAACCGCTATTTATTAACCGAATTCAAAAAGGAGGTTTTGTATTCGACCCGTATGTATGTAAGTTTGTATGTCCGCGATTTTCTCAAAAACTACTGATTCGATTTGGATGGGGTTTTCGTTATTCAACTGTATATTTTTCAGGGAAGGTTTTAGTATATAATATATTAGGATCTGATGAAGATCTTCGGAGATAGGCATTGGAACTCTTCAATAGCTAACGGCAGATGACCCGCAAATGCTGCAATCGTATATCTATGATGTATTGTTTACGCCATTTCATAATTAGCAAACAAAAAAGTGAATATAAGTAAAATAAACCGACCTGAAAACCACTAAAAACCAAAAAAATATTTAAATTTATTTTCGCTTAGAAAACACGTATATTTAGAGTCGGTGCCTAATTTAAATTGCCAGCTAAGCTAAGGAAATACACGAACAAATATACAAAAACATTGTTCAATTTCACCCGCATAACTAGCCAGTGCCACACCATTTTTTTATTATTTTTTCACGGGAAAAAACGCGTTATCGCTACCACCAGTGGGGGGTCAGAGGAACGGTTATGTTGGTTTCACCGGTCTTACAGTCCAATGTCGACACTCGGGAGTGCCAGTGCCACCCCTAGCAATAAGTTCAAACAGCTCCCAATCAGCGGATGCTAGTTTCACAACTACACAAGTTGGGTTCCGATTTAAGTTGACTGGCGAGTTGCTCGATTATTACAAACCGGCCAACTTATATGTTTATTTGGATTGACCGATGAGTAATAGCGCATAGCAATTAATCGCGAGAGTTGGATTGGAATTTGGATGTAATTTAATTGTATTTTAACCAGTTCGAGTTTCGTCTTGTTGAGGCGAATTGAGTGGGTTGATTTTGATACAGCAATTCTCAAAAGGTATTTTTATATGGGCAAAATCTCCACGCGCGTCAGTTGTTGCGAGCATGAGTATGTTGAGTATCAATAAATTAAATAAATCAGGATAGGTTACAGCGCTTCACAACCATTTTATTGCATAAATACGTCTTAATGAATTATCAAGTTATAGGTAATATAACTAAAAAATAAAAAATGCCGTTACAGCTTCGGTACTGATCGGCGCACTCCGTGGCTCTATAAGAGTACTCAAAGCTTTAAGTCCAGAGTTCCCATGACTGCATCTAGCTCATTCTATTGATAGGTTCTGGTATCCGGTACGGAGAGCTGGAGATCTCTCCCACTGCCTCTGGCGCTGAATCCGTATGCACGTAATTGCGCTTATTACCTACAATCAAATATAACGATTTGTAAATTGTCGTCAATTTTTCATTCGAGTATTTTCTAAAGTAGCCTTTTAGAGTACAAAATTCACGATGACATAGCTCTTTCCATAGCGGAGTTATCATAAATTATTTTGGTGTATGCAAATTGAATTTCGAAGTCTTTTTCGATTCCAAATTAGCGCATGGCACAAGCTCGCAAACGGGTGATGTAGAGTTGTCTTATTTTCAATGTGAAATTAAACAATTCAGGACGATTCAACGTGCAAGTATGAGAAATTAAAAAGAAGGTGGCTATGCGCACCTTTGTATGGGAGCCTTTTTAAAACTTTTTTACATTACAAACGTCTAAGTTTTTATAAATACTAAAATATGTTAATATATTTCAGATTTAATTTAGATAATATTTTAAAAAGACGGCTTGCGACTGTTATTAATGACTGTTTCAGGTCAAGGTATGAATGTAGACTGGTAATGAATAGGTTTAAAATAGATTCTCGCTTCATAAAGTTACCGGGCGGTAAAGTTTGCGTGTAGTTTGTTACGTTCATGTGAGAGCTCAAAGTTATATTTCTATATTGAAACTGTTTCTACAGCGCATTCTCGAGCTGAAATATCACTTTAATAGACTTTGCTGGTTGTAACATAGTTCAAGTAAACTATGTTTTTGAATCAGTAAAAGTTGAAGTTCTAGAAATTTTATTTAAGATTTCGTTGCTCGTGAACTTGGACTGTGATACGTGGAATACTATGTACAGTTTCAAAATATAATTGTTTAAAGGCGTTTGCTCTTGGGTTTATGCATGGCTGATAAGGCTGACAGTTCACCTTATCACATACAACTGATATAAAACTAAATAAAAAGTTGCATTTCCTCACATATTATAAAACAAAGTCCCCCGCCGCATCTATAACTCTGTCTGCATGAACACGATAAACTCAAAAACTACAAAAAGGATTTCGATGCAATTTGGTATAGAGATAGCTGGAGAAACTGGAAACTACTATATTAAAGGAGTTGTCCGCTTTTTGAAAGGGTGCTGGGCCTCAAAATCTAACCAGGTTCAAACGTTAGGGATATTAAAGGGGAAAAATATGGAACTTAGATCAACTAAAAAAACATATTTGAACTCCTCCATTCTAGTTTTTAAGCAAAATAAAAGCATACAGATCTCGAAACCCGAGGTCTTTAAATTTAAACAATTTATTATAAAAGGTTAGTTTTTAAGAATTCTATCCAAATATATAAAAACTGTCTGTTAGAATTTTAGGCATATATTCGGACATGTACTTTCTTACTCACTTTTCTTTTACTACCACTGGGCTACTTTTTATCCCGGGAAATTATATAGCGGGATTCTTATCCTGGAAAAACTCTATCACGCGGTCGAAGCCGCGAGCGAAGCTAGTTTAACACAATGAAGATTCGAATAAACCATTTCATTTTAAAAAGCAAGAGGTTCACTAATCAATTGCAAATAGTGTATCGCTTTTGCTAATTTATATAGCGTGTTCCAGTTTCGTAATAACTGGGGTGTTACAGAATGCCTACGTAATTCATTATCACGCGATACCTTGTAGCGTTCTACGTCATACCTGTCAGTAGGGGCAATTGTATTGTCAAGATATATGATTTAAGCTTGAAAGACACCTACATAAGTTTTGAGTACTGTTAGGAAGATATGAGTGTACTTGATGAATTTTATGTCCAATTACATAGAAAGAAAAAACAGCATACATGACAAACGCCTCATAATTTTGGATTCTGGTAAGTCATATTCCGGAGATAGGGGTTAATTCTGGTTGCAGGAGTAGGAATGGAACATAATCCGTTGGTTGATATGTGATTATGCTGTAAAAACCAGCATATTTACTATATTTTATACTAGATTTTGCCCGCGACTCCGCCCACGTTAAAAAAGTTTTTCCGGGATAAAAGTTCCGTTTTTTATTTTCCCGGGATAAAATGTCGCCTACGTGTTAATCCAGGACTTGATCTACCCGTGTGCCAAATTTCATCGAAATCCGTTCAGTAGTTTTTGCGTGAAAGAGTAACAAACATCCATACATTCATACATACTTACAAACTTTTGCGTTTATAATATTAGTAGGACTACGCGACTTATGAAAAGGTTTTTTTTATTATCCTGCTGTTAAGCGATTCGATAGTCCATACAGAGTAGCAGCACTATATAATATTTTGAATTACAAAATACTGCATAGCACCCTGCGCTGTCACCCTGAGACATATGTAATGTGTTAAAAGACTCATAATGTCCAGAAATTACACTGGCTACAATTTACAACATCCTTCAAGTGGAACATACAAACTGCTGCTTGGCCGTAGAAATAGACTTCGCGGTAGTACCTATCTAGACAATCTCAAAATAAGCATATAGCTCCGAAGAATCATTTAACTTCCTAATATTGAAAGAAATATGAGATTTGGGCCAGTAATTCCAGATATATGCGTATCTAAATAAGCAACTCGGCTTTATAGTACAACATTATTGATATAATTTTTTTTAAATAATACGAAACCCCTTTTACTAGCACAAATGCAGTGAAAAAAAGACCTGTGGCACTCGGAGACTGCCGCGGTAAAGCTATTGCATAAATTCTAATATTTATAACCTCTTTGAACAGATATAAAATAAAATATTCATCGATAGACGGCAAAACTAAAAACAATTAGGAGAGACGGGCTCAATGGACTAGTATCCAGAGCCGCAATATTTAAATAATAACCTCTTTGAACTGATATAAAATAAAAGAACTGGCCGTAAAAGTGACATTCGAAATTTAAATAAAACATCAACTGCGCGCGTTTGATATTTCGATACGTTTCACTGACTGGAACAATTTTTAAATACACGGTAATTTCGACCTTTTATCGTTTAACATTCAGCTCATATCCTCTTACATATTGTATTCTTACAAGACAGCGATATTAAATTTACTTATGGAATTTTACACTCTGCATGGTTGTGCTGCACGATGGACCGACGACTTGAAAAAGGCGGCGGGTAGCGGATGGATGCGGGCTGCTCAAGACCGGGATGGTTGGCGCTCACTTGAGGAGGCCTACGTTCAGGAGTGGACGGCGACAGGCTGATTGATTGATTGATGGTTGTGATAGAGTTGAAAAAATAAATTACAAGACTGCGATATTAAATTTACTTATGAAATTGTACACTCTACATGGTTGTGATAGAGTTGAAAATAGTGAGGGGTGTTAGGTTATTTCGTTACGGAATTTCTGGATTCGGTCTCCACGCTCAAGGCCCGCGATAGAAGCTATGCAATAGCTTAAAAAAACTTTTTAATCTCTTTGAGCATTTTTAATTTCATTATCGAGCTTCAACCATTAGCAGCAAATTGCATTTGCGATAAAATGGATCTTGTTTGGCAAAGTTAGCGTTAAATGCGAACCGCTTGTGATGTATCGTTGTTTCGTCACAAAGGGGATTATAACAGATATTTAGAATGCCACAGTGTTTATTTTAGAGGCTAGAACATTACCTTTCCTCCTGGTATTGCAGAAAATAATGGACACAAGTTTGTACGATGCTAATTTCATTTTTATTTTAATATTTTTGAATAAGACAATTAAAATAAAGTTATTGTGTTTTGATTTTATAAAGGATAGTGTTGGCATACCTACGCGGTATTCCCTAGATGGAAATTCTTGCGTTTATAAAGTCGGCAATTAGACATGCATTTAATTACATTTTCACTGTAATAACAATACTAGTCCTGTATTATATGCTGATTACCGTCCCACTGCTCGGTATGGGCCTCCTGTACTACTGAGAGGGTTTATTCCTTAGTCCATCACACTGGCCTAGTGCGCGTTGGTAGATTTCGCATACCGTCGAAATTCTTATAGAGAACTTGTCAGGTACGTATTCAAACTGTACTATTTATAATCTACAACTATAAAGGAGCTTCCTTTATTATAATTTCTTGACATTTGCGTTCACCACGACCGTGGATAAAATTGTTCTAGTTCCCAGATGGTCTACGAATGCCAATGTCAGCGAGGCGGGCCGAGCGTTGACGGAACCAGCCGAGCACCTGGATCGATTTTTCTACTTGAACTTGCCACAGTTCATATATGCCTCAGCAATCAACAGCTATTCATAGCATTCGAACAAGGACATCGGATATTTCAAGGTTTTATTTCTATGCCACGGTGAAGGAATACTGATTTAGATTTATTATTGGCGCAAATCTGTAATTAGTACGTGATATCAATCTAAGAACTGATTGCAGATTGATCGATGTTTTCAAATGACTTAATTGAGGATATAAGTGTCA
Organism: Lapara coniferarum; assembly: GCA_949316025.1. Lineage (NCBI taxonomy): Eukaryota > Metazoa > Arthropoda > Insecta > Lepidoptera > Sphingidae > Lapara > Lapara coniferarum. The sequence goes on along the minus strand of OX438919.1, from coordinate 5,933,419 downwards.
CGTGACGTGTTATTTTCTGAGCTAGTTTAGAATAATTTTCGACTAGTGTGACCGCTATAATGACAATGCAAAGGGCGGATATCTCTTACCATGGAGTCAATAGGGGGATTTTGGGTCTACAAACGTGCAAAATCAATGCTATTATATCATGTCCGTCTTTGGTGAGTGTGTAGTGTAAATTAACACGGTCGTTCTGACAGCTCGTGTTTTGACTACCACCACAGAGTACCTACAGCATAGTAGGTACTACATACTGCATTGTTTATTAACATGTGAGCAATTTTGTCTATATCTAGTTTTATATGGGCGCAGAAAACCACAGTGCGCCTGATGGTAATCTGTGGAGTGGGGTCCATATAGACTTACTGACTAGAGATGTTTTTGTCTCGCTAGTCGCCACGATTGTGCCAGTCTGTTTGACACCAGGTATATAGAGGCCGATCCTGTAAAGCGACACTTATGTGGGCCATTATGGCAGGTTTTAGACTGGTTTACGAGGATCGCTACCCAGGTGGATACCTACAAGTATCGTACCTCCAGCTACCTCAAGTTAACTTCATTTAGACACTGGTGTGTAGTACGAATTGCCTTTAGGTATAATTATGAAATGTTTCTTTTATTGTATTTTATGTGCAGTGATGACTACTTACCATCAGGTGACTTATTGGTTTGTGTCCTATTACTATAATAAAACCAACATAGTGACCGTTAATTCTACAAAAAATAAAGAAATTACCTACACCGCATTGCGCTCGTCTCATCTCGTCATAAATTTAGCACGAAAACGTGAGAGAATAAAAAATTGCTCTTAAAAACTCACAAAACTGAAACGCGTCACGTAAAGTTCAGAAATGCTGGCGCTTGTAGTTCCGAGTCAGATTATAAACAATATCTAATTAAATCCAGTTGAAAAGTATATTTTGTACCTAAGTGGATTTAAGCCACTGCGATTTTACGTTATTAAACACTAGGCGTTGCTGTAGTCTTCTCCTGCGTCAAAAACCTTTCCTGTTACAAAAAAATTCTCCTGTATCACCATCTGTACGCCATCAGCACTAATTTAAAAGTTAGATAAATAAAAATATTTCCCGTGGGAGCAAATTACTGGATAAAAAGTAGTCCATGACATGTTAATCCAGGATGCGGCCTATTCTTCGCTATTCATCCAAATCCATTCAGTAGTTTCCTTAAGTGACTGGCTGGAGATTGTGAGAAACTGCTTGGAAAGAGTCACGTCTATGAGCTTCACGCTGGGGATAATGATATATATGACGGCAAACTAGGATATAATTTTTGCTAAAGACAGTTTCGTCTATTGGCGGTTGGATTGAGATAGACACAACACCATCTCATAGAAAACCATTGTTAAATGGAGACCGTAGCTAATGTTCGTTATGAGAGTCAGCGGTATTGCCTAAAAGTTTTTCCTTCTCCTTCCCTATTGTAACTTAAGATATATTAAAGAAAGAAAACATAAAGAAAACAAATTATGTTCTTTTTTTATGGCATTAAATGACGAGACGAGCAGCCGTTCGCCTGATGGTAACCACTCATAAACAGTAGCAACACCATTCAGCACCTTGAGATAGAAAGTACTGTGTGGCATTCCACTGTGCTCGTCATCCTGAGACATAAAATGTTAAGTCTCATTGTGACCAGTGGTCACAATGGCTATAATGCCTTTCAAACCGAAACACAATAATGCATGCACACTGCTGCTTGGCGGTGGAAATAGACATTGCGGTGGTACCCACCCAGATGGACTCTTACCTATGAGAGACCTATCACTAGTTCATATAGATAGATGCCAGTAACCATGCAGGTACACTAAATACTCGACCTTGCCTTCTAAAAATATAACAGAACTTCTCGTAAATAACATGGATGGACTTAACGTAGTGTTAAATGTTAATTGCTGGTATCGAAATGCGACAACCCTAAACGAGACGCAGTTTATTGCCAGCCTTGTTAAAGTGGCGAGTGTTTGAACCAGCCAGACGCAGTTAGTTCGCAACAGTAATTTACTACGGCTTGTTACGCAAATTGTTATCAATCGTCAGACCAATTAACGGTGAAACTTCTATTTTATGAGTTATCGATTTTGAATTACGTGATTTGTATTGCTAGAACAATTTTGGAAAGATATCAAATCTATCTCAATCTGTCAAGCCCCGCGACGGACACCGGTGTCCATATATATAGGGTTTTTCCATACATCTATACTTCTCAGTTTGCCTTTAAAAGGAGAGTAAGACAGCTACTGTTGAACGAAGCAGAAGAGTCATCACATTAGTTTATAATAGTATATTATATACCTATATATGTATTTATGTAATTATAATTTGTATTTTATATATTTACAAGTTTACTTATATTATGTATGCATTTTATATAGGGATTGTCTATTTTTATTAATTTATATAATATTTACTTCTATTTACGTTTATGTATGTAGGTTTATATTAAGTGACCTTGTTGCACCTACCTTATTTATCTCTGCACCACCCTCAGGTTGACTGGGAGAGAATGCCTTTGGCATTAAGTCCGCCTATATACTTTTGTATATTAAGTGCAAATAAATAAATAAATATAAATAAGCGGGGCTTGACGGGTGATGTTCGTTGTTTGTATGGGTGCTAGGCATTGATGTATTAAAAACCCTTTTAACACATCAATGGTGCTGGGCCTCAAAATTTAACCAGGCTCAAATTTCATATATGTATTAGGGCCAAAAATTACCATTATATTTAAGTTGCATAAACGGTAAATTTAAGTGTAGTTTTGCAAAATTAAATTACACACACACACACACACACACACTCACGCCTGTTATCCCCGAAGGGGTAGGCAGAGGCGCAACTAGTGCACCCACTTTTCGCCGTTATTCCGTCCCATGATGTGATAGGGGGCGAGCCTATCGCCATATCGGGCACAAATTCCAGACTCCGAGCTGATATTGAATAGAAAAACTGAATATCATTTTTGCCCGACTCGGGAATCGAACCCGAGACCTCAGCATTGTAGTCGTACCCTATTACAACTATGCCACCGAGGCAGTTACATAAATCTGAAAATCGGAGGACTTTATTATTATACTATGTATTGCAAAGGCCTAGTTTATGGGAATACTATCCAAATAGGTATATATAAAGTATTTAGGTTACAATTTTAACCCAGTTTTTGAACATGACCTTTAAAATTGCAGACTATGGCTTAGAGGTGTCGTAACGCTTAAAATATCAAAAACAGCAAAATAAATTCTAGTAAGTTCATTATCCATAAAATTGATAATTTTTCATGACGGACAGAACTAAGTTTCATGATGTAGAATTTTTAGACAAAAAGATACATTGCAGTTATTCCTACGTTAACTCCCAAAATATAAGATAGTAACATAAGCGTTCAAAGAACAGCTATGCCTGTATAGTGAAATAGGTTAATAAAATATATAAGCAAACATACTGATGAAAATATTTATTTCTTTCTAAAATATGGAAAACACCAATTCCTCACAAACATCCGACGTAGATAATGACAATCGAAAATAATATTAGATATCAAAGCTTTTGAGCAGTTGATGGACAAAGAAAAATCACATCAAGCGAGCATTTCTCTGAAATGGGTATGTACAGAAAGATGTAGAAAATATCTTTTGCAGCGTATTACGTCATCTATAAGTTGACATTAGTGTGTCCATTATTTATATAGTATTATGGGTTTTAATCATTGATGTATTAAATACATCAATGGTTTTAATATTCTTTTCATAAACATTTAAACTTAATTTGAATGCCATAGTTATGGTACGACTGCAAAACTGAGGTGTCAAGTTCGATTCCCGGGTCGGGCAAAGTGATATTGAGTTTTTCTAGTGCCCGATATGGCGATAGGCTCGCCACCTATCACATCATGGGACGGAATAACGGCGAAAAGTGGGTGCACTAGTTGCGCTTCTGCCTACCCCTTCGGGGATAAAAGGCGTGAGTGTGTGTGAGTGTGTGTGTATAAATATTTATAATTGAAACCACTTATAGCACGGCAGCTGCGAAAATAGGGTGGGTGTTCTAAAAAAATCTTCGACGTTAATTGACACGGGTAACTTAATATTGGACGATAATGTTGCTGCAGGCTTTTTTAACTAAATCAGTTTTCAATTTGTATCGTAAAACGGGGAGGGATTTTCCTTCGGCAGCTTGTTTCCTTTTTTGAGAGTAGCGTTACTTTTTACCCGACTGCGAAAGAAGGAGGGTTATGTTTTTCGAGTGTATGTATGTATATTTCTTTGGCACGGCCTAGAGCCTAAACGTTTTGTTGTGAGTGGTGTCAATAGATTCGTCTTAGCCGTGAGAGTGACACTGGGTATATCAAATTTTTTAAAAATCAAAATTGAGGATTTTTGGCGGCAAAAAGTAATCTTAAAAAAATAATGTTTTCAAAATACATCGAGTGGGTATCAAAATAAAGGATTTTTAACGGTGATTATCAATATATATATACAACTTATATGTTTTGTTGGAGTTTGGAATAGGAAATGCTAATAAATGTATCACGCTTCACACTAATAGTATAAATGCGAAGTTTGTGTTAGTTTGTTACTTCTTCACGGTAAAATGGCTTAACGGGTTTGGGTGAAATTTGGCACATAGGTAGTCTATAAAAAAGAAAACTAAAAAGTTGGAAATAAAAAAAAACGTTAAAACAAAAACAAAAAACCCAACTGCTTCCATATATTTTGTCATTCATTGCAGAACTGAAAAGATGAAATATGTGGACTCCACAATTATTGGTCCGATTGTCGTTTCTGCTCATGGGTTGATACCAAAGAGTCCCGACCAACACCTCCAGAGGCTCTCAATTGGTCGTTGGGTCAAGAGCCAGATGCAGAAAGCAGTACTTCTGGACACATCACGCATTGTGAGGAGATTCCTCACTTTGAATCCCTGACCACCTGTGGTTTGGGACTTGAGCCTCGCCATCGGAGGGTGATTCACTTTTTTATATTTTTATATGTATTAATGTTTTTTTATATATAAAAATGTAGAAAAAAGACATATTTAAAATAAAGAGAATGAAAATAAACATTTTTTGGAGTCTAGTTAAACTTTACTTATAAAAGTAATTAACAAATACTTAGCACACGAAAATCATAAATTTGTACTTGAAATAGAAACACAACAGTGCATTCACACTGCTGCTTGGCGGTAGAAATTGACATTGCGGTGGTAACCACCCAGACGGACTCTTACATATGAAAGACCTACCACCAATGAACTTCTAACTTTCAAAAAGTAGGTCATTAAATATTACCGAACATTTAATTCCCAAGAAGATGTCAGATTGCTCAGGCAGCTTTTTTTTTCAACGCGGGCCCCACGGCCAGCAGCCTGAGGAGAATCTGCGTTTCTGGTCACGCTTTAAGCGCTGGAACCCTTTTATTTAAGTGGAGGGCAACCCACTACTGGGTTACGAACCTCGGCTCAGAACATTCACTAGGAGAACATGGAGACATCGGCGATAAAGAGATTATTTTTGACTAACTATCCATTGCTAAGCCCTGCGTCCCCGATTTTCACTTGTTAGATAGACATTTGGTGCTGTCAGTAGTTATTACACTCGATTAATAGACAGCTAACAATCTATATATTTATTTATTTTACATCTTTATTGTACACCAACAGAAGTAACAAATATATCAAAATATATACAAGTAATATTCCAGTGGATCCCAGTGTGTCTGTACATTGAAATAAATGTGATAAAAAAGAAAGGGGGTGTCTAAAGAAGAAATGGTAAAAAATCAGCAATTTTTTCTGTTTGTTTGTTACTGCACATCTCCGAAACTACTGAACAGGTTAAATTTCGTATGGAGATAGTTTGAGACCCTAGAAAGGACATAGGCTACTTTTTATCCGAGGAAAAAATACAGCGGGACTTTTATCTTGAAAAAACTTTATCATGCGGGCGGAGCTGCGACCTTAAGCTAGTACTAAATACAGGGTCATTTTGACATTGCGTTAATAAATGAAACCACATATTTATCATCTTGAAAATAACACTTTCCATTCAGTTATTTTAACCATTGATGTAAAATAAAAAAGTGTAAGTTTCGAACAAAATAAATATCAATAAAATGTAACTTCAAGTTTACACGCCTTAATGCCACTATGACTGCTCTAGGAGAATTAGTTGCAGCAGAAATATTACACTTTCAGCCAGAAATACACTTACGCACACATAATATTCGCACTAAACTACAAAATGATCAAAGAATAGGAATACTACAACCGGGATTATTGGCGAAAGTATTCGTTATTCATAGATGATTTTTGGCACGATGTTAGCATAGGTATAGACGAATATGTGGTTTCATTTAGTAACGTTATGTAAAAATAACCCTGTATATATCAATTATACAATATCAAAACTCAAAAGTATATGGTAAGTATTTAATATGCGGGCGGGAGAATCATTATATTTTGCCGTTGACAGTGAAATATTAGGGATTCATAAACAATGCCAATACAATGTTCAAAATATCTTTGCATAACTTATAAAGTACGGTAGAAGGGGCTTTGTTGTGGCGAAAATCATCTTGAATAATTGATATGGCGTACTGTGATAACAACGTTGTGGATCCTTTTTAAAGAAATGTGCAATTAATATAATAAAGTAATCTTGAGGTGTTTTTAGGTCTCATAAAGCGATAATTTTAAAATGACAGAACACTTATATAAAATTTATTATTCAAATACAAAATAAATAATTTACGGTCCCATAGAACTAAGTCGTATATGCAAAATGTTAGTTTTTCAGTAGAGCGCTTTGAAGTTAACTGTGAAAATCAAAAGTTATACATGAAAGAAACATTATCTAAAGGGTTCAGTAACAACTTTGAACCTAATGTGTGAAAATAGCACTAATTTGCACATTGATACAAACTAACGACTTTCAAAGCGCTCTACTGAAAAACTAACATTTTGCATATACGACTTTATTCTATGGGACCGTCATATTCATCGAAAATTAAAGGCAACCTTCAAATTTTATGCGCACTTACAATGTTTGTCATGTACTTTCTTTTTTTAATGACACAACAATGCAAAATGTAAAACTATCAAAAACTTAAGCCACCTTCAAAAACCAGTAAAACCGAAAAATTATTTACAATAACTTACATACTAATAACTTATTTCGGAGTCTGTGACTTTCAAATTGCTAGCCAAGCTAGATACATAGGCAAATATACACACACACACACACATATACTCACACCTGTTATCCCCGAAGGGGTAGGCAGAGGCGCAACTAGTGCACCCAATTTTTGCCGAGCGTATTCCGTCCCATGATGTGATAGGGGGCGAGCCTATCGCCATATCGGGCACAAATTCCAGACTCCGAGCTGATACTGAATAGAAAAACTCAATATCACTTTGCCCGACCCGGGAATCGAACCCGAGACCTCAGCATTGTAGGCAAATATACGAAAATAATAATTAAGTTTAATTAGGCACCGACTCCTAAATTGGTTATCAGTATGTAGGTAATCTTAAATGATTTAATGGTTTTTAGTTGTTTTTGAAGGCGGTTTAATATTTTGTTAATTCCACAGCGTAATGAGACGTTGCGGGTGACATAATTCAGTTGTGTAAATCAAGTCAAAATCTGGAATTTCGCTGTTGCCTTTTTGCAGCGTCAGTGACAGGTAAAAGAGATTCAAAAACGCACTCTTGTCACCTTTAAAGGTTCTTAGCACTTCCATTACTCTTTCTAAGTAGTTATAGACGGAGGTAGTCATTTAATTTAATAAAATGTATACATTTTGATTTCTGAACACCGCATACGACATATCGCTACAACGAGCATACCCTCCGCACAAGACGCGACATCGTCCGCTTACCTCATGTCTATGCATTTAAACAGCTACTAAAGATATTTAGTCGGAGCGATCGGCCCTTACGGAGTTTCCATGTTATTTTACGACGATGGAATCATCTCTGGTCGTCGTAAAATGCCGTGCTGTCAGTAAAATTGGCGAAAGGCAGAATGGTTTTGGTAATTATTATATTGAACCGTAATGGTGTTTTTTTTGCATAGATAGATCTGTCGATGATATGTGATCACCTATTGGTGCAATGTTTACTTTAGTGGAGAAGGATTGATGATGTGAATGGAGAAAAGAGGGGATTTATTGTGGGTCCGCCAATGCCATCGACGATACGAATTGGCTAATTAATCCGGCCCAGTCATGATTCAAATAGGTACACACATATTTTTAGTCTTTGTCAAAAAGTAGCAAATTTATTTCATACTACTTTCGTAGCTATTTTATATGTTTTGATACAATATTTTGCAAAAGATGCCTCTAAACAGATTTTTATGAGCAATGTATGACTGAAATACAGTTGTCGGCAACATTGACAGCAATTACAGCAAACCTATGCAATTTACAACAAAACTTTAAGAGTGGTCGGCCATATATATCTTTGGTATCATCCGATGTATTTCTACGAGTTGCCGGTAGGTTGCATTATGATCGCATGGCAAAAGCATGGTGGTGATCGCATACAATAGAGTAATTCCGGACAACGAAGTAAACCAATTGTTGAAGATTACTGTTTGAATATAACTAAACTAGTACAGTGCAAACGATTCTACGGCTACAAAGTAAAAAGAGTTATATCTACACAAGATCTATTTTGTAGATAACTCTTTATTTTGCACCCGCTGAATTTTAGTCTATGGAAAAAGTATTTTTTTTTTATTTAATTATTACGGCTCTGGATACTAGTCCATTGAGCCCGTCTTTCATATATTTTCATCCTCAGTCCTAACTCCTAACTAATATGTCGAAGTAAAGCAGTGGCTACCTTACCAAGACTTTATCAAGGAGTTTTGGCGGCAACGAAAAAACACTTGATTGGCACAGTTATTTCAATTCACTTCATTTGAGCACTTTAATAGAACTATATTGAATAATATACCACCATAATTATGCAATATAACACTAAGTATCACCAAAATAATGAATTAACCTCTCGCGTACTGAGCGCTGGTCACACTGGCCCAAGCGCAATTTTCGCGTGTCTGTCAACACGCGAAAATCGACCTACACGCACACACATAAGGCGCGTCAACACGCACACATATGAGTTTGACAGCTGTCAGACCGGCCCGATTGGGCCGGACGGTACGCGAGAGGTTAAAACAAGAGCACCTCATGACACTTCCACATTCCCGCCAAAACTCGATGGAAAAAGTACTACAGGCTGTGTTGTTCGTTTTAAAAAATGCTGTCGGGTTTAGTAGTAATCTTGGAACAACGGGATCCCGTATTCCGGCAATATCCTGACGAAATTCTATTAGATAAAAATATAGAAACACAAAGATTCGAAATTCACTTGAGAATACAACAGACTACATAATAAAAGATTTATCGGACAAAGTAAGCAACGAACTTCACAATATATTTTCGTAATAAACGACACAGTAAATTTAAAACAATTGGTTCCAGCAAAATGCTGTTACAGTTATTATTTTGTACAGTAACTGGATTCTATTACGAACACATCTGGTGCAGTACCAGTTTAGCCATCAATCATGTAAGCAACATAAATGCTTTGGAAATGCTTTAGTGTTTCTTGTATTGCAATTTATTATATTTTCTAGTGTTTATATTTAATTTAATAATTTTACTCTATACTTTATGACAACAATAATGTACGCGAAAATACTTTATTTAGCTCGATTTTTGATATTTGTTTTATATATAACATAGTACAATGAAATGATGGTCTTAAGAAATATTGCGTAAATAGAAAATAAGTAAAGAAAAAAAAATAGAAGCAAGTAGGTATTTAATAAACATGATGATGTTTTTTTTCATATTATACATTATTAAATTTTTACTGTCAATATCCGGCACGTCAGCATTTATAGTTTTTTTGTGATGAATGGCAAATGGCAAAATGAAAGAAATGTGCTGCTGTTTAGAAGAAATAATTTTATTTGTTAAAAGTTTAAAGCAATTAAAAATAGTTTGTAAGGCAAAATTGTCTAGTAAGAAAATCGTACTTTAACACCATGTACTTGTCTTTCTACTTTTAAAAAACTAATGTACTTATTTGCACAAAAAAAGTGGCAACCCTAGTCATAGCCTGCCTCTCATCCGTATATCACAATTCGCTATCGCTAATTCATTCAAGCCTGTCGCAAAGTGACGTTGGGAAGTATCGTGGTACACATACGTACAACAGAGATTGCATATAACTACTATTATTAATTTCGGGAACAAATTCGTGTGGTTATCCTATCGTCCGGTAAATACACCATGGTAGGGGTAAATGTGAATATTTAGTACTCACTATGTATTACCTGCTCATATTCAACCCTAAGTTAGGGTCACCGCAAAACAATTTCATGGTCATTGCATTTCATTTCACATTACAGAATTAAGAGGTAAAAAATATAATTAAAAACAGCTCGCATCTCTGACTGCGGTAAAGATTAAATATCAAACCTAGCATTGAGATCTCATTCTATAACTCCTTTTAGACTTGCATGTTTGCAAACTTGGAATTAATTTTGAAGTTTGTATTTAAATATAACGAGTAGAAGTTTTTATTGGTGCCACTTAGTTCCGTTGCAAAGTGGACCCTTATCTGGCCAAAAGCGGGTAACGAAAGTTGCCCAGGAAAATTGATGTAACTTTGCCTCACCAGCCTGGAATATTCCTCTTGGGACTTTTAAAATGTTAGCTTACATTATTTACTCAAATTTCATTAACTATTTATAATTTCAATTTATGAGGCGTAGAATAATGTTATTACTATACAAACTCACTCCTTTTATCCCCGAAGGGGCAGGAAGAGATACAACTAGTGCATCCACGTTGTAGGAGGGGGCTACCGTACCGTTCGTCATATTGGGCGCAAATTTCAGATTCTGGACCGTCACTGTATAGGAAAACCCAATATCACTTTTCTTGACCCAGGAATCGAACCCGAGACCTCAGCATTGCAGTTGTACTATGTACGGAAGTTTGTAATTCACTTATTTTGGTTTAAGTTTTATTTAATTTACTGAATTACTATTACATACTTACAACAATATTTTTCATAATGTTCAGTATATTATCCGTCCCTAAAATAATTCATAAAAATAAAAAATATACATGTAATCTATCTATATATATAAAAATCAATTGCTGTTCGTTAGTCTCGCTAAAACTCGAGAACGGCTGAACGGATTTATCTTATCTTGGTCTTGAATTATTCGTGAAGGTCTAGGGAAGGTTTAAAAGGTGGGAAAAATTCAAATAATTGCCGGGAAAATCCTCAAAACAGCATTTTTCTATTTCCCATACAAACGTTTTCTAAATAAAATGGTGTAATTTATTACCGCTGCATAAAGTTCAAATTCGCGTGCGCGTTAGTAATCTTCTGACATCTATTACAAATTGTCGATAGGGCACGTAGAGTTTCGTGTCAGTGTCGTATTTAATGATGTTATGTAATTTAGAGATTAGATTGACGATGAGTGGTATAAATGTAAAATGTTAGGTACGTTTCGTTTATGTAATTCAAGTTAATATAAGGTGTTACGTGGATAATAATATACACGACATGTCTATATTATCGTCGACGGTGTGAAAACTTGCCTTATGTAAACGTTGCAAAAAAAAATGATGTCAGTGGTTACATTGCTACTAATCGAGTAGGTATGCTAAAACATTTATTTATCTTTGGAAATCAAACAGGTCTATTAATCCTATTAATATTATAAAGGCGAAAGTTTGTAAGAATGTATGGATGTTTGGATGTATGGATGTTTGTTCCTATTTCACGCAAAAACTACTGAAGGGATTTCGATGAAATTTGGCACACGGGTACATCATGTCCTGGATTAACACATAGGCTATAAAGCGGGACTTTTATCCCGGAAAAACTTTTTAACGCGGGCGGAGCCGCAGGCAAAAGCTATAATAATATATAAAGGTTGGAATGTATGTTTGATATAAGTATGTTCATCCTACTAATATTATAAAGGCGAAAGTTTGTAAGAATGTATGGATGTTTGGATGTCTGGATGTTTGGATGTATGGATGTTTGTTACTCTTTCACGCAAAAACTACTGAACGGATTTCGATGAAATTTTGCACACGGGTAGATCATGTCCTGGATTAACACATAGGCTATCTTTTATCCCGGGAAAATATAAAACGGGACTTTTATCCCGGAAAAACTCATTCACGCGGGCGGAGCCGCGGGCAAAAGCTAGTATACAATAAAATATACATGTATAAAATATACATGTAATTTTATAAAATTATTCCAATAATTATGGCTAAGGCAACAATCGTAACAGAGCCAAGTGGAATGAAGCAGCGTTCTGGTCCCGTTAAAAACTTTGCACTCGTATCATTTACTTTGTATTTCTTTTGAAACAAAAAGTGTTGTTGGACGTTCTAAGAAAGACTGTTTGGGATAAGCTTCGGTAAACGTTTAATTTGGAAACAATATTTACTGGTTATTTACATAATTCGATATATCGATTGGCAGATAGTATTAAGAATTATTATCTTCTTTTTTAAATGTGTTATTTTTGTGATGAGTAAAGTAGGTACGCTTTATATATATAGTAGGTATGTTTTCAATGCAATCAGCCCTGTCTTATATATTGCCCACTGCTGAGCACGGGCCTCCTCTACTGAGTGGGTTTAAGGCCTTAGTCTACCACGCTGGCCTAGTGCGGGTTGGCAGACTTCACACACCCTCGAATTTCTTAGAGAAAATTCTCAGGTACTTTTCCTCATTTAGTTTTCCTTTACCGCTAAAGTGAACGATAATTATTGATAAACAATACACACGTAACTTTCGAAAAGTCAGGGGTGTGTGCCTTGGGTTTCGAACCTCCGGACATTGTCTCGGCAGACCGTTCCATTCCCAACTAGGCTATCGTCCACTTAACTTACTGTAGTATACATACGTTGTAACGTAGGGGAGGCCGGGGCTACAATTAACAAAAAAAGGATTTTTAGTTGTAGATTAGTGATTATTCAATAGCCATAGTTGATTATTATGTTATACGATGATTTAATTATTCAGGTATCGTATAATTATCTCAAATCAAACAAAACAGAAACGATGACGTAAATAGAACTCTTTTTCACATAAGAGTCAGTTGTTAATTCTTACCTCACGTTCGGGGCTAGAATTAACAGGTCGAGGGTAAGTATTAACAGAAGGGGTAACAATTAACATGATGATATGCTGACTCATGTAGAGGAAAACAAATATATTTATGACACATTTCTTTATTAGGTAATTAATATAGACGTGTATGGGTTATGCTTTCTTATAAACTGACAACAATAATCACAATTTATAAAAATATGTAATCATGAACGATACCAATTTTTTTTTCTAATTAGCTATATTCAGCGGTTTATAGTATATTTATTCTGTTATATATTACATATTAATCAGTCTCTGTTATATATTATTCAGTCTTGCATTATTCATCATTTTTATGGTATTAAATAACCAGAACAAACGACTTATACAGCATTATAAGATCCGGTACAAAACGGCTTAACAAATAGTCGGCTATGGTTTTTTTTTTGTTTACGCGGAGAAAGTGAATTATTACTACCGCCCAGTGTTCAAGGGGAACGACTGAGCGTTTATGTTGAGTTCACCGTGCCTTACGACCCGACGTTGAGCCGCCCGGAGAGATGGAAAACGTGTCCCTAACCCGGGCCGAGTCCGTTGTCCGCAACCGCCCCTACGGCTATGGTTGCCTCTTGTTCGGCAATGAAACCTAACCGGGTTTTTTTGTAACCCATTTCTCAGTAGAAATGGGTTACAAAAAGCGGGTGCACCAGCGTGCACCCGCTTACTTTTTTTTTCACGAAATTGAAGAGTGAAACGTAGCAGAACTCAAATTCTTTTGCTACATTTCTGTTCTTCTCCAACACTTCTAGCGCAGCCAACTCGTAGACCACTTGGAATGTAGTGCCCCGCGTATTTTTTCGTTTATAGGTTCTCATAATGTCATAAAACAAAACATTTTAAAATAACTATACACAAACATTCAGATACCCTGTTAATAATAGCCCTCACATCCGGGGCAGCTATTACACGTTAAAACAAACCCCGCAAATTTGTTAATTGTAGCCCCAAAGGTTCATTTAAAGAATTAAATAACATACTGAAATATTGATCAATAATTTTGTCAATTAAGCAAAGTAGAATTATTAAGTATAAAACATGCTGCCCGAGAATAATGAATATTATCATAGCACTGTATAATTTTTGTAGAAATCAAAAAATTGTAAACTTCAAAATGTTCTTTACCTGCGTAAAAATGTCACCCGGCATACGACTCACTTGTACGGCGAGTAGGCCGCAACTGACCGATCCTGTGGCATGCAGCTTGGTCTAGTTGACGAATTAAAACTCGCGTTGGAGATGTAGTGTGTATAGTTTTAGAGAATTTCGCTTGTTAATACTTACCTCCGTTAATTGTAGCCCCGTCCTCCCCTATCTTTGTTGGGTTTGTACCTGCGAATATGGTTTGGGCAACAAGAGGTCTTGGGTTCCATTTCCTGGTCGAGCATTATAAATAAAGTTATTGCATGCGCTCAGCGTTCCAGTTTTCTTCAGAACAGTACATGAAGGTATTAAAAAAAATAAAGTATTTAAAACATATCACACGATAAGACTTATCTACTACATGTTTTAATCAACGATACAAATTACGTGGAAATTCCTGATAATAGTGATATACTCATTACCCCCGACGATATTCAGCATCAGCTTGGAGTGTAGAATTTGTGGTCGATATGAAGATAGGCTCGCCCCCTATCATTATGGGATCTATCGTCCCATACGTATGCTTATTCCGATACGCATGGTGTGGTGCACAAGTGGATGCACTAGTTGTATCTCTGCCTATCCCTTCGGGGATAAAAGCCGTGAGTATACGTAGTGTCTGAAAATATATGGACAGGAAAACTAGAGCCATCTATGTCTATAACCGTAAACTAATACCTTCACTGACTGCCTCAGTGTAGTACTTATTACGTACAAGCTTAGAGTAATCGTTGAAATTGGAGTTTTGGTGGGAACTTGGAAGTGTTATGAGGTGTTCTTGTTTTAATTCATTATTTTCGTGACACTTAGTGTTACATTGCATAATTATGTATTAATATGCATATTATCCAAT
Organism: Lapara coniferarum; assembly: GCA_949316025.1. NCBI lineage: Eukaryota > Metazoa > Arthropoda > Insecta > Lepidoptera > Sphingidae > Lapara > Lapara coniferarum. The sequence continues at coordinate 5,918,194 of OX438919.1, read as the reverse complement.
ATAATTCTATTACAGGGCTCAATTGAAGTAAATTGAAATGACTGTGCTAATCAAGCGTTTTTTGCTGTTGCCGCCAAAACTCCTCGGTAGAGTCTTCGTAAGGTAGCCACTGCTTTACTTCGACATAGTAGTTAGTACTGAGGATAAAAAAGAAATAATACAACTGCAACTTATTTAAAAAAATGTATAACTAAAAACTTTGACACTGGCAGATGCGCAAACCGCGCCTTGCCAAAGATAAAAAAAAGGAAAAAATCGTTGAAATTGAGTGTATGTAATACATTCAAGTAAAGGTTTCTTCACGCAACACGTTTTATGACCCGCCCTGTGGATTGGGGGCGTTTGGAGAATTCCACCACGGTATCCCCTGCCTGTCGTAAAAGGCGACTAATAGGGGCCTCCGGGGGTCACGGGTGGGCGGGAGGTGCCGCCCACCTATTAGTCTAGCCAACTTCTGTGACCCCCGTGATGGACGGCAGCGTGTCTCACGCTGCCTCGGACGCCAGGGGCGTACCTCGGTGTGCGGGGGCTTCTGAGCCCCCGCAACAACAGGACAAGGACTGCAACAGCGGTACGCGCAGGGGCGGTTGCGGACGACAACTTAGACGTGAGTCGGAGGAAGCCCGCAGCCGTCCCTAATGCGCCGAAGATGGCCATATAAAAAAAAAAAAAACACGTTTTATGACTGGCCGATTATCAGACATGATACATCAAGCCCTTTTGTTGGACTCACTTTTGTGCAAATTGTCTTACATAAATCTACACTGAGTTGCTCAAAACATCTCCATATAGAGCTCATTTTACACTAACACGAAACTAAAGATTCGTTTACAATTTGACTTGTCTATTTGATTTTATTTCAAAGATTTGAATGCGCATGGATTAAACATATTAAACAGATTATGCTACTTATTGATGATTTTACTTTTCAAGGGCTACATTTTCGTCCTAACATAAGCGTTCTAATCAAGTTAATGTTTTATTTATATCATTGAAATAATGAGAGATCCTCGTTTTAAGCACCCATGTCGCGAACGCGCTTCGGCTCACCATCCTAGTAAGATTATAGTGACCCGATAACCTATAAAATAGTAATACTGCAGGAAATTTGAGCGGTACTTTGTTCTTTTGTTCATGGCTTTGATTTTCTTCTCATATTTATAAAAGAATCATCGCAACGGTCAGTTTTTTTCTTCGATGAAACCAACAAACACTCCAGTAGTGGTAGTGTAGTGTAGAGGTTTTTTTTCAGGCACGTGCCTGCACTATCATGCAGTGTTAAATTTTATAAGACCTATTCCGCACACAACGGCAAATGACGCCCGGCAGGACGTCACTCATATCTCACACGTCACACCTGACACCTCACACCTCACACGTTACGCCTCACACCTCACACCTGACACCTGACACCCCACACCTGACACCTCACACCTCACACATCACATCTTATACCTCACACGTAAAACGTCACACGTCACACCTCACACCTCACGCCGCGCTGCGCCGGAGCACTCGAAGCTCTGCGAGCGCGCCCAGCGCAATAACACTAATGATATCCTAACAAGGATTGAAAAATCCCGGTCTTAGAATCTGATTGGAAACGAACATAAATCTTACTAATATTATAAAGGCGAAAGTTTGTAAGTATGTATGGATGTCTGGATGTATGGATGTTTGTTACTCTTTCACGCAAAAACTACTGAACGGATTTCGATGAAATTTAGTACATGGGTAGATCATGTCCTGAATTAACACATAAGCTACTTTTTATCCCGGGAAAATATAAACCAGGACTTTTATCCCGGAAAAACTTTTTAATGCGGGCGGAGCCGCGGGCAAAAGCTATAAAAGATAAGTTCGCTGTATATTTTACTTACGAGATCTTGTCTAATCACTTTGCTACGTCAGGTTAAAAAAAAGTTATCCTCAATATATTTCACAGTCGTGAGAAGAACCAATTCTCTAATGCTTACCTAATGAAGCAGGAAAGCACTTCTCAAATTGTACTTTCTGGCCACAAAAAACAAGGTTTTATCTCAATATAGTATTGAACAAAGTTTAATTCAATTTAAAATTTATGTTTTTCTTTTTATAGCACACATACACACACACACACTCGCCGTTTAACCTCGAAGGGGTAGGCAGAAGCGCAACTAGTGCACCCACTTTTCGCCGTTATTCCGTCTATGATGTGATAGGGGGCGAGCCTATCGCCATATCGGGGACATATTCCAGACTCCGAGCTGATACTGAATAGAAAAAACTCAATATCACTTTGCCCGACCCGGGGATCGAACCCGATACCTCAGCATTACAGATGTACCATAATACAACTACGCCACCGAGGCAGTCTTTTTATAGCATTTTAATAAAAGTTAATTTTTAAAGTTTTCATTTTTACTCTCAATTTATTTTACTTATGCAATTACCATCTGTAGATTAATCGTTAAATAAATATTTCACAAGTATCGACCCAATTTCACCGAGGGACACATTGCATAATCCGATAAGGCCAAACCTAGTTTTAGATACTCGAAATAAACAAATTTAGTTAAAATGAAAAACAACATGATTCTTATCTTGCCCCTTCTCTGCCGATAAATTAACCTGACTTTATAAAAGTAATCGCAGTTACCCAAATTAGCATTTCACCAATAATGAAAGTCGTAGTTTTAACGCTGTTGGCTCTCTGCTGCGCTGCGGGAGGTGAGTTGGGTGCTTTTGTGAAGATGTACATGGTATAAGATGTGATTTATATAATCACACTGGGGAAAATCGAGTGGGGTGGGTAACTACTTGTATTTTTTTACCCAGTCGGGTGTACATACAGTTGGATGTATGTATGTTTTGTGGGGACGTACGCAGTCGCGCAGACGGGTGATCAGTTCGCTTCATTGGAACTATTTCACCCTTAATCCCAGTTTGGGTGGCACCGCCAGTAGTAAGGGATTCGACGGTTCTGGAGCACGTTCGGGGGCCGGTTGGCGCCACACTGGCCTAGTTCGTCAATAATTTCGATTGCTCCAATTTCGGCGCGTACAATCCGCGAATTAACCCGCGGATTAAATTTATACCTACCGCGAATTGTTCCGCGGATTTAATTAATACCTACCGCGACTTTTTCCGCGGATTTATACCTACCGCGACTTTTTCCGCGGATTTATACCTACCGCGACTTTTTCCGCGGATTTATACCTACCGCGAATTTTTCCGCGGATTTCATTAATACCAACCGCGAACTAATCCGCGGATTCCATTTAATATCGCCCGCGAGATAGATATAAACCGCGAATTGGAGTTGCATGGTTTACGGTCGTACCTTTTCCCTTTGTTTCGTTGTGCTTTTGTATTTCTACAGCGACCCTTTTTTACTTTTTATTTGAAGAATACAAATGTCTTTGTTCCATATTCCTATGGACTCGTGTTTCTAGTAAAAACCGTTTACAATTACCCAATACTCACCCTTTATGCATTACGGGCAGTGTTTATAATACATAAATCAATCGTTACAATACACCATACGTTTCTCAAATTCTAAGTAAAACCCTTCGGGTCTTCTCATTGTCAATGATTAATTGCCTGTCCATTATTTTTAACAACAGTTACGGATCCTATTATTCCCATTTCCTGATGTTACGTATTCAATGGAACGTTCAAAGTGAAAGTTGAACATGTTGGATCCTGTCTGCAAGGAAACAATACTCGCTCTCCATATAAAAGCCAAACTCAAAATCACATGATATCGTATTCCACTCTGTGCTCTCTTCGAAGTGTGATCTCCAGTTGTTGGTAATAGTGAAGTGATAGTAAAACAGTGTAATAGTAAATACTGAAGCTGATATAAAATGAATGTAAGTACCTTCTTATACTTTGATCTAAAATTGTTATAACCAGATGTTTTATTAATTGTATTTGTTATGTGTTGTTCACTGGGTTAATGCATTTTAGTTGTATTTGATCTCTTATTTAATTTATCAAAGTTACTGTAGTGCATTTTATTTCACATACCTATAAGTGTTTATCATACAATACTTCCTTAACCAATTTGTTTTATTTACAGTTTTATTTTCGTTACATTTGATCTCTTATTAAATTATCAATGTTACTTTAGTGTACATTTATACTTCGCATACCTATAAGTATTTATCATATAATACTTCCTTAACCGATTTGTTTTATTAACAGTTTTATTTCATTTTATTACAGTTTTCGGAAAATACTTTCAAAAATTACTATTATGCTGAAGATATAGATGAACCTAGTGATGAAGAAGGTACACTCGCCTTTAAAGTCAAAAAAGCGATAATAGCAAACAAAAGATCCATGGAATGCAACAACATTGACGAATTTTTCGAAAAACCTAAGAAAAGGAAGACAACTGCAAAAAAATCATCTAGTGTTGGTCGAGCGACGAGTGGTGGTGTTTCATACATAAAAACAAACAGCGATGACAGCAGTTCTGCATCACACCTCATAAAAATTGAGGTGTATGATGTTAATAAAATAAAAAACATCGCACCGACGGAACAATGGAAACATGCTGATGTGCGGGTTAAATATTACGCGGAAAACGAGAGTGACAAAAACTTGCAATCTATCAAGGACACGGTATACAATATAACCAAAGACTTAGCGAGTAAGGACGATTGTGTTAAATATTTTATAGACAACGAGAAATGAACAAAGTGCCAGTGCGTATCAGTGTTTTAAAATCATAATTTTAGTCATATACTTTATTCTAAGAAACTATTATTGTAATAACTATACCTATTTTAATTTAATTTACATTGTATTGTATTTTAACTTTGTACTATTTTAAGTTACATGCTTAACAGATTACTTCGTTTTTGATTCTAGAACTCTTTGTGTTGTTGCTAAGTATTAATGTAAATAGTAATAAGTCTTTTTAGTGTTTTTCATGCTCATGCTTACGATTGTAAAGTTATTACGAACATTCATTAATTGTTTGGATAGTTTAAAGTTAAATTGCATTGTTTAGGGTAGTGTTTATTAAAGTAAGAAGGTACTACGAAGACATTGCTCACGATGGATGCAATATCAAGCTGTGATTTACACAACATGGAACTCGTCGCACTTCTCGAGAACATTGAATCTATGGACCTGATGTCATCACAATACGACAAAGAACTTTACGAGCTCTGTGATAAAATGGAACAAAGACAAGTTGAAACGTAAGTATAACATTTTTTATTATGTTGAGACTTGTTGCAACATGTTTTGGGAATCCACGAAGAGGGGATACAATTCAAGTATTTATAATGGTTGGGACATCTTTGCACAATCATTCCACTTGTTTCTCCCGTTTATATTTTTAACATTAGTGTGCAACCGAAATGTACCACTCGTTTGATATTTCTAGTTTATCGCAGAGTGAGATTGCTAGTTTCGATAAAAATATTATTCTAAATAAATATCATCGTTTCATACGGTTTTGGTATATACAAAATGTTTTGCCAGTGTCAATGTTGGGAGATCCTGATATTTCTCCTTATTTTACACCATGTAGTGGTCATAGAACCTTACAGCAAACTCATACCGATGAGGATGATATTGATGGTGTATTATCAATGAAAGCATATTGTTTTCAGTGTAAATAACAAAACATGTTAGTATCTATTTAAAGAATAGAAATATAGTAAGAAGCTTATTACGTGTGATCACAATTTTTAACAGTTTTCTTATTCATCAGATCTATGCAGAATGGAGAAGGTAGCAGAAAAAGGAAAAGATTAGCGACAACTGAGTTGTTTGAAGAGGATCCGTTAAATAGAAGAAAAAATATTCGTCTTGAAGCTCCTTCAACATCTACATCATCGCTGGGTACCGTTGTAAATGTAAGTACAGAACAGCATAATGATAAAATTGAATGTCCTGAGTGTCACATACATGTGTCAAAAAAATATATGACCAGTCACTATAAGAGCAATAAACATAAAAATAATTTAATTAGAAGAGATAATAATCTACCTAATGTTCAATTCATTGATACTGCTTTTGGTAATAGAATTATTACATATCGAGTGAAATCTAATTTAGTTTCTGATACGCAGTTTGAATCACCTGAATTATTTTTACAAAATATTAAAAATATAATATACACATTACTAGAACGATCTATTTTAGAATATTCTGTTGTAAAAGTTAATTTTATTCTCAATGCGGATTTCACACAAGAAACTAAAAATCTACAAAATATTTTTGATTTTCAAATTTCAAACTATCTTGTTTGTCAAGGTGATGATAAAGATATTATTTTCTCATCTATAATTACCGAAATCACAAACAAAATGACAAATTTTCAAAAAAAAGGTAGTGGATGGAGTTTAGTTAAAATAAATCACTTGGATATGAATATCAACAAATTTAACCCATTGCGTGGATCTTCATACATAGACCTACCGTTAGACATAAAACACAAAAAAGCTATAATCAATGTTCAAAATAACGATCACGAATGCTTTCGTTGGGCAGTTTTGTCAGGATTATTTCCAGTCACTCATAGTTCCAATAGGGTATCATCTTATATAATACACAAAAATAAGTTAAAATTTGATAACCTATCGTTTCCTATAAAAATTAACGACATCCATAAGTTTGAAAAATTGAACAGTATGAGTATTAATGTTTTTGGATTACAATATGATTCAATAAGCAAATCAAATAAAGTTGTAGGTCCATTACACTTTACGAAACGCCGAAAAACTACTCACTTGAACTTATTGTATATATCTCAAGGTTCTAAAGGTCATTACTGTTTTATTAAAAACCTCTCGAGATTATTATCTAAACAGTTATCGACTTCTGAACATGCAGTTCATATTTGTGATGGGTGTTTATTAAGTTTTCCATCATTACATAATTTAAAACGACACCAAGAAAACGACTGTTTCAATGTGTGCACAAATTTACCATCGGAAAGCGATAGCAAAAGAAACTGGTTTAATGAATTAATACCATCAAACCAAATTTCATTTAATAACTATGAACGTAAATTAAGAGTTCCATTCGTTGTGTATGCTGACTTTGAAGCATTTTTAAATCCAATAGAGAGTTGTTCTAACAATCCAAATCAATCTTCAACTGTTAATATTCAAAAACATGAAACGTATAGTTTTGGGTATTATGTTAAATGTTCGTATGATGATAATCTTTCAGTATATAGGTCTTATACAGGACAAGATTGCGCACTAAAATTTATGCAATTCATTAACACAGATTTAGAAAATATCTGTAAAAAAAATTCTTTTGTAAAATCACCTTTACCGTTAACTGAAGAAAATGAAATAAATATCAGTCAAAGTGATTCGTGTTACATTTGTGCTACTAAATTAAACAATGATAGCACAGTATCTTACAATTGGCATACTGGAGTATATGAAGGTGTAGCTCATAGAGTATGTTCTCAGAAATACAAAGCTCCTAATTTTGTACCAGTGTTTTTACATAATTTAAGTAATTATGACGCTCATTTCATAGTGCATGGTCTTGATTTCGAGAAAGGTGACATTGAACTTATTCCTGAGAACAAGGAAAAATACATTTCTTTTTCTAAAGTTTTACAAATCAACAACAGAGTTGTAAAATTACGATTTCTTGATTCTTTTAAATTTATGTCAAGTAGCCTTAACAAATTAGCTCAGAACTTACTACCCGAACAATTTCGTGAACTCAAGTTAAAATATCCATGTGAAGAAGATTTTAAACGTTTAATAAGAAAAGGTGTATATCCATACGAATACATGACAACATTTGATTCTTTAAAAATAACTTCTCTTCCCACTCGCAATCAGTTTTATAGTTCTTTAAATGATAGTCACATTACAGAAAGTGAATACCATCATGCCCAAGACGTGTGGAAACATTTTAATTGTAAGAATATGGGTGAATATTCAGACCTGTATTTAAAAACAGATGTATTGTTGTTAGCAGATATATTTGAAAATTTTAGGGATGTCTGTCTTAATACATACGGTTTAGATCCTGCCCACTATTATACAGCACCTGGTTTAAGTTGGGATGCTATGTTAAATTTTACCAAGATAAATTTGGAACTCTTAACAGATATCGACAAGGTTACGTTTATAGCAAATAATATTCGGGGTGGTATATCACAATGCAGCAATAGACATGCAGTGGCAAATAACATATTTATGTCGGAATACAATTCAAATAAACCATCTTCATTTTTGATGTACTTAGACGCAAATAACCTTTATGGTTGGGCTATGTCCCAATGTCTCCCGACAGGCAAATTTGAATGGGTCGACATAGATACAGATTTTAATATAGCCGATGATGCAAAAAATGGGTTTATATTGGAAGTAGATTTAGAATATTCAAAAACTTTACATGATTTTCATTCAGATTTTCCATTTTGTCCAGAAAACGTATGTTTAGGAAGCAGCAAAGACAAGAAACTGATTCCAAATTTAAAAGATAAAAAAAATTACGTCATTCATTATAGAAACCTCAAACAATGTTTAAAAAATGGTCTCAGATTAGTTAAAATTCATAGAATTTTAAAATTTGAACAATCTGCATGGTTGAAAAGTTACATAGACTTAAACACTCATATGCGATCATTAGCTACTTCAGATTTTGAGAAAGATTTTTTTAAACTTATGAATAATTCTGTTTTTGGTAAAACAATGGAAAATGTAAGAAAGCGAGTTCATGTCAAATTAATAAATCATTGGTTAAATCGTGGCAAAACTCAAGGTGCTCAATCTTTGATAGCAAGACCAGAATTCCATAGTTTATCTATATTCTCAGAGAGCTTAGTTGCAATACAATTACACAAAACTAACGTTTTATATAATAAACCAATTTACCTCGGTTTTTGTATTTTAGATATATCGAAAACATTACTATACGATTTCCATTACGATTATATGAAATTGAAATATCAAGATAATATTAAATTACTATATACTGATACCGATAGTTTAATATATCAAATATTTACGCAAAATTATTATGCTGATATAAAACTTGATTTAGCCAACTACTTTGATACGTCAGACTATCCACCAAATAATGAATATGGTTTACCATTATTGAATAAAAAACGGTTAGGATTTTTTAAAGACGAAAATAACGGAAAAATTCTTAAAGAGTTTGTAGGTCTTCGCTCTAAAATGTATGCAATGGATGTGCAAAATAAATGTATATGTAAAGCAAAAGGGATTAATAAAAGTGTCACAAAAAAATTTTGTCTCAGCGATTATAAATCATGTTTATATGAAAAGAAAACGCAATACAGTGAAATGATAAGATTCAAATCAATTAAACATGCTATATTTACACAAAAAATCAATAAGATATCTTTATCACACAATGACACAAAACGTTATTTAATAGAGAATTCAACAGATACTCTTGCATGGGGTCATTATAAAATAAAGGACATTTGATTTTATCAATGAATTCTGTACAACGAAAATATGTATGTTAATGTGTGTGTGTGTATGTTTGTTATTTTAATGTTCTGTCTTTATTATGTACTTTCTTTTTTTTTTTATTGTGATACTATGACAACTATTTTGTGTATCATGAAAAATAAGATGCAAATTTGAATGTCTGTAGGAAGTTTATTCTTATATCTGATTTAACTTTAATTTATATTAATTTTATTACAGTAATATTTTTGAAAACATCTTTGAATTGTATGTGATCATTTTTCAAACTATTTGAATATTATGTAATCTTTGTATGTAAAACAAAAAAAATCAATATAATACATTCAATCGTATCTTCTTGTTTTATTCAATCCGAAGCGCTTTTCGAGTTCACACGTGCATTTAAAAATGTTTCACTTTTATCATCCTTTTACTGCCATAGTTGCAGGTCCAAGTGGGTGTGGAAAGTCTAATTTTGTAACAAACTTTATTAAATACATTAATGATATGTGTAACACCACTTTTCATCAAATTACTTGGTGTTTTGATGAGATGCAACCCTTATATGATGTACCAAATGTAAACTATTATCAGGGTATACCAGATATGAATATGTTTGATGGAAAGGAAGCTAACCTTATCATTATCGATGATCTTATGAGGGAATCTGATGGTCGCATTGTCGACATATTTACTAAAGGTAGTCATCATAGGAACTTGAGTGTATTTTACATTACTCAAAATTTATTTCATCAAGGTAAAGGACAAAGAGACATTTCTTTGAATTCAAACTACATCATTTATTTCAAAAACCCACGTGATAAAACTCAAATACGTTACTTAGCGCGACAAGTATCACCAGAAAATAGCAAATTCATAGAAGATTCATACAGAGATGCTACAAAAGAAGCACATGGCTATTTGATGATAGATCTAAAACAAGATACTTTTGATATGTGTCGAATTAAATCAAAGATCTTTCCTTCTGATGGTCATCCTACAGTGTACATTCCCACAAAAGAGTTTAAATATGTCAAAAACCAACAAATACCCGTCATTTGCAAATGATGGATCGACGCTTAAAGACGCATGAACACTTATTAAATGCTCTTTATAAGCTTAAACCTAAACATCAACAAGCTCTTTTAAAAGTGTGTAACGAAAACGAAATTAATTTTATTTGTGAATGTATTCATAATGTTTTACAAGGAAATATAAATCTTGAAGAAAAATCGAAGAATAAACTAAAAAAATACAAAAACTTATTACGAAAATTAGTACGTAAAAGTACAAATAAAATAAGAAAGAATATAATAGTTCAAAAAGGTGGTGCATTTCTTCCGATCATATTGGGTTCTATTTTGAGTGGATTGATAAGTGGACTGGTTTAAAATGGAACACGCCAAAAAAATGCTGTTAGTTGACCCAAGTTTAATAGATAAGTTAAATCAAAAAAGAAATGAAAATCCTACCTCTCGTTTAGATAGCGAAATGGAAAAAATACTCAGCAGTAATATGGATGATCGAAAAAAGTGTAAATTATACTTACAAATTTTACAAAGATATCTCCACTTTATGGAAGAAGATCGTCGTCCCATTGAACTCCCTATAATAACTTCAAATGACGATAACAATAAACCCTCATCTGAAAGCTGGAAAAATTTTAATATAAATAATGATATCAAGAATAAAGATGTAGTTGTCAGTCAGACACTGAGTGATGAACAGAAGCAACAAGAACATTTTACACTCGAAAAAAAACCTTTCTATTCAACAGAACAAATTTTAAATTTAATACCAAAAACATATGTAAAAAAAGGTGAGTTATTATTGAATTCGGTGTCGCTAAATAAAAACAAAATTTATTGGAATGATGCTGGCACAGTGATTGTGGATAATGAAGTAATTCCTAACAGTAACATTATCGATTTAATAAGCGATACACTGCGACCATTGAAAAACAACGACCCACCCGGTTGGGAAAAATTTGCTAAAGCGTTAAAAGATTTGAAAATACCTTTAACATATATTGGCAACCCAAAAAGACGTGAGTACATAGCTCAACTTCAAAAAGACATCGAAGAACAACCGCCACAAAACACAGAGGTATATTTGACACCAACTAGTGAAATTAAACACGCAAATAAAATTAAGAAAAAGATTGATTGGGAAAAATGGACCCCTTATTAGAAATAAATCAAATTTATTATGATGTATCACACCCCGCTGGATATAGTAATATCGACATATTATCAAAAGCTATAAAAGGTAAAATGAAAAAGGAAGAAGTTAAAAACTGGTTGCAATCTCAATCTACGTATACACTCCATAAACCAGTACATAGAAGATTCGCTCGAAACAAATACGTTCTCTCTAATCTCAATGAACTTTGGCAAGCCGATTTAAGTGACATGCGAACTTATTCTAAAGATAATAAAGGTTTCAATTACATTCTTTGTGTTATTGATGTTTTTAGCAAATATGCATATGCCAGACCCTTGCAAAAGAAAAATTCTGAAACCGTAAAAAAGTGTTTCGATAGTATATTTAATGAAGCTAGTACCACACCTACACACATTCAATCTGATAAAGGCACTGAATTCGTATCAAAAGATGTTCAAAGATATTTTAAAACAAAAAACATTAATTACTATACTACAAATAATCCAGACATCAAAGCAAGTATTGTAGAAAGATTTCAAAGAACGCTAAAAATGAAGATGTGGCGCTATTTTACACACAAGAATACACATAAATATATTGATATTTTGCAGAATTTGATACACTCTTACAATCACAGTTTTCATTCTAGTATTAAAATGTGTCCTTCAGATGTTAATTCTAATAATATAATGACAGTTTGGAGTAATTTATATGAAAAATCTGGAAAATCATCAAAAAATATACTACCTATGTTTCATCTCGGTGATCATGTTAGAATAACCAAATATAAACATGTATTCCAAAAAGGTTATGAATCTAATTGGAGCGATGAAATATTTGTGATTTCTTCTATAATAGAACGTACTCCGTGGCCTGTTTATACTATTAAAGATTTAGATGGTGAAGAGATAGTAGGAACGTTTTATGAACGAGAATTACAAAAGGTCATTTATGACCCCACCATTGAACACAAGATCGATAAAATAATTCGTTCTCGTTACTCTGGCAGCAGACAACAAGTGTTAGTTAAGTGGAAAGGTTATCCGAACAAATTTAATAGTTGGATTTTAGCTTCCAGTTTGAAAAAAATATGATTAAGGATTTTTATTTAACTTTACTTAGCAATAGTTCAATGGAATACTTTCCTGAGAACAAAACATCAATTTTTTCAACAAAATTACCCAAACCCATAATATTGGAAGGAGAATGGTGTGTAGGAATCGTTGAATTCCAATATCCATGTACCATGTTTACTGTTCAAGATCATGAGAATGTTATTTACATAACAAAAATCATGAAAATGCCCCATGAAGACAAACTATCCACAGTATATTATAAGACTCATATACCTGCCACAAACTATGATAATATTAACCATATTTTATCAGCATTAAATAATATAAGGGAAAAAATCAAATTCCGCTACGATAATATATCCAAATTTGTGTCTGTTTCTGTATTAGACGAAACAATTAAATCTGTGACATTATCTCCTAAACTAGGCTTACAGTTGGGATTTGAACCAAACAGAAATCTCGTTGAAAAGAATTTAGCAAAATGTCCAGCTAATTTACATTTAGGGTTACCATCTCAACTATTCGTTTACTGCGATATAGTTGAACCTCAAATTGTAGGTGATGTAATGACACCTCTTCTAAGAGTTATACCATTAGATCCCTCAAAATACATCTATGGTGCGAATAAAATGCATGTATTTTCACCTCCACATTACTTATCAGTAATGCGAAGAGAATTCGATACCATCGAAATAGATATAAGGTCGAGCACCGGACAAAAGATACCATTTCAGTTTGGAACGGTGTGTGTTAAACTACATTTTAAAAAATTATAATGCATTTTGAACGCTCCGACATATCATGCCCTTATCAACGGTATTATTCTCATCAGGCTGGTTCAGGTATAGGGGTGGTATATAAAGGGGCGCCTTATCAAAAAGGACATGGAATCGGTAGTTTTCTTGGGGGACTGTTTAGGTCAGTTTTACCATTACTATCTAGCGGTGTTCGAGCTGTTGGTAAAGAGGCATTAAGTGCTGGTGTTGGGCTATTGACAGATATGGTTAGTGCGCGACCTATGGAAGATTCAATAAAAGCACGTCTTAAAGAAGTTGGTACCAACTTGAAACGCAAGGCCGATGAAAAAATAAATAAAATCAATATGTCTGGATCAGGATATATAACAAAACGAAAACGTCTACCTGGAGTCATTCCGTCGTTGACCGCGAAAGTGAAAGCTCTAAAAAAATCAAAAATTACTTCAAAACAAATTAAAGACATTTTTTCTAACAATTAATTAAAATGTCTTTTTTACATAGTCATTCCTGTGAATGTATTAAGTCCGAATTGGATTTGTTTGCATTGCCATCGACTCAAACTAGCATTGAAAGTGGAAATTGGATCCATTATAAACCAATTTCATCTCTTGCCGATGATGGTCCTATAGAATTTCAAATTCCTGGGGCAGGAGATGACTACATAGATTTATCTCATACGTTAATTCACTTGAAAGCGAAAATAGTAAATCAAGATAACACCAAACTCACCGCATCTACGGTCGTTGCTCCGGTGAACAATTGGTTGCACTCACTCTTCAGTCAACTTGATGTGTACTTAAATCAAAAACTTGTATCACCACCCAATAACACATATGCTTATCGTGCGTACATAGAAAACTTATTGAACTATGCTCCTGCGGCAAAAAATTCTCACCTCACCTGTGGCTTATGGTATGAAGATACAGCTGGAAAAATGGATTCCACCGATGATACTAATAAAGGATTTACTAAGAGACAAGAACTAGCCAGTGAAAGCAAAGAATTGGAAATGATTGGTCACTTGCATGGCGATTTATTCAATCAAGAAAAATTTTTAATCAATGGTGTTGATATTTGTGTTAAGTTAGTTCGTTCTAGAGAAAATTTCAATCTAATGGCCTCTACAGGTGACCTTAAATTAAAGGTATCTATTACGGATGCATCTTTGATAATTCGTAGAGCACGAATCAATCCCAGCGTGTTACTTGCTCATCAAAAGGTCTTAGCTTCTACCACAGCCAAATACCCCATTACTCGAGCTGAAGTTAAAGTTTTAACAATTCCATCAGGTGTTCAAGGAAAAACTCTAGATAACATTTTCTTAGGACAATTACCTAAAAGGTGTATAGTAGGATTTGTAAATAACGCTGCTTTCAATGGAAACCTCACTAAGAACCCATTTAACTTTCAAAATTATGACATTAATACTTTTAGTTTATATATAGACGGCCAACAAATACCATCAAAGGCTTTACAACCCTCATTTGAGAACAATATTTTTACTTCAGTATATCATACATTGTTTTCGGGAACAGGTATACACTTTCTAAATGAAGGTAATGGGATATCCCGAGAACAATACGCTCAAGGGTATTGTATGTTGGCATTTGATTTGACACCTGATTTATCAGCAAACTCTTCAAGTCATTGGAATCTTGTAAAGCATGGTAGTGTGAGATTAGAAGTGCGTTTTGAAACAGCTTTGTCACAAACTATTAATTGTATTGTTTATGCGGAGTTTGATAATGTTATTGAAATAGATAAAAACCGCAACATTTCAGTAGATTATAGTAGTTAAGAAAACAAAATTAACTGTTTAAGATTAGATTAAGTATGAATAATTTAATTCAGATTTTCTGTTAGATGTAAGTTACGAATAAAATGAATTAAAAAATATTAAGTTTTTTGTTTTATCATAATCCTTGCAACCCCACAAAAAATAGAAAACTTACCACATAAGTACCATAATAGTGTCTTCTTAACCTTATATACGGCATTACCACTTTATCATTCGACTTGATAAGATTCTGCAGCGATTCGATAAATAAAAATGAATACAATAGAAATACAGAATTACTTAAAGAAAATTGATCCATGTATTGAATATAATGTATATGCAGCCAATCGCCTACCAATACATGTAGTAACTCCTACATATGTAGTTAGCAACTTAGACTCTGATAACAAACCAGGTTCTCACTGGGTTGCCATACACATAGATCAGAATGGTTTTGGACAGTACTTTGATTCATACGGTCGACCACCTCAAGGATACCACCGAATGTTTTTAGCGAGGAATTCTAGAATGTGGAATTACAATACAAACCGAATTCAAAATGACTTTACTATAGTTTGTGGAGAGTACTGTTTAATGTATCTGTACTATAAATATTATGGTCAGAGTCTTAAAGATTTTCAAGTATTATTTAGTGATAATACAATAGGCAATGATGTGTTTTTAACTGGTTTATTTAAATCATGTTTTGAGGAGAATAAATGAAATATGAAAATGAATGAATGATTTTTCTTTATTGAGAATTAATAACCCCATACAAACTTATAATTCTTCCAAACAATTAATGAATGTTCGTAATAACTTTACAATCGTAAGCATGAGCATGAAAAACACTAAAAAGACTTATTACTATTTACATTAATACTTAGCAACAACACAAAGAGTTCTAGAATCAAAAACGAAGTAATCTGTTAAGCATGTAACTTAAAATAGTACAAAGTTAAAATACAATACAATGTAAATTAAATTAAAATAGGTATAGTTATTACAATAATAGTTTCTTAGAATAAAGTATATGACTAAAATTATGATTTTAAAACACTGATACGCACTGGCACTTTGTTCATTTCTCGTTGTCTATAAAATATTTAACACAATCGTCCTTACTCGCTAAGTCTTTGGTTATATTGTATACCGTGTCCTTGATAGATTGCAAGTTTTTGTCACTCTCGTTTTCCGCGTAATATTTAACCCGCACATCAGCATGTTTCCATTGTTCCGTCGGTGCGATGTTTTTTATTTTATTAACATCATACACCTCAATTTTTATGAGGTGTGATGCAGAACTGCTGTCATCGCTGTTTGTTTTTATGTATGAAACACCACCACTCGTCGCTCGACCAACACTAGATGATTTTTTTGCAGTTGTCTTCCTTTTCTTAGGTTTTTCGAAAAATTCGTCAATGTTGTTGCATTCCATGGATCTTTTGTTTGCTATTATCGCTTTTTTGACTTTAAAGGCGAGTGTACCTTCTTCATCACTAGGTTCATCTATATCTTCAGCATAATAGTAATTTTTGAAAGTATTTTCCGAAAACTGTAATAAAATGAAATAAAACTGTTAATAAAACAAATCGGTTAAGGAAGTATTATATGATAAATACTTATAGGTATGCGAAGTATAAATGTACACTAAAGTAACATTGATAATTTAATAAGAGATCAAATGTAACGAAAATAAAACTGTAAATAAAACAAATTGGTTAAGGAAGTATTGTATGATAAACACTTATAGGTATGTGAAATAAAATGCACTACAGTAACTTTGATAAATTAAATAAGAGATCAAATACAACTAAAATGCATTAACCCAGTGAACAACACATAACAAATACAATTAATAAAACATCTGGTTATAACAATTTTAGATCAAAGTATAAGAAGGTACTTACATTCATTTTATATCAGCTTCAGTATTTACTATTACACTGTTTTACTATCACTTCACTATTACCAACAACTGGAGATCACACTTCGAAGAGAGCACAGAGTGGAATACGATATCATGTGATTTTGAGTTTGGCTTTTATATGGAGAGCGAGTATTGTTTCCTTGCAGACAGGATCCAACATGTTCAACTTTCACTTTGAACGTTCCATTGAATACGTAACATCAGGAAATGGGAATAATAGGATCCGTAACTGTTGTTAAAAATAATGGACAGGCAATTAATCATTGACAATGAGAAGACCCGAAGGGTTTTACTTAGAATTTGAGAAACGTATGGTGTATTGTAACGATTGATTTATGTATTATAAACACTGCCCGTAATGCATAAAGGGTGAGTATTGGGTAATTGTAAACGGTTTTTACTAGAAACACGAGTCCATAGGAATATGGAACAAAGACATTTGTATTCTTCAAATAAAAAGTAAAAAAGGGTCGCTGTAGAAATACAAAAGCACAACGAAACAAAGGGAAAAGGTACGACCGTAAACCATGCAACTCCAATTCGCGGTTTATATCTATCTCGCGGGCGATATTAAATGGAATCCGCGGATTAGTTCGCGGTTGGTATTAATGAAATCCGCGGAAAAATTTGCGGTAGGTATAAATCCGCGGAAAAAGTCGCGGTAGGTATAAATCCGCGGAAAAAGTCGCGGTAGGTATAAATCCGCGGAAAAATTCGCGGTAAAATTCGCGGTAGGTATTAATTAAATCCGCGGAAAAATTCGCGGTAGGTATTAATTAAATCCGCGGAACAATTCGCGGTAGGTATAAATTTAATCCGCGGGTTAATTCGCGGATTGTACGCGCCGAAATTGGAGCAATCGAAATTATTGACGAACTAGGCCAGTGTGGCGCCAACCGGCCCCCGAACGTGCTCCAGAACCGTCGAATCCCTTACTACTACCGCCAGTTTCACCTTCGGTCGGCCCGCTTCACCGGCATCATGACCAAGGGCCACACACCATACGGAGTTTCGGCTGTGGCTCAGCTGGGTCCTAAGAGGCATTGAGGCTTCCTTCCAGGTTTGCACCATTCAGTTAGCCGATCTCCGCCCAGCGCCGCCCTGCACTGAGGGTCCCGCCACTTTGACCTTGATTGATCATTGCGGCAGGAGCCAACAGGGGGCAGCGCTCAGCCTGTACGTAGAAGAACGCACAAGCTGCCAGGCCCAGTCTGCCTACATACTCTCCCACCCCCCAGGCAGCGTCCCAAAGTTAGATGCAGCGTCGCCTGCCTTACCTTGGCTATTCGTGGCGGCTCCACCCCTACATATAGTTGGATACAGACCACCATAAATTTGATAAACAACTCGGCATAGTGGTTGATTCCGACTAACTGCGCTTAGGGGTTAGGCTGGTTTAGGCGACCGTTTAGTCATGCCTTGCCAAATAAGGAAATTAAATTCATGGTCTCTAATTTCTATTTGCATTTTTATTTAGGTTTATTCCAGCCGTTCCAGCGGCCACCTTGCAGCTGGAGAGGATTGTGGGTGGTTCGGTGACCACTATCAATCAGTACCCTGATATGGCATCTCTGATGCTAACCAATGATTTCGTTCAATGGAGACATAACTGCGGTGGGAGTATCCTTAATCAACGAACTATATTGTCAGCAGCTCATTGTTTAGAGTATGTCAATACATTATTTTAATCTTGTTATAAATGTAAGTCTGTGAAAGTTAATGTTTATTAGCTTGCTTACAAGTGGCAGCGATTATGAGCCGCTGTCGACCGGTAGGCCCTGGGTTCGAATCTCAAATAGAGCAAAATTGTGTGGGATTTTAACATGATGTCCCCGGCTTTATCCCCGAGAAGATGGGCGTCAAATAAGCACCCAATTTGCAAAAACTGAGAGTGCGAATTGTTTAAAAAAATGTGTTGCGTTGAACTTTAAATTAGTTCACGCATGTTAGCTAATCAGTCATAAACCGTTTATGGATTTAGCGCTCGACTGCCTCGGTGGCGTAGTTGTATGAGGGCAAAGAGCGTTTTTCTAATCATTATAATCAGCCCGGAGTCTGAAATTTGTACCCGATATGACAATAGGCTCGCCCCCTATCACATCATGGGACGGAATACTCACGGCGAAAAGTGTGTGCACTAGTTACGCCTCTACTTACACCTTCGGAGATAAAAGGGGTGAGTGTGTGTGTGAGTGTGTGTGTGTGTGTGTGTGTGTGTGTGTGTGTGTGTGTGTGTGTGTGCGTGCGTGCGTGCGTGCGTGCGTGCGTGCGTGCGTGCGTGCGTGCGTGCGTGCGTGCGTGCGTGCGTGCGTGCGTGCGTGCGTGCGTGCGTGCGTGCGTGCGTGCGTGCGTGCGTGCGTGCGTGCGTGCGTGCGTGCGTGCGTGCGTGCGTGCGTGCGTGCGTGCGTGCGTGCGTGCGTGCGTGCGTGCGTGCGTGCGTGCATGCGTGCGTGCGTGCGTGCGTGCGTGCGTGCGTGCGTGCGTGCGTGCGTGCGTGCGTGCGTGCGTGCGTGCGTGCGTGCGTGCGTGCGTGCGTGCGTGCGTGCGTGCGTGCGTGCGTGCGTGCGTGCGTGCGTGCGTGCGTGCGTGCGTGCGTGCGTGCGTGCGTGCGTGCGTGCGTGCGTGCGTGCGTGCGTGCGTGCGTGCGTGCGTGCGTGCGTGCGTGCGTGCGTGCGTGCGTGCGTGCGTGCGTGCGTGCGTGCGTGCGTGCGTGCGTGCGTGCGTGCGTGCGTGCGTGCGTGCGTGCGTGCGTGCGTGCGTGCGTGCGTGCGTGCGTGCGTGCGTGCGTGCGTGCGTGCGTGCGTGCGTGCGTGCGTGTGTGTGTGTGTGAGAGGATTTAGCAGTTACTACACACATACACCATATACTGCAATCTTTATTTACCCCCAGAAATACATGCTTCGAATGAGACTTTTATTGTGACACATTTCTTTCCACAGCTTTTACTTAAACCAACCGAGCAGATATCGGGCCCGGCTTGGCTCCACCTATGCCAGCAGCGGAGGTGTGGTTCTGAACTTTGACTTCTTCATCATCCATTCCAACTGGAACTACAGGACCATGGACAATGACATAGCTGTGATGCGAACTGCCGGCAGCATTTCATACAGCAACACCATACAACCTTCGAAGGTTGCTGGCGCTAACTACAATCTTCGTGATAATGAGCCTGTGTGGGCTACTGGGTGGGGGCATATTACAGTAAGTTCCATGAATTCTCTTATTTGTTCAATATTATGTATGATAAGCATGATATTGGAACTTTTAATCAAGTATGAAGATAGCTCACGTTGTTGCTTTACCTTTTAAAAATGTACTTATTAATTGAAAATGAAATCCTCCTAGCCAGTTTCGGCCACGGCGGCCAATCTCAACGGAGATCAGCCAGGTACGCAGGAGATATTATAGTGCACAAGTGTGTGCGCAATACACAGGTGCACTCGCTATTCCTTCACTCTCATAGTCCGGTGAGACGGCAATCCGACATGACCGGAGAGAGGTCAGGCGCAGGACCAACGGCTTTACGTGCTTTCCGAGGCACGGGGGTATCACACCGCCAACTTCCTGACTCCGAGCTGCGACTGAGTAAATTTTAAGATGGAAAAACCCAGTCACAATTTTTTTTGGCTCGACCCGGGATTCGAACCCAGGACCTCAGCGCGCAAATCGTACTCGTAATGCGTACGCAATACCACTACGCCACCGAGGCAGTCGCAGGCACTTATTAATTATAGAAAATATGAACGACAAGACAATAATCAGTACTAAAAGTACCTATATTTAGTAAATCAATGGTTGTTATTAATGCGGTTTAATGAACTGACCGTGTGCATTACGATTTTTCTATCTTATCTATATTTATCCTGTCTTAAACTTTATTAATTTAGAGTTATCTTTCAGCCTCTCGGCCCGGGATCAGAACAACTCCAGCATGTCCAAATATATTCGATTAATCAAGCTGTATGCAGACAGCGTTACACACCAAATTACGTCATTACCGACAACATGTTGTGCTCTGGGGTGCCCGACGTCGGCGGTCGCGACCAGTGCCAGATGGACTCAGGCGGCCCTCTCTACCACAACGGCGTCGTCGTCGGTGTCTGCTCTTTTGGAATAGGATGCGGCGATCCTCGTTATCCTGGAGTCAACGCACGCGTCTCTCGATACACTGATTGGATCCAAAGAAACTCCTAAATTGATTTATTTTTTATTTTTTTATTTACGTCTAATGCATAAACGAATGGCAACAATAAATTTTTTTTAATTAAATTAATTGCTGTATTATTGTTACTTTTGGCGGTAAGGCAATCTTGGATTAGCATTTTGAATATGAATATAGGTACATAATAATCATTTATTTATTTACTCCTTATAAATGGAATAAAGGCGGACTTAATGCCATAGGCATTCTCTACCAGTCAACCTAAAGTGGAGCAGAGATACAAGAAGGCAGGTGCGTTATTATTATATTATGATATCACCTCAAAGCGGTGATCGTACCGCGAATGTTGTTAGGGGAGACCGGGGATAGTTGACCATATTTCAGCTTGGACCCCTATTTTTTTCTGTTTTAGTATATAATGTCAAAGAAACCTATAGGTCCGATAGGTGCACTAATAAGCTTTCGAAAGAAACACCAAAAACCTCGCAATGGTTTGTAACATAGTGTATAGAAGCCATTGTGTGGAACGAGAAAATCAAGTTAACCTACCCCATGCCTGGGGTTCGTGGACTATTCACTAAGGGTAAATTGACCTATGAAATTATTGGTTTATATATTATATGCCTAATTAATAAAAAAGAAAAACATAAATACTTATTTACTAATACCTCTGTGCCTTATTGAGTCAAAATATGATTATCATTTATATAATAAAAAATAATTTGTCTCTTTTTCTACCATATTCGTTATTGGAGTGTATCTCATATGTAAGAGTCCGTCAGGGAGGGTACCACCGCAATGTCTATTTTTACCGCGAACCAGCAGTGTGCATGCACTGTTGTGTTTCGGTATTAAAGGACATTGTAGCCCTTGAAACTACTGGACATAATGAGACTTAAAATCTTATGTGTCAAGGATGACGGGCGCAGTGGAATGCTACACAGCACTTTGTAAGTCAAGGTGCTGGCTACTGATTATGGTGGTCGTATCGCTTACCATCTGACGAACAGCACGCTCGTCTTGTCATTCAATGCATTGAAAAAAAATATTATACTCGTGCGTGTAAAAAGTATGTACATATATTATTATTGTGAAATTAGCTGTTGACGTATTGATAATAGTATCCAGGTGTTTTAATAAGGTATTTATTACTTCAATGACGGGTCCATTTACGTGAAGTTTTCTTAAAATTATTAAGAAAACTTACCCGTACCCAAAGTACTCCTGGTGCACCTAATACATCTGCCAAATTTCATACATTCTTTAATTAAATGAGTTTATTACAAACGTTTTCACAATTTTTCATGTTTGTGGGTTTTTACACAATAATACCACTATTACGCGACCACATCGTTTATCCTTTAAATACAGCGGGGATTAAGATAACTTTTGATAATTATAAATGATTTAAGTATTATTTATTCACAAAAATTATCGATTCAATATCGATCCGATAAAATAGGAAAACCCATAGGTTTTAATTTAAACCACTGATATGAATGATAATGTATGACTACGCGCTGTAAATAATCTTATTCGATATTCTTTTGATATCCGATATACGTGACAGCCGTCTTTGGATGGCTATGAATATATGGGGTAGATTTTTTTAGATGAGGAACAAGGGCAGCTACAAAGAAAATCACACAAAAAGACTTAATCCCAAGCATTTTTATCTTGTGAAGATGTTCAAGTGTTTGGATGTTCGAATGAACCGCTGGAAGGATGTTGGTTGTGTCCTGGATCAACATTTAGATTACTTTTATCCCCCTTTTTTTTGTTTACGCGGAGAAAGTGAATTATTACTACCGCCCAGTGTTCAAGGGGAACGACTGAGCGGTTATGTTGGGTTCACAGTGCCTTACGACCCGACGTTGAGCCGCCCGGAGAGATGAAAAACGTCGGGCGACCGCCGGGCCGAGTCCCTAACCTATGTACACCGCACGGCATACCAACTAAAACTCCGCGGTGGCAATCTTCGGCGCATTAGGGACGGCTGCGGGCTTCCTCCGACTCACGTCTAAGTTGTCGTCCGCAACCGCCCCTGACTTTTATTCCCTGAAAGTAGAGACTGGGGCTTATTCTGTAAATAAAGAGTCACACGGGCAATGCCGCTAGCAACGCAGATGTGTATTAATTTCTTATCAAAATTTCGATAATTATTTACGTTGACGGCTACAGCCCTCTGTAAATAAGAATTAGGTTATAGTAGACCTGTTGTAAAATACCGCAATTTGTTTAGTTAAAAATAAACGAGATAATGCTGAAGCAGAATAACAATAATTTGCATGTAAATCTGCATTAATATACGAAAAGAAATGATAAATCGTAAAAAAATTGTCGCAAAGATTTGTTTTCAAATAAATAATTAATACAAGTACCTACATACAATGTTATTAGCGTCATCAAAACTCTAATGAATTATCGCATCAATTTTTGATATTCTAGTTAACGCACTTAATATAATTAGTATTAAATGCACAAAGGTCCTTCTAGGCACCGACCCAAACATAAAAACACGAATATTACATTGATTCTGTCTAAATATTTATTAATTCTTACTAAATCGTACATAAAGTACTACTTTCAGAGTTCCGGACCTCAAAAGGAAAGTACGAACCCTTATAGGATAACTTTTTGTCCGTCTGTCTGTCTGTCTGTTAAGACCATTTTTCTCAGGAACGCGTAAATATATCTAGTTGAAATTTATATCAAATACACTGGTCTATAGTCTTCTACAGCTGTGAAAAAATCAAACTTCTAACTCAATGCCATCACAAGATATGACCATTTACTTCGCATGTTTTGTGATTTGTGACTGCCTCGGTGGCGTAGGTGTATTACGGTATGACTACAATGCTGAGGTCTCAGGTTCGATCCCTGGATCGGGCAAAGTGATATTGAGTTTTTCTATTCAGTATCAGCCCGGAGTCTGGAATTTGTGCCCGAATATGGCGATAGGCACATTATGGGACGGAATAACGGCGAACGGTGGGTGCACTAGTTGCGCCTTTGCCTATCCCTTCGGGGATAGCAGGCGCGTATAATAATAACTTTCTCTTCTATACTAACCTAACCTTTTCAATGCAATGGCTATGTTAATGTGATGTTTTTAGTTTTTCAACTAATTTACAATCGGAGGAGGTTCTATGTTTGGCTCTATGTATATATTTCACCGATTCCGTAAATCCATGAAATCCTCCTAGCCAGTTTCGGCCACGGCGGCCAATCTCAACGGAGATCAGCCAGGTACGCAGGAGATATTATAGTGCACAAGTGTGTGCGCAATACACAGGTGCACTCGCTATTCCTTCACTCTCATAGTCCGGTGAGACGGCAATCCGACATGACCGGAGAGACATCAGGCGCAGGGCCAACGGCTTTAAGTGCTTTCCGAGGTACGGGGGGGGTATCACACCGCCAACTTCCTGACTCCGAGCTGCGCCTGAGTAAATTTTAAGATGGAAAAACCCAGTCACAATTTTTTTGGCTCGACCCGGGATTCGAACCCAGGACCTCAGCGCGCAAATCGTACTCGTAATGCGTACGCAATACCACTACGCCACCGAGGCAGTCGATCATCGAGGCAGCACCAATCCATACTAGTATTATAAAGAGGAAAGATTTGTATTTTTGTAACGGAAAAACTCAAAAACCATTGGACTGCTTTAAAAAAAATTCACCATTATAAATCATAATTCTGGGAAAATATAAAGCGGGATTACATCCCGAAGCGACTCATTCACGTGAACGAAGCCACGAACAAAAGTCTAGTTATAAAGTACTTGTAGCGTCCATTGCCCGAAAGTGAGCAAACTTAAAGTTCCTCACTTGAAAATAAATGTGCCATAGTATAATAATAATAGTGACGTAATAATTTAATGTCAAGGTTATAACTTGCACTTGGACAGTTTCTTAATTTATAGACTAACAAACAAACACAAAGAAAAACCATTTACTAATGAAACAGTTTAAATGTATAAATAATTAAAATAAAATTAAATGCTCCAAAGCACTTAGTCCGAAAAAGTTTCACGCAATGTAGTGCAATATTAACACATAAAATCCACATCCAGCTCTAGTCTTTAGTCACCTCAATAACACAAAAAACTATCAGACCAACAAACCGGCTCACCACTCGCAAAGTTCGGAATAATATTAGACGATACCCTAGCCTTATCTTCATGATAATTCATTAACGATGAATACAGCTATTGATTTAATTTTATCATGTTCATCGTTTTTCATATAAATACTACAAGGAATATGCAAGAGCAACAGTCGTGAATCAGCAACCATGCGTCTCTTCCTCGTTTTACTAGCTCTGGGCTTCGCAGCCGTAGCGGGTAAGTGTATTGTTGTAAATAAAATGCAAAGTCTTTGAATAAAATAAATGTTATGCCCGTCATAACGTAACATTAATTTCAATGTTAAAGCGAACAATGATTGATAAATAATACACACATAAATTCGTCAAAATCACAGATGCGTGCCTTGGGTTTTGAACCTGCGGACTTTCGACTCAGCAAACCATTCCATTCCCAACTAGGCTATCATCTACTCCATATATATTATCAACTTATTATTTAAATATTGTGTTGTAGCTGTCCCAGCAAACCCTCAGAGGATCGTGGGTGGTTCTGTTACCACTATTCAGCAGTATCCCACCATAGTTGCCCTACTGTACTCGAGAAATTTAGTTTCTTACTTCCAAGCCTGCGGTGGTTCCATCCTCAATACCAGAAGTATCCTCACTGCTGCTCACTGCCCCCAGTAAGTATATAAATTGAATTATAATAAAAGAGATTCAGAATATTAACAGAGAGTCTAATGATTGTGTTCTATTCGCAGCGGAGACACAGCCAACAACTGGCGTGTTCGTGTTGGTTCGACATTCGCAAACAGCGGTGGTGTCGTCCATACCTTAAGTTCCTTCCTGAACCACCCTAGTTACAACACGCGGACTCTTGATAACGACATCTCTATTATGCGCACCGCCAGCGTCATATCCTACAACACCGGCGCTCAGCCCGCTAGTATTGCTGGCGCCAACTACAACCTCGGCGACAACCAAGTCGTCTGGGCCGCCGGATGGGGTACCACTGCGGTAATTTTCTTTGTTTGAATTTGTATATATTCAAAATACCAGCAAATAATCCAAAACTCCAAGCTTTACCAAATATATCTATCTGTGGTGGCTCGTGATTGGCTTATTATGACTCGTGACTGCCTCGGTGGCGTAGTGGTATTGCGTACGCATTACTAGTACGATTTGCGCGCTGAGGTCCTGGGTACGAATCCCGGGTCGAGCGAAAAAAAAAAAAAAATTGTGACTGGGTTTTTCCATCTTAAAATTAACTCAGTCGCAGCTCGGAGTCAGGAAGTTGGCGGTGTGATACCCCCGTGCCTCGGAAAGCCCGTAAAGCCGTTGGTCCTGCGCCTGATCTCTCTCCGGTCATGTCGGATTGCCGTCTCACCGGACTATGAGAGTGAAGGAATAGCGAGTGCACCTGTGTATTGCGCACACACTTGTGCACTATAATATCTCCTGCGTACCTGGCTGATCTCCGTTGAGATTGGCCGCCGTGGCCGAAACTGGCTAGGAGGATTTCATTGTATTTAGTTCCTATTTTTGTTCTTTGTATTAGATAGCTGTGAGCCACCCAAATTAACTAAAATAAAATAAATAAAAATATAAACTTTGGGCTCATAATTATATCTCGTTCGTTAACATGTTTCTAAATACTCCCATTATTACAGAGCAATGGACCTGCATCGGAACAACTGCGCCACGTTCAGATCTGGACTGTGAACCAGGCCACGTGCAGGACTCGTTATGCTGCCATTGGTGCAACCATCACCGACAACATGTTGTGCTCCGGCTGGCTTGACGTCGGTGGTCGTGACCAGTGCCAGGGTGACTCCGGCGGTCCTCTGTACCACAACAGCGTCGTCGTCGGAGTGTGCTCCTGGGGACAGGGTTGCGCTTTGGCTCAATTCCCTGGTGTTAACGCTCGCGTCTCACGCTATACACAGTGGATCACCAGCAATGCTTAAATTTTCTGTTTGAAGTGCAATAAAATACGTTACCTTCTACAAGAAAGTTTTTTTAACTGTTCATTAAGATAATATAGTATAGATATATAATGTGCACTGTCTTGAACTATGACCACCTAAACTTCATTCCAGGTATGTTATAATATTTTCTTATTCCACCTCTTACCGAGTTGTTTGCAACTTGGCGGTGTCAAACAATCTGAGAGAACTAAAAACTTCTCTACGCTACACTTCATGGCTTTAATAAATAATGTATCAATTATTGCTGTATCTTTTTTCAACCGATCTTGGTCGATACTATAGGTATTAGGTATACAACATTTAGGATTATATTATGTATACTCCACTCACTATTACAATACATTTAGATTTCGTATTGTCATGCACAAACCCTAATACCAATTATGATCTCATTGATAGTTATCTAGTGCACCCACTAGTGTGCACTAGTTGCGCCTCTGCCTACCCCTTCGGGGATAATAGGCGTGAGTGTGTGTGTGTGTGTGTGATAGTTATCTTAACACGTGTAAGTTAGGTACCACGAGACGTCACGAGATTTTGGGTTCGGAAATGTAATACGACGTGATAAGTGGACGATAGCCTAGTTGAGCCTAGTTGGGAGTGGAACGGTCTGCCGAGACAATGTCCACTGGTTTGAAACCCAAGGCACACACCTCTGACTTTTCGAAGTTACGTGTGTATTGTTTATCAATTATCGTTCGCTTTAACCGTGAAGGAAAACGTGAGGAAACCTGCATACCTGAGAAGTTCTTTATAAAAAAAAATATAATGTGTCAAGTCTACCAACCCGTACTAGGCCAGCGTGGTGGACTAATGCCTAAACCCTCTTAGTAGTAGAGGAGACTCCCGTGCTCAGCAGGGAGACAATAGGGCTGGTATTATTATTTTTTTTGGAAATTGAAACTGAACTTTATTGACAATGTTGACTATCCTTTTTCAGTATTTTTATCATTTTATTGTAATTTATTATTTGCATGCAATTAAAAACAATTTTTTAATGATGCCAAAGAAGTATAACTTCTCACGCGCGTACATAAGTACACGCACCGATTTTTTTTTATATTGCCTTCGAATACAGACGAGCTAACAGCCCACCTGATGGTAAGTGGTTACCGTCGCCCATGGACGTCAGAAATGCCAAGAGCACAACTAAGCCACTGCCTATCTTAAAAATCTTTTTTAATTCTCGTTTGAAGAAGAATAAGTCATAGCGCTGAGGAAACATTTTGAGAAGAAGTTCATTCCAGAGTGAACACGTACGAAGTCAAAATAATCTCTGGAAACGTACAGTGCTGGCAGTGGGCGTTACCGGGTGGAACGGATGAACTTTCCTCCGAGAACGACTAGTCTGGTGGTAAAACGACGCGACGGTGTCATCTCGCACAGTTCCTCAGAGCACTCCCTGCGGAAGAGCCGGTAGAGTACGCAAAGAGACCCATTGACTCTTCTCGTGCCCAACGGTTCGAAACAGAACTTAGGATCGTCTATGATTTAAGCAGCACACCTCTGTGTCAAGTCAACGAGTCAAGTGGAAGCAATTGGTACTTGGGTGCCCCAGCCCATAGGTGTGAGTAGTACTCCACTACAGGCTAGATTTGTGCATTATTAAGCAATAGCTTTTGTCTTGGCGTGAAGTACCGCTTGTCTCTATTAAGGACACCCAGTTTCCTGGAGGCTAATTAAGCCTTATTTTCCACGTGACTCCCAAACTGGACACCGCTTGAGATTCTGAATCCAAGTATCTCAAGACTCTCGGAGATCTGCAAGAGAACTCCTTGGAACTGTGATGCCATGACAAAAGAAGCCTTCTTCGCGGTGAACGCACACATCTGTGTCTTAGTGGGGTTGAACTGAACCAGGTTTAGAGTACCCCGTTTGGAGACCCGCCTCAAGCAAGTCTCGACTTCAGGCACAAGTTTAGATCGCCTGTCCTGTAGTTCACTCCGCGGGATATTCTAGCAGCCGGTATAGCGCGCTCCTCCCGTACTATCACCCGCACAGCAATGTATGTCGTCGTTGATATCATAAGAAAGAAATTTTACTGGCAATTTACTGGTGGTAAGACTATCATATGTAAAAGTCCGTCTGGGTGGGTACCATCGCAATGTCTATTTCTAACGCCAAGCAGCAGTGTGCATGCACTGTTGTGTTTAGGTTTGAAGGGCATTTTAGCCAGTGTAACTACAGGACATAATGAGACTTAACATCTCATGTCTCAGGATGACGAGCGTAGTGGAATGCCACACAGTCCTTTGTATCTCAAGGTGCTGGATGGTGTTTATACTGTTTATAGGTGGTCGTATTGCTTACCATCAGGCGAACGGCATGCTCGTCTCGTCATTCAATGCAATAAAAAAAAGAATTATAATGTGGGCTGCGGAGCCACCAAGTACACCGTATTCAGATCTACCAACTTATGATGAGTTTATTTATATAGTTAATGCTTTGCCTCTTAACAAAACCCCCGGAGAGGATAAAATATCAAATAAAATGGTTAAAGAAGCGTGTGAAGCCATGTTTTTGCATGTCAAATCTCATATTGTTTGCAACCGAATAGTGCGACTTTTTCTTCAACTACTTTTTTTTATTGCATCGAATGACGAGACTAATATGCCATTTGCCTGATGGTAAGCGATACGTCCAGCTATAAACAGTAGCAACACCATCCAGCACCTTCACTTACAAAGTAATGTGTGGCATTTCATGAGACATAACATGTAGGTACATAGACGCACGCTCACATATGAGAATCCTACCACCAGTAGGTTTGTCAATAATCCGCTATTATTACCTGTTAACTTTATATGTACTTACTTGGTTGATAGCAGACTGGGTGCTTCTGGCTCTACTATTTGAGTAAAATCGTTCAATAATAACAGTACTTTAATAATTTATCTAATGAATAAGTTTTATACCTTCAAAATGTTCGGAAGTTCGATAATAATAACTTTGTCTTCTATATTCATCTAACCCTTTCGAGGCAATGGCTATGTTTCAATGTGATGTTTTTTGTTTTTCAACTAATTTAAAATCGGAGGAAGTTCTATGTTTTGCTATATAACATATTAAACCTATTCCGTAAATTCGTAAATCGTGTAAGTGGCGATGACCTAGTTAGGAATGGAACGGACTGCTGAGACGAATTTCCGCACTTCCGCAGGTTCAAGACCTAAGACACGCACCTTTGAATTTTCTAAAACGTTATGTGTGTATTCTTTATGAATTATCGTTCGCTTTAACGGTGAAGGAAAAACATCGTGAAGAATCCTGTATACCTGATAAGTTTTCTATAAGAATTTCGAAGGTATGTGAAACCTACTACTACCACTAAGCCACTAGGCCAGCGTGGAGGACTAAGGCCTATACTTGTTCAGTAGTAGAGGACGCCCGAGCTCAGCCGTGGGCAGTATACTATATACTGATACAAGACGGGTATTACGATGGTGGTGGTGGTGGTAAATTGTGTACTAATTTAAAAAATCTTATTCCTTAGACTTCGTATAGCTCCACATCGGTATTTTAATTTCATTGGTAGGTATGGGACATTGGAATTCAAAAATGTACGAATGAACTCCAAAATACCAAAATTTAATTGAATCGTATCGCCTTCCTGATTTGCTTGGCTAGCACACGTGGCGGACGGACGTAACTATATCTGTTGATCGAAAAGGCACCAATCCATACAAGTATTATAAAGAGGAAAGAATTGTATTTTTGTAACGGAAAAACTCAAACCAGTGGACGGCTTTAAAAAAATTTAACCATTATAAATCATTATTCCGGGAAAATGTAACGCGGGATTTCATCCCGAAAAGACTCATTCAAGTGGCCGAAGCCACGAACAAAAGTCTAGTTATAAAGTACTTGTGACGTCCATTGCCCGAAAGTGAGCAAACTTAAATAAAGTTCCTCGCTTGAAAATAAATGTGCCATAGTATAATAATAATAGTGACGTAATAATTTAATGTCAAGGTTATAACTTGCACTTGGACAGTTTCTTAATTTATAGACTAACAAACAAACACAAAGAAAAACCATTCACTAATGAAACAGTTTAAATGTATAAATAATGAAAATAAAATTAAATGCTCCAAAGCACTTAGTCCGAAAAAGTTTCACGCAATGTAGTGCAATATTAACACATAAAATCCACATCGAGCTCTAGCCTTTAGTCACCTCAATAACACAAAAAACTATCAGACTAACAAACCGGCTCACCACTCGCAGCGTTCGGAATAATATTAGACGACACCCTAGCCTTATCTTCATGATAATTCATTAACGATGAATACAGCTGTTGATTTAATTTTATCATGTTCATCGTTTTTCATATAAATACTACAAGGAATATGCAACAGCAACAGTCGTGAATCAGCAACCATGCGTCTCTTCCTCGCTTTACTAGCTCTGGGCTTCGCAGCCGTAGCGGGTAAGTGTATTGTTGTAAATAAAATGCAAAGTTTTTGAATAAAATAAATGTTATGCCCGTCATAACGTAACATTAATTTCAATGTTAAAGCGAACAATGATTGATAAATAATACACACATAAATTCGTCAAAATCACAGGTGCGTGCCTTGGGTTTTGAACCTGCGGACTTTCGTCTCAGCAAACCATTCCATTCCCAACTACGCTATCATCTACTCCATATATATTATCAACTTATTATTTAAATATTGTTGTAGCTGTCCCAGCAAACCCTCAGAGGATCGTGGGTGGTTCTGTTACCACTATTCAGCAGTATCCCACCATAGTTGCCCTACTGTACTCGAGAAATTTAGTTTCTTACTTCCAAGCCTGCGGTGGTACCATCCTCAATACCAGAAGTATCCTCACTGCTGCTCACTGCCCCCAGTAAGTGTATAAATTAAATTATAATAAAAGAGATTCAGGATAGAGAGTCTAATGATTGTGTTCTATTCGCAGCGGAGACACAGCCAACAACTGGCGTGTTCGTGTTGGTTCGACATTCGCAAACAGCGGTGGTGTCGTCCATACCTTAGGTTCCTTCCTGAACCACCCTAGTTACAACACGCGGACTCTTGATAACGACATCTCTATTATGCGCACCGCCAGCGTCATATCCTACAACACCGGCGCTCAGCCCGCTAGTATTGCTGGCGCCAACTACAACCTCGAGAGGGATCGCCAGCGCAGTGGTGATCCCTCCCGCCGCCAGACGAGACGTAGGAGGCGTCGGGTGGACGACTGACCGACGTCTCCCGCCCTGTGGATTGGGGGCGTTTGGAGAATTCCACCACGGTATCCCCTGCCTGTCGTAAAAGGCGACTAATAGGGGCCTCCGGGGGTCACGGGTGGGCGGGACGTGCCGCCCACCCATTAGTCTAGCCAACTTCTGCGACCCCCGTGATGGACATGTCCAAGGCAGCGTGTCTCACGCTGCCTCGGACACCAAAAGGCGGACACGATACGGTGTTTCGGGGGCTTCTGAGCCCCCGCAACAGGAAAAAGGACCGCAAAAACGCGGTACGCGCAGGGGCGGTTGCGGACGACAACTTAGACGTGAGTCGGAGGAAGCCCGCAGCCGTCCCTAATGAGCCGAAGATGGCCATTTAAAAAAAAAAAAAAAAAAACTACAACCTCGGCGACAACCAAGTCGTCTGGGCCGCTGGATGGGGTACCACTGCGGTAATTTTCTTTGTTTGAATTTGTATATATTCAAAATACCAGCAAATAATCCAAAACTCCAAGCTTTACCAAATATATCTATCTGTGGTGGCTCGTGATTGGCTCATAGTATTTAGTTCCTATTTTTGTTCTTTGTATTAGTTAGCTGTGAGCCACCCAAATTAACTAAAATAAAATAAAATAAATAAGAATATAAACTTTGGGCTCATAATTATATCTCGTTCTTTAACATGTTTCTAAATAGTCCCATTATTACAGAGCAATGGACCTGCATCGGAACAACTGCGCCACGTTCAGATCTGGACTGTGAACCAGGCCACGTGCAGGACTCGTTATGCTGCCATTGGTGCAACCATCACCGACAACATGTTGTGCTCCGGCTGGCTTGACGTCGGCGGTCGTGACCAGTGCCAGGGTGACTCCGGCGGTCCTTTGTACCACAACAGAGTCGTCGTCGGAGTGTGCTCCTGGGGACAGGGTTGCGCTTTGGCTCAATTCCCTGGTGTTAACGCCCGCGTCTCACGCTATACAAGCTGGATCACCAGCAATGCTTAAATTTTCTGTTTGAAGTGCAATAAATTACGTTACCTTCTACAAGAAAGTTTTTTTAACTGTTCATTAAGATAATATAGTATAGATATATAATGTGCACTGTCTTGTACTATGACCACCTAAACTTCATTCCAGGTATGTTATAATATTTTCTTATTCCACCTCTTACCGAGTTGTTTGCAACTTGGCGGTGTCAAACAATCTGAGAGAACTAAAAACTTCTCTACGCTACACTTCATGGCTTTAATAAATAATGTATCAATTATTGCTGTATCTTTTTTCAACCGATCTTGGTCGATACTATAGGTATTAGGTATACAACATTTAGGATTATATTATGTTGTGCATATACGTTCCTGAAAACGCTTAGAGCCTCCACTCACTATTACAATACATTTAGATTTCGTATTGTCATGCACAAACCCTAATACCAATTATGATCTCATTGATAGTTATCTTAACACGTGTAAGTTAGGTACCACGAGACGTCACGAGATTTTGGGTTCGGAAATGTAAAACGACGTGATAAGTGGACGATAGCCTAGTTGAGCCTAGTTGGGAGTGGAACGGTCTGCCGAGACAATGTCCGCTGGTTTGAAACCCAAGGCACACACCTCTGACTTTTCGAAGTTACGTGTGTATTGTTTATCAATTATCGTTCGCTTTAACCGTGAAGGAAAACGTGAGGAAACCTGCATACCTGAGAAGTTCTTTATAAAAAAAAATAAGATGTGTCAAGTTTACCAACCCGTACTAGGCCAGCGTGGTGGACTAATGCCTAAACCCTCTTAGTAAGTAGAGGAGACTCCCGTGCTCAGCAGGGAGACAGTAGGGCTGGTATTATTATTTTTTTTGGAAATTTAAACTGAACTTTATTGACAATGTTGACTATCCTTTTTCAGTCTTTTTATCATTTTATTGTAATTAATTATTTGCATGTAATTAAAAACTATTTTTTAATGATGCCAAAGAAGTATAACTTCTTACGCGCGTACATAAGTACACGCACCGATTTTTTTTTATATTGCCTTCGAATACAGACGAGCTAACAGCCCACCTGATGGTAAGTGGTTACCGTCGCCCATGGACGTCAGAAATGCCAAGAGCACAACTAAGCCACTGCCTATCTTAAAAATCTTTTTTAATTCTCGTTTGAAGAACAATAAGTCATAGCGCTGAGGAAACATTTTGAGAAGAAGTTCATTCCAGAGTGAACACGTACGAAGTCAAAATAATCTCTGGAAACGTACAGTGCTGGCAGTGGGCGTTACCGGGTGGAACGGATGAACTTTCCTCCGAGAACGACTAGTCTGGTGGTAAAACGGAAACGACGCGACGGTGTCATCTCGCACAGTTCCTCAGAGCACTCCCTGCGGAAGAGCCGGTAGAGTACGCAAAGAGACCCAATGACTTTTCGCGTGCCCAACGGTTCGAAACAGAGCTTAGGATCGTCTATGACTTAAGCAGCACACCTCTGTGTCAAGTCAACGAGTCAAGTGGAAGCAATTGGTACTTGGGTGCCCCAGCCCATAGGTGGGAGTAGTACTTCACTACAGGCTAGATTTGTGCATTATTAAGCAATAGCTTTTGTCTTGGCGTGAAGTACCGCTTGTCTCTATTAAGGACACCCAGTTTCCTGGAGGCTAATTAAGCCTTATTTTCCACGTGACTCCCAAACTGGACACCGTTTGAGATTCTGAATCTAAGTATCTCAAGACTCTCGGAGATCTGCAGGAGAACTCCTTAGAACTGTGATGCCATGACAAAAGAAGCCTTCTTCGCGGTGAACGCACACATCTGTGTCTTAGTGGGGCTGAACTTAACCAGGTTTAGAGTACCCCATTTGGAGACCCGCCTCAAGGAAGTCTCGACTTCAGGCACAAGTTTAGATCGCCTGTCCTGTAGTTCACTCCGCGGGATATTCTAGCGGTCGGTATAGCGCGCTCCTCCCGTACTATCATCCGCACAGCAATGTATGTCGTCGATTGATATCATAAGAAAGAAATTTTACTGGCAATTTACTCGTGGTAGGACTCTCATATGTAAAAGTCCGTCTGGGTGGGTACCATCGCAATGTCTATTTCTACCGCCAAGCAGCAGTGTGCATGCACTGTTGTGTTTCGGTTTGAAGGGCATTTTAGCCAGTGTAACTACAGGACATAATGAGACTTAACATCTCATGTCTCAGGATGACGAGCGTAGTGGAATGCTACACAGTCCTTTGTATCTCAAGGTGCTGGATGGTGTTTATATTGTTTATGGGTGGTCGTATTGCTTACCATCAGGCGAACGGCATGCTCGTCTCGTCATTCAATGCAATAAAAAAAAAGAATTATAATGTGGGCTGCGGAGCCACCAAGTACACCGTATTCAGATCTCCCAACTTATGATGAGCTTATTTATATAGTTAATGCTTTGCCTCTTAACAAACCCCCCGGAGAGGATAAAATATCAAATAAAATGGTTAAAGAAGCGTGTGAAGCCATGTTTTTGCATGTCAAATCTCATATTGTTTGCAACCGAATAGTGCGACTTTTTCTTCAACTACTTTTTTTATTGCATCGAATGACGAGACGAATATGCCATTTGCCTGATGGTAAGCGATACGTCCAGCTATAAACAGTAGCAACACCATCCAGCACCTTCACTTACAAAGTAATGTGTGGCATTTCATGAGACATAACATGTAGGTACCTCAGAGTAAGTATAACTACTATAGAGCGCGTGTATGCAAGTGGGAACAATAGGCACGGGTGGGAACATCGTCCTGCGCCGGCCGCAAGCGCTTGTAGTCACTCGAGTAGGAACGGTGTGAGCACACGCGAGTGAGATCTATGCGAATATTTGATTATTAATACTGCAAAATGGTTAAATGGTATGTGGAATGTTGTAAAAACGACACTCGGAAACACACTAAACAGAATTCTAATATCACGTTTCACAGGCAAGCCATATTTCAATATATTTTTAGGTAAAATTGATATCACGCGTCGCGGTATGAAAGACGCACGGGAGGCGAACGCTTGTACCCCCCGCACTGCCCCGCATCCCGCTTTTTCGATAGTGATGTTATGCGTCGATACCAGAATCGATGTAATATTTTCATATTATAGCATACGTATTTATTACTATCGAAGGCGATGCTTAATATAATGTAGCTTAGGTAACTGTTTTTGTCTGTGTGTGATTTTTAAGCCAATTAATAATTGCGTTTTTGTTTATGAAATGAAAGAAATAATTACTGTTCCTAAAAATTTACCGATTCCGATGATATTTTTAAGCTATTGCATAGCTTCTATCACGGGCCTTGACAGTATAAGTTAGCAATCATATATTATAGATATATTTTGTTGACATTTTTTTAACATTATTACCAATATTTCAAAAACTAGACGTGACTATTTTAGGCTTGGGGAGACTAGTTAAGAAATCCATGGTGCGATGCTCGGTTTATATCCATTGGTTCAATTATAATGGATATCCATTAATATTATTGGTTCTTATTGCTTGTAAAACTGCTCTTGAGGTACCGTGTTTATAAATCATTCCGCATGGCACTACACCAATTCGCAGCATAGCTTTTATCTATATTAACGCAATACGCTTAAAATTACTCACAAGGCCATATTTTGTAGAACCACAATTTTTTTACAACAATATGTACCGCGCCGCCGGACCTGTACTTATCGATAACTGTTGCGTTGGTGCTGCTCGCGTGCCCATCCCTAGCAGTCACCAACATTTCTATATAAGTAGCTATAGTTCACCTGCCTACGCTGGGTAGTGGGCGCACGGTGCGATATTAGCGCTCTATAGGTTACTTACTCTGAGGTAGGTACATAGACGCACGCTCACATATGAGAGACCTACCACCAGTAGGTTTGTCAATAATCCGCTATTATTACCTGTTAACTTTATATGTACTTACTTGGTTGATAGCAGACCGGGTGCTTCTGGCTCTACTATTTGAGTAAAATCGTTCAATAATAACAGTACTTTAATAATTTATCTAATGAATAAGTTTTATACCTTCAAAATGTTCGGAAGTTCGATAATAATAACTTTGTCTTCTATATTCATCTAACCCTTTCGATGCAATGGCTATGTTTCAACGTGATGTTTTTTGTTTTTCAACTAATTTAAAATCGGAGAAAGTTCTATGTTTGGCTATATAATATATTAAACCTATTCCGTAAATTGTGTAAGTGGCGATGACCCAGTTAGGAATGGAACGGACTGCCAAGACGAATGTCCGCACTTCCGCAGGTTCTAGACCTAAGACACGCACCTTTGAATTTTCTAAAACGTTATGTGTGTATTCTTTGTGAATTATCGTTCGCTTTAACGGTGAAGGAAAAACATCGTGAAGAATCCTGTATACCTGATAAGTTTTCTATAAGAATTTTGAAGATATGTGAAACCTACTACTACCACTAGGCCAGCGTGGAGGACTAAGGCCTAAACTTGTTCAGTAGTAGAGGACGCCCGAGCTCAGCCGTGGGCAGTATACTATATACTGATACAAGACGGGTATTACGATGGTGCTGGTGGTGGTAAATTATGTACTAATTTAAAAAATCTTATTCCTTAGACTTCGTATAGCTCCACATCGGTATTTTAATTTCATTGGTAGATATGGGACACTGGAATTCAAAAATGTACGAATGAACTCCAAAATACCAAAATTGAATTGAATCGTATCGCCTTCTTGATTTGCTTGGCTAGCACACGTGGCGGACGGACGTAACTATGTCTGTTGATCGAAAAGGCACCAATCCATACTAGTATTATAAATAGGAAAGATTTGTATTTTTGTAACGGAAAAACTCAAAAACCACTGGACTGCTTTAAAAAAATTTAACCATTATAAATCATTATTCCGGGAAAATGTAACGCGGGATTTCATCCCGAAAAGACTCATTCACGTGGCCGAAGCCACGAACAAAAGTCTAGTTATAAAGTACTTGTAACGTCCATTGCCCGAAAGTGAGCAAACTTAAATAAAGTTCCTCACTTGAAAATAAATGTGCCATAGTATAATAATAATAGTGACGTAATAATTTAATGTCAAGGTTATAACTTGCACTGGGACAGTTTCTTAATTTATAGACTAACAAACAAACACAAAGAAAAACCATTCACTAATGAAACAGTTGTTGAAAACAAGTTAAATGAAACAGTGTAAATTTATAAATAATTAAAATAAAATTAAATTCTCCAAAGCACTTAGTCCTAAAAAGTTTCATGCAATATCGCACTACATTTAGTGCGATATTAACACATAAAATCCACATCGAGCTCTAGTCTTTAGACACCTGAATAATACAAAAAACTATCAAACTAACGAACCGGCTCACCACTTGCAACGTTTGGAATAATGCAAGACGATAGATACCCTAGCCTTATCTTCATGATAATTCATTAACAATGAATAATTTATAGCTATTGATTTAATTTTATCATGTTCATCGTTTTCGTTTTTCATATAAATACTACACGAAATATGCAACAGCAACAGTCGTGAATCAGCAACCATGCGTCTCTTCCTCGCTTTACTGGCTCTGGGCTTCGCAGCCGTAGCGGGTAAGTGTATCACTACATAGTATAAATAAATAAATAAAGTCGCTTCCCGCTGTCTGTCCCTATGTATGCTTCGATTTTTAAAACTACGCAACGGATTTGGATGCGGTTATTTTTAATAGGTAGAGTGATGCCAGAGGAAGGTTTATATGTATAACTAGCTTTTGCCCGCGGCTCCGCCCGCTTTAAAAAGTTTTCCGGGATAAAAGTCCCGCTTTATATTTTCCCGGGATAAAAAGTAGCCTATGTGTTAATCCAGGACGTGATCTACCCGTGTGCTAAATTTCATCGAAATCCGTTCAGTAGTTTTTGCGTGAAAGAGGAACAAACATCCTTACATCCAAACATCCATACATCCAAACATCCATACATTCTTACAAACTTTCGCCTTTATAATATTAGTAGGATTTATCAAGGGGAAATATAAAGCGGGACTTTTATCCCGGAAAAACTCATTCACGCGGGCGAAGCCGCGAGCAGAAGTCTAGTTAAAAATAAAATGCATAGTTTTTGAATAAAACAAATGTTTTGTCCGTCATAACGTAATCATCAATTTCAATGTTAAAGCGAACCATAATTGATAAACAACACACACATAAATTCGTCAAAATCACAGGTGTGTGCCTTAGGTTTTGAACCTGCGGACTTCCGACTAACAAACCGTTCCATTACCAACTAGGCTATCATCTACTCCATATATATTATCAACTTATTATTTAAATATTATGTTGTAGCTGTCCCAGCAAACCCTCAGAGGATCGTGGGTGGTTCTGTTACCACTATTCAGCAGTATCCCACCATAGTTGCCCTACTGTACTCGAGAAATTTAGTTTCTTACTTCCAAGCCTGCGGTGGTTCCATCCTCAATACCAGAAGTATCCTCACTGCTGCTCACTGCCCCCAGTAAGTGTATAAATTAAATTATAATAAAAGAGATTCAGGATATAACAGAGAGTCTAATGATTGTGTTCTATTCGCAGCGGAGACACAGCCAACAACTGGCGTGTTCGTGTTGGTTCGACATTCGCAAACAGCGGCGGTGTCGTCCATACCTTAAGTTCCTTCCTGAACCACCCTAGTTACAACACGTGGACTCTTGATAACGACATCTCTATTATGCGCACCGCCAGCGTCATTTCCTACAACACCGGTGCTCAGCCCGCTAGCATTGCTGGCGCCAACTACAACCTCGGCGACAACCAAGTCGTCTGGGCCGCTGGATGGGGTACCACTGCGGTAATTTTCTTTGTTTGAATTCGTATATATTCAAAATAGCAGCAAATAATCGAAAAACTCCAACCTTTACCAAATATAAACTTTGGGCTCATAATTATATCTCGTTCTTTCACATGTTTCTAAATACTCCTATTATTACAGAGCAATGGACCTGCATCGGAACAACTGCGCCACGTACAGATCTGGACTGTGAACCAGGCCGTCTGCAGGAATCGTTATGCTGCTATTGGTGCCACCATCACCGACAACATGTTGTGCTCCGGCTGGCTTGACGTCGGCGGCCGTGACCAGTGCCAGGGTGACTCCGGCGGTCCTCTGTACCACAATGGCATCGTCGTCGGAGTGTGCTCCTGGGGACAGGGTTGCGCTTTGGCTCAATTCCCTGGTGTTAACGCTCGCGTCTCACGCTATACACAGTGGATCACCAGCAATGCTTAAATTTTCTGTTTGAAGTGCAATAAAATATGTCAACATCTACATGAAAGCTTTTTTTTAAACGTTCATTAAGATAATATAGTATAGATATATAATGTGCACTGTCTTGTACTATGACCACCTAAACTTCATTCCAGGTATGTTATAATATTTTCTTATTCCACCTCTTACCGAGTTGTTTGCAACTTGGCGGTGTCAAACAATCTGAGAGAACTAAAAACTTCTCTATGCTACACTTCATGGCTTTAATAAATAATGTATCAATTATTGCTGTATCTTTTTTCAACCGATCTTGGTCGATACTATAGGTATTAGGTATACAACATTTAGGATTATATTATGTTGTGCATATACGTTCCTGAAAACGCTTAGAGCCTCCACTCACTATTACAATACATTTAGATTTCGTATTGTCATGCACAAACCCTAATACCAATTATGATCTCATTGATAGTTATCTTAACACGTGTAAGTTAGGTACCACGAGACGTCACGAGATTTTGGGTTCGGAAATGTAAAACGACGTGATAAGTGGACGATAGCCTAGTTGAGCCTAGTTGGGAGTGGAACGGATATATAAGCACTGTCTTGACTCTTGAACTATGACCACTTAAATTTCATTCCAGGTATGTTATAAAATTTTATTTTTCCACCTCATACCGAGTTGTTTGCAACTTGGCGGCATCAAAGAATCTGAGTGAACTAATAATGAGATCATATTAGGTACCAGAATTTGTGCATGACAATAAAAAATCAAAATTATTGTAATAGTGGGTTGAGGTTCTAAGCATTTTCGGGAACGTAATATAAACCTAAATGTTGTATAACTACCTATAGTATCGACTAAGATCTGTTAAAAAAGATTCAGCAATTATTGATATTATATTTAGTGTAGCGTAGAGAAATAAGTTCTTTATTACACAAATTTAGATTTTGTATTGTCATGCACGAATTGTAATACCAAATATGATCTCATTGGTAGTTATCTTAGCACGTGTAAATTAGGTACCACGAAACGTCACCAGATTTAGGTCCGTATAAGTGGACGATAGCCTATTTGGGAATGGAACGGTCTGCCGAGACAATGTTCGCAGGTCCGAAACCCAAGGCACACACCACTGAATTGTGAAGGTATGTGAAGACTGCCAGCCTGCACTAAGCCAGAGTGGTTAATTAAGGCCAAAACCCTCTCAGTTGTAGAGGAGGACCGTGCTTAGCAGTGGGCAGTATATAATACAGGGCTGGTATGGTATAGTAAGTGTAATGCGGTATGACCCATCAGTACTTGCTTATTTTGGACACACGTGGATTCTTTAAAAACACAGCGTTTATGCACGGATGCAAATATAACAAAAAAGAAACTGTTTAAAAAAAATAGCACGGACTTCAAAAACCACTATAATGTAAAAAATTACTTATACTTTGCTCATGGTTTATAAGGAAACTTGAATAGTACCAATATTAAATGCACTACCATTCGTGCGATTGTATATATAAGTATATATATACGTACAGTGAATAAATCATTGAAGTCGGTGCCTGATTTGTGTACTAATTTGGCATGCGACTAGCATTTTTTATTACATTCTTATGTAAAATACATAGTTCATGTTACAACTTAATGTGAGTACCTAAGTTAAGGGTATTTTTGTTTATGAACATAGTTGTGTAGCCAGTTCGATTTTTTAATGACCGGCAAGACTAAACAACTTATATCTATCATATTTTGAGGTCCATTTGAAGTCTATAGATAGATATAGTTAGATACTAACCACATTCTATCGAATCTGTCGAAAAGCGCCTACTCATTATTATAATAGCAACTAGCGGCCCGCCCTTGCTTCGCAGAGGTAGGTAGCAACTAGCAAAGCATAATATTATGGGTATGCCGAAATTTATTTTTCTGTCTTACGATATTATTACGATATTTTGTTTTATAATATGTAATGATATAAGGACATATCCTTAAAAAGAAAAAGATTAAAAAATAGCCTGTCCTTCCCTGGATCTCAATGTATTTTCATACTTAGTTTCTCGTAGTTCCACCCGCAAGAAAATATTTACCGGGATAAAAGGCCCAGTTTATTTTTTCCTGGTATAAGATGTAGCCTAGGTCCTTCCCAGTGTCTTAAACTATGTCCCTTCCAAATTTCATCCCAATCGGTTCAGTGGTTTGGCCGTGACGGCTCCACTCGCGAGAAATAAACACCAGGATAAAAGTCCCGGGCTATATTTTCGGGATAAGCAGTAGCCTGTGTCCTTCTCTGGGTCTCAAAATATCTCCATACTTATTTGTTTGCATTTCCACCAGTAAGAAAATATTTTCCGGGATAAAAGCTCCGGTTAATTTTTTCCCACAATAAGGTCTAGCCTAGGTCCTTCCCAGTGTCTTAAACTATGTCCCTTCTAAATTTCATCCCAATCGGTTCAGTGGTTTGGCCATGAATGTTCCGCTCGCGAGAAAAAAATCTAGGTTTTTGTTTTTGCTGCATAAAAGTAGCCTATGTCCTCCTCTGGATCTCAAACTGTCTCCATACTTATTTCCTGTGGGTCCATTCGCAGAAAAAGATTTTTCGGAAAAAGTCCCGGTTTATATTTTCCCGAGATAAGAAGTACCTAGATTCTTCCCAGGGTCTTAAACTATCTCCCTATCAAATTTCATCGAAATCGATTTAGTAGTCTGGCCGTGAAAGCTCCACTCGCGAGAAAAAAGAATAAAAGTCGCGGTTTGATCTTTTCTGGGATGAAAAGTAGTCGGAGGTCGGTCGGAGGAGGAGTCACTCAGAAGTAATATGAGGAGTTCTTATTAGTGTAAGAATTTTCGAAATCGGTCCAGTTATTTCTTTTTAGTTTATCCATTACAAAGAAACAAATAATCACATCTATTGTATGGACTATACATTTTCCCGGATCAAATTGTAAATCTGAACCATTTTTGAATCCACCTGAATACACACAAAAACATAAATTGTAGAGTTTAATACTTTTTCATAATGCTTTTGTGTTCCTATTAATGCATATTTGGATTTTGCATAGAACTTGGCACTCATTTAGATCTCCATTCATTTTGCGGCTCCGGGGGTCACGGGTGGGCGGGAGGGACGTCCACCTGTTAGTCTAGCCAACTTTTGTGACCCCCGTGATCGACGGCAGCGTGCCTCACGCTGCGTCTGACGCCAAGGGCGTCCTTCGGTGTACGGGGGCTTCTGAGCCCCCGCAACAACAGGAGACGGACCGCAACAGCGGTAAACGCAGGGGCGGTTGCGGACGACAACTTAGACGTGAGTCGGAGGAAGCCCGCAGCCGTCCCTAATGCGCCGAAGATGGCCACCGTGGAGTTTTAGTTGGTATGCCGTGCGGTGTACATAGGTTAGGGACTCGGCCCGGCGCGCGACGTTTTCCATCTCTCCGGGCGGCTCAACGTCGGGTCGTAAGGCACGGTGAACCCAACATAACCGCTCAGTCGTTCCCCTTGAACACTGGACGGTAGTAATAAGTCACTTTCTCCGCGTCAAAAAAAAACTCTTTGGCTCTCCTTTTTTTAATTTATGTTTTTGGTGGAATTTTATTAACAGATAATATGAGTAGAAGGATTATCATTTTGATAATATCTTAAAAAGCACGCCACACCTTTTTTACAATAAAATACTATTGTTAGCTGTCAGTTTTTTTGTTAGCTATCAATTTATTTATTGAGGGTAGTAACCAAATCCCCACCGACCAAATCCCTATAAAAGGAGTGGCAAGCTGTCTGACAG
This sequence comes from Lapara coniferarum, assembly GCA_949316025.1. NCBI lineage: Eukaryota > Metazoa > Arthropoda > Insecta > Lepidoptera > Sphingidae > Lapara > Lapara coniferarum. Next base: position 5,873,618 of record OX438919.1, on the reverse strand, counting down.
AGCATTCTGTTGCGAGACGTGCACGCGTGAACATCAACTTGGGAATTTAGTATTCTGGTAAGATTTTGAGACCTTCTCTTTGAAAGTTATTTCTATTAAGTGCAATTTATGGTTTTCGTTAACAATTTAGTATTTGTTAACCATTGTTGATTATTTTTTAAAGTAAATTTAATTAGAATCCTAACACTATATATTTTATTTACACGATACTTAATTCAAATTTATTAAATTTTATTTTCTATTTATTTATCTATTAAATAACACACCAGTGATACATGCATCAAAAAATCACAAATAATAAGTAATAATGCAAATTCTGATACATATGGATATTAAAGGTATGCACAGCATTCTCATACAAGTAACATCTAGATAAAATTACAAATTAAAATCACTACATAGTATAAAACAAAGTCGCTTCCCGCTGTCTGTCCCTATGTCCCTATGTATGCTTAGATCTTTAAAACTACACAATGGATTTTGATACGGTTTTTTTAGTAGATAGAGTGATTCAACAGAAAGGTTTTTATGTATAATACATGCATAATATAGTAGAGGAACACTGATAATTTTAGAGGTTTATAATGTAATGAACACATTTCTTTGCGCCTACATTGCAAACGCTGGCTAAACCCCAGGAGATAGATCAAGATAATGTACTACAGTATTGTACACCTAAAAAAGGTCTATAAAAAAGTCCGTGATGGTATCTGTTTATCTCTTAGGGATAACCCACAATAACCATTCTTTATCCTTTACTTTTTACGAAGCGATTTTATGCAATACAACAATAATACGCGCGCTTTCACGGCCAGACTTCTAAACCGATTTCGATGAAATTTGATAGGGAGATAGTTTAAGACCTTGGGACGGACCTACGCTGTACCTATCTTATTACGGGAAAAAATAAACCAGGACTTTCATTCCGGAAAATCTTTTTCTGCGTGTTTTCACAAGAAAATAAGTATTTATGGAGATAGTTTGAGATCCAGAGGAGGACATAGGCTACTTTATCCCGGAAGAACATAAACAGGCCAAATTATCTCGGATTTTTTTTCTCGCGAGTGTAGCCGTCACGGTCAAACCACTGAACTGATTGCGATAAAATTTGAAAGAGATATAGTTTAAGACCCTGGGAAGGACCTTTGCTACATCTTATGTCGGAAAAACATAACCCGAGACTTTTATTCCGGCAAATATTTTCTTGCAGGTGGAACTACGAGAGAATACTTAAGAAGATAGTTTGAGAATGTCTTTCACCAGTTGACGGATTGATTCAAGAGGAAGGTTTATGAGTATATTACATAAATGTTTTGTATGAGAGAAAACTAAATTTCGGCATATAATATTATGCTTTGCTACCTGTGCGAAGCCAGGGCGGGCCGCTGGTTACAATATAAAATAAAAACCTGAAAATACCATAATAAACACAACATAGCAATCCTACTTCCTACTATCCTACTAATATTATAAAGGCGAAAGTTTGTAAGAATGTATGGATGTTTGGATGTATGGATGTAAGGATGTTTGTTCCTCTTTCACGCAAAAACTACTGAACGGATTTCGATGAAATTTGGCACACGGGTAGATCATGTCCTGGATTAACACATAGGCTACTTTTTATCCCAGGAAAATATAAACCGGGACTTTTATCCCGGAAAAACTTTTTAATGCGGGCGGAGCCGCGGGCAAAAGCTAGTACAACATAAAAATTTACTTATAGTAAACGTGAATTATAAGAAAAATTATCAAAAAGTAAAAATAATATATTTAAAAAACAAACAAATATTCAGGTATACAAAATATAACTTATGGACTCTAATCTACTTTGTCAAGCATGTGTTTCAGCGCTTACCTTCTGGACTCGGAGAGTGATATGTCCAAATCAGGAGATTTAACGTTAAGAGCATTATACCTACTCGCTGCACATTCTTACAATTGGTGAATTTAATCCAGTATTGAATGAAATCCTCCTAGCCAGTTTCGGCCACGGCGGCCAATCTAAACGGAGATCAGCCAGGTACGCAGGAGATATTATAGTGCAAAAGTGTGTGTGCAATACACAGGTGCACTCGCTATTCCTTCACTCTCATAGTCCGGTGAGACGGCAATCCGACATGACCGGAGAGAGATCAGGCGCAGGACCAACGGCTTTACGTGCTTTCCGAGGCACGGGGGTATCACACCGTCAACTTCCTGACTCCGAGCTGCGACTGAGTATTTTTTTTAAGATGGAAAAACTCAGTCACACGTTTTTTGGCCCGACCCGGGGTTCGAACCCTGGACCTCAGCGCGCAAATCGTAATTCGTACGCAATACAACTACGCCACCGAGGCAGTCAAAATCCAGTATTAGTACGGACGCGTGGTATATAAAATGTTCTTGTAATAGGTTGTCTAGGTAATTGACATTTAAACTGAGTTTACTAAGGATGTCACTGTGATTACTCATGTTGTTTAATAATTTGTAAAGGAAAACTATGTCATTAATTTTCTTATGTCCATGAAATTGCATTTGCACCAATTTTGAATCCTTGATAAATCGTCTCGGACCTGTTCTGTATCGCGATGAGAAAAAATTGGTTTATATATTTTTAGGTCATTTGCGAATAACAAGCATTGACAGTGATGTATTACTGAGATGACATCATTAACAAATACCTACGGAGAAAAAGATTGGGCCAAGATGGGATCCCTGTGGTACTCCTGATTCTACAATGTACTCGTGTGAAGAAAACCGTTAGCTACAACGTGGTGGATATAAACAACAACAACAACAACGTGTATTTATAAAATTTATAAATATATTTTTTACCATTTAATGGTTTCTGCAGTGTATGTAACCCTATGCGGTCAATAATATCGTGAGTGTTGCCGGTAGTTTATAAGAGAATCTTTGTAATACTTCAGTTGGGAATAAACCGTGCTATCAACTACACGCTGTGTCTCCTTGCACTCCTAAAGACATTACAGTTTCATATACTTATTTATCCCTTACTTATCTAATGGAAGTCCCTGTTATTCGTATAAAACAAAGAGCATTATAGTATAAAAGGTCATCATGCATATATATTATCTATTATTCAATAAAAATAACTCAAACTTCATAAACGTCACAATCTGCACATACTTCCTTTTTTATAATAAAACTAATTTTTGCTTGTGGCTCTGCCCCTCCGAAAACCCTTTACTTGATCGTGAAACTTGCAATGTACTACTACCTATGTATCTTTGTTCAGGTGGAATTTTGCAAGTTAAGTTTCAAGCAGAGGCGAGGGTCTCAACCGATTGCGTTGAAATTTTGCATACCCATTCAACATAGGTGACGATGCATTTTTAGTTAAGTGACGTCATTCTGAATACATTATGGCGGATGACCCAAGATCATGGACTAGTTATTTTTTGTGCTCGTCCATAATATGGATATCAAATAAAAGGGTTTGGGTATCAAATATAAAATGACTTCTCTCTAAATCCAATATGGTGGACGGCCCATGGTAGCGGGTTAATTATTTTTTACGCATTCCTATAATATGGGATTCAAATGAAAGGGCTTGCTGAGATTAGCTCGATAAATAACTAAAACGTAGTTAAAAATAAATTAAAAGTAAAAAAAATATATATAAAAATAAGTTTTTATTTAAATGCTCTAAAAAGAAATATTTTTTAATAGGATCAAACTTTGTTATAGATTATGCAGAGACAAAAGCTCGTCGAGAGGTTTACTTATTAAGACAATACAATAATTATGTAACTTGATCTTGACATTCATTTCCATGTTATTTCATGATCATTTCTCAGCCGGTAGTTGAAGACTCATTTGATTGAAGCATCGTTTATGGCGTCTTTACCTGAAAAGAGAAAAACTTTGCGAGAACGCATTATAACACCGGCGTTTCTACTCAAGTTTTTTTATTGGCATAAAAAAATTCGACCAAAAGCAGCAAAGTATAAGTATCCAGGGTTTCTATCTTTTTGACACCTAGGTAATTTTAAATATTGTACAGACTTCGTAATTGCACCTGGGTTGATATTTTCTCGAGATAAAAGTACCGTACACTTGACCGGGATAGTAAAAATACTTATGGAGACATTTCCTAAACCCGGACGATATATTTTAAAATTTTAAATTTCAAATACTAGACTGCCTCGGTGGCGTAGTTGCCTTGGGTTCGATCCCTGGGTCAGGCAAAGTGATATTGAATTTTTCTATTCAGTATAAGCCCCAAGTCTGAAATTTGTACCCGATATGGCGAAAAGTTCGCCCCTATCACATCATGGGACGGAATACGCACGGCGAATACTGGGTGCATTAATTGAGCCGCTGACTACCTTTTCGGGGATAAAAGGTATGGGTGTGTGTATATGTAATTACAAATATTTTGTACAATTCTTATTTCTTAACTTATAATATTATATTCGTAGTCACAAAAGTATAAGGTATTAATCCTCTTCTGTTAAAAATATATATCCAAATTTGATGTATTAAAATATTACGCACTATAAAACTTTATTTATGGTATAATATAAATAATACAAAGTAGGTCCTTCCAACAGGAATGTAATATGGCGTAAATGGATTTTTGTGAAGTAAAAAAGTAGGTGTACAATCCAACTTGGTGCTAGTACACATTCCCAACATAAAACGCCCATTTTTCATATTTACCCAGCAGGTGTGATCATTTGGAGATGTACAAAGGAAACAGCAAATATCTCGTAGTGTCTACTTTAGTTGCAAGTTATATTGCTGACAGGTGACGCACAAGGAAAATATTTAGAACCTTAAGATGATTGAGCATACACTTTTTGGACTGTACTTTATAATGATGGAAATTTACAATAACAAGCCTTAATCCTTTCGGCGGTAGGGGAGGCCCGCGGCTAGAAATGAAATCCTCCTAGCCAGTTTCGGCCACGGCGGCCAATCTCAACGGAGATCAGCCAGGTACGCAGGAGATATTATATGACATTGGACGTTCTATCATAACCAAGAATTTTTTAGATAATATTATAAACTTCTTGATCATAACTTGATCATAATACTTGTGAATCATAGAGTTTAAGTAATTATTAAATAGAGATTTTTATACCAAGAGGACTTCATCGCGTGCACATAGCAGAACGATGAAGCGGTTTACGGCTTTTAATACATTGTTTATTTTCTTTTTAGAATAAGTAACTTCATAAATATTGCGCAAAGGTAACTTCTTGCGTAATTGTTTTAATTAGGTACTTAACTCAATATTTTAATAAATAATATCTTTACAAAAAGTAATGATATCCCATCAAAAACATAAATGTGAAATGTGGAAGCTAAGTCTAATATTAAGAATATGCGTGCTGGTCGACTTCACCGACAAAAGAATTGAAATCTTAATGGTTGCCAAGCCTTGTAGATAATCCTAAAAATTATTTATAAGAACACAATCCATTCTAAAATTAATTTAAACTAATATTTCTTTGTTTTTCTGCTACGCGCATGTATGATATTTAAAAATATAATTTCTTAAATTTGAATAGTCGAATTATTTACACAAAGCAGATAACTTAGTATAAATTTAAGCTCAAGATTTCTCTTGACTAGTTTTATCATAAAACATTTTTTTTCTAAGAGTAGGATATGTTGACTTTACAATATGAAAACAGTAACATAAAGATAAGTTTATTACCCAAATATAAGAAAAATTGTATGTGAAGACTAGCCAAGTCAAATCTTGAGCTTACATTTATACTAAGTTATCTGCTTTGTGTAAATAATTCGACTATTCAAATTTAAGAAATTATATTTTTAAATATCATACATTGTCGTAGCAGAAAAATAAAGAAATATTAGTTTAAATTTATTTTAGAATGGATTGTTTTCTGATAAATAATTTTCAGGATTATCTACAAGGCTTGGCAACCATTAAGATTTCAATTCTTTTGTCGGTGAAGTCGACCAGCACGCATATTCTTAATATTAGACTTGGCTTCCACATTTCACATTTATGTTTTTGATGGGATTTAGTTTAGACTAATAGAAAAATACAAATAAAAACTTACTAAATTGAAACACTTGTTGAAAACAAATTAAATGAAACAGTGTAAATGTATAAAATAATTAAAATAAAATTAAATGCTCCAAAGCACTTAGTCTGAAAAAGTTTCACGCAATGAAGTACAATATTAACACATAAAATCCATATCGAGCTCTAGTCTTTAGTCACCTGAATAACACAAAAAACTATCAGACTAACAAACCGGCTCACCACTCGCTAAGTTCGGAATAACATTAGACGATACCCTAGCCTTATCTTCATGATAATTCATTAACGATGAATACAGCTATTGATTTATTTTATCATGTTCATCGTTTTTCATATAAATACTACAAGAAATATGCAAAAACAACGGTCGTGAATCAGCAACCATGCGTCTCTTCCTTGCTTTACTGGCTCTGGGCTTCGCAGCCGTAGCGGGTAAGTGTATTGTTGTAAATAAAATGCATAGTTTTTAAATAAAACAAATCTTATGCCCGTCAAAATGTATCACCAAATTACCATTCAATGCCAGTCCTGTAATAATATTACAATGTCAGCAGTGGGCAGTACATAAATGCTGTCCACTGGTGATTTCGAGTCTTCTTTACTACTGAGTGGGTTTAGGCCTTAGTCTACCATGCTGGGCTAGTATGGGTTGGCAGACTTCACATACCTTTGAAATTATTTTTGGGAAATAATTTGGTATGTAGGTTTCCTCAAGATGTTTTTCTGCAACGTTAAAGCGAACAATGATTGATTAACAATACACACATAAATTCGTCAAAATCACAGGTGTGTGCCTTGGGTTTTGAACCTTCGGACTGCCGACTCCGCAAACCGTTCCATTCCCAACCAGGCTATCATCCACTCCATATATATTATCAAGTTGTTATTTAAATATTGTTGTAGCTGTCCCAGCAAACCCTCAGAGGATCGTGGGTGGTTCTGTTACCACTATTCAGCAGTATCCCAACATAGTTGCCCTACTGTACTCGAGAAATTTAGTTTCTTACTTCCAAGCCTGCGGTGGTTCCATCCTCAATACCAGAAGTATCCTCACTGCTGCTCACTGCCCCCAGTAAGTATATAAATTAAATTATAATAAAAGAGATTCAGGATATTAACTGGGAGTCTAATGATTATGTTATATTCGTAGCGGAGACGCAGCCAACAACTGGCGTGTTCGTGTTGGTTCGACATTCGCAAACAGCGGCGGTGTCGTCCATACCTTAAGTTCCTTCCTGAACCACCCTAGTTACAACACACGGACTCTTGATAACGACGTCTCTATTATGCGCACCGCCAGCGTCATTTCCTACAACACCGGTGCTCAGCCCGCTAGGATTGCTGGCGCCAACTATAACCTCGGCGACAACCAAGTCGTCTGGGCCGCCGGATGGGGTACCACTGCGGTAATTTTCTTTGTTTGAATTTGTATATATTGAAAATACCAGTAAATAATCTAAAACTCCAACCTTTACCAAATATAAACTTTGGGCTCATAATTATATCTCGTTCTTTAACATGTTTCTAAATACTCCCATTATTACAGAGCAACGGACCTGCATCGGAACAACTGCGCCACGTTCAGATCTGGACTGTGAACCAGGCCACGTGCAGGACTCGATATGCTGCCATTGGTGCCACCGTCACCGACAACATGTTGTGCTCCGGCTGGCTTGACGTCGGCGGTCGTGACCAGTGCCAGGGTGACTCCGGCGGTCCTCTATACCACAACGGCGTCGTCGTCGGAGTGTGCTCCTGGGGACAAGGTTGCGCTTTGGCTCGCTTCCCTGGTGTTAACGCCCGCGTCTCACGCTATGCAAACTGGATCGTCAGCAATGCTTAAATTTTCTGTTTGAAGTGCAATAAAATACGTCACCATGTATACAAGAGACTTTTTTTAACCCATCATTAAGATATCTGATACAGATGTATAATTTGCACTGTCTTGTACTATGACTACCTACACTTCATTCCAGGTAAGTTATAAAATTGTATTTTTCCACCTCATACCGAGTTGTTTGCAACTTGGCGGTGGCAAAGAATTTGAGAGAGCTAATAATTTCTCAACGCTACACTTCATGACTTTAATAAATAAAGTATCAAGCATTGCTTCAACTTTTTTCAACCGACCTTGGTCGATACTATAGGTATACAACATTAAGGATTATGTTATATTGTGCATATACGTTCCTGAAAATGTTTAGAGCCTTGAAAATCGAAATTATTGTAATACTGGGTTGACCCAGTATAACAACAATTTAGATTTTGTATTGTCATGCACAAACCTTAGCACAAACCCTAATACCAAGTATGTATCATTGGTAGTAATCGTAACAAGTGAAAGTTATGTACCACGAAACGTCACCAGATTTGTGTTCGGAAGTGTAATGCGGTATAACCCATCAGAACTTACTTATTTTGGACTCACGTGGATTTTCTAAAAGGGTGTTTCGCATTTTTCGTACATATTACATGACTTTTAAAATTGCTAATATTATTAACATATGGAAAGTCCTTCTATCCTTTGCGATTTCCATCCGTTTATTATAAACAAGAAGTTATAATGTTTTTAAAAATCGCAGAGAGATGGTAATGAGATACTTTAGGAAGGGAATGAGTTTAACGTCGAAGCGATGGATTAAGGTTGCAAAAACAATGAAGAAATTCAATATACAATAATTATACCCTAATGATTTCTTATGTTTACGCGAATGTTACATATTTAATAAAACTATTTTACGTTTTTTTTTTTTTTTTTGTCCCTGACTAAACTCTTGTTAGCCTGACGAGAGTCGGCTTATACAAGAACACCGGTCTTGTGGGTGAGCGCAGAAGGCGCTCGCAACCCTTAAATTTAAGCGACCACGCTGAGGGCGACCCACTAATGGGTCACGACCTCGGCTCAGGGCGGCCACTGAGAGGATAAGACATCAGCGTTTGGGGAAGATGGTTTTTAACCTAATCCTATTTAACGTGTTGATCGTAGTCTTCGGCACGCGGGCCGGAACTGCTAAGAGAGGGCAGGGGGTTGGGGAACGCGACGAGGTCCTCGACGGCGAGGACGGTACAGCGGTCTTGTTGAGTGTATGAGCTTTAGATGCTCGTTCTTTTCGCGTAAAGCCAGAGTGATTTCGTCCTCTGGATCTGACAGGACTGAACGCGGTCGTCTCCATTTGGCGCGATCAAATGGAGTATAAATCGACGCTTTACGGATAAGCGTGTTCGGGTGGTTTACCGCCCTGTCGAAATAGCGTCTGCTGGCGCACTGCATAAAGTGCCTGATGGTCGGCATATTGGTGTCCACGTGGAGGTTGCGATTGCGAACGTACCACGGGGCACCAAGTGCATGTCGTAAGAATCGATTTTGAAGCACCTGCATTCGCTGAAGGCGACGGGGCGGTAAATGAGCGAATACGGGCGACGCGTATGTCATTATCGCACGGATGCATGTTTTAAAAATCCTAATCTTGTTGCGGATTGACATTTTACTATTTTTGTTTAGGAGCCAGTGAAGCTGGCTCATCGCGAATGCGGCTCGCGCGCGTACCGCATTTACGTGTGGGATGAAGGTCAACCTCTGATCAAGGGTTACTCCTAAATATTTGGCTTGGCCCTTCGATAACCTGGTCGGACATGCGGACTGAAAAGTGAGGGATGTGGACTTTCCTTTTCCGAGTGAAAAGGATGGCCTGACTTTTGGTGGGATTGACGGTGATTCGCCATTTGCGGAACCACTCGCCGAGTTCGTCGGCGGCGGTTTGCAAAGTGCGCACCACTTCGTCGGGGTCTCTACGTGAAGCGTAGATTGCGGTATCATCCGCGAATAGTGCCAGATGGGCGTTTTGTGGTCTAGGGATGTCGCTCGTGTAAAGCGAGAAAAGAAAAGGGGACAGGGCGGAGCCTTGCGGGACTCCGGCCGTGATGGTGTGTCGGGAAGAGAGAGTTCCCTCCACGCGATATCTGAAACCGCGATTCGACAGGAAATCTCGTATGATGTGCACGAGTTGTGTGGGCACGTTGAGAGTGTACAGCTTGAAAAGCAAGCCGTTGTGCCACACCCTGTCGAATGCTTTTTCGATATCGAAGAAAATAGCACCGGTAGGCATTCCTTTACGGAATTGTTCGTGGACGTACTCCGTGATGCGGAGCACCTGATTGACACAACTGTGTCTAGCGCGAAAGCCAAACTGTTCCGGAGGGATCAAATTTTGATTGAAAGCTACTATTTTAAGGCGGTCGAGGACGATCCGCTCGTAGATTTTGCCCAGAGTACTGAGCAGACTGATGGGCCTATAAGAGGTGGGTTCGAAAGCAGGTTTCCCCGGCTTGTGGATTCCTATCACAACTGCCTCTTTCCAGACCTCTGGGAAGAGGCAGTTACGAAACGCGGCGTCATAAATGGAAGTTAAAATTTGAACTAGATGCTCCGGGAGCATCTTAATCATACGGTTAGGGATTAGATCGCCCCCGGGGGCTTTCCTACGTTTGAGTGCCTTGATCAGAGTGGTGACTTCTTCGATCGTCACCGGCGCAAGGGGATCGGGCGGCGGGTCGACGTCCGGGTCGACGTTGTCGTATAGCGGTCGCGATATAGAGACTGGCGGTGGCCGGACCGCGTTCCTATCTTCGACGAAAGTGTCAACCGCAACAAGAATGTCGTCATCTACGGGTACAGAGGTGAGCGAGCATTGAGACTCCAGACTGCCGGCCAGTAGTTCCGCTTTCTCGTCGTCATCAAACGCCGGGCGTTGATTCGGACGATTGAGCGGAGGCATGGAGGCCACATCGTTTCTCTTGAAGGAACGAACCAGTTGCCAAAAGGCGGTATGTGTCGGATCGATATCGGCAAGGCGAGTGTCCCACCTCGAATCGACGACCTCTTTTACGCGACGCTTAACCTCACGTTGGAGGTAGCGCGCAAGATGTCGTCGCTCCGGGATGGGTCTCGTCGCGCAGGCTTTGAGCGTAGCGTTACGCAACCTCACCCACCACCGAACGTCTTCGGGAAGTTGCCAGTGACTGTGAACAGTCTCTGGCACCCTCTCGGAGCTTTCGCTCAAAACGTTCTGAAGGTGGTCGGTGAAGACGCGTATCGCGCTGGTCGTTTCCTCAGGAGTCACGATGTTGGTCGGGATCGCGGAAAGATCAGTGGATGAGGTGTCTGCGAGCTTGGTGCCCAAAAGGCGCCAATTCGTTTTCACCTTCATCGGAATATTAGGACCTGTGTCTGTTGGACTGTTTTCGGGGACTAGATCGAGGATCACAGGTCTGTGGTCAGAGTCTAACTCTTGTAACACTTGCATGGAACGCACGCTAAGGCTTACGTTCCGTACAAGTGCCACGTCGAGTATGTCCGGTCGGTGGTCGTCGTTATAACTATAGTGGGTAGGTTCTGAAGGAACCAATAGGCTTAGATTGATTGTGTCAAGACAACTCTCTAGGACTGCACCTCGCTCGTTGGTCGAGTTGCAGTTCCAGAGAGTGTTCTTGGCATTGAGGTCTCCCGCCAAAATGACGGAATCCCCCAGATCAAATAATGTTTCTAGTTCGTTGGAGTGAAGCTCCTTAGTGGGCGAGAGATAGGCCGATATGATGGTGATCGGCGGGTGTCCGGTCATGGCTAGCCTGCAGACCGAAGCCTCAATGTTGCTCAAGCTTATCGGTGACTCTAAAGGTATGCAATGAAGGGACCTTTTGTAATAAATGAGAGTGCCTCCTAAACGGCCACTGGTACGATCATTTCGCACCAGTTTGAAGTTTGGGATGTTGGGATCGCGGTGAGAGGGCTTGAGGAACGTTTCCTGGATGAGGAAAACGTCAATTTTGTTGTCGCGGACAAAAGAAGAAATTTCGGCTTTTTGGTCCCGAATGCCGTTACAATTGAAAAACCCCACTCTGAGGGAGCGAGGTTTTGTCCGCTGGGGGAGTTGTCTGGCGTTGGTAGCCATTTATGAAGTAAAAGAGGGGAGACGCACAGCGTTGACTGTGGCCTCGAAGATTTGCTGCTGGATCAGAGCGATCTCAGCGATTAAAAGGGGGTCTTCTACTCCCGTACGGGTGAGCAGACGGGAACGCTCAAAAAGTTTCCCGTGGAGAATCATTATCTCTGGGGAGCCTAACAATGAGGCGACTGAGGAAGAGGCGTCGCTTGCCTTCGCCGCCACTTCGCCGACTGAGAAGGGGTGGGTGGGGTGGTGGGCTTGGGTTTGGGCTGGGCTGCCTTTGAAGAAGGAGCCACAGCTGGGGGAGGAGAGGGTCGAGTAGAGGCCGGGGCAGCGGGAGTGACTCCGCTGGGGGCCTGTGAAGGGGGATCAGCGCGCGCCGTGGGAGGAAACCACGGGTTGCGCACTGGTGCAGGTGCCAGTTTGAATGTGGTGGCCTGAGGGGCCGAGGGAGCCGCAGCTTTAGGAGCTTTGGCAACTCTTTTGGGGGCGCGAGGGCATCCGCGATAATTCGCTGGATGGCCGGTTTGCCGGCAGTTGGTGCACGAAGGCGGCTCCGTGCACTGAGAGCGGTCCTTGGGACGGGGGCACTCGGATGTGCCGTGTTCGCCGAGGCACTTGACGCACCTGGCGGGGAGGCGACAGCCACGAGAATTGTGGCCGTATTTCTGGCAGTTGTGACACTGCCCTATCTGGGTCGATTTATGTGGGGCTTCGACGGTGAAGCCGCCTAGCCCCGAGATATCTTTTATCTCAAACAGACGTTTGACGTCGGAAGGGGACTGAAGGATGGCGAGAACCATCTCGTATTGTATTCCCGGCCGGGAGGCGCGGGACTGTCTGTGCATCCTGTGCACTTCTAGGGCGACTATGCCTTTCTCTTCGAGGCCTTCTTTGACCTCGAGAGTGGACATCTGGACGGGGATACCGCGAATGACGTAGCGGAAGCGCCGCTCGTCTGGGAGAGAATATGTGAAATAGTGCCAATGTTTTGCATCTAGGAACCTAGTCAGCGCCCTGTGGTCCGCGATTGAGGCGGGCTGCAGGGCAAGAAGCTTGTGGATCTTATTCCACGAGTTAGAAGCGATACATATGCGCTGTTTGCGCAATTCTTCAAATATGTCCCGAATGGACATATTTGAGGGGAGTTGTAAATTCAACCTCGGGGGTTTTTTAGGCCCCTTTGGTTGAGTCGGCGGCGGTGGCGGCGTCGACGCAGACGCGGACGCGGTTGGCGCTGAAGGCGCGGAAGGCGCAGAAGGCGCGGACGGGGAGGCTGGTGCGGGAGCAGCGACGCTTCTCTGCTTCTTCCTCCGGCTGTTCTTCACCGTGGTGAAGCCGTCCTCGTCGCGTTCCGACGAGGACGACTCCTCCCCGGATTCACAGGCGGAGGAAGAGGCCGAGATCGGCCGTTTCTTCGGGTTATTGGAGGCTGCGGGAGTGCTGGGGGACGTGTCCATGTCCTCATCCGATTCCGCGGAGCCGCCCGAGGTTTCGGTGGTCTCCGTTGAGGTCGTAGCCTCGGACGACTCCGAGGTGTCTGAGGACGCAGACGGTTCCCTGGCTTCCCTAGCCATAGATAGGATTTCTTGTCGGACCGCGTTGTCCGACCGGAACATCTCCCTCACCATGTTCATTATCTCCTCCTTGGAGATAATGGGCGCGGTGAGGGGAGCGCTAACGGTTTGAGCGGCGACGACAGGCCGCTCGGGAGCCAAATCCATAGGCCCAGAATCAGCCATATTGGCGGCTGAGTCCGAGCCTACGGTAAAAAATGATTTAGGGGCCGCGTGTGTGTTCACTAACCCCGGGTGTGCACCGCCTGTAAAGAACACACAAGAAACCAGGCGGGTTCACACAAAACGAACGCGGATCGCGACGCGGTATGGGACGCGTTGAACTGAGTCCCCGGGTAGGAACGCCCGGGGGTGAGTGAGTGCGTGTCCCTCCCCGCCGGGTATAGGCGAGGGGGGGTGTACTTAAAAATAGGTGTGCCCTAAGCTTGTATCCCTTTTGCCAGTCTTATTGTGCAAAAGGGTTCCTAACAGTCCGTGTACCGTAAGCGGTATTGGCCGGAGGCCGCACGCTCAACCGATACACGGGATGGATTATAAGGAAAGGGTAGGGTTGGGAAGGTGATATACGGGGGAGACTGCGGTGTGCCTCCGCAGCCTCCTGATCCGTACCCGTCGGCTTTGCCTTGCCCTGAGGGGGCGCAGCGCGTGGCCGGGGCCGCGACTCGGCTTGTTAGCACCGTTAGGTTTCCACCGAGCCAATACCCTGAAGGGGCCAAACGTCGATAGAAACAAATTGGGCTAAACCCTGTCCTGAAAAGGACGCGGCTTGGCCCGAAATAGGCTAACAAAATAGCAAAAGGTTGCCCCTTTGCTACCTGTTTGGCCTTGGCTGTAGCGAGGTCGCTACGGATCGCACCGAGCAGGTACTCGGGCGGAACAATGAAAGTTGTAGCGAGCGCTACAACAAACAATAGGTCCGTCCGAGACGGCTGCTCAGAGCGGAATGTGTGTGACGGATTTTATCGCGGTTTTTTTATTTATATTTTCTCCCGACGTTTCGAATGCTTTTCAGCATTTCGTGGTCACGGGGTGGACTGAGGTACACCTCACCTACAGGTGGTCCGAAAAGTTAATATTACAAATCTACCTTCAATTTACAATTATGCAATATTAAGGTGTTAGTCATTGTTTGCGGTCCGGTCTACGCAGCTACTGCAGACTTCGTTGCTGAACACTCGGAAGAAGGCTCCAATCATTAAACCTTAATATTGTATAATTGTAAATTGAAGGTAGATTTGTAATATTAACTTTTCGGACCACCTACACCTCAGTCTGCCCCGTGACCACGAAGTGCTGAAAAACCTTCGAAACGTCGGGAGAAAATATAAATTAAAAAACCGTGATAAAATCCGTAAAACAGTTTTAATTATACCATTACTAGCGGCCCGCCCTGTCTTCGCTCAGGCAGCAGAGCATATTACATGCTGAAATTAGTTTTTTGTCATATAAAATATTTATGGTATATACACATAAACCTTCCTCTTGAATCACTCCATTCATTGGTGAAGTTTTTCCGAGATAAGAAATAGTATAGGTCTTTCCCAGGGTCTTAAACTGTGTCCCTTCCAAATGTCATCGCAACCAGTTCAGTGGCGTGACCGTGACGACTCCACTCGCGAGAAAAAAAAAATCCGAGTTAAAACTACCGTTTTGTGTTCCTCTGGGATAAGGTAGCCTATGTCCTCCTGTGGATCTCAAACTATCGTCATACTTATTTTCTTGCGCTAACACTCCCAGAAAATGATTTTCCGGAATAAAAGTCTCGGTTTTTTTTTTCCCCGAAATAAGATATAGGCTAGGTCCGTCCCAGGATCTTGACTCGTCTAGACTTCACGTCTAAGCAAAACGTCAACCGGCAAGGCAAGAAAATATCCTTTGACCGACAGCAGAATTATGCCGGCCTGCTAATAGCTTCTGCAGGTTCCGTTTTAAGGACCCCACATCATAAGACTTGGAAACATTCGTGCCCGGCAACTGTTCCACAGTTTAATAGCAAAATTACGAACTTCTTAACCCGATTGATACGGGCTGAGATAGAAGAAATCACTAAGCAGTGGTTTCGCAAGCCAGCACGAGTCGTTCCCCTAAGGAAGTGTGAGGATGGCCTAAGGTTAAACTTTTGTCCAGAGCACTCACCAAGACACGGACGATAGAATACACTAAGTGAGGCAATGTCTCGGCGTAACTGCATTGGTTCCAATAGTGCTTTGTGCTGTTTATGATGTTATAAAATGAAACTACGCTTCTCGTGGTGTTTGAAAGCCAACTGCCAAATTTAATTTTTATATCAACCACAAACAGTGGACCATAGACTAAATACCATAGTCTAGTCTAATTGTATAAGGGACGACATTCTGTTACACATTAATTAACATTTTAGATATACATTATAATACCCTCACTATATCTAAAATTACTTTAAAAAATCTTGAACATTACTTTACACATTACTTGCATTCAAACCTAATGTTTTTACAAAATTGTAATGCTTTTTAGGACACAAAGCCTTGGTAAACATATCGGCTGGCATTTCTGATGTCGTCGTCGTGGTCGTATCGCTTGTCATCAGGCGAGCGACATGCTCGTCTCGTCAAGCAAAAGTTGTTTAACGTTGTACCTGGATCTGACTCGGTAATATTTTACGCTTTTTGGGGGCAACAATTTCTTGTGCTTCGTTTGAAGAAGATATGCCTGCGTTTAAATTTATGATTTCAGGTTCACTTTGGGAACCACCACCCTAAGAAATAACATTAACAATGAGACATCAAGTGATACTCATAATATAATATCAAGTAACATAGCTGATCAAACGTTGTTAACCTATAAAGCAGTCAGGCACATTAATATATAATTAAAAACAATTATTTAAAACTATGTGTTGTCTCAATAAAAAGCTTTTCCCGTTAGAAAAGTCCCTAAAACGCAGTACAACGCATAGAAAATAATATCCATTATATCCCATGGGAGCAAATTACCTGAATAAAAGTAGCCTATATGTGTTAATCCAGGGTATTATGATCTGGCTGCGGACGGCAACTTAGACACTTTAGTCCGGGGAAACCCGCAGCCGTCCCTAATGCGCCGAAGAAGGCCACCGCAGAGTTTTAGTTGGCATGCCGTGCGTTGTACATAGGTTAGGGACTCGGCCCGGCGGCTCAACGCTGGGTCGTAAGGCACGGTGAACCGAACATAACCGCTCAGTCGCCCCCCTTGAAGGCTGGGTGGTAGTAATAAGTCACTTTCTCCGCGAAAAAAAAGATATTATGATCTACTCGTTTGCCAAATATCTGAGTTTACTTCTAACAAACACCCAGACATACAAAGATCCAAACATTTCCACAAACATTTGCATTTATAATATTACTAAGATAAGACAAGAAGTAAGATAAGATTAAAAAGGGTATTTTTAAATAATAATTTGCGAGGTATCAAGGGCCAGCGATATCAGTACCTATTTAGATCTAAAAATATCATTAATTTTCATACTTTGTTCACTTTGAGTATCAACTTTTCATATTGCACTTCAGGCCGGAACTTGTTATTGATCCTGTTAGGAAATAGTCAAATCTGAAGTTACGCTTTTTGACTTCCGAGTAAATCTATCTACATAAAGACATTGGCAAAATCACCGCTGCAACGGTGGAGCCATAACCTAAAAGAAGAAGAAGATATCAGTACCTAATTAAAGGCGTTTGATAGCCTGATAAAGTTAAAAGTCATACATGCTACATGAGCCTACGTATTTGTAAAGTAGATCAAATCATGGATTAAAATATATGCCATAAACAGTCGAATCAAAGTAATTAAACTTTGCTATCGACTTTCCCGGGAATCACCTCATGCATATTTTTGATATCATCGGATAATAGCACGGAAGTTCATTCAAAACAAACAGTTGTCTTATCTTTGTGTATAGATTATTTTCCGAAATCAGTACCGTTGTCTAGTATAAATTAAACCGTGTAATTCATAGTTTATACACTCTACTGATATTAACATGCGTTCTCTCATCGTTTTCCTTCTTGCCCTCTCAGCTGTGGCTGGTAAGGCAAACTGACATTTACAAATCAATTATTTTAAAATATTTTTAGATAAATTCATAATACTACTTATACTTTATACTCGTTTTTTGCAGCTGTCCCAGATAATCCAGAAAGGATCGTAGGTGGTAGTACCACGACCATTACCACCTATCCGAGCATAGTTGCGTTACTGTATAGTTCGAACTTGAGTCAGTGGCGCCAATACTGCGATTGTTGATAATGGTGGAACCATTATCAACAATCGCAGTATTCTCACAGCTGCTCACTGTCCTCAGTAAGTATAGAATATGTCCAACGACAAGTGTTGTTCAATGTTCATTACAGTATAATTATTGAGAATAAGTTATTCACATTTACAAGATAAAATTTAATTTTAATTCAATTAATAAAAGTTTAATTTTGTTTCCAGCGGCGACACTGTTAGCAGATGGCGTGTCAGAGTGGGCTCCACTAACGCGAATAGCGGTGGAAGAGTAATAAACTCACAGAGATTCATTATCCACGGTAGCTACAACAGGCAGACACTCAATAATGACATCGCCATTATTCGGCTCGCGGCTACCATAATCTTCAGCAACACTGCTCGGGCCACAGTCTTGGCTGGTGCCGCCTACCATTTGGGCGACCGACAGGTTGTTTGGGCCGCTGGATGGGGACGGACTTCTGTAAGTACTTATTCTTATGCTATTAAATACTGTATAAACGTTTGTATGCCTCAGTGGCGTAAGTAGTTGTATTATGGTACGACTCCAATGCTGTCTCGGGTTCGATCCCCGGGTCAGACAAAGTAATACTGGGTTTTTCTATTCAGTATCAGCCCGGAGTCTAGTATTCGTGCCCAATATGGTAGGCTCGCCTCCTGTCACATTATGGGACGTAATATGCGTGATAAAAAGTGGGTGGACTAGTTGGGTACAAGGTGGGAGTTTGTATGTATGTAAAAGTTTATATAGATATTTTGATGCTCTGTAGCGTATAAACCGCTGAATAAATTTAGGTAACGTTATTGAAACATTTTTTTTTATATGAACGACATTCAAAACTGCAAATGAGCTACATGACTCCTCAAGCCCCGCGACGGACACCGGTGTCCATATATATACGGTTTTCCCATACATCTATATATATAAGCGGGGCTTGAAGGATTAATTGATTTATGAGTACCTCATAACAAGGGTCCAATATTTTTTCAGGAACAGTAGAATAATAAAGTAAAAATAACAATTTCAGAAAATTTACGTTTATACCTTGTGGGCTTACATAGAGAATTAAACTCTTTCGCGATCCCAAATTGTCAGTCATCGTATATAATTGTCTGATCCGAAGCATCCTAGAGTATTGCAGTCCGATATGGAACCCATGTTACCAAGTTCACTCTGCTCGAATTGAGAGTGTTCAAAAGCGTTTTCTTTATTATCTAGCTTTTAGCGACACAAAATGTAAAAAACTATATTCCTATGATTCGCGTCTAAATTATTATAACCTTATAACACTCCAGAAGCGCAGAACAGTTGCTGACATTTTGTTCTTATATAAACTCGTTAACGCTCACATTAGCTGTCCTGACATGTTGCATCGCCTTCGATTTAATGTATTTCGTCCAAGCAGCCGTTTACAGAATGGAAAAACCTTTATTTTACATTTGTTTAAAACGAATCTCGGTCAACATTCCCCCCTTTACCGCATGTGCTCTTCCTATAACGTCATGTAAAATAAGTATGACATCTTTTTTGGTTCACTTCCCTCTGCTAAAATTAGCATACTTAAAAATATTATTTAAACATTATTTAAATTAATCTTCACACTTTTTATGTACCAGTTACTTGACACTTAACAGTCCTTATCAGATAGTCAATCATCTGTTTTACCTACCGTTTTTAAATTATGCATGTCGTGTTCACATCTAGAAGGTTGCAAATATTTGTAATAACAATATATTAGTAAAACTGTATTTTAGGACTTTCAATAATTTGTAATCAGTTTTGTGAACCTAATAAATAGAAAAAAAAACTTATCCTTACTTCCTCATTAATAAAAATGCGAAAGTAACTTTATCTGTCTGTCGCGCTTTTACGCCAAAACTGCTGAAACGATTTAAATGAAATTTGGTACATAGATATTCTAGAGCCCGAGAAAGGACATAGGCTACTTTTTATCACCGGTAAATAAAGCGGGACATTTATCCAGGAATGCTTTTTAATGCGGGCGGAGCCCTGGACAAAAGCTTGCCTGCTATAAATACAATCTGTTACAGACGAACGGTGCTGCGTCTGCGCAACTGCGCCACGTCCAGATCTGGACTGTGAACCAGGGCACCTGCAGGTCTCGTTACGCCTCTATTGGCCGCACCGTCACCGACAACATGTTGTGCTCCGGCTGGCTCGACGTCGGCGGCCGCGACCAGTGCCAGGGTGACTCCGGTGGTCCCCTCTATCACAACCGCGTCCTCGTCGGAGTCTGCTCCTGGGGACAGGGTTGCGGTTTGGCTCGCTTCCCTGGAGTCAATGTACGTGTGTCGCGTTACGCTAACTGGATTCGCAACAATTCTTAGTTTTATTCACCTAAAATATCGTGTAAGACGGATTTATTAATACTACATATACAGCTCTCTTCCAAAACAAGGCCTTAGCCAATAACCATGCTATACTTGCCTAAAACGGTTGTGAATAAAAAATTAAATTCAGCATTAGTTTTATTTTTTTTCTTAATTTGAATAAAGTGTTATAAATTTTGAACTTTTATGTTTTATTTGTATGTATGGTTCTGTAATATGCATATTCACATCACGAGGTTGACCTCCCAAAGTTTTTGTGCCACGGTGTAAAAACGTACGTAAGTAATTCAGGACTAATATTAGTCTTTATGGAGATAGAAATCTCGAGTTTGATACAATTTTTTTTTCTGCAAACAGTGCTTGTCTCTTTTGTAAAACGCTGGTCAGGTTTTGTTCTTTGCCAGCTTTTAGTTTGCATGTCCATATTATGTGACAGTGACGGCAATCGAGAGTCCAAATGCATCACCTATAGGTACCTACTCCTCTCTTTCTTTTCTTTTATTAGGAAAACAAACAAGTGTACAGATAAATTACAAATAAAATTATCTTAAGTTAGTGTACACTGCACTACGTTTTCACGGATTACTTAAAGTACATAATGTAATTCATCATTCATATAAAATAACAATACGGTATAAGTACATTTGCTTTACGTGCTTTGGTGCGTCACTAAAGCATCTGTTTTTATAATACGTAAGATTTACTTAAATTTTTTAGGGATCGTATTTTCAATATTATCCATATAGGCATGATTACAGCGACTATATAACCCCTAGACTCCTAATGTTCAATATTTCTCTTCAAATTAATTCTGTCAACTACCTGAGGTTTGAGGAAGCGGGGTACTGCATTATGATTGGTTCTTCCAACACCTTATCGCATTACATAACCTTGGAAACATAGGCATAGGGATGCGACGAGTTAAATGAAAACACGATTTTTTTATCGATATTACTTTTATGTAATAAAGTTTTATAGTAATATTATTATTATTCATTAAACATATTAATATTTTAACGAATCTCTTTATGTTATCGAATGACAGATGGCGCTTAGTAAGTCTCATCGACATTAACAAGAATATTTGAGCTGACTTGTAGGAATAACACAAAGAATAACTCAAAACAATCGTTATAATCATCAAACAAAATAAAAAAATTATCCTAATAACATTTATTTCTGATACCGCTAGTCAAAAATATATCCTAATAATTTTTAAAATGAATTAACTATTACTAATGAACTAACTATTTAAAATAAGAAGCCTGTTAAAATTAAATAGGCCTCAGATAAATTTATTAGTTGAGTATTCGGGTGATAGTTTCTCTTATTTTTAATTTTATCGATAAAACTTTCGACAAATCCTTTTGGTGTATCACTTACTTTTAATGTTAAAAAACAAAACGAAATAGAAAATGTAAAAAGTACTTTCGTCGGAAAGAGATGCAAATATAACAAGATGGCGCGTGACACCCAACATGGCCAGTCTAAGGTGAACTCCGTAAATTTTTAAATAAAATGTGATTATGTGTCGTTATTGACTTACCTGTGAAATGTAATGCCATTTTTCTGAAAATTTGAATTATGGCTATTTATACCACATCATTTTATTGTGCACGGGTTCATTACAATAGTTATTTATTCGCAAACACGGAAGTATTTACAGCTCACAGTTGTGGACACAACTGATTTGAAGATTTTGAACGGTAAGCTACATTGGATCTATTTGTCAGATGTGTTGCCCGAAGCCGATCGCATGTTATTAGGAGTCTAGGGGTTATATAGTCGCTGCATGATTACATCTAGTACATTCTGTTTGAAATCGAGCTCTATATAATGCAAACATTTCATTACATTACATTTCATTTCATTTTTGTTTATTTTCCACTTGGCCCAAGTTTTCCTTTTAGAGTTAAAAATATGTATCAATACTTTAGTAAACCATTCTGGGAAGCTAGGTTTTTTTGGTTTTGACAGAGGTAGGTATATGCTTTTTTACAATACTAAATATATTATTGTAGAAAATGTGGCCACAATTTTCAGCAGACATATTTATCGGAGCGGTAGGCCTGTCCTTGATGTCGACTCTGATAATCGACAACGATATATCGGAAACGATGCGATACTGCTCCGAAAGTATCGCAAATACCCTACTCTAACAATTGTTCGGATTCTTTATCGTTCATCGTATACTACCAATATCTAAACGATCAACGAATGAACGAATCATTATTTGCGAATGTCGTCTATTAACCTACTCTAAATGGTAACCGTCGGTGACGAACATTTGATTTTGACATCGCCTCAAACGTCATTTTTGCGATAATCGCAACGAGACCTCTTAGGGCGTCGTCAGCATTATCGTTACGTGTTATGTTTGTGATTTTCGAGTAAATTCTCTCGAAATTTGGTGTACAATAAAACAATCTTAGATCATATACCTTGTAGCAACAATAATTATCACAATTGATGCTATTTGCTTTGAGACAATCACAAGATTTTCTTTAAAGTTCACAGCGATGAAAATGTAGCCTTCCATCAAAGAAGAAAGCAGCAAATAAGTTCATATCAGCGATTTTATTGTTTTAAATGTTAGTTACGTTTACTGAGGATGTATCTAATTAAAATGAGTAAATTTTCTATAAGGTCTACTTTGTAGTAAAGCAAGAATAAAAAAATAAAACAAGAATATAATTAACTGTTTATATTTTTTGTATTATTAGCTAATAAGTAAAAATAAAACTTAACTAAATAACATTCACTTATTGATTTAAGACAACCAGTAGGTAGTAATTACATTAAAACTTATATATCTCTATCTATATGGCTCCAGTGTTGTACAATAAGTTACCTAAATCTTTAAAAAACCTTAGTCTGGACAAATTAAAAAAAAAAATTGATGAAACTTCTATATAACAAATGTTATTATGGTGTGTTTAATTTTGTAAATGACATTTTTAATTAATATTATATTATGTGACATTAGAACTTCTACAGGCACAACAAATAAGTTCTTTTGATTATTTATTTATTTATTTAGGCACATCAACAATGCAAACACAAACAGGGTATAAAATCATGACATCATAAAGTAACTCATGTTTACATTAATGATAGATGTACACAACATTATTATAACAGCAGTAGTATATAAAATAAAATTAAAATACTTTAGTTACTAAAATGATAAACGGTTGCAACAGTGGCTACATGGCTAGAACTTTTTTTTCTAAATTGATTATATATATATTATAAATTTTGTATAATAAAGAATTTATAATTTCTATATTATATGGGTAGGTACAATAATTTGACATTTTAGCAATCTAATAATATAAGTAAATCTACTTTTGACATAATTTTATTGTATATTAATGTGCGATTATTTTGTTACAATATTATTATATCAATTCCATTTGGCTTAATGATTATCTTATAGTTAATATATTTAAAGCCACGCTTGTATGCCAATATGAGGCTGATCATAGAGCACTTAGCATAAGTACTTATTAATATACCAACAATGTAACCACCTATGTATCACAAGCGAATAAATGATTTGATTTGATCTATATTATGGTACAAAAAACTTACAATAGTATGTTAAATGCTTTACCTTTAAATGCCACAGTATGCATTGAAATGTAGAAAAAATATATCAGAATATTGACAATTTTAAACTATAATATAAAATTTATATAAATTAAGAACACAAGTACTAATATACATAATTAGAAATATAACAGACCCAAAACCAAGTTTTATTAATTCAGTATTATAGATTTCCAGATTCTCATTAATATCACATAATTCTATTCAAATTGTTTATTTCACTTTCCACGGGGAACAATTGTTCTTGGGCAGTGCTTCTTTGAACTTGAGCTGGCCGCAGTCCCATTAAGCACCGGGTAGGACCTAAACAATATAATTGAGTATTGTAATTAAAATATGTATATATGAGAGACAATATAATATGTAAAATTATCTTAAATTTATTATAATACAATTTCATGTGTTTCATTATTGAAACGCTAGGCCAGGCATCTTTAAGGGTTTAGAATACCCAGTTGTCCTCTATGTTATTCAAACCACCATTATATTCTATAAGGTCTCTGCGCACAGCTAATTATATTGCAAGATATTTCTTGTCAGTCTACACTCGAATTTAATTTATCATAAATTTGCACAACATGGAAATAAAAGTAATGTATCAATAAAACATTAATTACCTTTAGCATCAACTTTATTCTTCCATCCAAACAGTTCAAAATCTAAGCAACTTCCTGCCACAACCACTGTGCTCGAGCATTCCCATCAATTATCCAAAGTATACCTTTTGCTATGTCTTTATGCTCGTGAAGGAAATTCAATGAGACATATAATTGGTTGGTACTGCATGATTGAGACACATACTAAAAACATAAAATATGTATGAGAAAAAAATTCCCATCATGCTGTAATAAATTGTATGAAACCTTGCAATTTCCTAATGTTAAATATATAAACGTACCGTAAATGTTCTTCTCCTTCTTTGGTTACTGGCGACATGTATGACTATGATGCTATTCCGCCAATGTCACATTGTTGCAGATTGCAAAGTTTGTTGATTGCTTTTACATTGGAGACTTTTGTTGGTGGGAGAAGACAAACGAAGGAGATTGACTCTTGTTGTGTGAGATGTTATATTGATTTACTAATCCTTTTTTTTTCAACTGGCGTAATGAGTTGATGTTTTAACAATGTTAGTAGTCTACAACAACACAAGAATAACTATTTTTACATGTATATGATAGTCACATAAAACAACACAATCAAACAAATTGATACTTATGATACCGTAAATTGTTGTATTTTGATTTTTGAATAAACATAACAAGTTTACAAGTTTGATTATTTGATATTTATTAACTTTTGTCAACTTCACATCGTACTTGACAGTCACTCCATAAAGAATGTTTCTTATTTTTGTAAGTTTTGCACAATATCATTCACTCCGATTAACGAATAAAAGACATAAACTTAGTCTATGGTTACGATAAATGATAAAGAATCCGTACATTTGTTAGAGTAGGCTGTGTGCGATACTTTCGGAGCAGTATCGTATCATTTTTTATATATAGTTGTCGATTACGCGCCGTGGTCTCGTACGACAAAATGTGAAATCGGTAGAGTTGCCATGAAAATTCGGTATATTTGGATCAAAAATCGGTATATGCAAAAAAAAACAAGCAATATTCAATAAAATCTCTTTTTTTAAACTCTAGGGACTATTATTCCAACAAAAGAAGGTAATTTGAAGTAACGAGAGTCACGCATATACACCCCCCCCCCCCTGCCGTCAAAGTAAAAATATTAAACAAAGGAGACGGAAAACAGTGGGCCCAAAATGTAATAAGATGAAACATAATCTAAAAAATCAGGCATATTTTTTTATATTAGAAAATGAAAAATCACCTTAATCGTCAATCTGGAAGCGGAGAAATATGAGAAAGAATGTTTTTGTGAAATTATCGATTTTGATTTATCGATTGCACAATAACAAAAATAAAACTTTTTCACTAGGTAATTAACTCATAGTAATTAAATGTACTCTTAGAAGTAGAACTCCAAATATATTAAAAAAATAACAATTTCAGTTTTAATCAACAAATTATTAACAATTTAACAAATTAATTATAATTGATCACTATTATTGATTACAACTTTGTAATAATAAACGGACAGAGATTCAATGTTGCTTGCTCAACAGTTGATAGCAGACTGACGCTCCGACTTTTTTTTTTTTTTTTTTTTTTTAACACGGACCTATCGGCCAGTAGCCTGACGCGAGTCGGCTTTTCTGGCCACACCGGACTTTCGGGTGAACGCAGAAGGCGCTCGTAACCCTTGGAATTTAGGCGACCACGCTGAGGGCGACCCACTAACGGGTCACGAACCTCGGCTCAGGGCGGCCACTGAGAGAGGACAAGACATCATCGTTTGGGGAGATTGGTTTTGATCCCTAATCCTATTTGTCGTGTTGATCGTAGTCATCGGCACGCGGGCCGGAACTGCTACGAGAGGTCAGGGTGACGGGGGGCGCGGCGAGGTCCTCGGCGGCGAGGACGGAACTGCGGTCTTGTAGAGTGTATGAGTTTTAGGAACTCGTGCTTACGGCGGATGGCCAGAGTTATATCGTCCTCTGGGTCGGTCAGAAAAGAGCGCGGCCGTCTCCATTTAGCGCGGTCGAATGGAGTGTATATCGACGCTTTACGGATAAGCGTATTTGGGTGTTTTTCCGCTCGCTCGAAGTAGCGTTTGCTGGCCTTTTGCATGAAATGCCTGATGGTCGGCATATTGGTGTCCACGTGGAGGTTGCGATTGCGAACGTACCACGGGGCACCAAGAGCGTGTCGTAGAAACTTATTTTGCAGGACCTGCATACGCTTAAGTCGAGCAGGCGGTATGTGGGCGAATACGGGTGATGCGTACGTCATAATCGGCCTAATGCATGTCGTATATATCCTAATCTTGTTGCGGACGGACATTTTACTTTTTCTATTTGTGAGCCAGTGCAACTGGCTCACCGCGAATGCGGCTCGCGCGCGTACCGCGTTTACGTGTGGGACGAAGGTCAACCTCTGATCAAGGGTTACTCCTAAATATTTGGCTTTCTCCGTCCAGGGAATAACCTGGTTGGACATGCGGACTTGGTAATTGGGTATATGAATTCTCCTCTTCAAAGTGAACAGGATTGCCTGACTTTTAGTGGGGTTGACGGTGATTCGCCATTTGCGGAACCACGCACCGAGTTCGTCGGCGGCGGCTTGCAAAGTGCGCACCACATCGTCGGGGTCTCTACGTGAAGCGTAGATTGCGGTATCGTCCGCGAAGAGGGCCAGATGGGCATTTTTAGGTCTTGGGATATCGCTAGTGTACAGCGAGAAAAGAAATGGGGAAAGCGCGGAGCCTTGCGGGACTCCGGCCGTGATCGTGTGCCGGGAAGAGAGGGTTCCCTCCACTCGATATTTGAATCCGCGATTCGACAGAAAGTCTCGTATGATGTGCACGAGCTGTGTGGGCACGTTGAGAGTGTACAGCTTGAAAAGCAAGCCGTTGTGCCACACTCTGTCGAAAGCTTTTTCAATATCGAAGAAGAGGGCGCCAGTAGGCATTCCTTTAAAGAATTGTTCGTGAACGTGCTCCGTGATGCGGAGCACCTGATTTACACAATTGTGTTTGGGACGGAAACCAAACTGCTCCGGAGGGATCAGATGGTTGTTGAGAGCGACTATTTGGAGGCGGTCGAGGACGATCCGCTCATACATTTTGCCTAGCGTGCTAAGCAGACTGATTGGCCTATAGGAGGACGGTTCGGATGCGGGTTTACCCGGTTTGTGAATGCCTATCACCACCGCCTCCTTCCAGATCTCTGGGAAGAGGCAGTTTTGAAAGGCGGCATTGAAAATCGCGGTGAGCTTGATAACTAGATGCTCCGGGAGCATCTTAATCATACGAGTGGGGATCCTGTCGCCCCCGGGGGCTTTCCTACGTTTGAGTGCCTTGATCAGAGCGATGACTTCTTCGATCGTCACCGGCGCAAGGGGATCGGGCGGCGGGTCGACGTCCGGGTCGAGGTTTATAATATCGTCGTTTTGGTCGCGAGAGATCGGCGGTGGCCGGACCGCGTTCCTACTTTCGACAAATGAATTAACCGCAACAAGATCGTCGGGGTCTACGGGTACGGATGAGAGAGAACATTGAGACTCCAGGCTGTCTGCCAGAAGTTCCGCTTTCTCGTCGTCATCAAACGCCGGGCGTTGATTCGGACGATTGAGCGGAGGCATGGAGGCCACATCGTTTCTCCTGAAGGAACGACACAGGTGCCAGAAGGCCTGATGTGTCGGTTCGATCTCGGCTAAGCGGGTTTCCCATCTCGAATCGACGACATCCTTTATGCGACGCTTGACCTCGCGTTGGAGGTAGCGCGCAAGATGTCGTCGTTCCGGAATGGGATTCGTCGCGCAGGCTCTGAGCGTTGCGTTACGCAACCTCACCCACCACCGAACGTCGTCGGGAATTTGCCAGTGACTGTGAACAGTCTCTGGCACCTTCTCGGAGCTTTCGCTCAAGACGTTCTGGAGGCGGTTCGTGAAGGAGCGTATCGCGCCTGTCGTCTCTTCAGGAGTCACGATGTTGGTCGGAATCGCGGAGAGATCTGGGGATGAGGTGTCCGCGAGTTTGGTGCCAAGGAGGCGCCAATTCGTTTTCACCTTCATCGGAACGTTAGGACCTGTGTCTGTTGGGCCGTGTTGGGGGGCTAAGTCTAGGATCACAGGTCTGTGGTCAGAGTCTAACTCTTGTAGCACCTGCATGGAACGTACGCGTAGGCTTACGTTCCTTACGAGCGCTATGTCGAGTATGTCAGGTCGGGACGCTCCGACGGATCGACCTCCATTTAAATACCCGACTGTGCCACAGGCGGGGGAAACTTGTTCTGACATCTAGTGAACGTTGTTGTCATCTAACACGGCCTCTCCTGACATAGCAGCGTCCTCGCTGCTTTTATCACTCGTTGATGATGTTCCAGCCATAGCACTATCATTCAAAGGGTCTTGCTCTTCGTCGTAACCTGTAAACAAGACAATCACGTTAAGCTCATACGTTTAGAAAAAAAAGAAATATGCCACTCAAAATGGCAGCAAAACTTGGCTATGTACCAGACAGCACACTACGCCGTTGCATATAGCAACAAAACTTGGCTATGTACCAGACAGCACACTACGCCGTTGCATATAGCAACAAAACTTGGCTATGTACCAGACAGCACACTACGCCGTTGCATATAGCAACAAAACTTGGCTATGTACCAGACAGCACACTACGCCGTTGCATATAGCAACAAAACTTAGTCGCACGCTCACGACATCATACACCAGCAGGATTTACTCGGGTCATATTCTCACACCGAATACCATGCGCGCATCAGGATTTACATCAGTTACAGTGAGTCAACCACGAGACCTACTGCAGGAATTACACTCGGTCTATAGTCAGCATGGGCCCCACTGACATCAACCTCGTAACCTTCATCGGCAACCTGACCCTCTATGATACAGGTATACCGCCGGGGGCTTCCCAAGACCATGTGCACTCAGGATTTACATGGGCCCAGCCCCAAACACAACTCGAAACAAAACAAAAATGACTTGCGACTGTTTGGTACATAGTCTGCAAAGCATAAACAAGCTCAGGGTTCAAACCAAATAAAGTTCTCCATTAACTTTCAAAGAACACATTTCATGGATGTTCATTCAACACACCACAACACCAAGAACCCTCTAACTGCCTGGCTGGTCTTTCCATATGAAGCAGCCAACAATTTCAATTCATACCTATCATTAGGTAAAATCCTCAACACTATATGGGCCTTGTATTCCACAATCTCATTTGCCAGTACTTTGTGATTTCTTAATCACAAAAACCAAATCATTAACTCACGAATCGTTTCGCGTTTTGAGTTTTCACGAGCGACATCCCTTTTTAGATAATAACAGGTGTAGTACCTTCTGTGCCGACAAACAAATTTAACGGCGAATACTATGCGGTCTTATGATTAGTGACATCTAACACTAACCGCAATTTCCATGAAACTTTAGACCACTCATTCTCGTTATAATTCACTTCGATTCTAACCATATTAAAAATGGTACGACAATACCTCTTGATTCATAAATTTTACTGGTCCATCTTTGATGTAATAAAACGTACTTCAGCACCAAAGTCTGATAGCCACTGAACCAAACTATGGTTATCGTTTAAACATTCTACTGCAATTGTACACTAGTCGCTTAAAAGTGACAAACAAGGAGATGATTTGAGTTACGACAATTTTTAACTCTTCACAATATTGTCTGCTGAAGTTATACAACAAACAATACTTCGTATACGCGTCGACCATTATCAGAACATACTCAAATCCATTAAATTCCTTTAATGAGCTTAGTAAATCAGCAAGTACTGTATTAAACGCTACCGAAATCTTTTGCCATGTACCAACATCTTATTGGTTGCAACGGCGCACACGGTACTTGTTTAAACGAAATACGCACAACTTTAATTTCGAATTTTCTCAAACAGAAATACTAAAAACGTTTGAGTGTCGGATCAATAGCTTTGGCTATACCTATGTGCTCATGTTCGTCATTGAATATGCGCAGTAGGCTCCAACAAAATTCTTTAGGGACATAGCATAAACAACGCTTTTTCTCGTCCGTAACATTGTACTTGTAATACAAAATGTCACTATGTTTTACATAGAATCTAACTCACAGTTACTCAATTTTCCTAATAAAAAACAAGTCTAGTCATCACCCCACTTGAGCTGTCTGTGCCCAATTATGAGGTTTGCATACGGCATTTACGATATTAACCGGATTTTGGCTAATACTCTAAGTCAGGCATTAAACAACCCTTCCGGTATTCTAAAGTAAAATCAAAATCCTACTTATAAATCCACCAACGAACAACTCTAAGCTGGAGGTCTCTTTGGCGTTGGGTCAAATGCAATTGGTTACGATCTTAAAATATTTACCGATGAGATATTGTCGAAAATATTGGAAAGATTTTACAACGGCAAGAGTCTCGAGCTCGTCGTAACTATGGTACTTAGAATCGGCTCCTATAGTTAATTTACTGAAATATGCAATAACTCACTTTCGACCGTCTTTGCATAGCTGCATCAATATATCACCGTAAGTTATCAAGCTCGCGTCAATATGTAACTGGGTAAATAACTCGGGATAGAATATCGCCAGTACAGGTTCACCAATCAAATAGAAAATCGACCCAATTAAAACAACATCCTTTCGCGTTAGAGCAGCCAAGCAAGCTCTCTTAATTGCGTAAACAAGAATGTGTCTACGAAAATAACCAGCTAAAACCAAAAAACTGGCGTACTTGTTATACGGTCTAGGTGATCTAAACAAGGCTTCAATTTTATTTTCGCTCGGTCTAACCTGACCTTGACATAATTTTGCCTAAGTGTTCCATTTCATTAATGAGGAACGCACGATTTTTCAAGTTCATAGGGAAACCAACTTCGGTAAATGATTTCAAAACTGTGTCGAGTAAAATAAAAAATTCAAAGCTTTACCGATGGGCCTTTGATAAATAACAGGGAACCATAAGACCATAAGGCATTCTATAGTATTCGTAATGATCTTTAGGCGTAATAAATGCAGTCTTTTATACTGAATCCTCGCTAACCCGTAAAACATCCTACTCTACCAAGCATATTCATAAAATATAATCGTTGATCAACGGAAGTGAATGTCTAATCCGAACGCAACTTTTAACCAGGGCTCTGCAATCGACAGCCAATTTGTCAGATCAGTCCCTCTTTTCCACGATTAAGATCGGGCCAGCATATTCAGATTTGGATTCACAAATAATCCCCGTTTCCAAGAAATCGCTCATAAGAGCATGGACACGTATCTTTTAGTTATGAGACACTACACATGCTCGATAATTCATCGGTACTGCCATTTTACTTAGTTTATCCTTAACCGCGATGGTAGCAGCACCAGTTAAAAAATGATCGGTGTATGTGGTCAATATTCTTAAACGTTCTTTATCTTCAGTTACGGGAGTAGACACTATCCAATACCGATATTGAATCTACCTGCTTTACGTTATGCACAAAACTTCTATGAATAATGCGTCAAGTGTCACCAGATCTAATGTACGTGACGCCTTTTGCCAATAATTACGGGAACATTTAAATGGCTTTTATTCCCAACGTTAAGGTCAACTTCTAAAGTTATTTCGCATGATATCAGAAACTATAGCTGCGGCAAACACTTCCATACCGCCTATATCACGTAACTGTTAAAAGGTAGGACTTATCTGGCAGGAGAAGTATTAATCAAATCAGAAATGATTAAAGAAACGCTCGAACAATTATCAAAGAGTATATCGACAAGTACGGTAGATGTAACGGCATTAACAAATCGGAGTTTTCTATGTTCACCCTTATTTTCGCAAAATATTGTTTTGTTTCAATTGACCACTTACTTCTATGACTAGGAGTAAGGTCACTACTTTTGAATAGTCTAGGTGGAATGTACATCAAACTTTATATGCTTTAAGGAATAAATTTAGCTTTCAAAACAAATACACGGGTCAGAGGATCAGCGATTCTCGTATAAAAGTGCAATTAATAACTCTGCTTAAATCCTTGACAATACGTAACTTTACTTTACTTTAGATGTTCGCAACATCGACAGATCATGATCACAATGTCTTTTACTCAAATTTGAAACTACACCACGTACGTGTGGAGTTAGTCCACACACTACATCAGGTAAGAGCTTCGCTTTAAAAACAGCGATCTATGCGAGCAAGGCATTTGCCATAATTCCAACGATTAAGGGATTAAGCTCAACCTCATTGCACCATCTGTCAATACCATGAACACTTGGACCATGATCAGATACAAAAATAAAAACTGGTTTGATCAGGCAACTCCCGAGTTGCCTGATGACGTCCCCTAGAAGTTCAATAGTGTTTTTGACATAGTTCTGCGGTGGCTGCGGTGGCTTGGATTGTACAGACAGGAGTAATGGACTCCGCGACCGGGAGTGGTATTACTCGGCATGGCCACTACATGACAAGGCTCTGAACTTGCCACCAAAACAGACCATGACTTATTGCGACTGCGTGTTCGCTCTTCGAGATCTTGTAATTTCTTCAAAATCTCTATGGCATTAGAGGATGAAGGAGTCTGCGTACGACGCCTTCCTCTCTTTCCACTACCCGAAAGCATTGCGTCTCTGCCCGTTACAACTTCAAAAATTTAACCACACGGCAACCAACGAAAAATGCCGGTATTCCGAAAAAAAAAAACAAAAAGAAAATCAGAGATGGTTTTCAAGCGGAAAAGGCACTCAGATCCCACTTCTGATCTTAGAAGTAGAACTCCAAATATATTAAAAAAATAACAATTTCAGTTTTAATCAACAAATTATTAACAATTTAACAATTTAACAAATTAATTATAATTGATCACTATTATTGATTACAACTTTGTAATAATAAACGGACAGAGATTCAATGTTGCTTGCTCAACAGTTGATAACAGACTGACGCTCCGACGGATCGACCTCCATTTAAATACCCGACTGTGCCACAGGCGGGGGAAACTTGTTCTGACATCTAGTGAACGTTGTTGTCATCTAACAGTACTATATATACAAATGTACGACATAGTGCATTTAATTAAAGTCATATTAATAAATAAAATACCAGTTTGTTAATGAAAAATCAATATTACGATTATCGATTAATATTAATCTTTAAATATTTTTAGTCTATCACTGGTACTGCTCTTGTTAGTTTTGTCACCAATGTTACAAACTTAGTGGATTTCCCTCTAAAACTTGTCGTTATTTTAGTGGATTATGTTTTTAGTCTGTGGGAGGTAAAGGAAAATCCACTGAAACATTATACTCGTTTTGATATATAATATAGGTAAAATAGTAAGAAACACTATTGCAAAACTTTTTGTTTTGCAATAGTGTTACTTACTCGCCAGAAGAAATCTGTGCACAAAAAAGCTCACCGGAAATTCAGTTGTAGTACATTTATGGAGGATTAACAGAAGATCTTACTTTTAGTGGTTTCTCGTAGTTTGAACTTTGAAGTCATTTTTATCGGGTTCGATAAAAAAAATGTTGGCAATTTTTTTTATCACATGTAATTTGTAAACACATACATGGTGTCATTCTCTTAACTGCATGTAATGATCTTTGCTTAACTAACTCTTTGGCTCACTTGTTTCGTGTTTTCCGATGTGTTCTGAGTGTTTTCATGATTATACTTCCTCGTATACAACGATCACTGCATTGTTTTTACGGATTCTGACCCTGGCTACCTTGGCAAGGGTCGCACCCTTGCATTCACTCTGGACACCGAAGATTGCTCACACGTTTGACTTGGAATTGTTTTTTTGGGATCTTATCGCCGGCTTGTGTATTGAATATTGTTGAAAATATGGATAGCTGTGTGAATTGTGGGTCAGTAACTAGTTGCTGGATTCACTACGCAGACGACTCATACACGACGAAACGATTCTGTCAGTGATTCGGCAATGGCTTGCTCGTCAGTCTGTAAGTATAACCACATCTAACCAGCTACCATCATGTTTAAAATATACCTATGCATATAATATGAATAGAAAAACTCGAATATCACTTTGCTGGACCCGGCATAAAACACATAATTATATTTAAGTCATATGGAGATTGTGTATATTTAAAGCAAAGAATTATTTATTTACTTATAAAACAATGTTACAATGTCTTAATTCCTCATAGTTAATTAGGTATTGTTCATGTAGCTGATGCAAAATGTTCAATTTTTAGGTAAGCAGTAGTGACTATATTAATTGTCAAGCATGCTAGGACTTAGCTCAAAGCCCACATGTTGATGAACAAAGGAGTCTACTTGGTTACTGTAAGGCTTGTCTCCGCTGTGGGTGCTCTCTTACATAACATACCAGTCACCCACTTTATAGCAACTCAATCCATGAATCAAGTATATATAATGTTATGCAAGAGTGGCTTATTGCTTGAACTGACAGTGAAATCAATTAACACAAATATACTTATTTAAATTCATACTTAGACCTGTCCCATAACATTTTATGTGTTTGTATACTGCAACCCAATCAAAATGGAAGTAACTCACTCACATTAAGTCAAAATATTTTTTCAATAGCGACTACATAATGTATCATTGTTTACATTTTTGCTTAGTTTATACCTATCATTTATTTGTTAATACTTTTGTGGAGTTAGTATGCAGAAGGATAAAAGCCGTATTTTGGCATTCTTAACCAAAATCTAAATACAAACAGCTTCCAGAGTTCATAATTGATGGGTAATTTACAACAATTTAATTTTATCAATAAATTCCAATCTTGATTATGTATGTATGTTGCAGATACAAGCATCAAGTCACATATGCCACACCTGTTGGGTGGCTGCAGACAGAGCTGCTATCCATATGGTCTACGGCCTATCAACTTCATCTGAACCAGACAACCCTCAAGAAATACAATCACAAGCACAGGATCTTCCTACGACATCTCTGAATGAAGAAATTAGAAGCAATCAACCGGACTTACTATTGTTTTTCCAGAATATGAGCGCTATATAAACTGAAAGACTTAATCAATATAAATATTACATCCCTGAAAATAACCATCGGTCAACATTTAGTTATTGAAGCTGGGTATTTTTGACAGCTTAAGATCCAATTATATGGTACTTTAGCTGGACTAGGTATCAAGATAACATTGTTCCACCTCCACAATTCCTAGACGACATTTTAATTATAATAGAAGATGAATAAAATACTGTAAAAAATGTTTTGTTTTTTTTAATGTAGACATCCTTTCCATAACTCCATACCTATTACCTATCTATGAAAGTCACTGATGTTCATTCATATGACTTCAGACATTCTCCACTAAATATATTAATACACATTAGTGTTTAAAGAGCATTTTTTGCACTTCAGCTAGGCTACTCTCGACGCCAATACCGATCGATTGGATATTGTCCAATTGGATTTGGTATTCTTGAAAATCACACCAGCGCCACATTGGACCAATATTAGGTGGCTATTTAATGAACTAAACTCAATTGGGATTGACATTGGAAAATTCGTTAGCGGTACTCTTGACGTGATTTTGACATTTCAAATTGATATTAGATTGCGGTGTGATTGCGTTGTCAAAGAAAAAAATTCGTACATACATATACACTCGCCTGTTATCCCCGAAGGGGTAGGCAGAGGCGCAACTAGTGCACCCACTTTTCGCCGTTATTCCGTCCCATGATGTGATAGGGGGCGAGCCTATCGCCATAAGAAAAAAATTCAATAAAAAAATAGTAACTTTACTTTTATTGTATTAAATTTTCATTGGAAATTTTTAAGAATAATATATTAAAATGGTAACTTTGGTGTTCGCCTATAAGTTATTGCACAATACCCGATTACGGGAATTAAAAAGAAGGAAAAATGAGGGAAGAATGTCGAGGCCTTTCAAAACCTTATTATACCTATATATTTATACCTATAATACCTTATATTGTCCTTACCAGACGATGAATTTCGAGCAATTTCTCGAATAAAAAATCCTTTATTTGAAAATTTGTACATAGAGTTGAAACCATATCTACCCGTCCCCAAAAGAAAAAGTGAAATATAACCTAAATTTAAAGCTAGTACTTCTAGATCTATCTTTATCATAATCATTAACGTAATCTAAATATTTCAAATCAATAATCTGAGTAAAAAATGTTTCAAAAGTACAATTTGCTAAATTAAAGTTCGTATTTTAACGTTTAGATATTAGTAGCGTTGTCCTTTTACACCACCGGGAGCTACCAGCGCCTTGTTGGAGGTACTAAGGGGCTCATTGTATCCCAACAGTCAGTATCTCGATGTATAAAGCAGGTGGCGGCATGCGCACTTTTTAAAAGCCCTTTTGCCATGCCCGGGTGGCTTTCCGAAAAATCTACTTAGGCTTCAATTTGCACGTAAGTTGGTCTAGATATTTTCATGTACATAAAAAACATTTTTAAGCTATATGGTACCGAATATCTTCGCCTTTCTAGGTGTAAAAATTCACGCATAACGAATTTTAACAACCAAATACGGCTTTTTATATTTTGCGAATTTATTTACCTATTTTAACCAAATAAAAACAAAATTAATTGGATGTCAGTTTCCAAAATAAAGTTATTTTCTAAAAATAAAATAAAAGACTTTATTCATCACGTAGGCGAACATAGTTGCACTTATGATATGTCAAGATACATTCAATTAATAATTATTATTACAAATAGTCACTTATATAACTAAAGTCATTTTTAAAGGGAGCTAAGTCAATGAAAACTAAATATAGAGCTAAAAAAAGAGTATTTTTATTAAAATTCATGGGAGGAACGCGTTGCGATCCTCACCGGTGAGGACAATACAAACCCTAACCTAGCTAACCTACCAGCCTTTCACTAGCTATCTAAGCGATGACTACCCGAAGAAGAAAGGCAGAAAGAAACTCCGGGCTTTATTTTTTGTCATCAATTTCACGATACAGGCCTAGCCTAGTGTGAGACGTCTCTAACAAATCTAAACTGTTTAATAAGATGAAGATGTAAATGAAAAATAAATAAATAAATTATTGTCCATTGAATATTTATATAAATATTGTTTTTGCTTTTTTTTCCAAGTCTTTTGCATACAAAGTCAGATTAGTTATATAAGCAAATGCACACACATCGCCGTTAAATAAAGATAGAATCCAATTGAAGGAACTTTACAAACATAAAACACTATACCTTCATAATAAAATTAGAGACAACATCTTCTACGCTCGAAAATGGTTTTGTTATAAGTGAAAACAGAAACTTGTACAACTAATGCCAGTTATGACCTCAAACTCCTGTTACAAGACTCTAAATCTTAACCAAAGCGCCAAATGATTATAAACACAACAACGTTGGCGCTTAAGTAAGCATACCTTGATTATTAAGAAACTTTATGTGGAATGTGTGGAATAAATAATGATATATAAAATTGGGAGTAAAACAATAAAATCAAATATCACAAATAATTATTTTAGTTCCCGTAAATATTTGACGTTTTAAAAAGCAGTCCATGGCAAAGGACAAACAGCATACAGCCTCAATCTTTCAAATACATTCATTTTAATATATTTTTTATAATGAGACGTGCGTGAAAATATTAAATATTGGAAGAGAAATGAATTTTACTTATGGATAAAGGATTTCAACCGGTAATTGCTAAGATTTTTGTCTTTAATGTTTGTTTTACTGATTTCTTTGAAGCTTCGTCATCTAATGTCAGCTAACTTCATTTTTAACGACGAACCTGTTACCCAATGACAATGCAATTCTAATTTTAATCCAATTACAATAAATTGCGTTTCAAGAGTACGAAATCATGTGACGTACAAGTTGAGATTGGAATTGGATTGACATTGGTATTAGATTTATATTGTAGTCGGGAGTTACCCCACAGGTATCAGCTGTTAGTTAAAGTAAGGTTATGTTACAAACATAACCTTACTTTTACTAAAACTCTAATAACTCTGTTCTCAGATTGTAAAAACATACAAAATTTTCACTGAGGGATCGATTAGTCTGAATCTATTAATCCACACCATTTTCATCTCGTTACATCCTGGGCCCAAGAATGTATGTAATCGTTTCAGTCTCCTTTTGTCATCTGTTTAAAAGTACTGCCCCGCGCCGCCCCAAACAGTAACATATTAACCATGGAATCGTAAAATATAATACAAAAAGGGGACAATCACCTCGAATTGCTGGAAATCGGTTGAAAAATCGGGAGAATCTTATGGATCTTTAAAAATCGTAGAAATATCATGTCATTTCGGTATGTCGGTAGGACAGACCCAATATCGGTAGAAATACCGATACCACTGATTATGCGAGTTGCCCTTAGGCTTAGGCTTAGGCTTAGGCTACCTTAGAAAGTTTGTGTTATAAACCTTGTTTTCGTCGAATTTGAGGATATTTTTAACTTTGAGAGTACAAAACATGTACTCAGATCACCTTACACACGATAATTGGAAAATTGGGGAGTTTTTTTTAGCTCTTCGCATCCCCACGCAGTTGGGCGACTTTAGGCTACTTCCAATTTTTGGCGAGTTGGGCCAGCATTCATTTGAAATTAAGGACTTTTTTTTGCTCCTTTGCCTCTCCATATGCGATGCGGCGACTTTAGTCTACATCACGATGAATTTTCGGTGACATCAACCATCATACATCTGGCAGCACTGGAGTTGTGACAAACTTGGGAGTTTTGGCGGGAACTTTGAAGTGTCATGAGGTGCTCTTGTTTTAATTCATTATTTTGGTAATATTTAGTGTTATATTGCATAATTATGGTGGTATATTACCCAATATAGTTCTATTAAAGGGCTCAAATGAAGTGAATTGAAATAACTGTGATAATAAAGTGTTTTTTTTTGTTGCATCCAAAAGTCTTCGATAATGTCTTGGTAAGGTAGCCACTGCTTTACTTCGACATAGTAGATAGGACTTAAGAGTTAGGACTAAGGATTCAAATTTATGAAATTGACGGGACGGAAAAATATCATTTTTATGTGTGAAGAGGGGTGTACATGTCAAAGGAGGTCTTCATGGGGCGGTGACCACACGCTTGCACCCCCCCCCCATGCAAAAATTATAGCTACACCCGTGTCAATTGTTGATCTAACGGGTTTTTGACGGAAAAATACGACTAACTTGACGGATTCTTAAAAATATTGTTGGCAACACTGGATAGGCGGAGTTTTGGCGGGAACGTGGAAGTGTCATGAGGTGCTCTTGTTTTGATTCATTATTTTGGTCATATTTGGTGTTATATTGCATAATTATGGTGGTATATTATCCAATATAGTTCTATTAAAGTGCTCAAATGAAGTGAATTGAAATTACTGTGCCAATCAAGTGCTTTCTCTTTGCCGCCAAAACTTCATGATAAAGTCTTGGTTAGGTAGCCACTGCTTTACTACGACATAGTACGTAGGAAAAAAAAAGCCAACGAAAAATATCACTTAAGACGAGGCTGTATGGGCTTGAACCCTTTGCCTTCCCTACAAGGAAAAATTATAAAAAAAAAACACACATATAGGCATACCGCATACTCATAGTTGGGTAGGACACGACATAAAAAAAGAGTTTGTAAGAGTAGCCTCTTTTTCACTTAGCCAATACAATGTCCCACTTCAAATGAGGCGAGGCGTAATGAAGCTTGGTGATACATTTGAAGTAACGAGTACAAATATGGCATATTTTCATTGAAGAATAACGTACTATTGTTATTTGTAGCATGCCTTTCGCTCCCTCTCTGTCCCCGTCTTATAGTTTCTCTGAGATAGATAGTGCGTACCACGAATTCGCGACTACCGCGACATGAAATTTGAAGTAGTACAATAAAAAATGTTGAGCCGCTCTTACATTTTGACGTCATGTACGGGACAAATGTACCACCTCTTGTATGTCCTAACCAACACTAAATTAGTTGGCAGACAGCGCCAAAGAGAATATAAACACTACGTAAGAGACAGCGCGTTAATTTCAAAGTTTCTTGAAATTATAATATATTTAACGACGGGTAATAGTAAGTATTTTGAGTCGATGTCAAAATCAAATGTTCGTCACTGACAGTTGCATTTAGAGTAGGTTTACAGACGGCATTGGCAAATATGTTTCGTTCGTTCGTTGATCGTTTAGATAGTAAAAACGATGTAACTGAGAGTAGGCTTCGACACGACCAATGTCGCGATATATCGAATATCGATTTTGGGAGTAGACACCCTTATGAATGAGGACATTGGCGATATAGACAGATTAATAAGTCCGCCTTTCGATAATTGTATTTGGGGGTGTTTCGTGGTAGTATAATTTCCATTTTAGATTTCAAGAGAGTAACATTAAAATGGAGGATGATGTTGATTCTTGGTATTTTATACGGCGTGGTCTTGCGGGGTTTATATCTTTTCATATATACTATGAAACAAAGTCTCTCACCGTGTCTCTAAAAAATTGTGTGTTTGATAAAGAAGGGCTGCAGGTATTAAGAAAAAGCAAGTTTCTTGAATTCCACAGGCTCGCACCATGGCAAAATCATAATACAATTTAATTTGTAATGAGTAGACTCAGACGCAGTATTTTTTTATCTGGACACGGCAAAATGACTCCTCTGGAAGATAGTAAGTAGAAGAATGACTGATTATCACAGCAAATCGAATCGGGTTCGAATCGCAAGCCGAGCAAAGTGTAATCGGGTTCTTCTGTTCAGGCCCGCCACTATCACATAAGAGACGGAATTCAATAAACCTCTGCCTACCCTTTTGGGGATAACGCGTGATGTGACAAATCTCATTCATCATCATCAGCCCGTTGCAGTCCACTGCTGGACATAGGCCTCTCCCAAGATACGCCACAGAGCCCGGTCTGCTGCTTTATGCATCCAGTTGCTGCCGGCCCTCTTGTGCAAGTCATCCCGCCATCTGGCAAATCTCATTAAGCTACCCAAATATAGGGAAAGTACATTGTATTTGGCGATATCAACATAATAACAGTAGCGCTATAACAACATTTTCTTGTCTTATCTCGTAGAAATAGATTGTGTTCCGAAAATCGGTTTTGTTCTTTCGTATAAATGCACTGGTTATTTATTTTTTTATGAATTTGTTTGTGATTAACATAAAATCTCTCACAGTTAAAATTATATATCATGTTTACATATCAGTGTTGCCAGATGTATGGTGGTTAAAGTCGCCGAAAATTCTTCGTAAAATCTCCAAATTGAGTGGAAAAAAGCTACTCAATTTTCCCTTTATCGTCAGTGGAGTTGTCTGGGTATTATGTTTTGTACCCTCAAAGCTAAAATGTCCTCAAATTAGACAAAAACAAGGACTATAACACGAAGTTTCGAAGGCAGTCTAAATTGGCTACTGAACGCCATTCGCACAGCTTCTACGGTGACCGGTTGCCATTCGCAAGTTTAGGTCACCCTGACACTCCCCCCCCCCCCCCTAGATAGTAGTATATTTAGTAAATTTGAATCTATTAATATTTAGTAAGTCCTTTAAGCGATATGTTAAGATACGTTTAGGCAGACTGGCTAATTATGAGGAAACCAGACAGACCTCTTTCACTGAATCCGACACACTTATTATTTTTATATTACTTTTTACTAACAGGCGTTTGAAAATCTTTATCCGTTGTACAAGCAAAACTATGCAATTTTTCAGGAAATAACATGGCATACATATAATGTTAATTTCAGATTTAAATAAATAATTATTTTTTTGATTTGGTCTATACGTGTGCCCAAATTTCATCGATATCCATTCAAATGATTTTGCGTTTACTTCATAAAAACACTGGAACAACAAAATCTTGCGCGATTTTTATAAATAAGAAGTAAGTATTGCATTGTATCTATGAATATCGATGAATGTATTTATTGAGTGCAAGGATTTAGCATTATAATCCTTATCTAATTGTGTTTCTTTACCATCTAGATTTTCACCCTCAATAGCGCGTGCATGTGAAAGTCTCACTAATTTATTTTCAAAATCACGAGTAATGAAAATTTCTTTCTGACATTTTTTTCTGTTACGATCACGAAGTTAGAGGAAATATTGGAGGCCACACAATAATACTTAGCTGAAACCAAGACATTTATTATATTCTCAAAGTCTAGCCTAACATAAGCTTACCTATTTGTAAAGTAGATCACATGTTGGATTAAGATAATATAAATCGTAAACAGTCGAATCAATGTAATTCAATTTAGATAATATCCACTTTCCCGGGAATTACCTCACCTATATTTATTGTTATCATCGATTAATCGTACGGAAGTTCAATCAAGGCAAAGAGTTGTCTTATCTTTCTTTAAAGATTATTCTTCGAAACCAGTGGAATTATCTGGCATAAATTAAACCCGTGTATTTCTAAGTTTTCTCACTCATCGTTTTCCTTCTAGCTCTCTCGACTATGACTGGTAAGACAAACCGACACTTTCAAATTCATAATTTGTAAATCAAAACTTCCTCCACCTTTGACCTTTGCCAATCTTTTCATACACTCCCGCTGGTTCAGGTACTTTTGACCGGGCCTTTACTCAGAATGTCAGATATCTGACATTCTAAGGTTCGGTGCAGTCGATCCCTACCGGCCCTACCATCCATACTAGCCTAATACATATATCTTCTTTGTCAGTCTCCTAAAAAAATGCGATGTTGGAAAAAAAACTGATTTTTTATATTAGCTTCCGGTTTACTATACGAAAAAATGATCAAACTTGAAATTTTAATAAATTTCTAAAATAAACAATTAATCTTCTCTAATAAACGCTGTTTACTTATTGTTTAATCCATGTCGTTGACTTAATTAATAGGTATCGAAAAATTCGTTCCTTAATTTTTTACATTTCTTTGAAGTCGCATTATTTCGTAACAAGGCTAAAAAAATAATAATTATGATGGACATTAATTCAGGTCTTATAGAAGTCCAAGTGACCCAATTATACAAAAACCAGAACCTGGGGGGCTAGGATGTGAAAAAAAAACACGATGCGTCTCGGCTTCGCTTTATTGTGATTGGTTGAGAGACGGACGTATCGGTATTTTGATAATTGTGATTGATCGAGAGACCGATACGTCAGTCTCTCAACTAATCACAATAAAATGAAACGGAGACGCATCGTGTTATGGTTGGTGGAGTAGACATGTAGTATAGCTGATAGCAGAAGTAAGAAGAGCAGAGAAGTAAAAGTCCAAAGTTCAGTCCACGATAGATTTTAATAAGCACACTACACAAATAACACCATACACATAAGATAGAAGGAGAGAGAGCAGAAAGTCAAGACAGCGATAGAAAGTTTATAGCGCGAAACAGAAGATACAGTTTTCGAAGCGATAGTACTATAAGTTAGCATTCAGCAACACAGGTGTATCGTTTAGCGGTAGCGTTACGACTGTACTCCAGTTATTCTCTGTGTACGCATACAGCGCGGCGGTCAACGACGGACCGACCCAAAATGACGTCACGCGGCAGGTAACCAGTG
The DNA here is from genome assembly GCA_949316025.1 of Lapara coniferarum. Classification (NCBI taxonomy): domain Eukaryota; kingdom Metazoa; phylum Arthropoda; class Insecta; order Lepidoptera; family Sphingidae; genus Lapara; species Lapara coniferarum. Next base: position 5,829,798 of record OX438919.1, on the reverse strand, counting down.
CGCACAATAGAATGCACATCGTTTAACTCCACAAAACAAGATCGGGTTATCTATATAAAATTACATTCTAACATTAATATTTATTTGTCTGTGCGTTGATACTTTTTATTTTATATTGTTTTATTTTTTCTTTATTATAATTTTGTTAGTAGTGTTTGTGTGTTTGTGTGTTTGTGTTTTATGTGTTAGTTTTGTGTGTGTAATAAATGTGGTGACATGGGTCACCCACAGTGTTTTTTTTATACATCCTAGCCCCTGACATTTTTTTCGTTGCCGGCTTCCCGTGAAATGCCTCAACTGTCAAAGAACAGACTATACTACTAGTATTTTATTCTTCGGTGCACCGTTTAGATATGTAGTAATTGTATTCGACTAAACTTAAACGCAGATTCTTTTAAAACTGGGCACATAAAAGTGACACCTCTGTTTGATAGTAAGTGGATGGATGACAGATTACTCATCGCAAGTCGAATCGCAGGCCGAGAAAAGTGACATCGAGTTTTTCTACTCAGGATCAGCACTATTACATTACGTGACACACTATGTAAATTGGGTGCCCTGGTTACACCTCTGTCTACCCGTTCGGAGATAAAGGCGTGGTGTTAAATCTTATTAAGAGGCCGTATACGAAATTTCAACTATTTCAGTCAACTTTTCATTGAGAGATTAAAGAAAGATATGAAAAATCTGGCTCGTTCAGTCCATTAGTGTTGAAATAGTCTTTCCGATGATGTATTATAAATTAACCAGGTCAGGTTATTTTTTAAAAAATCATGATGCAATGTTGACTGAAATAGTCGAAATTTCGTATACGGCCTCTTAAGCTACCCAAATGTAGGGAAAGTAAATTGAATTTGTCGAGGTCAAGATAAAAACAATAGCGCTGTAACATCAATTTCTTGTCTTATCTCGTAAAAATAGATTGTGTTCCGAAAATCAGTTTTGTCCTTTCGTATAAATGGACTGGTTAATCGATACTTTATGCACTTGGTCATAATTAACATGCGAACTCTCATCGCTCTACTTGCTCTAAGCATCTCCGCTGTATTAGGTACGCTCGTATATACGTATTTAAATTATAAACGAAATTATATTGAGCGAGTGAGTTGTTTTATAAGACGACTTGTCTAGTTCTGCCACATTATCTTTCAAGCACAATACAGGAAATTAAATCGTCACAATTTAATATTACTAGAATGACTTGTGATATTGAAAATTCCTTTTGATGTATCCACAGCGGTTCCAGCTAATCCACAAAGGATCGTGGGCGGAAGTGTTACATCTATCGCGCAGTATCCAAGCATTGTCGCATTAATTTTCAGTTCAAATTTAAGTACATGGCGGCAACTATGTGGTGGTACTATTATCAACAATCGCAACATTGTCACAGCTGCACACTGTATACAGTAAGTAAAATTTTTAACATGACGAAGATACAAGTCGTAAACACTTCATGATTTGCTTTTATTTTGTTTCCAGCGGCGACCCTGTAAGCAGATGGCGTGTTAGATCAGCTTCCGCCTCTGCCAACAGTGGTGGGAGAGTGACAAACTCCCAAAGGTTCATTGTACACGGTAGCTATAACAGTAGGACCTATAACAACGATATCGCTATCATAAACCTCGCGAGCAACATTGCATTTGGCCCCAATGCTCAAGCCGCAGCTTATGCTGGTGCAAACATTAATATAGGTGATAACCAGGCAGTCTGGGCCGCTGGATGGGGTCGGGTTTCTGTGAGTATTTTTATAGTTTTGATTATTTTGATGATAGTTCTCGTACCTATAATATGAACGACCATTCGAAAAAGTATGACATAAACTTGTTCATCCATGTCACCTTAAAAGACGACAATTTTTTTATCAATCACCTACATAATGTAGAAGATAATGTCGTCTAAATATGCATTGTCATATTATTTAGAGACGGAATCTCGAATAAAACTCATTATTAAAAGGTAAATCATAGCAGTAATCGTAAGTAAATAAACAACACACTAGGGCCAAATTTGTTCAATATCTTCGAGACTGCAGGAAGGACATTTTGATTTCGACACCGGTTACAGCAACTTTTGTTTCACCTACATTTGCGGCAGCTGGCAACTAAAATAGATTTGTTAAGTATTTTGCTGTATGAATTTATTAATATTCGTAATATTTCAGAGCGGTGGTGCTTTTTCTGAGCAACTACGGCACGTTCAGATCTGGACAGTGAACCAAGCCACCTGCAGGAGTCGCTACTCTGCAATCGGTCGCACCGTTACTGACAATATGCTTTGCGCTGGACGGCTCGACGTTGGCGGTCGTGACCAATGCCAGGGTGACTCCGGCGGACCTCTCTATATGAATCGTGTACTCGTCGGAATTTGTTCCTGGGGAGAGGGTTGCGGTTTGGCTCGATACCCTGGAGTCAACACTCGCGTCTCACGATATACTAACTGGATCCGCAACAATACATAGCTGATGTAAAATAATATTTTAGGTTATATAAATTATAATTATTTCGAAGTTTGTATACACTGTTTACCGATTGAACCACTAATATATGTAGATTTAACTGTGGGATGACGTATCAAATTTGGAGGCTTTTTATAAAACTGTGAGCTGACTAAGCCGATCTTCTGAAAACGTTACACGACTGTTCATAAACAATAAAATCATAAATTTTGAATTGCTGCGCTCGTATCTGAGACATGTGATGTGAAATCTCATAACGATCAGTAATTACGAATGCACTGCCTATAATGTTTATCAAAAACCAACAAAAAAAAAACAAAACACAATCACATACAGACTGCTTGGAGACATGCATATTTAAGTAATACCTATCTAAAGATAATATTACATTCGAGTGACCTTCTTCAAGAATATTATTGTTATTAGACTTAATTTTTTTCGAATATTCTATTTCATTCCTTAATAAATGCGAGTTAAAATTGTGCCGCGGAATCAAAGCAATCATTATCTACTTAGGTTTTTGTTTGTTTTGTTTCTCCGTATCGTTACGTGAAAACAGATTCATGATAGCATGATAATATCAATACTTAAGTGGACGATAGCCTAGTTGGGAATGGAACGGTCTGCCGAGACAATGTCCGGAGGTTCGAAACCCAAGGCACACACCTCTGACTTTTCGAAGTTACGTGTGTATTGTTTATCAATTATCTTTCGCTTTAACGGTGAAGGAAAACATCGTGAGGAAACCTGCATACCTAAGAAGTTCCTTATAAGAATTTCGAAGGTATATAAAGTCTACCAACCCGCACTAGGCCAGCGTGGTGGACTAAGGCCTAAACCCCCTCAGTAGAGGAGGGCCGTGCTCAGCAGTGGGCAGTATAATAATACAGGGCTGGTATTATTATTATTATCATCAATACTTTATGCGTGCTCTCTGATATGTTGCACCGTACAAATTGTAATCGACAGTGCCTCTAAGATTTTATCTGTCTGATGTTGTTATGTTTGAAGGATAATTAAAAACATTGAATATTATCAGCTGAATGTTATATTTTGAAATCACTTTCATATAGTTTCATCATACGCACTCACACACTCACCCCTTTTATCTCCGAAGGGGTAGGCAGAGGCGCAACCAGTGCACCCCCTTTTCGCCGTTTATGTTTAATTTTACACAATTTTATTCAAAGTTAGTAGATTCTTACATCTGCATGCATCATAAAAAAATATTTGTAAGTAGAAGAACTAAATCCGTAAAAACCATTTAAAATTCATACAATACTAACTAAAAATTCTATTTCAATGTGGAATAAAGTTTACCACAGCAAAAAGTTTTTGGCGTCGTGTCGTCAAGTAATTAATTCATCAGACCGAGAACTGTTCACAAAGTTGGCTCGTCAGTGTCGCAGTTTCGGGAACTGTCATAAATAAAATTAATGTCATCTTTGCCAGTTTTATACATTAACAAAGTGGATTACTATTCTATTTTGATTTTTTTTTTATATTAATATATATAACCTGCATACCTAAGAAGTTCTTTATAAGAATTTCGAAGGTATGTGAAGTCTACCAATCCGCACTAGGCAGGCGTGTTGGACCAAGGTCTAAACCCTCTCAGTAGTAGAAGAGGCCCGTGCTCAGCAGTAAGCAGTACAACAATGGCCTTATTTTCTTATCAATATCATATTATTAAGCATAAATGTATTCAATACCTTAAAGCGCTTTATTGACATTGTCACGACGTATTATCTCGGTCCTTGGCACTCGTCCCTGACACCACAGCTGACGTCGATTATTTTTATAACCCAACCACACTAGCCATGACCTAACCACTTGAATACGATATTACAGGAAATGTATCGTATTCAAAGTTCATGACTTGATGTGTGTAATTTAGTCCATTTACATATTAAATTGTTTTCGTTAGCTGTATTTGTTTTAGAATTCGAGAAATAGTTTATTTTAGCATATAGGGGAGGTTTGTCAAGGTTATTGTAATTGTTGTACTCGAGGTAATAATATCATACCGGAATAAGCTCGAGAAGCTTTGGGAATATTAATTTCTAATGCGTATCTCCTTGAAATACCTACATATAAGTGAGACGATTTTTTTTTCATTTTAGTAAATTGTATTCCTGCGGCCTTTACCAAGTCATCGGTCCATCTTGCAGGTGGACGGCCGACGCTGCGCTTGCCAGTACGTGGTCTCCACTCGAGAACATTTTTACCCCATCTGCCGTCAGGTCTTCGAACTATGTGCCCTGCCCATTGCCACTTCAGCTTGCTTTCCTCGTGTGCGACTGATCTTGACGCGTATCATTTAAATTACTGTCACATCAAAACAAGCGCAAAAAGAAACCAAAATTATTAGCAACGTTCACTAAATCCAAGCAAACAAATACCTACTAATACTAATAAAATGTGTACGTCTTCGCAAAAGAGCAAAAATATATTCGTGATTAATGTAATGATTTGTGACGTTGATTAATATTTCCTCTACTCTCCTACATACCTTGCGAAATGGAGCTGTAGCCGTCTGGAGTCATCAAGGGTGTGCCGCCACAGCTATTCATTGTCTGATTATTGCACAGTTTATTTCACCACTCAAAAATATATTTACATTTCGTAGTACAAATATGCACAAAAATTAGTCATTTATTTTGATAAATTATGTTATTCACTTTATATAATTTGAAATTATTTTATCATATTTGTTACATCCTACCATATAGAATTTTCTGTGTACTTTGTAACGTGTAGTATCATTTTGTAAGTATCGAATAATTAAATATTTGCATTATCAATAGTTAAATATAGCAATTTTAAATTATAGCTATAAATTAGATGCTTAACTTACACAATAACAAGAATTTTCGACTTCATAGCTAAGTTAGTGGAAATAGCAAATGCCCTTACAATTTCATAATGTGCCACGGCGTCCCAAAGGTCCGTAGACCTTCATAAATCACAAAATATAACAGAGCCTCTATTACATTTGTATATTTGTTTACGACTGGTATTAATGTTTGAGAAATAATACACAGTAGTTGCTAGTCCATTAGTTTTCTTCATAGTTTATATTCATTATTCATAATAAGAAGCTACATTTGTTTATGGTTAAAGACGTCACTCAAAGTTGATATTCAGTCGGTTTTAGTATTTAGTTGGCAACCACAATTCCCGTTTGCAAAAAGTCGATAGCGTAAAAACCGATAGGTGTACGCGAGTCACCACGAGACGTCGCGCCCGGGCTGGTGGTAGCTCGCCACTACCACCCCCTGGTGGTACCACTCGTATTAACTCCAGCTCGGTGTGCGTAGTCAATTTTCTATGAAAATATTTACATTTTGTTTGAAGGAATTTGAATATGGAATAACGTTTTTTGTTTTCAATTTCGTTCAGCGTGCGTGCGCTTAGCTTGACAAAATGACAGGTAAAAACTTTTTTAACCCCCACCAGAAAAAGGATGTAATAAGTTTAAGATGTATGTCTGTCTGTGCCATCGTAGCTCTCAAACAAATTGACCAATTTTGATGCGGTTTTTTTGTTTGATGTGATAGAGATGGTTCTTTGGTTTACTTTATGAAGATCTGTTCAGGCGTTTGAAGATTAATCAGCTCATTTCCAACCTTCTTTCCGATTGACTTAATATTTGGTGTAAGTACTATGAATTCGGCAATATTTTTAAGTCAATTAACCTTGAGCTGAGGAACTCCAGACCGGAGAGATGAAGATACTTCTTTAGGGGTCCACCGACGCGACGACGCTTGGGTCAAAATATTACTAGGTACTTAAACGACTAGAAAGACACTATTATTTTTTACTTCGTAAAGCTGTTGGTCCTGCGCCTGATCTCTCTCCGGTCATGTCGGATTGCCGTCTCACTGGACTATGAGAGTGAAGGAATAGCGAGTGCACCTGTGTATTGCGCACACACTTGTGCACTATAATATCTCCTGCGTACCTGGCTGATCTCCGCTGAGACTGGCCGCCGTGGCCGAAACTGGCTAGGAGAATTATTATTATTTTTTACTTCTTAGATGTTTTTTGTTTCGGGGGTTATTTAAATTTTTGTTTAATATTTATTATAACCTTGGTTATAAATTATAGTAGTACCTTATACAATTTATGTATGAATACATTGAATTTTGAAAAGTAGTAAGTTTATTATTTCAATTCACAACCTTAGATAAATAATCACAACGTTCATTTTTATGTAACAACTTGAACCTAAGTAAATAAATCTAATGTTCCATTTTGTATTATACAATAGTACATACTGTAAAATCAGTCAAATAGTTCACTTTTGATAAGACCGTTGTGGTACCTATGTTCGACAAGTACCAATAATCAGGACTTTTTTCTTTAATCAAGAAAATTATGGGTACTTCTTACTACTATCCAGTGAGAATTCAATCCAATTATTCATTTAAAAAGTATCCTCACCAAAAACAAAAAGCTCTTAGTGTTTTTACGAGTAAAAATATTTTTCCTTAAAGAATTAATTAAGAAAGTGAGTAAAATTTTTAAAATAATTCTCAAATTATGGTATTAAAATCATTACTCTTCCTTGTCCTTGGGGTAAAAGCGGTATAGTCCTCAAAGCGAACACGCTTTGATTAATACTTCGAAATGTTTACAAATAATTACCAGTTAAGATTTGTTTATCAGAAATTATTTATCGTTTACTACGTAGTTATTATAATGAAGATGGCAAAGTATCTTTCACTAGCTCTTGCTCGTGGCTTAGATCAACTATTCCAGGAATGTAGAGCTTATGTATGGGAGTGCAAGCTCGTTGTTGTAATTAAACTCCAAAGATGGTGACGTGTAGCTTTCTATTTAAGCTTCAAAGTACGTTAATACACCGCAGCTAGGGTTGTCAGGCGTCCGGATAAAGCCGGAAATAGTTAGGCTTTTGAATGCGTGTCCGGCCAAATTAAACGGTGTCCGGCTTTTTACATTTGACCAGTGACAGTATGCGTAAAATTAAACGTGCCATGGATATACATTAGGGAACTAAAAAAAAGGTCGGCGGGAAAATGGGGCCCGAAAAATCGTATTAATACTAAGACACAAAATCGTTAATAATTTAGGGTGTCCGGACTTTTTTTGCCAAAATTCTAGCTAAACAGGCTGGTCTGTCCGACTATTAGGTTTGACGACCTGGGAACCCTAACCACAGCGTACTTAGATGGTAATAGTAGTAAATTAGTAAACGTACAGAATTGACAAAAGCGCATGTCGCTTCTATTATGGAAGGCATGGTGTGACACATTTACATAGTTACGCAAGTGTGTGTATCCTAACAAACAACAAAACTTCCACAAGAACCGTGATAATAAGAAGCCTATATAACTCAAGTCCATAAATTATGAAGAAATTCATCGCCATCCGTTGCTACGTAAAAGGAAAACGTATTTAGATATTACTTTACGAGGTACATAATATACGATATACATGTACTATATTAATTATGACGTGTCGGTTCACATAATTGTGTCGATTGCCAGAGGTAATCATCAGTCATCAGACGATATTCTATCTCGTCTCCACTCCATTTATCATCAGGGGCAATGGGTTCGTATAAAAAAAATACTACACATTTTCTTAATATCGTAGATGCGAACATTAGTGAATACTAGTTTTTGCCCGCGGTTCCGCGTGCAATAAAAAGTTTTTCCCGGCATAAAAAGTAGTCTAGGTCCTTTCCAGGGTCTTAAACTATCTCCCTACAAAATTTCATCGAAATCGGTCAGTGGTTTAACCGCAACGACTCGCGAGGAAAAAAATCCTGGATAAAAGTCCCGCTTTACATTTTCCCGGTATAAAAAGTAGCCTACGTGTTGGGGCACCAGTATGGGCGGATCATCTAACAGTCCGAAACGTCGCAATACTGCGGAGACCTCAGAGGGCAATGGCTGTCAGGGCTGTCAGAGGGTATCGCACGATCTCCTACGAGGCAGCCTGCCTTCTGGCTGGTTTTCCTCCCTGGGATTTAGAGGCGACGACCCTTGCGTCATTGTATCAGTGGCGCAAGGAGGCGTTGGCACGGAACGTTCAACCAGCGCCCCGAGAGTTAGCCGCTGAAAGAACCCGGCTCCAACAAATCCTAGAGGCAGAGTGGGAGCAACGCCTAGAGTGTCCCAGTTTCGGCGCGATGACAATAGAAGCCATTCGGCCAACATTTGCGGAGTGGCTTCGGAGACGGCATGGCACCCTGACCTTTAGAATGACACAGATGCTTTCAGGTCACGGCTGCTTCGGGAAGTATCTGTGTCGGATTCGTCGAAAGTCAACATCAGGATGTCATCATTGTGATTGCGCCGAAGACTCGGCCCAGCACACGTGACGATGGGTGGAACTCCGTTGCCTCGTTTTGCGAACAAGTCATGTCCGCATAAGAGGCAGCGGAGAGAGAGAGGGAGCGGTCCACTGGACTTCCCTCCCGTAGCAGACGTCGGAGAGATGACCTCCGGCCTCCCTAAGTATGCCTGCGGTGGCGGGCAGGCATCCAACTACGGGGAAAAATAATAATAATAATGCCCACGAAGCTGACGTGTAGTATTACACGCCTATGATTTTATCGAGGTCTTGTTCCTCGGACTGCGAGAGGCTCTGCCCAGAGCCGACTCCTGCGTGGGTTGCGGCTGCATGCTCATGCGCACCCCGCGACCTCCGATACAAGGGAGAGAGGGTAAAATGGCGGGGTTTTAGTCGGTAGAACGGTTTCGACCGGTGAGTCCGGCAGAAATCCGTAAATGGATTTCCCCGTGTTAAAAAAAAAAAAAGCCTACGTGTTAATCCAGGACATGATCTACCCGTGTGCCAAATTTCATCGAAATCCGTTCAGTAGTTTTTGCGTGAAAGAGTAACAAACATCCATTCATACATCCATACTTACAAACTTTCACCTTTATAATATTAGTAGGATTAATCAAAATGTATAGCCACAATCTACCACCATATTTCTACATGCGCAAAGGTGTTTAGTTCAATACGATCGCGACCTCAACCTGAGACAACCAATGCCATCAGCATGAATGTTTCAGTGTTCGTGACTGCACGCGTCCGTGACCTCGCGTCCTTTATTCGTATCATTAGTTATTGATCGGCAGCAAATCTTTATTGTAGCGAGCGAACCATGGTAATTTTTTTATACGGTTACTTTTTTTGCCTCTGAGTGACGAGACGAGCATGCCGCTCGCCTGATGATAAACGATACGTCCGCCCATAAACAGTAGTAAAAACATACAGAATTTTTAATTGCAATGTACTGCGTGGCACTCGACTGCACTCGTCAAACTGAGGCCTCATTTACGGAAACGCGGGGCGTCGAGCGTTACGTTGAGCGGGGCGGCCCGCACTGTATTGTATGTATGACTATCGTCATAACACAGCGTATGCTTTTTTTTTGGGTGGGTAGTCAGCTTAAGCAGTTGTCTAACTGGTACTCCCAAAAGAATTTTCAAATAAAATTCAGTTTTTCATTCAATTTTATATTTAATGTTCAATATTGAGTGCTAACAGTATCTACTTGCCTGTCCAGTGTTATCTCCTATCAATCAATTCCTGATCCAAGTTTTTTTTGCACCTGAAATGGATTCAATCAAGGATACCCTCACTGACATGATGGAGATGTTCCATAAAAGAATGGCAGAGTTTGATGCAGAGCTGCATAAAACATCTTCAACCACATCCACTACATCCAGTCTGGCATCTGACTTTGTACTGTTCCGGACATTTATCACACAAGCACTTGCCAATCTACAAAAGCAAGTTGAGGTGCTGGCACGCAACATCGACAGTGTCGAAATGAGAGGGCGAAGAAAAATTTTATTGCTGCATGGTGTTCAAGAGGACGACAAGGAAGACACGTTAGCTGTGGTTGCCACTATTGTTAGGGATCGTCTCAATATGCCTGATTTCACACCACAGGACATTAAAAGGTGTCACCGAATGGGTCGTCTTGCCAGCACGAAGAAGCCTCGGCCCATCCTCTTCAAGCTTTGTGACGTTGCTGTCCGTGACAAACTTTGGCGCGCTAAAACCAAACTCAGAGGTTCCGGCATCACTATGTCCGAGTTTTTAACTAAGGCACGCCACGACCTGTTCATGGTTGCACGGGAGAAGTTTGGCATCACGAAGTGCTGGACCCAGGAGGGCTACGTATACATCCTTGGACCTGATGGCGTGCGGATTCGCGTCGTGACTGTGCAAGATTTAAATCAAATTGGTCGGCGTGAAATACCCGCTTCTCCAGTTTCAAAAGCCACGAAGCCCAAGCGTGCTGCCGCAAGAAAATGATGCAAACAACTTATTTTTATTTCTATCTTCATTGTGCAGACTGGGTAACACGTATACCTCCTTTATTTACTTTCTCTCACAGTAAATTTTAATATATGTCCACCTTTATTTTGAATATATTTATTACAATGTCAATGTCAAATCACAATATGTCAAAATATGACATAATGTCAGTTGTGCTCGTTGTCATTTTTGTTTTTTTTTTTTTTTTTCTTTTTTAGATTGTGGTTTCATCAAATTGAGAATGTCACTTCTTGACGTGTGTTCCATACCAATTTTTTTTTTTCATTGTTTAGCATTATCTATATATGCTTTCATATTTAAATTAGTTCAATCTATTTTGTTTTACCTACGTCCTTTTTCGTGTGTGAAACTTATCTTGTTTATTTTTGTTATGTAGATACAGTGTTGCCCGAAAATTGCATATTTTTATTATCTTTTTTCTGTTGGATTTATATTTTCCTAACACTGGACAATGCCGGCAGGTGGATTTAGTTACTTACACTTTTTTTTTTTATATTTGTTATTTGTAGTATTTTTGTTTTATTATTAGTATTTATAATTATTGATTTAAGTAATTTATATATTATGAACGACTGTATCAGTGATTCAGATGATTTTTTTTCTGCTGGTAGTGATAGTGACAGCTTCTTGAGTATTCCTTCACTTAGCGACACACTCTCCTCTAGTTTCTCTGATGTTTCTAAAAATTTTAATGTGGTGCACATAAATGCACAAAGTATTCCGGCTCATTTTCCTGATATGTTGGCCAGTTTCGACATTAAAAATATTCATGCCATTCTCGTTTCGGAGTCCTGGCTTAAGCCGTGTTTGCCTTCAGCTTCTTATTCCTTGCCTGGTTTTCAACTTATTAGGAATGATCGTTCGGTTGGCGTTGGTGGTGGGGTTGCTATATATTTACGTACCCATATTCCTTTCTCCATAGTTCATATGTCGGCTCAGCCACCACCGCCAAATGCTGGTGAGCATTTGTTCCTCGAAGTTGAACTCCATCACACCAAAATTTTCCTTGGTGTCTATTACTGTCCTTCTACGCATTGATTACTTCTCTTCTCTTGAATCTATTCTTGTCTCCCTCATCCCTTCGTATAGCCATACCATAGTCATGGGGGATTTCAATACTTGCCTCCTTAAAAATGATCACCGCTCTTCCGCTCTGCATTCTGTCTTAGGTTCTATTAACCTTTCTATTTTACCTCTTAATGCTACTCATTATTTTCCTAATTCTACTCCTTCTCTGCTTGATCTTATCTTCGTTTCTACCCTTCATCTAGTTGAGAAGCATGGCCAATGTGCTGCCGATGCTTTTTCGTACCATGACCTTATCTATGTCTCTTATAAAATTCGCTTACCCAAAGCAACAAAGAAAGTTATTATGCAGCGCTGTTTCCGTGGAATTGATGTTAATAAGCTTCGCGAGGATGCTAGCAGCATTGATTGGGGTCCGGTGCTTGCGTCGACATCAATCGATGAACAAATTATGTTCTTTAACTCTAAGCTTATTGAGTTATACGATGTTCACGCTCCAATCCGTGCTATTAAGATTAAGCATCTTCCTTCGCCCTGGCTTACTGATGAACTTAAGTCTCTTATGCACAAAAAAGCGGTAGCAAAGTCCAAATATAACCGACGCCCCATTTCCCGCAATTGGGATAATTATGTCGCTATACGTATCCATTGCAATAAGATGTGTAGGAAAGCACAACGCCAACATGTCCATAGCTCCGTAGAAAATAGCGATCCAGCAAGAGTTTGGAAATTTTTGAGATCTATGGGAGTTGGGAAAACATCTAATGTTACTAATCCTAATAGTCTAAACGTTGATCTCTTAAATAATCATTTCACTACGTCGCCCAATTTTGATAGGGCTATTAAAACTAAAACTATGAATTATCTTTCTACACTTCCAACTCCTAACTTTCCTCATTTTCTTTTTAGTCAATTTACTGATCGTGATGTTAAGAAGAGCATATTAGCAATTGTCTCTAACGCTGTTGGGAATGATTGTGTTAGCCGCAATATGATCACTCCTATCCTTGACGAATGTCTTCCTATTCTCAGTCATATCCTTAATTTCTCCATTTCTAATGGTGTCTTTCCCACATTGTGGAAAAGTGCTGATGTAATTCCTCTACCTAAACGTCGTAACCCAGCTTCTTTTTATCGAGTATCGTCCGATTTCTGTCCTTCCTTTTCTCTCTAAAGTCCTTGAAAGCTTAATCCATCACCAACTGAGCCTTTTCCTGTCCAAAAATAGCCTACTTAATCCCTATCAATCCGGTTTTCGTCCTGGTCATAGTACCACCACTGCATTGGTACATATTACTGACGACATCAGGGCTGCCATGGAGAATGGCAAGTTGACTGTACTGGCACTGTTAGACTTCAGCAATGCTTTTAATACAGTTGACTACGATGTCTTGCTGGGGATATTATGCTCTATTAACATATCTCCGACAGTAATTGACTGGTTTCGTAATTACCTGATGGGTCGTCGGCAGCGTATTCGCCTTGATGATATTTGTTCTTCTTGGTGTGATATATCTGTCGGTGTCCCTCAGGGTGGCGTTTTATCTCCTTTACTCTTCTCGTTATTCATTAACTCTATCACGGACTGTCTTATTTCTTCCTACCATCTTTACGCAGACGATCTACAAATATATTACTCCGCGCCAGCAGATCATCTGGTTGAAGCTATTGCTTCAATAAATAAAGATCTTTCTAGAATTGGTGAATGGGCTGCGAAATTTGGTCTTACAGTGAATCCTGTTAAAACCCAGGCCATTGTTGTTGGCAGCTCCAGGATGGTTTCCAAAGTTGACTTCAGTACACTTCCTCAAGTTCTCTTTGATGGCTGTACTATCCCTTATAGTGACCAGGTCAAGAACTTAGGTATTCTTCTTGACAAAAACTTATCCTGGGCACCCCAATTGCGGGAACTGAGTCGCAAAATATTTTCTGCCGCCGGGTCTTTGCGTCGTCTACGTAACTTCCTTCCTATTCCCACTAAAATTGCTCTTGTGCAGTCTCTTCTTTTTCCTCTCCTTGACTATGCTGACGCCAGCTATCTCGATCTTTCCGAAGCCCAATTCGATAAACTTGAGCGCCTTCAGAATTTTTGCATTCGCTTCATATTCGGGCTACGTAAGTTTGACCACATATCTGATTTTCGTACTAAACTCAAGTGGCTACCCATACGCCTTCGCCGGAATACTCGGATTTTATCGTTATTATATAGTGTTCTATTCCTTCCCTCTTCACCTTCTTACCTTAAAAATCGTTTTCACTTCCTGTGTAGCATCCATGCTAGTTGTTTACGATCAACTGAGAGTCTGGAACTAGAGATTCCCAAGCATGCAACTAATTTCCTCGACAAGTCATTTACTGTTCAGGCTGCACGCTTGTGGAACGAGTTACCTGTGTCGGTAAGAAGAGCTAAATCTCTTCCGATTTTTAAAAGGCTTGTCAAGCATCACTACTTATCACTGTGATATTGTTTTCCTCCTTTATTTTTCGGTATATTGCTGGATTTTATGTATTTATCGTTTTTTTTTCTGTATAATTTATGTATTATAATATGTAGTTATTTTTTATTTTATATGTAGTTATTTTTTATTTTATATATTGATTAGTTATTTTTATGCTATATGTACTATATTATATATTTGAATACTTATGTACATCAGATTTCCATCCCCTTTTAACTCATGTTAATGACCGCCCTCTCCCCTTTTCCTAGTTAACTAAATCCATCCAAGGGTTGTCTGGAAGAAATCGCCGATTGCGATAAGACCGCCATTTATACTTCTTGTTTTAATGTTTGTCTCTATTGTACCTATATATATACTTTATGCTTTGATGTACAATAAAGAGTTTAAATAAATAAAAAATAAATAATAAATATGCTGAGTTGGCCTCCTAGTTGCCACGGTGTGGGTGTGCAACACTTATACCTTTTACTTACATTTTCATTTATCCTACTAATATTATAAATGCGAAAGTTTGTAAGAATGTATGAATGTTTGGATGAATGGATGTTTGTTCCTCTTTCACGCAAAAACTACTGAACGGATTTCGATGAAATTTGGCACACGGGTAGATCATGTCCTGGATTAACACATAGGCTACTTTTTATACCGGGAAAATATAAACCGGGACTTTTATCCCGGAAAAACTTTTTAATGCGGGCGGAGCCGCGGGCAAAAGCTAGTATAAAATATTTTGATTATAACAAATACATAGTTCGAACAATAAAATAGTTGTATTAGTTTATACCTAATTACAAAGAGATGGGAGATTTCGCGTTAAATGTTTTTAACATATTATCTCAGGAATTATTCAGGTGATAAAATGTATACTTTAGGTAATTGTACCTATGCTCATGTTTTTGGTTACAGCTAATAGATTATTAAATCCGTTGTAAATCATCGTTATTATTTCCGTGAATCAACTATTTTCGATGGTGGTGTTTTTTATTATTATTTTATACTAGTTGTTGCCCGCGGCTCCGCCGACGTTAAAATTTTTTCCGGGATACAAATCCCGCTTTATATTTCCCGGGATAAAACGTAGCCTAAGTTACTCCTTATTACATCAGCTACCTGCCAATAAAAGTCCCGTCAAAATAGGTCCATCCATTTCAGAGATTAGCCGGAATAAACAGGCAGATAGATAGACAGACAGACAGAGAAAAATTGTAAAAAATATTATTTTGGTGTATGTACCGTATATACATGTATTCATATAAATGTAGTAAAAACGGTTATTTCAATATTACATACAAATACTCCAATGTTATTTATATGTGTGTATGTATATACGTATACATGTATAGATTGACTATAGTGAAAAGGAACGAAACTTATATCGAAACTAATTGGATAAAAATAATTAAAAAACAAGCAAAAGTCACGCCTTTATCCCGAAAGGGCAGGCAGAGGCGCAACCAGGGCACCTGCTTTTCGCCATTTATGTTCCGTACCGTAATGCGATAGAGGGCTAGATAATTTTAAGGGTAGCATAAACACGTGGGCTTTTAGAAATGGGCAATTGACGGGACTTAGCGCGGCAAGTGACGTCCTGCCGGGCGTCATTTGCCGTCGTGTGCGGAATCGGTCTCATACAATTTTAATACTGCATGGTAGTGCCGTCTGCCGTCGCGGCACATGCTGTAGCCGTCTGCCGTTGCCGTCTACCACGTTCTGCGGTATCACAGCTTTAGGGTGACAAGCGCAGTGGAGTACCACGCAGCGCATAATTCAAATATATGTACAGTCTGGTGGTAGGACTCTCATACGTAAGAGCCCGTCTG
The DNA here is from genome assembly GCA_949316025.1 of Lapara coniferarum. Classification (NCBI taxonomy): domain Eukaryota; kingdom Metazoa; phylum Arthropoda; class Insecta; order Lepidoptera; family Sphingidae; genus Lapara; species Lapara coniferarum. The sequence goes on along the minus strand of OX438919.1, from coordinate 5,813,704 downwards.
GGTGGGTACCTCCGCAATGTCTATTTCTACCGCCAAGCAACAGTGTGCATGCACTGTTGTGTTTCTGGTTGAAGGACATTGTAGCCAGTGTAACTACAGGACATAATGAGACTTAATATCCTATGTCTCAAGATGACGAGCGCAGTGGAATGCCACACAGTACTTTGTAACTTAAGGTGCTGGATGGTGTTTCTACTGTTTATGGGTGGTCATATCGCTTTCCATTAGGCGAACGGCATGCTCGTCTCGTCATTAGATGCCATAAAAAAAAGTCAGCAGAAATAAGTAGCTGAACATAATCAAAATTTCAATTCGCGTATACACGCGTTAAGTTTAACTGAAACATTTTTATTAGTGTTAAGTAAAGTAAATCTCTTTTATTTTATTTTTGAGAAGAGAAAAAATAATTAGTAAGAACACAAAAGAATGTAGGCCATTTGAAATTTGAATTTGTTAAGCTAGTTATACTGCTGACTGTGCGGCGTTGCTACTAGAGTAAGATCCCACAGCGTTCTGACATAACTTATTTTCACATGGATGAAACCTTCACAATTTAGTAGCGTCTAGTATACTTTAAATACCTGCCTACTTGTGGAGCTTGCCCTGTGACACCTGGGCAGGTACCAGGTGAGAAAGGTAACTAAAAATATGAGTTATCTAACTTAAATTTGTATGGCTGATTTTTATATATATTTTGTAGAATATTATTCTAAACTAGAATTATAAAGTGTCAGACACTTTTCATGGACCAGAGCTTTTGTCAGACGCTTTAAAGCTCGACAAAAAATTAATGAACTTTACTTATTTTTTCATGTTTGACTTTTAAATATGTTATTCAAGTGACTATTACAAAGTTATATTTCATCAGTCAGACAAATTCGAGTGACCAAACATCCCCTAAACATAAAATTATTCAGCTGGGAGTGCGAGCGCGAGCGCAAGAGCACTATGCGCATGCGTCTCAGAATAAAAAATTGAAATGTATTGAAAATACTTACTAATTTCAATCCAAGATTTTTGCATCCATATTTCAATAAGATCCCTTATTAAAAAAAAAGATTTAAAAAGATTCAACCCATGTAAAATGTATATCTATATATTTGTCAAGTTGAATCTTTTTTAATCTCTTTGAGCCATTTCGAATCTTTTCAAATCTCTTTTTCTGTGATATTGAGTTTTTCTATTCAGTATCAGCTCGGAGTCTGGAATTTGTGCCCGATATGGCGATAGGCTCGCCCCCTATCACATCATGGGACGTAATAATGGCGAAAAGTGGGTGCACTAGTTGTGCCTCTGCCTACCCCTTCGGGGATAAAAGGCGTGAGTGTATATGTATGTATGTATTATGACACCTATAAACAAAATCAATCGCATGGTTACAAGAATCCTGTTGTTTATGATCAAACTGTATTGATTTTTTTATTTTAGGCGCTCTAAAATTACGAAATATTGAAGCTATTCAGTGCAAAATATTTGTCACGTCACTAGTGCTAAAAATCATTAGCTTTACACTGCCATCTATCGATCGACTTGTCACAATGCAATGCAATCAGTCCTGTATTATATACTGCCCACTGCTGAGCACGGGCCTCTACTACTGAGAGTGGTTAGGCCTTAGTCCACCACGCTGGACTAGTGCGGGTTGGCAGACTTCACATACCCTCGAAATCCTAAGGGAAAATTCTCAGATATGTAGGTTTCCTCTATGGAGGGTAGAAGTAAGGAGGACCATCTTGTATGGGGGATTAGTCTAAAAAATATCCACTTGTAAACAGCAAATTATAGTTCGTACACTCACCGAAATAGCGCTAGTGTAGGAAGTGGAAATGATAATATTATGAGCTTTTGTTTTGTATGATTTTTTTTATGCAGCTTTGTTATGTTAATGACTTTATTGTTGCTAATACAAAAATAAAAAATATTGATGCAATTTTAATTTAGTATCTCTCTAATAATTTGTGGCGCTCTATTTATACTATAGCGCCACCTTAATTTGCTCTCTTTCTACGGACACTTTTTTTAACACTGAGATGGTCCTCCTTGCTTTTATGCTCCATAGTTTCCTCACGATGTTTTCCTTCACCGTCAAAGTGAATGATAATTGATAAACATTATACACGTAACTTCGAAAACTCAGAGGTGTATTTGTGGCCTTGAATTTTGAACCTCCGGTCATGGTGTCAGCACTTTTGGAAATGTAGGTATGTAATTTATTTTGATTAAAATCTACACTCAAAATGGAAGTTTATAAAAAACAGTTATAAATGGAGGGGTTTAAAAATATTCTGATAAATAAATCGAAGATACATAATATTTTGCCCCTTTATTATGTCTAATGTTTGAGCCTCTAATGACTGCCTCGGTGGCGTAGTGGTATTGCGTACGCATTACGAGTACGATTTGCGCGCTGAGGTCCTGGGTTCGAATCCCGGGTCGAGCCAAAAAAATTGTGACTGGGTATTTTCATCTTAAAATTTACTCAGTCGCAGCTCGGAGTCAGGAAGTTGGCGGTGTGATACCCCCGTGCCTCGGAAAGCACGTAAAGCCGTTGGTCCTGCGTCTGACCTCTCTCCGGTCATGTCGGATTGCCGTCTCACCGGACTATGAGAGTGAAGGAATAGCGAGTGCACCTGTGTATTGCGCACACACTTGTGCACTATAATATCTCCTGCGTACCTGGCTGATCTCCGTTGAGATTGGCCGCCGTGGCCGAAACTGGCTAGGAGGATTTCATTTCAATGTTTGAGCCTGGTTAGATTTTGAGGCCCAGAATCTACACAAAAACTTGACATCTCCTTTATCGTGAAAATATCCGTTGCGTAAGTATTTTTATTTCAATGTCGAACATTCTCGTAAACATAAGAAATCACAACAACTAAAATTAAATTACTGGTCACCAACGCCATCTAGCTAAGATAGTCGGAACGCATTTAGCGATGACGATATAAGATATTATAGTAAGTTATGGTACGGTAAAATATTACCGAGATATAAAGTAGCTTACTGAGCCCAACATTCGGTTGACTTGCGTGCCAAATTTCATCCAAGTCCATTCAAATATTGAGTAATGAACACCGCATTAATTTATTACTTCTTTGTTCTAAGCCGTGATATTAGGGTGCATCTAAATTTGATAAATGCACTACGGATGAGCATCAGCAGATTTACACGCTAGCAGACTGCTTCAGAGCCTTTTACAAACACATTTAACTTACTTGACTTAGACGCACCCTGAAGTACATCCCACCACTTTATAGCTACTTATAAAGTAACTCACTTTTTCAGGCATGGCAGAATATTACAAATAAAACGATTCCACTTACTATTGCGAACCAAAATTTGCATTAACTTTTTCTTCTTCAAGATTCTTATAAGAATTTGCACAAAGTAATGCAACTCACGCATTGGTCGCAGGACTTCCCAAATCCACATTCAACATAAGCTAGTATTGAAATACGCATCAAATGTAGATGGCGAGCGATAAACTACAGAACTTATGTAACTTAAATAAGTTTGAGGGTAAACACATGCTACACACTTGGGAATAAGGAAATAAGAAGTAAGCCGAGATGTATTCCTGCGGATTTGTTTGCGAGTTGCAAAAAGTTCTTTTTATGGTTTTTCTTGCTCGGATAATCTTATGTATTTACGACTTTTGGGAAAAGAAGGTCTAAATTAGCAATCTTGATGTTATTTCCATGCTTATAATCGAGAAATTAGTGAATTTATTATTAGTGTTAATGTAATTGTTCAGAAACTAAATATCATTTTATTATTTTGAAAATATTTCATAGAAATCATGATAATCAATCCTTACAACAATATTATAAATACGAAAGTTTGTGAATATTTTTTAATGTCTGTTAGAAGTAAATGCATAATCTACTGCAGCGCTTCCCAGACTATGGGTCGCGTCCCATCGGTGAGTAGCAAAGGAATATTGGGTGGGCGCTGAGAAATAGAACAACATATCGATCGACCGAAACAACAGCCGGATGGCCAATGATGGACGAGAAAATAAACTAAAATCCTCGAAGAAGGCGTTAACAATGACAGTCCAGAATTTGAATGTTTTTGTTAAGCGGGTCGCGGCCCATTTAACTTTGGGAACCACTGATCTACTGAATGGTTTTAGCTGATGACTAAATTAAGATGCTACTTCCATCGCAGACTGCACAGTGGGACATTATTCCGTATAAGAACTTTTAAACGGGAGCGAAATGTAAGTCATTGTAAGGAAGTCAATGAATTATGTAATTTGCCTGAAATTCATTTTACAACCTATGTTTAGGTTATCATGCACACGTTAAAATTAAAACATTTTCCATATCTTCATCATTTATAAAGGAGTTACTATGATTTACAAGCTGTAGATTGACTACTGGATATTTCATCCTTATCATCTAAATTATCACTATACTTATGCTGGTGTATAGGGTGTTGTTTTTTAGACTTTTTAAAAATGTTTGTATGGGAAATCGACCAGACCTTCGGATGTTGTTAAAGAGAGGACTGTATCTACCACTCACCTGCAACTGCAGCACCGCTCGTTTCCCTGAGTACCCAGCGTTGGTGAATGGCCATAGGTTGCTGATTGCCGTCAAGTAATGCACCACACGTATCACTAGTTTATTCTTGGAATAATGTTAATGTTTGGAATATAAGACACAGCGCGCACAGAACTACGTTGCGTTCGAAGCGGTTGCTTTTTACGGAAGAGAGAGAGCGTCTGTATTGCACGTTCGGGGTGGCAGCACTTGTCGCTGCTTAGGATGCGTTCGGATTTTGTGGCAGATACAGATCCGTTCATAATAGAAAATAAATAATTGTATGCCGTAGTATTGTGCCAGCATTACCTAATTGTAAATTAATAAAAGTACGGAACATGCCGCCGACCTTAAAATAACCTATTTTAACAAAATACTAAAACTAAACTAACATAGGGCTAAACTGAACTAGGTACTTTGAAATTAATCAATAGGAAGGGGACAAACCTTCACTACAGGTCGTTTTGTGAGTGTGTTACCAATGCGTACCGTCACAACACGAGTAACACCGTCAGCGCCCGGGTGGAGCTGATGCACGCGAGCCAAGCGCCACTGCAGTGGAGGTAATGTGTTGTGAACTAACACAACTACGGAACCTACTTTGAGAGGTGTCTTCGTAGTGTCGTGAAACCATTTACTTCTTTGCTGAAGTTGGTGAAGGTATTCAACACTCCATCGCTTCCAGAAGTGTTGGACAGCTTGTTGAATAATTTGCCATCGAACAAGGCGAGTAGTACTCTCAGCCGATAAATTAATTTCAGGCAATGAAGTCAATGGTTGTCCGACCAAAAAGTGTCCCGGAGTAAGAGGTAATGGATCTGAAGGATCATTACTCTGTGTACAAAGTGGTCTAGAATTAAGTATGGCTTCTATTTGACATAGAAGTGTGTTAAATTCATCGTAAGTTAAAGTTAGTTGCCCTATGACCCGATAAAGATGGGTTTTCATGCTTTTAACGGCAGCTTCGAATATACCACCGAAATGGCTTGCGTAAGGTGGGTTAAAATGCCACGTTATGGACAAGTCTGTTAAATTTTTACTTATGTGTAATTGATGGGCCGTATTTTGTAGAAATGATCGCAAATCTATTAAATAGTTATAACAGCCTACAAAGTTTCGACCGCAATCGGAATAAATATCTGAACAAAGTCCGCGTCGAGAAATAAAACGGCGTAAAGCGTTAAGGAATGAATCCGTTGTTAAATCAGGAACTAATTCGAGATGTACGGCCTTTGTTGACATGCATACAAAGACGCATACATATGATTTGAAAATTTTGCAATTACGAAATTTACTAGATTTAAGATTAAAATGCCCGGCGAAATCTATGCCTACGTGTAAGAATGGCCTAAGAGCGCTCACTCTTGCAGCAGGTAAAGGAGCCATTGGCGGCTGCGGAGCGATAGGTCGCGTGCGAAAACATTGAATGCAGCGACGCGTGCGCATACGGACTGCATCACGGGCAGATATAATCCAATATGTTTGAGATAAAAGAAATTGTAATGTTTGCGGACCTACGTGCAAATATAATTTGTGAAAATAGTCTATAAGTAATGACGTAAAGAAATGTTTTTTGGGTAAAATTATTTGATGCTTGGCATCATAAGAAATGTGGGCACGTTGTATCCTGCCGCCGACCCTGAGAAGTCCGGCGTCGTCTATGAACGGTTTAAGTTTTTGAAGTTTATTTGAACAAATGTCGTTATCTTTTAAACGTAAAATATCTTCAGGAAACTGATCTTGCTGTACGAGACGGATAACTCTTGTTAAAGCGAATTTGGTTTCAGAAATCGTAATATGCGGATGCGAGTAAGATTGTGTCTTACGGCATTTATGATAAAAGCGAAATATTAAAGAAACAACGCGTAATAGTTTTGGCATGGACGAAAATCTTTCAAGAAATTGTAAATCTAAAGATGATTCATTTGAGCTACTCAGAATGTGCTGTCGTCGTTCTTCATCAGTATGTAGATCGACGTTCGAAACAGGCCAATTAGATTGAGACTGTTTGAGCCAGATGGGTCCATTAAACCACAAGTTCTGATCTAGCTTAGACGGGAGCACACCTCGGGATGCAGGATCCGCGGGGTTGTCCTCGGAACGTACGTGTCGCCAGTGAGCAGCTGGAACTCGGCTTGTCGTCTCTGCAACACGATTGGACACGAAGGTGCGCCATTCGTGGGAGGACGAGCGTAACCATGCAAGTGTGACCGAAGAATCACTCCATGCGTAAACATTATCCATAGATAGAATTTTAGTATAAGTTACAAGAATGTTTTCAATAAGTTTCGATAAAAGTATAGCTCCGCACAGCTCTAAACGGGGGAGCGTGATACGTTTTAATGGTGCGACCTTGGTCTTTGCAAGAAGGAGATAAACATGAACAATACCGTGAGAATCAATAACACGTAAATATACACAAGCAGAGTATGCCTTCTCGGATGCGTCCGAAAAGCCATGTATTTGTATGTCTCCGTTATGATTAGGAATCACGTGACGCGGTAACGAAATAGATTTTACTACGTTTATATTTTGGTGCAGTTTTTGACCAATAAGTAAATTGTCGTTAAGTGAACGACCATTAGTAGTTTTGCAAGAGGCGTCAAAGACAACTCTAACTTTAGTTGTAGCAGATGACCTTTTGACCACGCAATGGTGAGGGATATAGTAAGGAATTTTATCTGAAACCGTGTGCTCAGTGACCGGTTCCATGTGACCTAGGTTTTCATATTCTCTGAGACATTTAATATATTCTTCTTGCAAAGAAGGATCGCGAGAAAGCTTTTGTTCAAGCTTGTAAAAACGATTAAGAGCAATTTGGCGAGAATCGCCGAGAGGGGGTACATTGTCCTTAAAAGGAAGGGAAACAATATATTTACCGCATTTATCGCGTTTGTGGGTATTAATGAAAATAGACTCACAAAGAGCTTCTTCTTTGGTGAGACGCTTGATATCAGGCATCGACTCAAGCTCCCAAAATTTTTGCAATTGCATATCAAGTTGATAAGTACTAACATTCATGCAGACTTGTGCTGGCAATAAATGGGAAATTTTACCGTTAAGTAGGTAACCAAAAATACTATTTATTGCCACGGGTGTACCCTGTGGGCCTTTAATGTTATCATGTAATAAAATACTATCGGTATAGTCTGAACCAAGGAGAAGTTCGACTGGACGCGCAGAACGTAATTCTGGGTCCGCTAGGGGTAAATTTTTTAGATGCGGAATGTGCTCGAAAGAGCTTGGAATGCGAGGTAAGTAACTCGTTAACTTGGGTAAGATAAGAGCTTCGATAATTAATTTAGGTTCTAATTTATTGTGAGGCGTAACTTCACACAAAACGTAACCACGCGGTTGCTCACTTTTATCGCCTATACCAGTAACTGTCATGCTGGTCTTAGCATGATAGCGTTTTAAGCCCAGTCGCTGGACGCATGACTCCGCAATGAGTGTGGCTTGGGAGCCTTGGTCGACTAGAGCGCGCACAGGGCGAGGAGAACGCGAATTATCATCCGTCGAGCGAATATTTACCAACGCGGTGGTGAGTAGAACCGTACAATTTAATTTATCAGAAAAACTACGCATTGATGTGGGTGACGAAGAAAGTTCCGCTGCCGAAGTTAGCTCGGGGGAAGGTACGTTACATTCGCTAGTTAATGCTACATTAGAAATTACATCATCATGTATAGAAGTATGATGACGTTTCGAACACACATGGCAATTGTGTCGAGATTTACAATCCTTGAGTTCGTGTCCAATAGATAAACAATTGTTACAAATTTTATTTTGTTCGATAAAATCTTTCTTTTCTGTTAAAGTTAATTTACTGAAGTTAAGACACTTATTTAATGAATGTGAATTTTGTTTACAATAAGTGCATGTTTTAACATAATTAATAGCGTAAGGAGTTGAACTAGCAGCATGGATACTCATCGAGCGCGAGTGACGTGAACGTGCAAACGGCGCGTCAGAGGTATGTATAGATGTAGTAGTACGGCTAGTACGGTGTGCGTCGGAGTGGGAGCGCGCGACGGCTCGGCCCCAGTGGCGCGGCGACGCGGCGGGAAGAGAGCGGCGGATCGCGAGTTCGGAGCCGGAGGCGGGCGAACACGGCATCAAAGCAGTTGACATGGCCTCAGTGGCAGCCAGCTCTTTATTTAAAAACTCAATTAAATTATTGACACACGGAATAGTACTAGGCGAACTTAGCGACAATTCAAAACGTTTACGAAGAGTAGGTGTAATCTTACGTAACAAAATATTTAATAAAATGAAACTCCATTCTGTAACTGGCAAGTTAAAAGATTCTAAAGCTGTTAAGTTTTCTTTATATACCATCAGAATGTTACGCAAACTATGTTCGTAATTTTTATCAATAACTGGATCTATATCAAGGATTTTGTCTAAATGTTTATTTGCAATTATTCTGTCGTTTTGATAACGATCTAACAAAACTCGCAAAGCATTATTATAATTATCCCCTGTGATGGGAAGCGATTTAATTAAGTTATATGGTTCACCCCGTAAGGACAAAAGTAAATAACGGAAACGTTCTACGTCAGATAAATGTTTGTTATCATGAACTAGTGATAAGTACAAATCATAAAATGCATTCCATTCAGTTAAATCACCACGGAAAGTGGGTAACGTAAGTATCGGCAACTGATCTCTCGTATGACCTTCACTATGACAACAAGGGGTAGGCTGAACGCTAGCTACACTTTGCCTGCGTTGAATATCTTTTAAGTGATCAGCTGTGATTTGCACTTTGTAATATAAAGTGTCAAAATTGTTACGTATATCTAATTGTCCTTGAGACTTAAATTCACCGGTTTTAGCTAATAACTTTTCTATTTTGCTTTGTACGAGAAAAAATTGTTTTTTAATGTTATTAAGTTCTCTAACACGTGCACGAAATTCCACTTCATCTGTAGCACAATCAGCCATACGTTGTATGCTGTTCATGAAAATATCACGTTCGAATATCAATTGATCTAACTCCATGACTATGGACAATAGTTATTTGTATGATAGAAATATTATAAATGTTAGGTAAGCAGTACACTGATAGTATAGCGAAGCTTAACTTATTAACACGAAATGTTAAAAATTATTTTGCCGTTCGAAATACGGGTTGTAAATTAAATATGAAATGATGTAGTGTGTCTAGTAAGAAATACATAGACGACTTGATAAGTATTGTAATGTAATATGTATATGTGTATTATAGTAAATGTAGTGAATAAAACGTAGCTTGGAGTGGCGCGCGTGCCGTTGGATATTTAAACTCGTTTGACGGGAATGTTCGACGCGAGCGCTTACGGTGTGGCATAGGCCGAACGAATACCCACAAGTTAAGAAAAAAAAAATGGAAATTGTAAAATTCGCTATTTTACCTAGTAATTCATTCGATAAATGAATTAGTACGTTCGAAAAAACAGTACGCAGTGGTATTGTCGAAAAACAAATACGCTAAGCCTAAGCAAATGGGATTTTACAAATTGTTAACCGAGGGTAGGTTCCACGGGTTAAGCAAATTAAAGTGTCGAAAAACAACTTTAATGGAATTAAACCAGTAATATGCTAGCACAATGACTTGAACATACGGTTCGAAGGTCCATAAAATGTATGGGAAATCGACCAGACCTTCGGATGTTGTTAAAGAGAGGACTGTATCTACCACTCACCTGCAACTGCAGCACCGCTCGTTTCCCTGAGTACCCAGCGTTGGTGAATGGCCATAGGTTGCTGATTGCCGTCAAGTAATGCACCACACGTATCACTAGTTTATTCTTGGAATAATGTTAATGTTTGGAATATAAGACACAGCGCGCACAGAACTACGTTGCGTTCGAAGCGGTTGCTTTTTACGGAAGAGAGAGAGCGTCTGTATTGCACGTTCGGGGTGGCAGCACTTGTCGCTGCTTAGGATGCGTTCGGATTTTGTGGCAGATACAGATCCGTTCATAATAGAAAATAAATAATTGTATGCCGTAGTATTGTGCCAGCATTACCTAATTGTAAATTAATAAAAGTACGGAACAATGTTTAATTCGAAGTTACATGGCGTTGGTTTGCATGGCGGCTGAAATTATGCGATAGAACAGGCGGAAGAAGTATGTATCAATAACTGCGCCTTTCCCTAACCCTTTGAAGATAAAAGCTTAGAATTATTTTTTTTGGTATTGTGAGATTTTATATCTGAAGAACTGAAATTACATACAATTTCTAATTGACTCCAGGTTTTTAGTAACACAGGATACAATTTCCTTTAAACCGAAACAAAACATTGAATATACATAGGAGGGACATAATATCATCCAGTCAAAAAAAATCTTACTTATAAGTTATAGTTTAAATTATAATTAATTTAAATTATAGCTTATAATTAAGATTTTTAAGCTATTGCAAAGGTTCTATCGTGGGCTTTGAACATGGAGACCGAATCCAGAAATTCCGCAACGAAAATAACCTGTCACCCCTCACTCCGACCGGCACAGCGGTGATATTTTATTTTTAACTTTATCACAACCATGTAGAGTGTAAAATTCCATAAGTAAATTTAATATCGCAGTCTTGTAAGAATACAATATGTAAGAGGATTTGAGCTGAATGTTAAACGATAAAAGATCGAAATTACCGTGTATTTAAAAATTGTTCCAGTCAGTAAAACGTATCGAAATGTCAAACGGGCGCAGTTGATGAGAATGTGATTGTTCATTGACAGTGATTCTAAGTTTGAATTTTTAAAAAGTTTTTATTTTATATCTGTTCAAAGAGGTTATAAATATTAGAATTGCCTGCTTAGAGTTACGGCGTTAGGGCTGGAGTGAAATTTGGATAATAGAAAAAAAATATAATTACATAAGTTGATAAAAATGTTATGCAATAGCTTTACCGCGGCAGTCTCCGAGTGCCACACGTCTTTTTTTTTTACATCTATACTACACCCTACACTTAAGGAATATGTATCCACCATAAGCAACATATTTAACAACTAGTAAAATATTTTAATACTTTAAAATGATTGAAGGCATCTTTTGTGCATCTTGTACTATGTACTAAAATTGCATATTTAAATTAAAAAGACTACAATTTCTTTTTTGATTCTATATTTGATTTAAAATTAACGGCATTTTACTTGGTTCACTTTGCGGCTATTCACATATTTTTCAAATCGGAACGTGCGTATAATATTTTGACATCTGGGTACATTTTTGTTTGCCTGATCTATGGAATGTCCGAATTAATTTTGACTCAGATTTCATTGACAGAATATATAATATAAGAAATTGAATAATTTCATTTAGCGATTCAACATAAATTTGATCCCATTAGAACCATAAATCATGGGGTACAAAAGGGTCTAATAAATAAAAAGGTTGTCGATATATGGGACTGTACCCAAGAGATCTTCCTTCAATGGTTAACGCTATAATTATGCATGGTAATAATGACAATATTCTAGCAATAGACTTAAATGTCACTAGTAGTGCTCGCGGCTCCGCCCGCGTGAAAAATTTTTTCGGGGACAAAAATATTTTCCCGGGATAAAAAGTAGCCTATAGCACTCAGGAGCTATGTAGCTTCCTATTAGTGAAAGAATTTTCAAAATTGAGTCAGTAGTTCCTGAGATTAGCGCGTTCAAACAAACAAACTCTTCAGCTTTATAATATTAGTATAGATACCCGATTTTTATTTTTTATTCGCGAGAAAGGCAACTTGGCTATTGCCTCAGTGCTCTAAGGCTGACAATAGTTATTGAATAAATTTATGAATATATCCAATGATCATTATCATAACATATGCCTCCCCTACAGATAAAAAAATCATTAATAAAAACAACATGTAGATTGGATGTGACGTTCCAAATGTAATTTCATTTAATTCATTAATCGGACATAAATCAGTCACCTTTATATCATCAAAATGATAACAAGGGTTAATAAATTTATTCGTTGATAACTTAATACATAGAGATTAAATTGTAGTCGGGGAAAATAATCATTAGTATTTGTATTAGATAATAATTAGTCATTACACATAAAGAGGAAGTGGACGGATAGCCTAGTTGGGAATGGAACGGTCTGCCTAGACAATGTCCGGAGGTTCAAAACCGAAGGCACACCTCTGAGTTTTTGAAGTATGTGTGTATTATTTATCAATTATCGTTCGCTTTAACGGTGAAGGAAGACATCGTGAGGAAACCTACCTACATACCTCAGAATTCTCCATGAGAACTTCGAGGGTATATGAAATCTGCCAATCCGCACTAGGCCAGCGTTGTAGACTATGGCCTAAACCCTCTCAGTAGTAGAGGAGGCTCATGCTTAGCAGTGGGCAGTATATAATACAGGGCTGGTATGGTATGGTATGGTACGTATTTGATGGGTTGGGAATAATATTCTTATAAGCGTAATTACGAAATAGTTATACGTTTGCGTAAGCTTGCGTGCTCATGATGACGATTGCAGTGGAATGCTAAACAGTACCTACTTTGTAACTCAAGGTGCTGGATGGTGTTGCTACTGTTTATGAGTGGCCGTATCGCTTATCATCAGGCAAACGGCATGCTCGTTTCTTCATTCAATGCTATAAAAAAATGTTAATGATTAAGTTTATTATGCATTTCAGTATCTATCGAACAATCTTAAGAATATAGGACGGTAGGGAGACGCCGAGGTCAGTCTGATACACGCAATAATCTGCTAAGGGGGAGCCACCCCCTCGCGACCTTGCTAAGAGCTTTTTGCATTACAGAGCTACTTTCCTATCTAATCTATGTCAGCGTAATCTTCGACCCCTAGATAAACAGTAATCACTCAATGAATGTTGAGCAACACACATAAGCCCATTATATCCTAGAAGGGGAATATCCTTTATTTAAAGGAATGAAGGTAACAATTTATTTTCTTCTTGGGTGGACGAGAGATGTATTGCTCATACGGAGTAAAGATAGAGGAGGTTTGCCGCATTTTAACGACTATAAATCCCATAATGATTTGGTATTACAGAAGGACGCCGGGATATCCAGCCGCACATGCTGAAATTCTTTCGTATTTTTCTCTTTTGCAATCACAATTTTTCACAATGTGGATGCACCCTTATTATATTGAAGACATTTGAATGTCGGTTGATAGTAGGTATGCTTGTTTTTTTACAGGAAATATCATCTGGGGAAAACCCAGCTTATCGATTTACTGTTTATGTAAATTATGACTTTAATACTTATTTATTTCATAGTTACATAAAAAGATTTAATGTTGTATTTGAAAACAGATAGCATTGCTAATCAAAGCTTAATCAAAAATAGTGCTACTAATTTAGTATTATTTTTCTACCTCGTTCACTTTTATTCCATTCTACTGTAAGAACTACTAATTCTGACTAAAAACTGTACGCATACTAACGCCTTTTATCACCGAAGGGGTAGGCAGAGGCGCAATTAGCGCATCCACTTTTCGCCGTGTGTATTCCGTCCCATGATGTGATATGAGGCGAGTTTATCGATACTGTAGATAAAATGATGGCATGATAAAAACTGTAGTTTGGCACAAAATTGTTATTTTGAAAGTAAGACCCTCATTTGGTCATTGGCAAAATATTATACGCAGAACGAGCGGTTACTTGTGTTTTGTAATTACTAGTACCGTGCATTTTTATGAAAATAGCAAAAAGATTCCTTTTCGAATATATTAGGGTTTTTTGGAGGAACATGTTAACGAACACATTTTTGACAATCAACCAATTACGTACTTACCTTAATGTTTCGTATTCTAAAGATTACCCAGTAAATCGTATGTTTTTTGCCATTCAAGTATGACGAAGAATCCTAACGAAATATGAAAATGCAATGCATTTATGTGTTATTTCTTTATTATTGCATGTACTTAATTTAAAGAATGCTTAGCAGAAACAAATTTCTGTTCCCTAAAATATTGTAAAGGTGTGAAATAAAAAGCTTTTTATTTTGATTTATTTTATGTGTTATTAATTTTGAAGTTTTGCCTCTTGAGGTTGATGGAATCTGGTTACTGAATTTAAGTAATCATACATAGTATTAAAGCATTTTCTACTTCTACGCGGACGAAGTCGCAGGCAAAGCTAGAGTCAAATATAGTAGATATTACCACAGATTCTAAGGGCATATATTGGCAAAGAATTCTTGAAGTACGCGTGTAGGCTGCAGAACATTTTGTCAGTTCGAGCCATCAAGTGACTATATGCCACAAGTACCTGTAACAAAAGAAATATTTGATTAATTCATTTACTTAATGACATACCAACAGTTTATATACAGGGTCATTTTGCCATTGCGTTACTAAATGAAACCACATACTTATCTCCTTGAAAATAACACTTTCCATTCAGTTATTTTAACTATAGATGTAAAATAAAAATGTATAAGTTTCGAACGAAATAAGTATCAACAAAAAGTAACTTTAAGTTTACACGCACTAATGCCGGTACTACTACTCTAAGAGGATTCGTCGCTGCAGCAATATCATACTTTCAGTCAGAAAAATACTCACACATACGCCATATTCGCACTAAACTAAAAAATGTAAAAAAATCAGGAAAGTAATATTTCTATTTTTGTTCAAAACATTCGTTTCTCATGGATGATTTTTGGCATAATGGTAGCAGAGGCAAAGACGAGTATGTGGCGTCATTTATTAACGCAATGTCAAAATGACCCTGTATATGAATACTAAAATACATACACATACATGAAACTGAAATGTAATGTCATCATCATCATAAGACACACGACGTCCACTGCTGAACATAGGCTTCCCCTAAAGATTTCCAGACGGACCTGTCAAAAGCGGTCTGCATCCGGCGTGTTCTGCGAACTTTATCAAGTCGCCTGTTTACCTTGCGCATATGGTAATTTTGTTGACTATTATGATTATGTATACGGTACCCAGTAAAAGCTATTAATTCCTCTACTATGAAGTAGGTAAATGTTAACTTGATCTTCATTTCATGAGGTTAAAGGTATTGTAGAATCTTAAGTACGTCTGAATAGCAATAGCTGCGTGATTACTTAGTAGCTCATTACACTCTAGTAACTGCTTTCAAAAGCACAACTTTGATGCTGTAAAGTTAATTCATAATATCATGATCTTTATAGTAAAAATCGGCAGGTGGGTCATCTTAATGTCTTGAGTGTTTGCATCAACCATGAAACCTACAATTAAAAAAAATGCAATACTTTTTTTATTAACAAGGGGTTTTCCACACGTCTGACCGTGTAAGTCTTTAAAACAAAAATACTTAGCACTTTGCAGAAATAAAGTAAAAGTGCCTAAACGTTGATCCAAAGATTTGATCTATCTGTTATAAATGACACCCAAATCCATTCGTCCAGAGTTAATTTCTAACAAGCATAAAAACATCTCACAAAGTGCTCTATAGCCCAGTTAGGAATGGAACGGTCTGCCGTGTTTTCAAAGTTGATGCGTGAATTGTTTATCAATTATCGCTTGCTAGGAGAATTTCGTGATCAAATCTAGTATCTACGTACTTAAGAATTTTACATTACAATTTAGGGTATTGAAATAAAACTAATTTGCGGATTTTGTCACGGTTTTTTAAATGTATAGTTTCTCTCGACGTTTTAAAGACTTTGCAGCCTTTATGGAGCAAAAGACCAACTCAGTCAGGTCTTGAGCCAGACCCCAAGACACTGTGAGCTCTTTCTGCATAGATCGGACCGTCATGTCAATAACAACTAATTTTAAAGATTATAATATGTATCCTCCTACTCCTTGCATCGTTTTCCTCAGTGCTGAGTGTCGTGATCCCCTTAACATGAAACTTTATCTTCATCAAGTTGCACCACCTGTTCCTATCTTCAGCACCGTGAAGCGCAACATGAAGTTTGGTGTTTAACGTAAAGCGGATTTGGTCCAACCATCTGGTGGCATTACGGCCTCTCGGACGTTTGCCCTCAACTTTACCAGTAATCATCAGTTGTTCGAGGTTATGTCCATCCTTTCGGGCTATGTGGCCGAAAAACTCTTAAAAAAATGTATAATAAAAATAAATAAAGGTAGTTATTACATTAACTTTTCGGACAACCAACACTTCAGTCAAGCCCCGTGACCATGAAGGCTGTATAGTCTTCGAAACGTCAGGAGCAAATATAAATATAAAAACCGCGATAAAATCCGCAAAATAGTTTTATTTCAATATCTAACGTTCGCGTTAATAAAAAAAATCATTACAATTTAGGGTACGTTATTTATGAATTTATTTAACCAGCACTCGGTCAGCGTGGTGGACTAAGGCCTAAACCCTATCAGAAGTAGAAGAGGCACGTACTCAGCAGTGGGCAGTAAATAATACAGAGCTGCTATTGGTATTATTAGACTGCCTCGGTGGCGTAGTTGTATTACAGTACGACTGCAAAGCTGAGGTCTCGGGTTCGATCCCCGGGTCGGGCAAAGTGATGTTGAGTTTTTCTATTAAGTATCAGCTCGGAGTCTGAAATTTGTGCCCGATATGCCGATAGGCTCGCCCCCTATCACATCATGGGACGGAATAATGGCGAAAAGTGGGTGCACTAGTTGCGCCTCTGCCTACCCCTTCGGGGATAATAGGCGTGAGTGTATATTTATATGTATGTATATAACTTATATACTTAAAAATAATATTAGATAAAAGCTAAATGATTTTCTAATCACTAAATAAACCGAAATCTGGCGCTGACTCCTCAGAATTAATTATTTCTCTAGCTACATTTTTATTAATTAAAAATGCAGTAAGCTGCAGCAATAACTAATTGCGGTCAGAAAACAGGATTTTGTACCTACTTATCTACCACAAGTCTATTTATGTTTATTAATAAAAAAATATTATATTGTACTGTACACGTTATGATCAATTCAGAACCCTTTTAACTCAACAATTTATTAAAAAATATTCTCGTGAAATAGTAGGTATAAAAGATTTATCACAATATTTATAGCACCGATTATTAATAGCACCGATTACCATACCAAGTTTTTGAAATACAGTTTTATTAGGCCGTGTCTAGATCAAGATAAATATATAGAAGTGGGATTACAAGTAAAACATGACTAGTACAAATGAGTAATTTATTACGCTGGAATTCCCATTACGCAAATATGTTTCCTTTCGAATCTTTAATATCTTGAATATCTCGTGTTTATTTATGGTAATAATGCATACATCGATGTTTGCATGATAAATGTTATTACACTTTAACAGGCGTACTTATAAAATAAGGAGTGCTTTAGCTTTTGCCACACACGATCATCTGTGACAAAACCTTGTCTTTTAAGTAGGTTTAAACTAGGCGATGTTTAATTTTGACAGTTATTTAAGCAATACTTAACGCTGAAACAAGTGTATAAGTAATACTGTAAATCGTTATGTGAATGATGTTAAAATGTAGAATGTATTTCGTTTTTCTATAAAATATTAAAGTAGTAGTATGCCAACAGATCTTAGTTATACTGCGATTATAAGTGTGTAACACCACTATTCCAAGTGCGTACCACATTATTGAGGTACTTTTATTTGAATAAGTTAAAAGCGTCATGCCGTACCTAATAAAAATATTGAATGAACTTGTTTAAATAACTATGTATTAGCCCACCATTAATTATAATTAAGATAACTGTGCATATGTTTGCTGTACTATACATAGGGTTGTCACGAAATTACACCAATTATAATGGATAATATTACAGTTGATAATGTTTTACTTGGATAGACTATCTTATTAATTAGAATCCTAAATATATTGGGTGTTTGTATGTTTTTCTGTAAAGTTGTCCGTAAAATGTAAACGCAATAATCGTAGAACGAATTTGGATGAGCACCCAGAAAGGCCAGATGTCATCAAATTATATTTCAATCTTGTTATATTAAACTAGCTTTTGCCCGCGGCTCCGCCCGCTTTAAAAAGTTTTTCCGGGGTAAAAGTCCCGCTTTATATTTTCCCGGGATAAAAAAAAGCCTATGTGTTAATCCAGGACATGATCTATCCGTGTGCCAAATTTCATCGAAATCCGTTCAGTAGTTTTTGCGTGAAAGAGTAACAAACATCCATACATCCAAACATCCAAACATCCAAACATCCATACATTCTTACAAACTTTCGCCTTTATAATATTAGTAGGATTAAAAATTATAAAGCTATAACAGATAGTACTTTATTCGTGTAAATCACTATAAAGTATCTACACTAGTAGGCCTACACCTTGCAAAGTAAACGGGTATTTTATTACCTGATTCATGTCACAAACATTGTAAAATATTTATGGGTAACAGTATAAATAAGCTTACGTGATGTTTTTATTTTTTTTATTTGCACTTTATACATGTAATGTACAGGCGGACTTAATGCCGTAAGCATTCTCTACCAGCCAACCTTAAGGTGGTGCAGAGATAATCATGGTAGGTGCATCAAAGGTATATTAAAAATACGGTGTTGAACTTCATTAATAAGAAATATAAACATAAATACACGACACATACATAAACAATAATAAATAATATGTATAATAAATATAGGTACACATATAAGAAATAAAAAAAATTAATAATAAATAAATGTATATAAAATACATAATATATAATCTATATATATAAAAGAAAGTGGTGTTAGTTACACCACTTATAACTCAAGAATGGCTGAACGGATTTACCTGAAAATTGGTGGAGAGGTAGCTTAGAACCAGGAGACGGACATAGGATACTTTTTATCCCGGGAAAATATAAACCGGGACTTTTATCCCGGATAATTGTTTTCTGCCAGTGGAACCGCAAGAAAACAAGTATAGAGATATTTCGAGATCCAGTTGAGGACATAATTACTCTTATCCCGGAAAAAGATAAACCGGGAATTATATCCCGGATTTTAATTTCTCGCGAGTGGAGCCGCCACGACTAAACCACTGAACCGATAGCGATGCAATTTGGCAGGGAGATAGTTTTAAACCCTGGGAAGAATCTAGGCTACTTCATATCCCGGGAAAATATAAACCGGGACCTTAATCTCGGAAAATAGTTTTTTGCCAGTGGAACCGTATGAAAATAAGTATGGAGATAGTTTGTGATCCAAAGGAAATCAATCTCAAGTTTGAGTTACATCTCAAGTAGACATAATGTATGAACAGTTCAATACATTATGTCTACTTGAGATGTAACTCAAACTTGAGATTTACCTATTAATACCGCCCATAGGCTACTATTATCCCGGAAAACAGACACCGGGAATTGTATTCGGGATTTTTTTCCGGAAAAAAATATGGTTAGGTATTATTTACGGGGGGTGGGGGTGTTTAGGGATTTTAAAATTTCGTTAAATAAGGACTCATTTGGTGGCAGGGAGGTTTTTTGCAAGAAAATTACGCGGAAAATTTGAAAATTTAAGAATACTTAACCGCCATATTAAACGTGTATGTCACTGAATTCCTCCTAAGCGGCTGGGCCGATTTTAATGATTTTTTTGTGTCCTCAGGTGGGTTTGAGAATAGTTTCGATTAACAATTAGATCCGGTAGGTGGCACTGTACTCGGGTTCTAGGATTTCATTTCCTTTTTAGGGCAGGACAACGTCTGTCGGGGCCGCTAGTATATTATAATTAAAGTGGTGACTCTTACGCTTCATTCAAAAGTAGTTGCCGAACTCTCATTTTGAATGCCAGCCGTGTGTTAGACGCCCTGATTTCGAGAGGGAGTGAATTCCACAGAAGAATAGATTGGATAGCGAAAGAAGAATGAGTGAAGTCAGAACTATGAGGGGGACATGTAAGAAGAAGATTATTAGATGAGCGAAGGTTTCTATTATGGCTAACACAAAGATATTGGAAGTTTGAAGATAAATAAGTAGGAGGGTTAGGAGACATAAGCAGAGAGAAAAGGGTGGTAAGTGCACGCAAAGAGCGGCGCTGGCGAATAGGAAGCCATTTTAATTGCAAACGATAAGAAGAAATGTGGTCATATTTACGAAGTTTAAACACGAATCGAATGCAGTTGTTAAGAAGTCGGTCCAGTTTGTTGAGTTGATCTGCATTCAGATCAAAATAGCACACATCACCATAGTCAATAACAGGAAGGATTAAGGTTTGTACTAGCATTGTCTTGGTCTTAGGCGGAAGAAAATTCTTGAGGCGGTACAGAGCGCGGAGAGTACCGGTGACTCTCTGACAGACAGAGGTCACCTGGGGCCTCC
Organism: Lapara coniferarum; assembly: GCA_949316025.1. NCBI lineage: Eukaryota > Metazoa > Arthropoda > Insecta > Lepidoptera > Sphingidae > Lapara > Lapara coniferarum. Next base: position 5,792,945 of record OX438919.1, on the reverse strand, counting down.
AGCTCAGGGTGGAGTCGATGTGGAGACCGAGATCTTTAACGCTAGAGCTCCAAGGAATGATGGTGCCATTAAAAATTATGGGAGGAATATTCGTTAGGTCCAACTTACTGATCATTCTTGAGCTGCCTACAATAATGGCCTGACATTTTAGAGGGTTAACTGATAGACCAAAATTATCAGACCAGCCTTTAATAGATTCAAGGTCCCTGTTCACCCTATCTACAGCTGCGGATATACAATTCACTCCATCCTGAGAGTATATTTGCAGGTCATCAGCATACAGATGGTACGCACATTGAAGGTTATGAGTAATGTGGTTAATAAAGATAGAAAACAATAATGGAGAAAGTATGCCGCCTTGAGGGACCCCAGAGCCAATATCGCACCAACCCGACGAAAAGTCGCCAATGCGCACTGACTGCTGGCGCCCCTGAAGGTAAGTCAAGAACCAATCCAGTGCCGAGGGAGAGATCAAAAGGTGGGAGAGGATTTCTAGAAGGATTTCGTGACTGACGGTACCAAAGGCGTTAGAGAAGTCGACCAAAGCCATAACTGTGACTTTAGTTTCCTCCATGCCGGCCCTAATATCGTCAGTCACTTTAAGGAGCGCGGTAACAGTGCTGTGGCCAGGTCTAAAGCCGGACTGCAGTGGACACATAAGATTGTTCAAGTGCACATATTGAGACAATTGCTTATGAACACAGGCCTCCAGCACTTTGGAAAGGAAAGGGAGAATGGATGTGGGACGGAAATCTTTAGCGAGTGAGGGGTTAGGAATCTTAGGAAGGGGAATAACAATAGCTAGTATAGAATAGTAATATGTTCTCGGTACATAAATAATTTAGTATGAAATAATACGATATTTTTGTATTATGGATAAGACGTAAGTATGAAGTAATAATAACAAAGTAACCGCCTAGCACCGGAAGGACAAATGTATATTTTTTAAAGATCCTCAAAAGTCTATAAACCGCAGGATATTTATCTCACAAGCCCGAGTCCCGCCCCTATTCACGTAATAGCTGGATAGTCCACTAACCAGACCCCTATCCATTCTTTACGTCTATATAAATAATAGCTATTTTCGATAACACAACGGTTCTGTCACACCCAGTCGTAGCTGTGACCCGTGTGCACCGCACCTATATCGATCCATCGTAGCTCGCCTTTCGCACGCCCACTATGCAAACTATACAGCTTCGATTACCACATTGCATAAATACTGTGATGGACTTTATGGCACATTTTATGAACAAGACTCTATCTATGCATATAAAAAAAACAGGAGAACTCAGTGTGTCTGTACATTAAAAGAAAAGAGGTGACTAAAGGATTATAATATAAGTAAACTCGCCTCGGTAGAGAAGTTGTATAACGGTATGACTGCAATGCTGAGGGCTTGGGTTGGATTCCCGGGTAGGGCAAAGTGATATTGGGTTTTTTAAATTCAGTATCAGCCCGGAGTCTGGAATTTGTGCTCGATATGGCGATAGGCTCGCCCCCTATCACTTCATGGGACGGAATACGCACGAAAAGTAAAAGTAACAAACATCCATACAACCATACTTACTAACTTTGGCGTTCATAATATTAGTAGGATAGGATTACATTATAATTGTTTTTGTAAGCATATTTATGGGACTATGAAGCACTTAGTAAATAAAATAATTCCTGAACTTTAGCAGCCCTTCTGTATACGCAAAGTCTCACGTAAGCAAGTATCCATGTCAGTGTATCTATTTAGGAAGTCTCGCAAAAATGTTTACTATTGTATTCCGACTTCAAGGACGTTCTCGTATAATTAACTAAACATTATACAACATTTAATATGTCATCATGACAAACGCATAATACTATTAAGTTGTGTAATATGAAGGGCGTCATAGTTTCGCATACCTGACTAAACATCATTGCAAACCGCGATTGATCTGGGACCAATGACGGGATGCTTATCTATGATAATCGTTGACGCTAATAAATCATTAATGTATTGAAATCACATAGCGACAGATCTATCCCTATGTTAGAGGTCATAAAATTATTTCATGATTCCTGAGAGGGTTGTACACTCAGATGGGAATTTAAAACTTATTATTATGCAAGTAAATATATGAACTGCTCTAAACATTGATTTTGAAAAGAGCAACCCTAGAGTTTCTTGCCCGGCCTTCTCTGGCTGAAACTGCTTTCCGTAGGTACCTACTGGTGACATAAAAATAATAATAATTGACTGAATCTAAGTAATTTTTAACATTAATTAATATTCGAATAAATGATTTCATTTCATTTCAAGTCATGTCAACAATATTATTTTTGTTTTCTATTAGCGTTGGCGTAGGCATCTTGACTACTGCCGCTGTTCTTATAATTCAGTTATATAAATAAACTAGCTTTTACTTGCGGCTTCGGCCGTGTGAAAAAGTTTTTCCTGGACTAAGTCCCTCTATACTTCTCCGGGATAAAAGTAGCCTACAAAGTTCCCAGAGTCTCGAACTATCTCCATACCAAATTCCGTCGAAATCCGTTCGGTAGTTGTTTAGTATGTCGCCTACAACGCTTTTTTTTCGCGGGGAAAAACGCATTATCGCTACCACCACTGGGGGGTGAGTGGAACGGTTTTGTTGGTTTCATACAGTCTTACAGCCCAATGTTGATACTCGGGAGTATAGCATCATCCGAGAGAGCATTGGACTGAGTCCCTAACGCTATGTAGGTACACCCTACACCGCCATACCAACCAAAACCCACGGTGGCCTTCTTCGGCGCATACGAGACGGCCCCGGGGTATCTTGTTGCACTAAGATAGCTGCACGGGACCGTCCCTGCGCGATTCCGTTGCGGCCCCTCTTTATACAAGGGGGCTAAGATGTCCCCCACACTCTAAACCTACAAGGCCTTAAGGCCTTTGGCGTCTACGACAACGGGAGATCGACCATCCGCAATGTCGTCCACCTCGGAGTCACTTAAATTAGACTGAGCAGCCACCCACTGCTGGCCCCGTGACTCTCTGGATGCCCCACTTAGTCGCCTCTTACGACAGGCAGGGGGATGCCGTGGCAGAACTCTCTATATGCCCCCGGATTACTGTTAGTCAAGTTTTACCCCTTAGGTGTGGAATTTCGTAAAAAAAATTCTTAGTGAGCACCTACGTCCTAAAAGGAACTTCCATGCCAAATTTGAGATTCCTAGCACTTATAGTTTCTGAGATGTCGTAACGAGTGAGTGAATGACCTTTCGATTTTATTAAGAAAACGTACACGTGACATTAAGGGTTCTGTTCGGTATTGTTATCACCACAAGGGGACGTTCCATAAAAGAAGGATTTGTATAAGACGGCTTAATAAGTACGATAATGTGCTAAATGATTTGTTATACTTGATACTATGTGGGCTTAAGGAATTCTGTTTATCAAAGAATAACAAATTCGTGTGCATTTTTATTGTAAATATCTTTTATATTTAGATTTGAAAACGATAGTTAGTAAGTTTGTAAACAAAAATTTTAGGTCTCAATTTGATTAGGAAAAAATTAACTTCAGTTTTTTTATTCATCATCATCATTAGTCGCGCGAAGTCTTCTGCTGAACATAGGCCTCCCTAAAAAATTTTTAGACGAACCTGTCAAAAACTATTATAGAACATTCATGCTTGAGTGGAGTCTATCTGTAGGTATTTTATAATCCAATATCAATGCCAAGCTCGAACGGGCATAACCACTATTTTACCAAAAATGCACATAAACTGCATTTTGATACGAAGCGAGGTATAAGACCAAATATATCTTTTCTTCTTCTTTAGCCGTTCTTTTTTAGGCGTTCCAAGTCTACTGCTGAACGCAGTCCTCAGCGAGATCTTGCGACCTTTACGAGGTCATCTATCCAACTTATTGGGGAAAAAAAAGAATACGAGAGTATTCATTCTCTGGTGAGAACCAAAGATGTCGAAGTCAGCTTACTTCACACCAACTGTGCTTTTACAGAATTGCACCACTGTTCACATATATTTTGATGCCGAAGTGAAAATGCAGGAAAATGCCGTACAGTAAGTACTTCATCATTCAAAGCTCTGGATGATGTTTCCACTGTTGATTGAGAGGCGTGGTATTTACCATCACGCGAACGGCTTCTTGTTACTCACGTGCTTGATAAAAATCTGCCACGTTATAGTTATATTTGTTCAAGGTAATATTTTAAAACTAAGACAAACATCAACGATTTCTACTGTCTGTGCCGAAAACACGACATTAGTAATGTGGCTATACTTTTGCCTATGAATAGATTTTTTTTAGTTTAATGCTATTTGGCCTATCATTTAGGCACATTTACTTATATATATATAAAATTCTCGTGTCACAGTTTTCGTTGCCATACTCCTCCGAAACGGCTTGACCGATTTTGATGAAATTTTTTGTGCTTATCCGGTATCTATGAGAATCGGCCAACATCTATTTTTCATCCCCCCAAATGTTAAGGGTGGACCACCCCTAAATTTATTTTTTATTTTTCAGACAAAATTTTTTGTTTTAATTTTTTTATGATACAGCATACAAAAATACTCTACGATCAATAGAAATTGCTAGGAAATTATTTATATGGCAATTGCTAGGAAATTATTTATATGGCAAAACAACGTTTGCCGGGTCAGCTAGTTTATTTATAAATCTCGACCTAATTTTAGCAATTGCAATTCCCAAAAATCAAGTTAACTACCTCCGTGCTCAGGTTTATGATTACAATTCATATTGCCATATATTTTGAAAATAAAATGAAGTCGAATTATTTCGAGTTCAATAACAAACATTGTTATAAGTTTACGCATGTAAACAAAGATTTAAATAATAATTTCTACTGTGATTCATTACGCACCAAATTAAACAACGCAATTCCTAAGGGAATTCACTTAATCGTATTCATTATCATCTTCTATAGCCTGTAGTTTGCCATTTGCTTTTGCTGGTGATAGGTCTCTCATATGTAAGTGTCCGTCTGGGTGGATACCACCGCAATGTCTATTTCTACCGCTAAGCAGCAGTGTGCATGCACTGTTGTGTTTCGGTTTGAAGGACATTGTAAGGAGTGTAACTACAGGACATAATAAGACTTAACATCTTATGTCTGAGGATGACGAGCGCAGAGGGATGCCACGCTGTACTTTGTTACTCAAGGTGCTGTATGGTGTTACTACTGTAACGGCATGCTCGTCTCGTCATTCAATGTCATAAAACAAAACTTCAGGGTATAGGTAAGTCTCTCATACTATGCACCCCCTTACAGTCTCCAGCCAGTCGCATTCAGGTTCTACCCGTTATCTTATATCCCTACCAATACCATCAGCCGCTGAAAGTTCACTGCTGAAAATAAGTGTCCCCTAAAGATTTTCAGAACTTACATGCCAATGACATAATTCCCTAAATGAACTTCCTTAATCCGTACCAGTTGATCGTTCCAGTCTCCAGACTTTGGATATTTAATTTTATTTATTACTTAATTCCGGCAACGGAACCTTGACTAGCAAACTTTGTTAGCACAGTTTATCCATTTGATGAATTAATCAAGTTGCCGTTGGCTTTGTAACTTCTACTATGTTAACAGTTTATGTATGAGCTTTGTTAGTCCATTGGATTGTATTAACTAATTTATATCGATACTCCTATATTCTTTCCTCTCCGGGTCTCGTGACAGCAGGCTGGAACCCGGAAATCTTGACCCCGAATTCCAGATCGGTAAATACGCTAAACTGTTTTCAGAGTAAAAAAAAAACAAAATACTTTATGTATCATACTGCATATAATGAACTTACAACAAGTCTACATGCTCATAGAGGATTGTTTTAAATGCCTGTTATGATTTGAAGGATATTATAGTAAGTGACTGCCTCGGCGTAGTTGTATTATGGTACGACTGCAATGCTGAGGTTCGATCCACGGGTCGGGCAAAGTGATATTGAGTTTTTCTATTCAGGCACAGCTCGGAGTCTGGAATTTGTGCCCGATATGGTGATAGGCTCGCCCCCTATCACATCATAGGACGGAATAATGGCGAAAAGTGGGTACACTAGTTGCGCCTCTGCCTACCCCTTCGGGGATAAAAGGCGTGCATATATAGTGCATATATAGCACATAGGCTACTTTTTAACCCGGGAAAATATAAAGCGGGACTTTTATCCCGGAAAAACTCATTCACGCGGGCGGAGCCGCGGGCAAAGCTAGTAAGAAATATAATATTATCAACATCTCATAAATTCAGCACTGAGAGAAAGGCTTTCCTATATGCGTTTGGCGCAGCATTGGACGTCCACCTGCAAAGTGGACAGAGGAATTCATAAACGTCGCAGGAACACACTGGATGCAGGCCGCTTTTGACAGGATCGTCTGGAAATCTTCAGGGTTTTAGATTTATGTGGCTGATGATGATTATGATGATTATAGACAGTCTTGAAGAATTTTTCAGGTGAACATGTTCAACGTAGCAGCGTGGTCCAATTAGAAGTATTTTTTCTTTCTTTGATTTTATTGTAACCATGTATTACGATGACAAACATATTATAAAGACTGTATCTAAAATTCCAATTAATTTAAAACTCTAAACTAATTAAGCTCTTTAATCACCGAGAAAGACGTGAGTTAGGATGATTATGATAATTTATGTATAATCAAATTAATAAATTTTGATAAAATTTCAGAAATTACGGTAATGAAGATTATGTAAAAGCTAAGGGAATGATTGCATGCAAAACATATTTTGTAAAAGACTCGCCACTAGGTTGGGCGTTACGAAATGGTAGGTATGGTATGTAGACATGTAGAGGGTTTTAAGCACCTTACACACGGTCCATCTTGATTCTTGACGTACAGCCAACCAAGATCATGCACGATGCACGACGCACGATGCACGATGCAAAACGACCGTGAATAGTCTCGACGTACGTCAATTATTATTATTATTAGTTCCCTGGACTTGCACGATCCAGCGAGTGCATCCATCACCAGTGTTGCCAACTGATACGTCTACTATTTATTTAAATGCGTCGCAAAAAGTTGCTAAATTCATCATTTCTACTGTAAAAAAAATCGACTAAAATAATAATAATAAAAAGCCTTGTTAGGCCAATGTTATACTAGATTTAGCATTGGAATTGTGTAAAATGCCCTAATAAGCTAACACAATTGGTTTAAAATACATTTTAGATATAATATTGTTATAATATATTCAACATTCAAGTGACCCCGTCACTTTGAGCATCAAGTAATTTTAGTCGATTTTTTTAACATAAGAAATGATGACTTTAGTAACTTTTTATGATGCATTTAGATAAATAGTAGCCTTCCCATTTGGTAATACTGGTGATGGATGCACTCGCTGGACCGTGCAAGTCCAACGAGCTAATTACAATAATAATAATTGACGTACGTCGAGACTACCTATTCACGGCCGTTTTGCATCATGCATCGTGGCATGACCTTGGTTGGCTGTGCGTCAAGATGGACCGTGCGTTAAGTCCTTTAGGCTTAGATTTATTAGTACTACAGATTTGTCCATCACGGAACGATAGTTCTGAAAGATGAAAGATAAGATTATACAACAAGTTTGTTAGATAGAGATGCTTGACGCCATTTTGTCCCTTGCGGCGTGCGTGATTATTGTTCTAGTGGCAAACTAAGGTGTGACAAACACATTTATTTGGGACCCCTGATGTTTTTAAGTGATAAATATTCGTGTTAATATATATTTTTTGTGATATACTGCGACTGGTATGTGTACCAATGGTAAGATGCAGTGTTTTCGGGTGTAAAAGCTGTAAATCTCCGAATTGGTCTGTCTCACCTAGGTGTATGCATACGATAAAAGCTTCTTGGTATAATAACTCCATGATCTATACTATAGTATACTCACCGTATTCCATGCTATATCTGGTGACCTTAAAATTATTCTCTCCCATCGCCTAACAGGCCTTATCAAGAAAGTATAATCGCTTTTCGAGATCTTCAGAATATTAGTTTGAACAACTTTTTAATTCTTCTCGCTGAAGCAACAGCAGAAAGTTTTCGCTGCCAATCAGTGGGTTATGGAGAAAACCAACTGAACCGTAAAATCGTTGTTCCGAGAGTTCGTTCCAGAAACAATTTTTGTGTAATACTGATTTTATAAATGCCTGCCTCGGTGGCGTAGTGGTATTATGGTACGACTGAAATGCTGAGGTCACGGGTTCGATCCCCGGGTCGGGCAAAGTGATATTGAGTTTTTCTATTCAGTATCAGCTCGGAGTCTGGAATTTGTGCCCGACATGGCGATAGGCTCGCCCCCTATCACATCATGGGACGGAATAATGGCGAAAAGTGAGTGCACTAGTTGCGCCTCTGCCTACCCCTTCGGGGATAAAAGGCGTGAGTATATAAATGCTGTTCTGCCGCAGGAGTGCGAGATTGCTTGTAAAAATTTAACAGGACACATTTTCAATGAGATTTATGACCTGTTTGCTTACCCGTTGTCCTAGGTGAGCGATGGGACGCGACACGTAGCGACGCGACGTATTGCGACCAATACGTCACACCGATTAAGGCGACAACGTAGGCCACAAGTACATACAACGACTATTTGATATTTTCGCGTCGCGTCGCATTACCGCGTTTGTCGTTCACCCAGGACAATGGGTTAGTCTGTTTGTAGTCATATAAGTAAGTACAATAAAACAGTTTATTATAAGTGTACGTATCTACGTATACGTGTACGTACTAATAGCGGCGATAGCTTCGTAGGGATTGGAACGGACTGCCGAGACGAATGTCCGCAGGTTTAAATCCAAGGGCACACACCTATGACTTTTCTAAAAAGTTATGTGTGTATTCTTTGTGAATTATAGCTCACTTCAACGGTGAAGGAAAACATCGCGAGGAAACCTACTCAAGAAATTCTCTGCATTTCGAAGGTATGTGAAGTCTGCCAACCAGCACTAGGCCAGCTTGGTGGACTAAAGCCTTAACCCTCTCAGTTGTAGAGGAGGCTCATGCTTAGCAGTGGGCAGTATATAATACAGGGCTGGTATAGTATGGTATGGTACGTATTTGAAGGGTTGGGAATAATATTGTTATAAGTGTAATTACGAAATAGTTATACGTTTGCGTAAGTATTATATTATGCGTATGAAGAGATGCGCTGGTTTTTTATAAAGCAGTGGCTGGATTAGAAGTATACTATTAGCTTACAGAAAGTAAACGTAAATGTAGTACGATGTAACTGTATGGATTTCCAACGAGCCATCAGTAATATGATGGCTCGTTGGAAATCGATTGCATTGAATGAATGAATGAATCGTTGGAAACTAGTTTTAACCGGAGAAAAGCGTTGTAACTGAGAGCGGGTTTTAACTGTAACATGTATGCATAATCGAATAGAACTCACAGAAACTAGGCCTTTCTAAATTGTATAATTTTAAAGACCTTAAAGATTTTGGTATTTATGTTATTTTATTTTGCTTACAAACTGCACTGAAAATGAAAGTTAAAAAATAGTTAGGTATAAATGAAGATGTGTAAAAATATTTTTTTGTGAATCCAAGATCTATATTTTTGCCCCTTTAACATTCATAAAGTTTGAGCCTCGTTAGATTTTGAGGCCATACAAAAAGCGGATATCTCCTTTAAGTGAACATTACGAGGCAAAGACAACACAAAAGATAGATAAGTGTCCCACTCGTAATTTAACCAGAAATCCCGGAATATTTACGGTGACGGCTCAGAGATTACTTGTCTCACCTTGAGTTATGGGTCTTATCTCCTGTCTTTATAGTGTCGTTATCAAGATTCTGTGTAATAGTTTTGTGCTAGTTTATTAACTGCCTTGTTTGGTGTATGTTTGGTAATCAGAAGAAGGTGAGAAATGGTTAAATGATGATTCGATTCCTTAAATGGAACTAAATGATATAGATGACTATCAAATAAAATAAAGCCGGTTTGGTGGCATATTTTTAACCTACGGTACAACTGCAATGCTGAGGTCTAGGGTTCGATACCCAACTCGGCCAAAGTGATATTGAGTTTTCTATTTAGTATCAGCTCGCAGTATGGAATTTGGGCCCAATGTGGCGATAGGACGGATGAGTGGACGATAGCCTAGTTGGGAATGAAATGGTCTGATGAGAGGGATTTCCGCAGGTTTAAAGCCCAAGGCACCGGCAAGAAATAAACATCCCTGGTCGGTCGGCACAGTTATGACAGCCTGCATAATTGCTTCTTCACGCTCCGCTTGAAAGACCCTAAGTTGTAGGAAGGAGGGAACACGTATGCTGGCAAGCTGTCCCACAGCCTAATGGTGCGACTGAAATATAAATTACTGAACTTTTTGGTTCGAGTCTGGATGGTAGAGACCTGTAAGTTATGGTTTCGCAAGCCGGTAAGCGTGGTTTCTTTTAGAAAAAGTGACGAGGGGATAAGATTAAACATTCACCATGATACAGGCGGTAGAACACACTGAGTAAGGGATGTCGCGGCCAGGGCCGCGTCGACCCAAGACAGTGCCTGTGTGCGAAATCTATGAAGCGCCTCTGATTTTTATCGTCCTGTTTCGACATTAATATTTTTATTATTCAAAATTAACCTTTCTTGGCTCATTGTAATGCGCAGTATTTTTTTATAAGTTTTAATTTAGAAAATGAACTTTTGTAACACGTTTGTAATAAGATATGTAAGTTGGCTATTGTAGCGTCTGCGGTGGTTCTTTTGATTTTAACATAAAGCTCATAAACGTTGGGTCAAAATTCATGTAGTAAAAAATTAAACCACAGGCGTGAGTATTGTCTTCGGACACTTGTACCTACTTTCTTACCTACTCACTTATAGAGAATATGTTGGTACAAATGTAACAATTTCATCCTGATTCCGGCGCCCCTATTGCCTTGGCGCCTGTGTGCACCGCACACTTTGCACATAGGGACGACGCGGCCCTGGTCGCGGCGCAGTTGCAGTGGTATTTGGCGGACCCGTCCCAGAGATGAAAACAGTACTCCATACCTGGTCGCACTTGCTTGAGTCGGAAATTTGTGCCCAATATGGCGATAGGTTCACCCCTATAAGATATCAGAACACACATAACGTTCCATAAAAACGAATTCTTGGCTCCATACACATGAAAGTTCTGAATGCAAATTTTACTCGTCAACGATTGTATATTCGAAGATCCTAGCTTTGATAAGATTCACATACAATTTCATACAAAAATATTTTTTTCTTTTCGCAGCCATCGAAAAAAAAACATTAGCTTTTTCTCAATATGTACTTCCAAATTAGTCGCCAGAATTTCCTGACTGATTGAAAATTCTGTGATAATAATTTCCTATTACTTCATGAACCTTGATTATTAACCCCCGACGGAAAAAAGGGGGGTATTATAACTTCAAGGTGTGTCTCTATAGGTATATCTATGTACCTATCTATATATCTGTCGGTGGCATCGTAGCTCCGAAACGAATGGTATGATTATGATGCGGTTTTTTTGTACTGCTATGAATTTGCTATCAGTTAATTTGTTAGGCTTATGAAATATCAAACAATGAAAATGCTTATATAAACGTATATTCATAAAAACGTGTCTGTTAGATATAAAATTTATACTTACATGGTGAAAATTGCTCAAAAGATTTTCAGTAAAAGTATCAGCAAATAAAAGCCATAAATGTTGCCACATTACAATCATCGCAAAAGTAATATATATTGTGCGAATAAATGTTTCTTTCTTTCTTTCTTTCTAATATTAATTTGAAATGTCAATGAAGAAAGTGTCATAAACGGCATTGTAGCCAGTGTACCTAACTGCAGGACATAATGAGACGTCTAGTGGAATGCCACACAGTACTTTGTAACTCAAGGTGCTGGATGGTATTTCTACTGTTTATGTGTGGTCGTATCCCTTACCATCAGGCGAACGGCATGCTCGTCTCGTCATTCGATGCCATAATATAAAAAAAAGGAAGGGAATGAACAAAAATGTAAAAATCAGATGCATGTCTGATCTTTACCACATCATCAAGATGTTATCACGTAACATTATCATTTATTAAATACCTACTTAAAGTTTGCATAATCTCAACTATCTGTTGCATAAATAGCTACTGTTGACAGAACGTATAAAAACCAAGATTAATTTGATGTTTTTTGATGAAAATTTCCTTTTTATTCGACGTTGAAATATTAAAAAAATCCAATAGTATAACCAACCAATTATGAGCCTATAATTTTGAAATTTGGAACTTTACTTTTAGTTTATCATGTAAAAAAGAAAGAAAACGATCTGTTTGCCACATCCACGAGAAGATTAGTTATCATAAAAAAACAACAAACAAAAAGAAATAAAAGACAGATTAAAAAAGACAACTGGTAATAATAAGATATTAGTTGTTGTTTCTTTCTTTACCTGTGACTCAGTCATGGCTGTGGCAAGACTGGCAGGTACGTGAATACTCAACATAATTTTGTGATGTTGTTGCAAACCACAATTCAACGCCGATTGTCAGTTGGCACCCTAAGTGACCATTAGGTGTGTGTACGTAACATTCCTTGGGGCTAGGACGTGAAAAAAAAACACGATGCGTCTCCGTTTCGTTTTATTGTGATTGGTTGAGAGACTGACGTATCGGTCTCTCGATCAATCACAAACATCAAAATACCGATACGTCAGTCACTCAACCAATCACAATAAAACGAAGCGGAGACACATCGTGTTTCTCGTTTCACGTCCTAGCCCCACTGGTGGGCATATTCCTCAATTGTTTTTGTTTCACGATATCTGAATATACAGGATACAAATTGAATTCAAGAGCATCCTTTGAACCTGATGTATTAGGTACTCATAATATGTTACTTAATGAGACTAAAAATTCGCAAATCAAAATTATTATTAATTCAATATGGAAAACCGAATTAATTCAAATGAAATAATAATTACACGTTGCCTCGGTGGCGTAGTTGTATTATGGTACGACTGCAGTGCTGAGGTCTCGGGTTCAATTCCCAGGTCGGGCAAACTGATATTGAGTTTTTCTATTCAGTATTAGCTCGGGGTCTGGAATTTGTGCCCGATATGGCGATAGGCTCGCCCCCTATCACATCATGGGACGGAATAACGGCGAAAAGTGGGTGCACTAGTTGCGCCCCTGCCTACCCCTTCGGGGATAAAAGGCGTGAGTGTATATGTATATGTATTACACGCTAATTTATTTGTGTCATTTATAAAACTGCAACGAATCTACACTCATAAATAAGATTTTAGGTATCTTATAATATCTCAACACAAATATCTACTCATGATCTCATAATGTTATTTGACTATAATAGACGTCATCAAAAGCATCTAGTACTGTGAAGTTAAAATGTATACCTACAATAATCGATGCGTCCTTCGACGGTAGCGAGAGTTATGCCGGCTCTCCTGGTGGTGGGGTAGGTGTAATAAAATGTCCAAATATAAAGTCAACCAAATATACGGTGTGTAGACTCGCCGGTTTTCAAAGCTCCTCCTACTGAATATTCACCAATACACAAAGCTTTGAGCCCACATGAAAATATGACTACAATGATTATTTTCTTCTAGAAAGTGATAGCAGAATGGCACTAATAGAGAATAGAGGGAGAAAAATACACAACGTTTGGCAGAGATTCGGAACACGCAACAGTTTCAACTTCATGTAATGCATACACGACAACTCTTCACAATTAAAGTTACACAATAAAGCACCAGTATGTTCTCTCTTCCAGTATTTCCAATTTGCTCTATTGAAGTTTTATTTTTGCTAAAAGGTTTGATTGCAGTGCAGTTTCATGCCAGAATTTATGGCTACCATTTACCTAACACGGTGTGGGCGCGACTAATGGATTCGGTTGTGGTCAATCATCATCGAAAACTTTTATAAACGAATGAATAAGTTCAAAGGCGACCTTCCTTTTTGTTGTGAAATTTGTCATTGAGAGTATATCGCAAACTTTAATATAGGTAAGCGGAAATAGATTGAAAAATCGTACCATATTTAAAGTCGTCTTTAACATCCATGTATTTGACTACATTCGAATAGTCTTTCTAAAGATATATATCTGGATTTTTTTAATGAACTTTTTATTGTTATTCCATCTCAGTTACATTAATTTTGTTATACTCCACGGGGTCCCTCAGCCACTGTCAACCTGTTGCTGAGAAGTAATACACTACTATTAAACTAACAGTTCCTTAAGCTACTATAGCAACTCGTTTAGTGAAGATACCATCTCTTTCAGCAGGCTCTTACCTATCAAGTCCATATACAGCACTTCGGAGCTCCTTTTTAAATACATAATACAGTCAGTGCTTCTCATTGCCCCGACTTTCATTGTTAATAAAACGCTTCGTTATCTCATTATTGGAAATAATTACATACCAAGTAACAATACATGAAATTTAAAAAGAAATAGTTGTTAATTGAGTAAAAAGGTCAAAGAACTCCGTTTTTATCCTTAGCTTTGAAGTGTACTTTTATTTATGTAACACCATGTAGTGCATTAACGTGGGAATTAAATCTCATATGATTCTTATGTTCATTATCTAAAGCAATTCAAATAGTTTGTTGACGTAAGATAACAAAGAGATGTAAATGAAACTCTTCCTATAATGAGTTCTACAGTTTACTCATAACAAGCAAACAGTATGAGCGTAAAGGAAAATGTAGCTGTGAATCAAAAGAGATACAAATTAGTACCTCCCGATGGAGGATTTGGATATCTCATAATAGTATCAAGTAGCCTTCATTTTGTAAGTTTTAACTACAATGTATTGTGAATTGAAGTGTCAGTTATATACTCCACGTGTGTTCAACTATGTAAATTATGTAATGGTTTTAAAAACTGCCAAGTGCGTATAGAAGGTTTGGTAAATACAGTTATCAGAACTAAAGTTGTGATAATCTTGATGTTTATTTCGGTTTGAAGTACATCGCAGCCAGTATCACTACTGGACATAATGAGCTTAACACCTTATGTCTCAGGATGACGAGCGCAGTGGAATGCCACACAGCAATTTGTAAGTCAAGGTGCTGAACGCGTATTGCTACTGTTTACTTGGTGGTCGTATCGCTTACCATCAGGCGAACGGCATACTCGTCTCGTCATACGATGCAATAAAAAAAATACAACAACAAGTGACAAATAACTCAAGTTCAATACCTTAATGATGTTAGGTTTCGCTTCATTATGAAATAACCAACGTTTCAAATCTACCATTAGTCACGAAAAAAACTAATTCACTTCATACTGTGAACTTACATATGAAATATACCTATATAAAGTTACAAATTGCATTGGATTCGACACAATATTAAAAAAAAAATAAACAAAGGCTAGTTTTGTTCAATGATAGGAGACACTTAGTTAAAAATTGCAGTCGAATTAGATCTAGTGAGTAAAATAAGTAGCAGAATGAGAACATTAGACGAGATTGGATTCATTCATGCCTGCACCTGCGTTAGGGTGAAAGCCACATCTTAGGGCGGTATTAATAAATCAATCTCAAGTTTGAGTTACATCTCAAGTAGACATAATGTATGAATAGTTCAATACAATATGTCTACTTGAGATGTAACTCAAACTTGAGATTGATTTATTAATACCATCCTTAAACGCGTAATTACTAATCCATCTGAAATTAAAAAACTAACTTACCAGAGTACCAAATTTCAATTTACTCACAACCGTGATAGATGAAAAGATTTTTTAATAATTGTAGTTTTATGTTGGAACAAGATATTTTTAAAAGAAGTTAATTGTTGTGCGGTTTGACTCCCAAATTTCCTTACGAATTACGATTTCCTTACGAAATTTTTGTCTCAGATATTTAATATCATAAAGCGCAGTTTGTTCTATTGTAACATTTAATATAAAATTCAAAAACATATTTATAAAGAGTACAAGAAGCGAAAAACTAGTTATTGCCGTAGAGTGTGAGAAACAAATATTTCTGTTAATAAAATTATCTCCAAAAACAATTTCAAAATTGGTTATTTTGGAATATATTTTAGAGAAAAAATATTGAAAGACCAATCATCATGAAATGCGGATCAGAACAATTAGAAGTAAATACAAAGATTATTGAGATGAACGTTATAATATCAATTAGAGATTCATTCGTGGATTTTTTATACTTTAATTACCATGTTGCTCTCAAAATACTAAGCATAATATAATTATTGTATTTATTTATTTATTTGTGGAACTTAGCTAGCGTGTCCTATATCAATACAAAATAAGTATAACAACTATACCTGCTATATATTCTAAACAATATTACAATGCCCACTGCTGAGCACGGGCCTTCTCTATTGCGAGGGCTTCAGGCCTTATTCCACCACGCTGTCCTTGTGCGGGTCGGCATACTTCACATATCTTCTTCCATTTTGTGAATTCTCGTTCCTTTCCCAACGAGACTATCGTTCATTTTGACAAAAAAATATTGCTAATCATAAGTTCCAAGTTGTTGATCAACATACTTCGCCACCTTCATGACACACACACACACACACACACACACACACTCACGCCTGTTATCTCCGAAGGGGTAGGCAGAGGCGCAACTATTGCATCCACTTTTTCGCCGTTATTCCGTCCCATTATGTGATAGGGGGCGAGCCTATCGCCATATCGGGCAGAAATTCCATACTCCGAGCTGATACTGAATAGAAAAACTCAATATCACTTTGCCCGACCCGGGGATCGAACCCGAGACCTCCGCATTAGCAGTCGTATCATGATACAACTACGCCACCGAGGCAGTCTAATAAGTCTAATAAGTTCATGACCTAATGTAGATGTATATATAAATCATATTAATATTGTCTTTTCAGAGTTCCATTGCATCGTTTATTCCTTGTTTCGGGATGATATACAACGACTTTATGAAAGAAATAGCAATGTCTTCAACAAGCGTCAATCTGCTCTTTGGAATAAACGCTTTGTGTATATCCACCGCAGGTAATTTTAGTATTATTCATCCTCTGGCACCACTGAGTTGTGGTCCAAGTCTCCCTAATTAAATGACCAACAATATTACATTGATAGGCATGTAAAAATCTTAAAAGCCCTTTCATCTTTTTTTTATATGTCTTATTTTAAGGAGCTTTGTCGTGTTACGACAAACTCGCTCCATACGTCCACTTAAATATACGTCTAGAGACTAAACATTCACCTTAGTACACTTAAAATACACGCCCCCTCTGACATAGGAGCTGACAACATACTATTAAAATCCTCTATATTACTAACTAAAACATGAGGTCCACTGCGTACACTCCGATAAAATATGGTGCCCTTTCATCAAAATGCAATATTTCAGCTTTGAATCATAATTCAATGTTTGACGTCTAGCTAATTAGCGACTCAACTTTGAAAATATAAAAGTCATCACAACTATCTTCTTTGATAGGCTTCCGTACATACTACAAGACTTAATACTACAACTTTTCCGAGATAACAACATTCAGAATATTCCTTCACATTATATTATGCAAATTATTGCTTTTAAGTCCCTTTATAATTGACAAATCATGTTTTTTTTCAGGGTTCTTTACACATTTCTTTCTAAAACTAATGTCTAAGCGTCAACTAGCTCTTGTAGCTGCCATAATATTCGATTTGGGAACACTGGGTACGGTGTTTGCGAAATCTCAAGGATGGTTTTTTTTTACCCAAGCAATAGTGCAGGTAAGAAACACTGTAATGTTAGTATCTTAATAAATGAGTTGGCTAGGTTCAAATTTTCGTCAAGATGTTTTCTTCTTTATACGTCGACGATACAGACTCTACACGTTTTCGACACATTATGTTATCGTAAAAAGAAAGAGTTTCTTGCTGGGACTGGTCCTTCCAGCAAGGACTCGGCCGTGTGCATGGGATCTAAATTATTTGTGGTAACTAAGGGTTCGATTCCCAAGTCATGTTACAGCATGTAGGGGTATTCTTACCCGCGTCTACTCAGAACAGGTTAAAGTCAACGTTGACGTCAATTTTGACGCCAGTCAGGTGAAAAAGCTAAAATGAACCGTTTTTGCAACATCACAAATAGTGTACATCGCCATCCCCATTTTGAAGTTTTATTTATATACAATATTCAAATACTTAGTAAAATATATCCATATTGAGGTTGGAGACAGAAGAAAAGATTCGGGAGTTGTTGGGAATTATTTTTTATACAAATTTTTCAACATCCATAAATTCATTTCAGGGTATAGGATCAGGATTTTTTTACAGTCTCGTCCCTACTATCCTGAACGATTATTTTGTGACGAAACGACTATTTGCGTTTAGTTTCGTACAGACCATAGTAGGTGAGTAAACTTTTTATTTACTCTGCAGCTAAATTAAAACATTGTTATCAGCAAATGAATTATCCCTTGTTATACTTCTATAGGTTATATTATATTCATTGATCTCAGTATATAACAGCTTAGGCAGACCAGAAAATACTTTATGTACCTGTACATTTATAGACATTGATCTATTTTTTTATTGCATCGAATGACGAGACGAGCATGCCGTTTACCTGATGGTAAGCGATACGACCACCCATAAACAGTAGCAACACCATCCAGCACCTTGACTTACAAAGTACTGTGTGGCATTCCTCTGCGCTCGTCATCCTGAGACATAAGATGTTAAGTCTCATTATGTCCTGTAGTTACACTGGCTACAATGTCCTACAAACCGAAACACAACAGTGCATGCACACTGCTGCTTGGCGGTAAAATAGATATTGCGGTGGTACCCACTCAGACGGACTTTACATATGAGAGTCCTACCACCAGTGATTAATTACCACATGATACCACATTGATCTAAAGATTAATTCTTTATTAACAAGATTTCTTTGTTCTGATTGAATTATTTTAATGTTTCAGCTATATGTGTAATGATAGCTCCGAGTTTTGTGAAGTGGTCTTTAGATACATATGGATATCGTGGAACTCTGCTCTTCATCACGGGCCTGAGCATACAAAACATTATAGCTGCAGTTCTAATGCAACCAGTAGAGTGGCACATGAAAAAAGTGGAAATTGTTAATAAAAATGGTTAGTATTTTTGTATATAACATAACCAAAGAAAGGAAATTCATCATTATTATGGAGAATAATAAGAACATAATACTATTGTGATTAAAGCTGTATTCTTTGTGACTTATACTGTGAAAGGAAAATAGCAAATCGAAGTGTTTTATTTTCAGAAATGCAAATACTGCTAATTGAGGAAAAGAAAGAAAAAGGACGTAATGACGAAGTGCCTACAGTTAAATTGACTGACATCGAATGTCCCACAGCAGCTGTTACAGATATTGAAAAAACATACGACTTTATATCACCACCAAAGAAAAAGTCTATTTTGAGGTAAGAATGAGAGTTTGTTCGTGCTAAAACTGTTCTGTATCATGATAATCTAAACCATCTCAATATGGTGGCATCTGGAAAGTTTGAGTACCTGTAATGCATAAACAAGCCAATTTCAAAACTACAAACAATCCATCCACTTATCAAGTTCGTTTGAAGTAATTTCTAAAACTTTGTACAAATAGCATACATTATAGCACCTATACCTATCTATACTAATATTATATAGCTGAAGAGTTTGTTTGTTTGGATGCGCTAATCTCAGGAACTACTGAGCCAATTTTGAAAATTCTTTCACTAATAGGAAACTACTTTACTCCTGAGTGCTATAGGCTACTTTTTATCCCGGGAAGATATTTTTGTCCCGGAAAAACTTTTTCACGCGGGCGGAGCCGCGAGCACTACTAGTAATTGATCTAGTATTTTTAGGAGCAGAGAATTAGTAGACTAAAAAGATTTACTTGATAAGTCCTTAGATATAACTTTACATATTTTAAGGATATGGCTTTGCTATTACACTTCATGCGGTCTCTCCGATAGCGAACTCAACAACTCTCAAAGGTTGGAAACGAACTACTAATTCTTCCGCATTTGTGGGTCATTTGCCGTGATCATTTATTGCTATACCAGGTGACCTATTTGCTCTTCGACCTTTTTGTTGTCTGCAACAGAATAGTTGTGTATAAGGGCTGGAAATACCAAGAAGAATATTTACATATCAATTTAATTGAAAACCTAATGAGGTTTTACGTGTCGAATCTATACCAGCCAATCGACTGTCCAAAATTTACATACAAAATATCTATACGTTTTTCATATATTATATTAGTGGAATTAAGTTCAGAAAAAAAACCATAGTAACCTAAATTCAACCAAGAAAAAATAAAAAGTTTACAAAAAATTAAACCGCCTTCAAAAACATACATACATACATACATAAACTCACGCCTTTCTCCCATTGGGGTAGGCAGAGACTATGGAGCGCCAAGTGCTACGATCCAAGCATACCTCTTTCGCTTCTTCCACAGTCATCAGTCTCTTCATACATGCTCGTCGGTTACGAGAACTCCTTATTTGACCCTTCCTTAAGAGGTCGTCAATTTGGTCCATAAAGGTACGTCTAGGACGTCCCCGTCCGACACTACCACTCACCTTCGCGATATAAATTTCTTTCGTTACTCTCCTTTCATCCATCCTTTCAATGATGAATTCCTTTCCTTCAAAAACGACTAAAAAAAACAAAAAATAATTTAATAGTGTACATAAGTAATGTTATCGTATATCCTACTAATATTATAAAGGCGAAAGTTTGTAAGAATGTCTGGATGTTTGGATGTTTAGATGTATGGATGTAAGGATGTTTGTTCCTCTTTCACGCAAAAACTACTGAACGGGTTTCGATGAAATTTGGCACACGGGTAGATCATGTCCTGGATTAACACATAGGCTACTTTTTATCCCGGGAAAATATAAACCGGGACTTTTATCCCGGAAAAACTTTTTAATGCGGGCGGAGCCGCGGGCAAAAGCTAGTACGAAATATACGATAGCATTACTTATGTACTGGTAACCAATTTGGAGTCTGGAGAAGTTTGGAGTGGTGACTATGGGACCATTTCAGAAGTATCTCCTTTCGAATAAAAAAATAATTTTGAAAATCGGTCCACAATTGGCGGAGTAATCGCGTAACATACACACACAAAAAAAAAACATACCGTCGAATTGAGAACCTCCTCCTATTTTTGAAGTCGGTTTAAAAGAAGGTCACTCTGAATGTAATGTTCTTGCCTGTCCTTGACCGTTTTGAAGATATTTTTGTGATTGGATCTGCGGAGTATTTTCGTGTTACATTCGTAGTGCAATCAGTGAGCGCCGATTTATTTTCAAGCCAATTTAATTTCCCAGTTTCTTTTCTGACAAGATTTGTGGATTACGTAGAGCATTTTTCAATAAAACTTGTAGTGTTTACAAACTGGTCCGCAATTCTATTAATTACTGAAGTTTTGGTAAAGTTTTAAGATAAATGAAACGTTCTGGATAGATGTGGTTTGAATTCCTATTTACTGCAACTTTTTTGTGCTCTATATCATTTTATCACTGTGAACTAAAAGAACATTTTATTGGCGGCGTATAAATTATTTCCACATTTTTGTAATATTATCACCAACGTCTCTTAAAAATACTTAACGCGTTGATGGACAATACGTAAAAGGCATAAAAATCATCAAAACTGATACGGCAGGACGCCTCTCGACGTTTGTATTTCTATACAAACACTGACAACGCCTATAGGCAATGTATGAAAATACGTAATGTCTTCAAAGCATTACTCGGCGAATCAGTCATGTTTGTGAACGTTTTAAGTTTCTATTAAGTCCGTGTAAAATAAATAATAACATGATGAGTATGAGCTGAAACTTTGGTGGCCAATTTTATTTGAACATAGTAGTGCTCGCGGCTCCGCCCGCGTGAAAAAGTTTTACTGGGATAAAAATATTTTCCCGGGATAAAAACTAGCCTATAGCACTCAGGAGTAAAGTAGCTTCCTATTAGTGAAAGAATTTTCAAAATCGATTCAGTAGTTCCGGAGATTAGCGCGTTCAAACAAACTCTTCAGCTTTATAATATTAGTATACACTAGCTTTTGCCAGCGGCTCCGCCCGCGTGAAAGAGTTTTTCCGGGATAAGAGTCCCGTTTTATATTTCACGGGGATAAAAAGTAGCCTATGTCCTTTTTCAGATTCTAAAATATCTGTGTACCAAATTTCATTTAAATCGGTTCTGTAGTATTGGTGTGAAAGCGCGACAGACAGAGTTATTAATTTCTACCAAATTTGATTACCATAAAAACGGTTCTAGGGAGTTAATCTTAAAAGATAGACATATACTGTAGTGGACATTTTTTAAGATCATTTCAAGAGAAATAATTCTTTCATACATATATTTTTGGTATCTTGAACCGTTTTCGCAGCGCACGCAATGGAAGCCCTCAAGGATGAATAATTTTCCCTGTTTTTTTCACATTTTCCATTATTTCTTCGCTCCTAATAGTTGCATCGTGATGTTATATAGCCTAAAGCCTTCCTCGATAAATGGTCTATTCAACACAAAAAGAATTTTTCAATTCGAACCAGCAGTTCCTGAGATTAGCGCGTTCAAACAAACAAACAAACAAACAAACAAACTCTTCAGCTTTATAATATTAGTATAGATAACGATTAAAACTTATTGGAACCCCATTTGTCACATTTCTATGTTTTTCTCAAAATGCAAACTCACGTTTGCTTTAATATTGTACGTTCATTTACTTTTAATCAATTACCACCAGACATTAGGCAACCATGTGCTTGAGAAAATGTAGGTACGGAAACATGTAATTACTTATTTAAAAAAAAACTATTTTAACATTTCAGGAGAGTTATAGACAGTATAGTTGACTTGTCTGTGACTAAGCAGCTGCTGTTGTCGTGTGTAAGTTATGGACTAGCTTTGTGCAACTACGCCGATGTTGGCTACTCAATCATTCTGCCTCAAGCACTCTACGCTAAGGAATGGGATCAAGTGAGTCGTAATACAAAAGTCTTTTTCATTTCATTCCATAATAAAAACTAAGTCATGCCCGATTGCCTCAATATCTGCCATCTTTATTAAATTAATTGAAGAAATGAAAAGATAGAAACAAGATTTTTATTTGAATTGTTTTTTTTATTTATTTACGCACACAGTCTTTACGCGCGCATAAACTGTGACTTTTTGTGTTACATGATGCGTGCGCATCTTAAAATTTCACTCTCATCATTTTTTCATAACGCGCCTAAAGATGTATAACTTTTAAAAAAATATGCACGTTGAATTGAGAACCTTCCTCCGATTTTTTTCGTCGGTTGAAAAGTTAGTTATAAATGGAGGAGTCTAAAAATATTTTGAATGAATCCAAGATCCATACATATTATTGCCCCTTTCATATCCATAAAGTTCGAGCCTGGTTGAATTTTGAGGCCCAGCACCCATACAAAAATCGGGCTTCTTCTTTCATCCAAATCTGTTTAGTTGTTTCTGCGTTTATTTCTAACAAACATACAACATTCATTTTTACAAACTTTCGTATTTATAATATTAGTAAGAGTTCATCCCAAGTATAGACGGATCCAAAGGTATGATATATTCATATAATAATCAAATTTATTTATTATTGCATGCAATTGTTAGACACGAGTTTCTGTTCACAGAAATATTGTGTGAATTCAAAAAAAAAATTATTTATTATATAGTCAACTAGATTTTGCTCGCGGCTCCGCCCGCGTTAAAAAGTTTTTCCGGGATAAAAGTCCCGCTTTTTATTTTCCCGGGATAAAATGTAGACTATGTGTTAATCCAGGACGTGATCTAACCGTGTACCAAATTTAATCGAAATCCGTTTGGAAGTTTTTGCGTGAAAGAGTAACAAACATCCATACATCCAAACATCCATACATACTTACAAACTTTCGCCTTTATAATATTACTAGGACTAGGATTTCTTAGTTAAAATGGTTACAAGTAACTATACCTATTGGTTATCCAACCGGATTAAATACTCATATATCCAAAATTCTAAAACGCATGCGCAAGTCACGTGGAATATTAATCACGCCTTAAAAGAATAATTACGCCTCACATACATTTCATAGCATTATATCAGTTTCGATATTATTTATCTACATTTTTTTGCTTTCGATGAAATACTTATCTAGACAAGTTTCTGAGATTTCTACCGACAGTTATTATAGCCAAAATTAATGAACTAATGGAAAAGTTCATGCAATATGTTATTCAATTCGTTCTTAGCAAAAATTGACGATAAATCCTATCAATCAGTGAAAACCAGTCCACGGCGAGAATATGAATTTTACTTGGTTCCCTCCCTTGCAAAATCGCAATCCCTTGCAAATCCCACCCTTTTTTTACAATAAAATACATGTTTCTTTATTTACACTATTCTCAATTCAAGTTTATTAAAAATTATTTTCTATTTTTTAGTTGGATTTTCTATAAAGCGTATTTTTTTAGTTTTTATAAACTATTATTTATGTTTCAACACTAACTATATATAAGTCGCTAAACGGATTTAGATTAAATTTCGAATAAAGATCGACGAAAATTCCAAAAAATGTATTTTATTCTGGGAAACTTCCGCACAGACTAAGTCACAAAACTTTATAAAATACTGTATTTTTATTTTTAATGAATAAATCAGCAGACAAATGTTGGCCAAGAGTTATTCACATCTTTGAAACATTCTCCTCCTCATTCATAAATTAAATTCGCTCCATCTACAAATATAAGTGTTGTTCCAGGACAATGTTGCTTTGGCACTCTCGTTCGTTGCATTTGGTGACTTGGCGACGAGGATTTGTTTGATATTCACCAGTAAATGGTTGCTCAAGCTTGGAAATCAGGAGACATACGTTATAGGAACTGTCGTAGCTTTTCTGTCTAGATTTGGTTCGTATCTTAAATATTTTTTTATGTTTGCTACTGAATAACGAGACGAGCATGTCGTTCGCTTGATAAGCGATATTAACCATAAATAGTACAACCTCATACAGAACTTTGAATCACAAAGTACTGCGTGGCATTACACTGCGCTCGTTACCCTGAGACATTAGATGTTACATTTCATAATGTCCAGTAATTAGGCTGGATATAGTGATATTCGACTATCGCTTCCATTATCTCACGAACGCCTGATGAAATAAATTAGCGCCTTAGTGACATAAAAATGAGAACTTATTGTTATATTGTTATCTCTGGTATTACGAAAAATGGCATTTAAAATCTCTTTTTAGAGGCTTCTGATAAAAAATAAAATTGCCAAAATAATGAAAATAAAATAGTTAAGCCTGCGCCTTAGTGAAGACCCTCACCATCAATCTTGGTTGTTGCCAGGACACGATAATCCGAGTGAGAAATCGTGCGGCTGTCTCTAGGAAGGCTTTGAATTCTGCAAACCTAATAGTATGTACCAAAGACATTCAACAGTACCTATAGTTAGTTGTAGAATTCTGTGGTATGTGCCGACAAAATCTGCTAGAGATATACACATAAGGGAAGAAATACACATAAAGCAAGCATTACATTAATTTAAGAATATACATTTAAAGTGCTTCAAAATGGTGTACATCGAAACTAAAATTCATATTTTTAAGCTCACCAGATGACGCATCATGGTGCGCGATAGCTTAATTGGGGATAGAACTGACTGCAGAGTTGAAGGTCCGCAAGTTCAAAACCCAATGCAGACCTCTAACTCTTCCAAGTTATTTTTTAATGAATTATCAATCATTTTAATGGTGAAAGAAATCTACATAACTAATCTAATGACTACCATACACGCTACGCATACTACGATATACCGGAGCGGATACCTGTGCAGGTTTGTCTGCGAACGTCAACCGCACGTCAGTAGCCTGTATGAGGACGTTCCAGTGTACCGGAGTCCGGAGCGGTCTTCTGTTCTTTTCACGACAGCTTCGATTGAGGACGATGATCCGCTGACATTTTTAGGCCTTGCGAATTACACGTAACCGAGACAGACGCTAGAAAGCAATTGACGTGACCTGCGCAGACGACCGGAGTATATGTACACACGCAAAGGCACACCGTATGGTGTCACTTGAAAGCATTGTGCATTTTCAAGCAGCAGTGTGCATTCACTGTTGTGTATCGGTTTGAAGGACATTGTAACCAGTGTAACTTCTGGACATAATGAGACTTAACATGTTATGTCTCAGGATGAAGATCGCAGTGGAATGCAATACAGTACTTTGTAAGTCAAGGTGCTAGATGGTGTTGCTACTGTTTATGGGTGGTCGTATAGATTACCATCAGGCGAATGGCATGCTTGACTCATCATTCAATGCAATAACAAAACAAATGAAATGTTTCAAAAAATGCACAGGTCTATTCTTACACATGTTCTGGTCTACCTGCGCAGGCATACCACCAAGGGTAGACCCCTCCGATAGACCGTAGCGTGTATGGCTTACATTAGAATTTCGAAGGCATTTGAAGTTTGCCAGCGTGGCGAACTAAGTTCTCATTAGTAGAGGAAACTGATTTTATCTGTATGTGTCACTAATTCAAAATAAAGCCGGGCTGCTAAGTATAGAAATACATAATGCGAGACAAAGCTATAATTTGTTTTTTCCAGCAATGATGTGGACGCAGAACAGAATTCTCATCTTCATCTGCTTAAGCCTGACGGGAGCAGCTCACTGTATCATCTGTGTGCTGGTACCCATGGTGGTGTCTGACGTTGTCAGTCCAGAGAAATTCACGTCAGCTATGGGCGTAGTACTGATGTTAACTGGAATTGTTTTTATAGTACTAGGACCTGCTATTGGTAAGTTTTATTATTATACCTACATAATAAAATACATATTATACCACTAAACATTTTCAATTATGTGTTGCATATTTGGCCGCCTCGGTGGTGTACCTAGTTGTATTGCGTGTGCAGTACACCATTAATGTTTTGTACTGTGCAGTTTCCATAAAAAAAAATCGTAATTTCACCCTGTGGTTACATAGTATGACTATTTGAATCCATATGGCCTCAGTTTATCTATTGAACCAACACGCTTCAAAGCTTGGTAACCTTGTAGAGTTTGGAGGATCAAACACCTTCTATAATATAAGGGCGGTATTAATAAATGAATCTCAAGATTGAGTTACATCTCAAGTAGACATAATGTATGAATAGCTCAATACATTATGTCTACTTGAGATGTAACTCAATCTTGAGATTCATTTATTAGTACCGTCATAAGAAACCAGTCGCTGCTTAGATTACACGAACCAACACAGAATACATCAAGCACTTATTATTTTGATATCTTATTTTATTCATTGGCCTTTGCCAATTTTATTACTTATTACATTTCTTGTTTATTGAAATAGTATTTTTTTTGCAAACTAATCAGTTTTATTTTTACTAGTTTTATTATTTACATCGCGCTCAAAACATAAGAGGCTGCGCAAACGTTAGAAATTTTGGTTTGCACTAACGATCTTAATAATGTAGATCACTCCACTTTTTATTCTCTAAAAATTATTAGATATTATTATAGTGAGTATTAATAATTGGTGTTATAGGGTAGAGGTAGTATAAACCAAGAATGTGATTACAAGGGTGTGCGGAATATGAATCCTAGAATACAATATAAACTATAGCAAATAATTTTGCAAATAACAATTAATATTTTAATTTCCAGGCAGCCATTGTGGTATCTTTCTTTTGCCCGCGGCTCCGTCGGCGTTAAAGAGTTTTTCCGGGATAAAAGTAGCCTATGTGTCAATTCAGGACACGATCTACTCGTGTGCCAAATTTCATCGAAATCCGTTTAGTAGTTTTTGCGTGAAAGAGTAACAAACATCCATACATTCATATTTACAAACTTTCGCGTTTATAATATTAGTAGGATGTAAATGATAGTCAATCTCTTAGTTCTCCCTTTAATCGTATCATAGCATATGTGTATCGTATCGTCTTTAATCGTTCGTTTACTAAAAAAAAAGCCTTTGTAATTTTATTGCCAGTAACAATTAAACACATAGCTGAATAATAAAAATACACTTTGCATTATTTTCCAGGCGCCATCCGAGACTTGACCAATAGCTATGCCGTAGCGAACTACATATTCACGTCATGCTATGCGATCATCGTGTTGTTTTGGTCCATAGAACTGGTCTACAAAAAGAACAAACATAAAAGGGTGCAGCGAGGAAACGCTCTCAAAACTTTTAAAGCGAATAAAAAATGAATTTACGGTTTTGTTTTTATTTTGGTATTAGCTCATTTATTTTTTGTTATTTGATTGGATTACTGGATTGAATATCGGATTAAGTTACAAATTTTGCAGGAGATTTTTTAACTGCTTACAATTTAGTTAATTTGATGTAGAACACTATTCTATAATTGATTACTTAGATAATATGATTGATGATGCAAACAGCAAAGGTAATTAAATTCCATTTGCTTGCAGTAATGAATCAATTAACATAACACAGAAAATTATAGACTGCCAGTAATGTCATAAACAGCAAAGTAGTTTTTTTTATCAGTCACATTGACCAATAAATTGAGTGAGTGAAAAGGTTAACGACATTCTTCTAGATCGTATTGTATAAGTCGACCAGTTACGCAAATTGAGATTGGGCGTATGAGCGGCGCGGGAATGGTAGAAAATGTGCATACGTAAGCGCACACCTAAGTCTCAGAATACAGAAACAAATCTGTGGGGTTAAAATGTCAAAAAAAAAACACGTTGCGTCTCCGCTTCGTTTTATTGTGATTGGTTGAGTGAATGACGTATCGGTATTTTGATGTTTGTAATTGATCGAAAGACCGATACGTCAGTCTCTCGAACAACGACAATGAAACGAAGCGGTGACGCATCGTGTTTTTTTTTTTTTTTTTTTTTTTCCACATCCTAGCCCCTGGGGCAAAAATCATAGTTCATCACATCATCATCAATGTCACTACTGAACATAGGCGTCGCTTAAAAAACTCAGACGGACTTTCAAAAGCAGCCTACACCCAGCTTGTTCTTGGAGCTTGGACGTCCAACACTGAAGTTGCCGCTACATGATGGTTCATCACTAAGTTATTATAACTTAATCTTGGCAAATACGTTATGTCTAGAACCATTGGGCATTGACCAAATTAAAATAATTCAATCCCTCCAGACCATACCAGTATTATATTAATTCAGCTATATTTAGAGCGCGAGTAACATTACTATTAACTTGTCCGCTGACATATTTTAGTTAATCGTTTTATTGCTGTGGGAATTTAAACGAAAAATTACATGATATGATATGATTTCCGGGTAGTCGACATTTTCTTACGATAGTATTTACGAAGACTGTTGTGTCAATGAAACTATTAAATTCACTTTAGAAACAAAACAAATAACTAACAACAACTAATCAGAAATGAAGTAAATAATATTATGATAATGAACTAGTTTCTACAATGCGGAAATGTATCGATATATAATTGGTAGACACCAAAAACTAGGCAGTTGACATTGAATGGCGGTTAGTTTTAATGCCGTGTTACATGACAGTCGTACTCTTCTATTTTGTAGGTTTATCTATTACGATCCATTGTAAAATGTTTAGCGTGCCTGTCGTATTAGCACTTTAACAGTTGACAGATTGAGATCCTTTATAAAAGTATTGTAATTTATGATAATTAATTGTGTTCGCACTTATTAATTAATAGCTACAACTTTATAATAACCAACCAACTTTAATAAACAAGAATAACAGTGCTCTTAGTGTTGTGTAGGTTATGAAAGCGTCTATTTTGGAATGAATTATTTTGTAAAGATAAATTAACACGTACCTTAAATACCTTTTTTACGGTTTCTTCACATTTAGTTAAACCTAAACCGATGGAGTATAGTATGTTTAATTAATTGGTCATTCGATTCTTCTCAACGATAAGGGTACGATTTCTGTCGACGACATATCGTTCAATCTAAAAACGTAAATTTTATTTATCTTTTTTCTTAACAAAAACAAAAAAAAAAAAATATTCGATCGAATCTGTCGATGCACCTCATCATTTTGTGGTGGCAATATGACATAACTATGTTTACACAATGTCGGTATAACCATTTTTTATAATTAATAGTGTCATATACCAATTTATCCCTGAGCATCAAGTGGAAGTCCCTGTTATTCGTATATGAGGTTACCATGCACATGCATTATTTTTTAATAAAGCAAAAAAGCTACAATTCATGCGTTGCTAATGGATTTTCGTAAGGGCACTTTTAAGCCGTCGAATAAAATTACTCATAATATTATGATTCAGGTCTGTTAAGCCTGTTTAAATAAAATTGTAAACCTAATTAAGATATATTAAAAATAAACCGACTAAAAACCACTGCATATCAAAAAATAAGTCAACTTTATATTCGCTTAGTATATACGTATATTTGAAGTCAATGCCTAATTTAAATGGCCAGCTAAGCCAAGGAAATACAAGATCAAATATACGAAAACATTGTTTAATTTAAATTAGGCACCGACTCCAAATATACGTATATACTAAGCGAATATAAAGTTGAATTATTTTTTGGTTTGCAGTGGTTTTGAAGTCGGTTTATTTTTTGTTAAAAAGTTTTTATTTCAGTATGACTTTTTTGTTAGTTAATTATGAAATGGTGTAAACAATACATCATAGATATACGATTGTAGCATTCGCAAGTCATCTGCTGTTAGTTATTGAAGAGTTCCATAGTGTATCTCCGAAGATCTTCATCAGATCTTCATAAATTATATACTAAAACCTTCCCTGAAAACTATACATTTAAAACTCGAAAACCACATCCAAATCGGATCAGTAGTTTTTGAGAAACTAAATGATTTTAAGTGTTTCGCCTTAGGTCAAGTAAAGTTCACGGTCTTATTCCAGCGTGATAAAGTAATTTACTGTTGATATAGCAGAAGGCCTGAACCCTCTCAGTAATAGAGGAGGCCCGTGCTCAGCAGTGGGCAATATATAACACAGGGCTGATTGCATTGCATTGCATAGCAGTGTATACTTATCAGATTTTAATTACAGCAACATATGTAAATATAAAGAAAGTAACCTGATATTTTTTTTTGCTGACGTTATTTGGTGACTGGTGTGGTAGCATACAACTGGCGGCAGTATTATATGCAACATGGGTACGTACGCCCATCTCGATAACTTATCAGTACTTCCGCATAGAAAGTATTGACTAATGGTATTTTTTATACTATGAATCACTAAGACGCGTGGCGTCGAACCGTCTAATGAAGTGTTTATTGACACATAATTACGTTTAATGGGTGAACAATTATGACGTCATAGCACAAGTAACATTGCTTGAAGGTGTGTCGTAGGCAATTCCTATAGTAAGTCATATTAGTAGTTATCTCTTCAGTTTACAAAATGCCTAACGGATATTTGGAATTTAAATGCCGCCGCTACGTCGCGTCGGTGAAAGAAGCTAGTTAGCACGTACGCGGGTTGCCATAAATAAGTCATTGTTTTACAATTACTCTTAATAAACAATGACCTAATCCAAAATCATTGATTTTTCGTCACCAAAACTAACTGCAGCAGCAGCAGTTTCTTGCTGTGCCATGATCTATGGCCTAGTGTAAACGGTGTGAATGTCGCCTCTCAAAAGCAAATATTGTACCATAAACTCTCTTTCGTCACCGCATGTGTAAACAAATCGTAGACATCTCACCATTCAAATATCGAATGGCAAGTCTCGTACAACATCAATACAGACCGATTAGTTCGAAGCTCGCATTAACACTTGCGAATCTCGCCCAAGTAGTATTACACTAGGCGAGACACGTATGCGAATATCACCCTACGAATACTTGACTATAGTGAAAACAATATAAGAGGAGCGAGTCTCGCCTTTGACTCTCGAATCAAAGTAAAGCTTTGTACTGTTACGAGTTTTCATCTTAATTAACAGCCACAGGAGAGAATCGCTTGGAGTATTTGCATACGATAATTGCTCAAGCGATTTTTCGCTGCTTGCATTCGAGAAACTCTATTGGTATGGTATTGTAGAAAACACATTTTAGTGTCAAGTCAGTCAAGATACATCAGTGTATCTCGTAAGGATGGACAGAGGGATAAATAATAAAAAAATGACAGATCTAATTTTGCGTACGTAGATCCTACTAATATTATAAAGGCGAAAGTTTGTAAGTATGTATGGATGTATGAATGTTTGTTACTCTTTCACGCAAAAACTGCTAAACGGATTTTGATGAAATTTGGCACACGGGTAGATCATGTCCTGGATTAACACATAGGCTACATTTTATCCCGGAAAAATAAAAAGCGGCACTTTTATCCCGGAAAATCTTTTTAGCGCGGGCGGAGCCGCGGGCAAAAGCTAGTCCTACTAATATTATAAAGGCGAAAGTTTGTAAGAATGTATGGATGTTTGGATGTATGGATGTAAGGATGTTTGTTCCTCTTTCACGCAAAAACTACTGAACGGATTTCGATGAAATTTGGCACACGGGTAGATCATGTCCTGGATTAACACATAGGCTACTTTTTATCCCGGGAAAATATAAATCGGGACTTTATCCCGGAAAAACTTCTTAATGCGGGCGGAGCCGCGGGCAAAAGCTAGTAGGTAATATAAGAAGAAAGTCGTCTATTAAACACGTGATGAACAAATACAATAAACAAGTAAACATACAAAAAATAAATATGGAATTCTTATCTGGATTCATGAAAACCCGTTTTTCTAGTAAACACTATAGAAATGAGATTCGTATTTTACTTGAATACAATGTTAAACATTCTGAGAAAAAACAAACTTATTTCACTGTCTGTATGTGATAGTTTGATTTTATATATGAAGTAGTTTCTCTTAACGCTATCTGTCTAGTTGGTGCTACTATTTTTGACGATAATCGGTGTGGGCATCATGATCTATTACTAATAACAAAAAAGCAATAAAAAACTCTTTACCTAACAAAAAATAAACCGACTTCAAAACCACTATTATCAATAAATAATTAAAATTTCTGTTCGCTTAGTATATACGTATATTTGGAGTCGATGCCTAATTTAAATTGTCAGCTAAGCTAAGGAAATAAACCAACAAATATACGAAAAAATTGTTCAACAATTTAAATTAGGCACTGACTCCAAATATACGGATATACTAAGCAAATACAAATTTTAATTTTTTATTGATTTGTAGTGGTTTTGTTTGTAGAGGTTTTGAAGTCGGTTTATTTTTTGTTAAAAAGTTTTTATTTATTGCTTTTTTGTTAGTTAATTATAGAATGGTGTGAACAATAAATACATCATAGATATGCGATTGCAGCATTCGCGAGTCATCTGCTGTTAGTTATTGAAGAGTTCTATGTGTATCTCCGAAGATCTTCATCAGATCTTCATAAATTATATACTAAAACCTACCGTGAAAAATATACATTTGAATATCGAAAACTACATCCAAATCGGATCAGTAGTTTTTGAGAAAGTCGCGGCCATACAAATTTACATATATACATACGGATCGAAAAGAACCTCCATTTTTAAAATCGGTTAAATAAAAAAGCATAAAAACCACAAAGAGGGTTCCGTGAGATGAACAATATTTTAAATATTGTTTCTAATGCAGCAGCAGGTTTATCACGTGACGGCAGAAGTGGCCTTGGCCAATGCGACGCTACGGGTGGCAGATGTTTATGAGGCCTTTTTTCTTTGTACCCCAGGTCAGTGCTAGCGCGAGGCCCCAGGGAGAAGAAAAAAATTATCTCCAATTTCCACAATTTCGTAGGCCAGAAGCGTTGGTAGGAGGGCTTAAAAAAGAGTTCCTTAGTTAGTAGCAAGGTCCCTCGTTTAACCGTGAGGCACCGGAAGGTTGCTCCGATTTTGAATTTAGAGTTACGATACCTTAAATCCTCAATTAAACATAATCTTTTCTAGAATTCATCACTTATTTTAATAGATTTAAATACTTAATGACATTCATCTACGTTGATTAAAATCTAGATAAGTGCCATAATGAAAGACGTATAGTTTGAAGAAAATAAATGTAAATTAAACTAAAATATGATATCTAAGATATTTCTAGCTTAAGAGACTATCTACTGCTGGCATTAGTTTGTCGAGATAAAAAATATAACCGACTTCAGCAAGCATTATGAGGGAAAAATATTTATTAAGTAAGCGTTAATAATACATTGAAATAATAACAAAGTGATCTGTGCTTCTATTTCTATCATAATGATGATGCTTAAATATTTATTTTGAATATCCTAGCTTAATTTTTCATATAAGTTTCTTTTTTGCAGTTAAATCTTATAACGTCGAGTAATTACGGTAGCTACTCCTTCGTAATACAGCAAAACATACACACTGTTGCATGGCGGTAGAAATAGACATCGCGGTGGTAGGTACGTACCAGACGGCCCCTAGCATAGGAAAAACCTACGTACAACCAGTCAAATCTTTATACTTCTATATATCGCACCTTTAGGACGAAAACGACACAATTAAAAAAATGAGTTGTCATAAAATGACTTTCACAGTTCCAATTTCTATAAAAGTCTAATAAAAAGGGCTCGATATAACAGTTTGCGCCTGTACCCGCTTAAATAACTATTGTTGTATTGAGAACTTCGTCTTAAGTAATTTAATGTCGATAACTCAATTTTCGATTTTTTTGAAATGTGTCGTTTTCGTTCTAAAGGTGCGATATGTTTTGGATATCACTATCCCAGTTTCTCATTGAACTATAATTAATATGATCATCATCATCAACTATAAATATACCAGGAAGAAAATATTATGAAACAAAATATTTATAATTTATTGCATGGAAAATCTCCAAGGGCTGTCCAACCACAAATATTTGAACTGATCACAAACATGTATAACCGATCAGACGAGACGTTGTCAAAAAAATATTTTACAAGCCTTGTAACTTGAACAGGTTGTAACGTTAAAACAGATTGTGCAATAACTTTATAATACTTAATAGAAACGGGTTAACGAGACTAGTTTGTGACATTAATTTTATTGGAATTTATACTTTGTCATATTGATATAATAATAACATTATCATAGATTCTTATCATAGAAGATATTATGTTTCACAGTGTTCGGTATAATTCCTACGATACTCCGCTTAATTTTTTTTATTGTTCGAAAATTAATAAGCCGGAATTAACTCTTTAATGCGGGCCCAATATAGTGAAATCCTGTATCACGGCATGGGGCGGTACGATAACCGTCCCATGGAGTGATACAGGATTGACAGAGCCGATGCTAAGCGCATCATGCATGCACTTTACCATGTGTACATGCCAAACAAAATATGTTGCAAAGAAATGAATATTTTTTGAAAAATCACATTCGATTTTCAAAATTTTCCGGTTCTGTCTTCTGAGAAATTGCAATTGACGAGTCTCCAAAATTCTCGGTAGTCAAGAACCGATTCGTAAATAAACGAAGTAGAAAATTATATAAATCTATGCAGTAGGTATCGTGCACTTCAGGTGAATAATGAGACGAACTACGATTCGTATCGTGAAGTAGAGTGGAAATAAAATTGGACGTCTTATTGTCGGGATTTGAGCATAATCTGTATATTTTGATTGTGGTTGATTTTTATTATAAAGAAGCTCGGTATAGTGACTGCACTCCCATCAGGATTTCTTGCTTAACTTCAATGCATGGTTAAGGATATTACTGCTTTATTAATTATGATAGGTGCTCACTGTCTCTAGGACTGCCTCGGTGGCGTAGTTGTATTACAGTACGACTACAAAGCTGAGGTCTCGGGTTTGATCCCCGGGTCGGGCAAAGTAATATTAAGTTTTTCTATTCAGTATCAGCTCGGAATCTGGAATTTGTGCCCGATATAGCGATAGGCTAACACCCTATCATATCATGAGACGGAATAATGGCGAAAAGTGGGTGCACTAGTTGCGCTTCTGCCTACCCCTTCGGGGATAACAGGCGTGAGTGTATATGTAAGAATATGTAAGTAGGTACTTTAACACATAAAACAATTTATAAAATAGGCTATAATAATATGTATGTAAGTAATGCATATCACAAAATAAGAATAGAAGAAGAAATTATTATTTTTTTACTATAAATGACTAAGCAGTAAACGTTCAATATTAAGTTCATATTTGGTTACCGGGAATTCCATTTTTTTTTCCGGTAACAGATATTATACCGGGTGGAAGGGAAACGCTCTCTATACCGGAACGGTAAGAGAGAAGAACCATAACATTAACGAAAAACTATATTCATTTGCAAAGCTAAGCGATAATACTTACGATTTTAGTATTTCCGTAATTCATGCGCGCGCAATGTAAAGCGTACAAAGAACTGGGCGGCCGTCACGCTGCGCCGGGACCGGCCCGCGGTCGTTAACCCGTCAGCTGATGTACGTGTTTCATTACGATTTTTTTGAAATATTGACCTTTTTTGCTATGTTTTTCAGAATAATAGTTTGATTAATCTATCCATACGTGAAGCTGTACAGAAATTTGAGAAAATCCTACTAAAATTGTAACAATGGGATCGCGATTTTTTTAGTGCCATCACGTCAAGAATCACCAATACTATCACCTGTATTCGTTTCCGAGAGCGTTTCCCTTCCACCCGGTATAGGTACCTTGTTAATGTTCTAAAAATCAAATTCAACAGCAGGCTATTAAAATATTGAGTTACTTTGTTAATATAAAAACACATTAGTTATAGGATTGCGTAATAAATATTGTTTTTATCACCTCATCACATAATATCATATCATCCATAATATATTTAGCTCATAGCTAATGACCTATTAGGCCATTATTAGATTTGTCGATAACATTTGAATTGAAAAAATTAGGAACGTTGATAAAAAATGTCATACTTCTTTGTTACTACTACGTTGTCTTCTTGGCATGATTGTGAGTGACATGAGATAACCATCTGCTGTCATTCGATACTCTATCTGCATCGCGCTTACCATACGGTGAGGCGCAGTCACTTTGCCACGACCGAAAAAAAAAATTATAATATTTGCTGGTGGTAGGATGGTATCCACTAGGATAGCGATCACCGTAAAATCAGCCACATCAAATCGGCTCTACACTTTTGTGTTGTTACCAATTTTCGTTTTCCCTTCACAAAAAAAATATAAAAAAAATTACTTTATTTTACACAAAAAAAATAAATTAAATGAACGCGTATAGGCGATTTGAAATTTTGAATTTGTTCAGATACTTATGTGGCTGACTGTACACAAGGTGTAAAAACCCGCCATAGCGGTCCACGTAAGTGTGCCGCGTGCCGGGATCAGCCTGTATATATCCGGTTCAAACAGGCCGGCATAATTATGACAACGGACGAGGGACCATCGCTCGTCCATCGTCACTATCTGGACCCCTCTTTGCTTACTATCAGGTATGGTGGGGTCGTTATACCGTGTCCGTACAAAAAAATTAGGTAGATACAAGATAATGGCACTTTTTCTTTACCTTAAATTATACAAGGTAATTTTTTCATTGGGCTACTAAGTGAAAACACATACTCGTTTTTACCACTGCTAACATCCTGCAAAAATTAAGCATGAAAAATTAAAGTTCCCACCAAAAATCCCGTTTTTAGTTTTCTGTTTAGTTTTACACTTTGTAGTAGTTTGAATGTAGTGTGTGCATCACTGAATTATGAATGGAAGTGTGTTGTTGTCGCTTAGACGACTTTTCGAGTAGTAGTGGCATTAGACCTTGTAAAATTTAAATTATTCTTTGTTGTTATTTATTTTGTTCGAAAATTGCACGCTTTTTATTTTACACTATGTTTAGAGTTGCAAAGTATTATTTGCAAGTAAACACGTATGTGGTTTCATTTACTTTAGTAAAGCAATGTGAGAATGGCTCATTATCCTACTAATATTATACTCGTGAAAGTTTGTAAGAATGTATGAATGCATGTACGTTTGTTACTCTTTCACGCAAAACTACTGAACTGATTTCGATGAAATATGGCATATCGGAAGATTATATCCTGGATTAATACATAGGCTACTTTTTGACCCGGAAAAATATAAAGCAGGACTTGTATTCCGGAAAAACTTTTTAACGCGGGCAAAAGCTAGTAGCTAGTATAACAAAAGACCACAAAAGTATAGAGGCAATTTGGTTTGATTAATTAAGTTTTTTCTTATAATTCGGTATAGGTATGTAGAATTCAAAATTCCAAATGGAAACGCACAGCTCTAAATTGGACTGGATCCTACAAAATGAAAAACAAGCTATTCCAAAATCATACTGATTTAGATAAAACAGTATGATTTTCATCAATGTACATGGAAAAATTTACAGATTTAAATTTTATCATAAACATTGACTAAACAGTCACTTCTTATAATAATTTAATATTTTTATACACATTAAGGCCTCAATATTTTTATTATTCAGAATTAATATATTTCAATAAAAAGTTTATTAGCATAGACATAACTACAATACACATATGTCGAGCAGGATTCAGGACAGTTCGTTTTTATCGTAGCAATACCACTGGGCGCTAGTTCCGCGTCAGCGTATTCTCCTCAAAATAATACTTTTCAAACAATACTTTAAAAAAAGGTTCCATAGGTCCAAATGTTGTAACCTTTAGAAAGTTAACTCCTTTTTAGCATAACTACGAATTGAAGAGCGATATCTAATTTTTTTCCATACCCCTCTTTTCAGTAGGTACAGTATATTTTAATCAAGTATACATTTTTTGCCTTTATTTCTATCCAGAGGCTAGCAATGTAATTTATATTATCAAATTTCGCTTACAAAAGAATGATCAAATGGGAACGAATACAAAAAATTCAATTACAACAAAGGCGCAACGCAATAAAAAAGTTTTTGTTTTTCATTTACCTCCGCAATTCTGTTTCATGTTGCAAACAATACACTTGATTAAATTGTCAAAGTACACGTTTGTTAGTATTGTTTTGTTATTCGACTTGGTTTACATTTTGTAACATAGTTACATTATTATTTTAGCCTGAATGTGAACTGTTTTTGTAGATGTAGCTTTCACTATAATACCACGAGAGAAAGGTGAAATTATCTCAAAGGTATATAATACACTGCGTTATAATCAAATAGACTATCATTACCTTCTTTGCTTCTTTCTTATTGTTAGTCGGGTAAAATAATCCTACTAATATTATAAAGTCTAAAGTTTGTAAGTATGTATGGATGTATGGATGTCTCAGGGGCGGTTGCGGACGACAACTTAGACGTGAGTCAGAGGAAGCCCGCAGCCGTCCCTAATGAGCCGAAGATGGCCATATAAAAAAAAAAAAATGTATGGATGTCTGGATGTCTGGATGTATGGATGTATGGATGTATGGATGTTTGTTCCTCTTTCACGCAAAAATCTCTTAACGGATTTCGATGAAATTTGGCACAAGGGTAGATCATGTCTTGGATTAACACATAGGCTACTTTTTATCCCGGGAATATATAAACCAGGACTTTTATCCCGGAAAAACTTTTTAATGCGGGCGGAGCCGCGGGCAAAAGCTAGTCAAGCATAAAGTCTCCACTGTATGACGAATAGTTAGAAAATGATCTCGTGCATACGTGATATATTTGTTTAAAAGTAAGACTCAAAACAGAGTACAATCATAAAAAAATATATACAACATACAGACTTACATTAACACTAAATTGATTTAAAAAATATTTGACGAATAAATTTTAGTCCTACGAGATAATAAAGTCCAACTGCCAACCTGTCGTCATGTTTCTACCACGAATTAGACACACGAGAACACTAGTATATTTTTTTTCAAAACATTACACATTTCACGACGGACCCTGGTTATCGACAACAGTGGGGCTAGGATGTGAAAAAAAAACATCATGCGTCTTCACTTCGTTTTATTGTGATTGATTGAATGACTGACGTATCGGTATTTTGATGTTTGTGATTGATTGAGAGACCGATACGTCAGTCTCTCAACCAAACACAATAAAATGAAGCGAAGACGCATCGTGTTTTTTTTTCACATCCTCTGTGCCCTGTTTATCAAACGTTACAAGCCTTGTATTACAAGCGTTTTCTCTTGAAAATGAGCCCATTTTACAAAAATGCGTTCATCAAAACTATATGTGTAAAGTACAAGCTACAAGTAATATCACTTGCATTACAAATTCTTTTTCGCAGTTGTATTTGTGGTTTTCTTTATCATAAATGCCTTTCTAGCTTGTAACTTGTTTCAAAAAAGTTATAAAGTTTTATAAACATGGCAAAATGCCCTTTTATCAAATGATAGAAATCTAGGAGCTCACAAGTTAAATGGTACAAAAACATTTTTACAAATTCTTGTAAAATGCGTTCATAGAAAATATGTAGATACATAGTAGACACTAAACCACAAGTTACAAGATACAAAAATATTAATACAAGACTGTGTAAATTACGTTCATCAAATAATTTCACAAGACTTGTAGATGGTACATACTTGTATTTTTAATTTACAAGACTTTTTTTTATTTTTTATATGTTTATAAAAAATATGTCGTATTATATCGCCTCTTTACTTCAGTAAAGTGTTATTCAAGTATGGAATCTTCTAGATGTATGAGGTTATTGAAGCAAAGAGGCGATCTTGTGTTCGTAAGGTAGAAATTATGGTATAATAACTATTGACAATAACTAGCCAAGGGAATGTATTTTTTTCTTACATGTACATAGTTTGATGTTGTATGTAAAAACCTATTTTAAAACTCATTATATTAGTTATTTGAATTATGATTACAAATTTAACCATCTTTTATGCACGACTTAAAGTTTGTAAAAACTAGTGGTCTATTGACGAACTATACAAAGTACTTAAAAAAAACTTTGAGAATAATAACATGGCGGCAAATCATTCCCGCCATTAATTGATCTGCTACTTCTTGAATTACCTACTTATACCGCAAAACTGTCGAAAACCGATTCGGAAATCACGAACTTGTATTGAATTCACCTATAAACTACCTAAAAACCAATTTATAACAGAGTAGAAAGAGATACTATTGGCTTGTAACATACATTACAAATCCACAATAGCTCTTCAACTTTTTCGCCACAAGTTACAAGCTACAAGTTACAAAGGCATTTTTGATAAACAGAAATAACAAATACAAGTGTAAAAAGTACTTATAATACAAACGATATCACTTGTAGTTGTAGTATATTCATTTAGTTTTGATGAACGCATTATTGTAATACAAGCCTCGTAACGTTTAATAAACAGGGTATTTATATAGAAGCCAAGAATATATTTTTCTTCTCTGCAATTTTTTTGGTCTTTACATAGTTCGTCGGTAAATGCGCCATATAAAATATCTTAATATAGGTATCATAATTTATTCTTATCTTATTCTTACGTAATTTTGATATAATAGCAGAGTATACCTTTAATGGTATAAATGATAATACATCTGAGGGGCACAATTATTGTTTATTTTATGTATCAATTTGTTAATATATAATATGCTGTTGGTGCACCGTAATAAAATAAATAAGTAAATAAATCGTTTTATCACGAATTAATTGAAGAAGTGTAATTCGAAGAGTAACAAAATCAATGCCTGGCGGAAATGATTTGCTACCATGTTATTTATCTCCAAGAAAGCTTGTAAAGTACCTACATGGGTCTGCAATAGACCATCCTGTTTTTTCAAACTTTAAGTCGCTTATAAACAAACATTACAGTTTTAACCATAAATCGTAATTCATGAAACTAATAAAATAGGTTTTATTATTATGGTTTATTTATTTATTGTTTTTTGTTTTATTTTGGTTATTTACGCACAAAAATCAAATTATTGCAAATTGTTTTTATTTTTAACATTAACTTGACTAGTAATTTTACCGTGATTTCTATATTACTGACATATAAATATGATAGAAACATTATTTGGTAATGCATCAAAAAAAGTGCTGTAAATTTAAAATGCAAGATGATACAGACATACACACTCACGCCTTTTATCCTCGAAGGGGTAGGCAGAGGCACGAAGTAGGTGCAGGCTATGCATACTGCATCTCATGGTATGATAGGGGGCGAGTCTATCGCCATATCGGGCACAAATTCCAGACTCCAAGCTGATACTGAATAGAAAAACTCAATATCACTTTGCCCGACCCGGGAATCGAACCCGAGACATTGCAGTCCTACCATAATACAACTACGCCACCGAGGCAGTCAATAGTAGTGTGATGTGTAAATAATTAAATATTATGTTAAGCTAATTTAGACTTTTCAATTAGTCAAAATACATTTTAAAAATAAATAAATGTTTTTTTTTATTGGAATAGCAAACAGTTACAAAATAAATACATAATATTATAAATTTAACAAAATATTTCGGTAACTAGTTATAATAAAATTGTAAGCCACTACACTATTCCCAATAAATAAACAAAATTTTGTTACATTTTTACGTTTAGCTTAACTAACGCCCGTCTGAGTGATACAATCTGAGAAAATGATTTTGCAAATACTCACGCGAAGCGTATCCTACCTGGGAATCGAATCCAAAACCTCTCAGGAATTTATAGCCGCTACACTGCTACTACACCAAGGCGGCTATTACAGTACCTGTAAAAAAAAGAAATAAGAACAATATAACCAAGGATATAAATCAAGGATATTGGATGAGTTTTCCAACTAGGTCAAAAAAAATCATTAGTGAATCGTCCATGCATGAATCGAATATCATTTGAAGTTGGGAACATCTTGTTTCAATTTCATATAAAGTTGACTTACACTACATTTCTGGCGTAAGGAAGTAACTTGTAATTTTTTTTATTGCATGGAATGACGAGACGAGTATCCCGTCCGCCTGATGGTAAGCGATTCGACCACCCATGAACTGTAGCCACCATTCAGAGTTATAGAGTACCTACTGTGTGGCAATCCACTGCGCTCGTCATCCTGAGACATAAGATGTTAAGTCTCATTATGTTCAAGTAGTTAGTACTGGCTACAGTGTCCTTCAAACCGAAACACGACAGTGTATGTACACTGCTGTTTGGCGGTAGAATAGACGTTGCGGGGGTACCCACCCAGATGAACTCTTACATATGAGAGACCTACCACCAGTTAAAGTGTGTCAGAAGTGTAAGTGTATTAAGTAATTCATAAATCCAAATACCGGTGTATTTTGAGATGCATATCGGGTGCTGTCAAAATGTATGTTTTTCTTCGAACGAGCCTTTCACCAAATCTGGCATAATATCGTTTCAACTATGGGGTTTTTAAGAAACGTACTCACACAGATTTTTAATCCCTGGGAATCGAACCTAAGCCCCATGGTTTACAGCACCACTAAGCCAATGACGTCCACCTAATCGCAACTAGATATATAAATACAAAAATCATTAGCACAAAATCATACCCACTCATTGCTGTTGAAAACACGGCAGGGCAAACAAAGATTTTCAATGTGTGTTTTATCGTTACAAATATTTGCCTATATAACTGTAACAAATGAACAATTAGATAGCGTTTTGTGCATTCTGTAACTGTGGTTTCCATCGAGTTTAGTAGAAGATATGTGTCACGAAATATTCCATGACAGAAAAATTGGAAATAAACGTTTGTGACTGGCACAATAACCTTACATGTTACAAAATATATAAAAAAGAAAAATAAAATAATAGAGACTCCGTCAGCAAAGGTATACCTAATCAGCGCGTAATCAGAATGGTATGCGACCTTTTGGTACCGAAAACGCTCGGTAGCGTTAACAAACTCGCGCTAATGCTTGAGAGATAGAAATTGAATAATTA
This sequence comes from Lapara coniferarum, assembly GCA_949316025.1. Lineage (NCBI taxonomy): Eukaryota > Metazoa > Arthropoda > Insecta > Lepidoptera > Sphingidae > Lapara > Lapara coniferarum. The sequence continues at coordinate 5,749,184 of OX438919.1, read as the reverse complement.
TGAAAAAAAAAAAATTAGATTTATATAGTACTAGCTTTTGCCCGCGGCTTCGCTCGCACGAAAGAGATTTTCCTGGTTAAAAGTGCCGCTATACATTTTGCCGGGATAAACAGTAGCCTAAAACCTTCCCAAGGCTTTCTTCGAACTATCTTCATACCAAAGGAAATGTCCAAAAATGGGCCTGAAAATCTAAACAAGACAGTTCACAGTTTATATATATTTGGATAGAACTCCTAAAAACTAGCCTTTTGCAATAAATCGTTTAATTTTAAAGACCTCCGATTTTGAGATACATGTAATTTTGTTTGGCTTGAAAACTACGCTTAATATGAATGTAGCCAAAAAATTTGATTATGAATGGAGGGGTCTAAAAATATTTTTTTAATGGATCTAAGTTCCATATGTTGCCCCTTTAATGTCCCTAAAGTTTGAGCCTGTTTAGATTTTGAGGCCTAGCACCCATACAAAAAGCGGACATCTCCTTTCATCGAAATACATTTGGTGATTATGAGTTTATCGCGTAACCCCTTTTTGCCTCCCTAGTGGTTGAATTTCGTAAAGTCCCATCTTAGTGAGCACTTACGTCCTAAAAGGAGCCATCAAAACTTGATCTAAGGAATTCCGTCCATGGATACTCATTTAGAATCAAAGAAGACAGATATACTTAAATATATATTCCACATGTATTTTAGAATATCATATAAACCAATAAAATTATAAGATATTAAAATTGTCATAAATTCGAATCACTATTTTACCCGTATATTATAAGTAAAAAACCGGACAAGTGCGAGTTGGACTCGCGTACTGAGGGTTCCGAGAAACTTACACATAAGTGTATATAAGTTCAACAGTTCGCCAAAATTAATTTATAAATTCAAAGGAGATTTCCGCTTTTTGTATGGGTGCTAGGCCTCAAAATTTAAACAGTTTCAAACTTTAGGGATATTAAACGGGCAACATATGGAACTTAGATCCAATAAATAAATATTTTTAGACCCCTCTTTCCATAACCAACTTTTTTGAAAACATTCATATTAAGTGCAGTTTTCAAGCCAAACAAAATTACACGTATCTCAAAATTGGAGGTCTTTAAAATTAAACGATTTATTGCAAAAGGCTAGTTTTCAGGAGCTCTATCCAAATATACATAAACTGTCTTGTTTAGATTTTCAGGCTCATTTTTGGACAAGTACTTTAAAGCATGTTTGTAATATTGTTTTTTTTTTTTAATATTATCTATTTAGGGTTTTCGGATTTTTTTATTTTATATGTGGCTGTAAGACGTTGCTTCTTGCCCAATTTCATGATTATAGGACCTACAATCTAGGTCTACGGGAAGTACCTTATAGGTTTTGATTCCCTATTGAAATCGTAAAATATGCGACATAAACGATCATATTTTTTGATCGCGTAGACTTACAAGTTTGATTTTTTTATCGCTGAAAGAGACCGTAGACCCAAGTATTCGTTTTAAATTTAAATTTGGTATCCTTACGCGTTCCTGATAAAAGGATCTTGATAGACAGACAGACAGATAACAAAGTGATCCTATGAGGGTTTCCTTTTTTTGAGGGCCGGAACCCTAAACATAATGTGAATTATGTATCTCTAGCACCCTTGGCAAATTCAATACAAATGACGTATAAAACGTAACATTATACAAATGACATGTAAAACGTAAGATTTTTATTTTATACACATAAAATTGGAATAACATATAATATTATCTCGACATACATCACGTTAATTTGCTTAAATTTTCCATTTCCCGTCGACAGCAGTACTAATACTTAATTCTATAAATCTCTAGAAATAAGCTCAGAGGGATTTTAAAGTAAAGTACCTAAATACGTGAATTAATAAATAGAAAATAAAAATATTGATCCAAGCGTCGTCGCGTTGGGAGACCGCTAAAGGAGTATTTTCTTTTCCCTGGTCCGGAGTTCGGTCCCCCGACGTGAGGACGCTTGGGTCAAAATATCGGTCGGGGTTTATTTGAATTTTAATTTAATCTTTAAACTACCTAAATCCAAATCCATCCCCGCTAAATCTTCATAATAATCTACGCAAGTATTGCTCAACTTGCCCAAAATCTATATAATGATGCCCTAAAGGAGGCGACAGGCTACAAGCTGAAAAATAAAATTTGAATAATTTTATTGAAACATATTCATTATTTCTACTTGCAAAAATTGATTTTCAACCTCATACGCATAAATACTAGACACGAAGTATAGCGCTATCACGCACTGTAGTGGTCAATAAAGTTTATTGAACTAATTAACCGTGGAAAAGTACGTTGGGTCGATTATACCAAGATAAGTGTGAGTGCAACTTCAGAAATGCAGACTTTTAATTTGTGCGGACAGCTCGGTTATCAATGTTATTTGATATGTTTAATGTTAGCAATTTTGTTTTAGTTTTAATTTGATGAAGAATCAATAATTAATAAATCAAATAAATAACATACAAGTAAGCATAAAATATGACTGATGAATTGCAAAGCTAATCAAAATGCTGCCAGCTATGTAGTCATGGGAAAATCGTGCCTGCTACACACACTAGTTTTGACTAAAACATTATGTAAATATCTTTGAAAAAGTAACCAAATAAACGCATTCGTTGCATAATTTTTACATAAGCGTCAAACGCAAAGTGAGCGGGTTATCGTATCAAATTATTATGAGTTAATTTACATGTATCTGAGACAAGCGTGTTGTAATAAAAAACGAGGCAAAAATCAACACAGCATTAATATCGCTTCATAGGTGTTGATGGTTGGGTACATGAGACCACGCGAGGTGCCGTACGTGTTAAATTCGATTTTTAATGTAGAGTGAATTCATTGGTCATATGGTTCATCTGCTTCCGAGTTGACAGTCGTGAACAGCCAAGAAAAAAATGTGAAAAATAATAGTAACGCGACATTTCTCGCAAGAATACTGTGATAGCAACGTAAACATGTTTATCAATTGTTTGCGGGAAATCCGAGCATATTGTTTGCAATTATAGACGTATCTTAATTAAGGTTATATAATTTAAGTCTTTACGCAAACAGCATCCGTGCATAGAGATAACTAAGGATTTATGGACACCAACAAAAGTGATATATAAGACGTTACTTCGTAAGAGGGTTTGTTTATTTGAAAATGAGTGTTAAAAAACAACAGTGTAGTGATGACAAATATGAGCTGGTGCCTCCAGAGGGAGGGTGGGGCTACGCTGTCTGCGTCGGACTTTCTGTTATATTTGTAAGTACTTCTCAATATATCATGTACAGTCAGCCACATAAATATACGAAAAAAATCAAATTTCGAATTCCGTCCACGCATTAAGTTTAGTGAAACATTTTTTTTTCTTTGTGGAAAGTAAAATTAATCCATAATAATAATATTCCAAGCTAAACCGTAGCTTTATTGATGTTCAATCGATGCCTCATCCAGTCGTTGTACTACCTATGAATTCGTGTTTCTCGGTTTGCGTTTTAATTAGGTACTAAAAATCGAGTTGTGCGTACCCTTTCGTAGATTAATATTAATACAGTGTCTGTTTAGTACGCTCACCTATTTGATTGTATTATGTTATAATTTCTCAGTGCGTGAATTATTGTAATTCTTAATGAGAAATAAAGTCTTCTAAACCCAAAAAATTAATCGCCTATATTTTATTTTTGTGAAGAGAAAACAGAAATTAGTAAGAAAACGAAAGTATAGACGCGACTTGAATTTTGAATTTGATCAGCTACTTATGTGGCTGTATTATATACCTACTGCCCACTGCTGGCCACGGGCCTCCTCTACTACTGAGAGGATTTTAGGCCTTAGTTTACCACGCTGGCCTAGTGCGGTTTGGCAGACTTCACATACCCTCGAAATTCTTATGGAGAATTCTCAGGCATGTATGTTTCCTCAGGATGTTTTCTTTCACCGCTAAAGCGAACGATAATTGATAAACAATACACACATAACTTCGAAAAGATGTGTGCCTTGGGTTTGGACCTCCGAACATTGTCTCGGCAGACCGGTCCATTCCCAACTAGGCTATCGTCCATATGTGGCTGACTGTACTTGAATAGTACCATTTAAAATAATCGGAATAAAAAGTTACCCGCACTCAGGGATAATCTAATGATTGGGGAAAGAATTTTTAAAACCAGATATCAAAATTCTAATGAAAAATCTAAAAAAAATATTGATTTAAAAAATAAATAGAAAAATATTAAGTAGCTTTAGAATTTGTATGTTATTCGTGTGGTCAAATCAACTGGGTGTATAAGTTTTTTTTTATTGTATTGGCTGACAACACGAGCATTTCATTCGTCTGATGGTAAGCGATACGGCCACCCATAAACAGTAGCAACACCATCCAGCACCTTGAGTTACAAAGTACTGTGTGGCATTCCACTGCGCTCGTCATCCTGAGACATTAAAGATGATAAGTATCATTGTCCAGTAACACTGGACATAATAAGTGGCTGATTGAAAATAAACTAAAGATGATTATTTTTTTATGAAATAGAAATACATCGACGTAATATTTATTAAATGCTTCAAATTTATTTCTTAAGAACAGTCGAAAATTATCCCCATTTCTCGAAACGATGATATTGTTTTTAATCTGAAACTGTAGATTGAAACTGAAACAATATCACTAATCACCTAATTTATAATCACTGATGGTAGTCAACAGTTAGATATATTAAATCTAACAAGAATAGCACTATAAAAGTTTGATACAATTAACATAATATAGTTAAACATGTCTTGCCAAACAATTAAAATGCATATTATTTTTTATTACTTATAGTTCATGCTGAAATCTTAATTGACAATGGATATTACTGTTATCCTGAAAAAAAAACGGTACCGTATTGTCTATATGAAAAAAAAAGACATACCCTAGTACTGGACAGAGATTCCTAATCTTTAGATTCAAGTCTAGATCTGTCCTCGTAATAGTTTACAGCACGAAATTTTTTGTTACATACAATTTTACCACAATCCACATTACCTGCGTTTTAAAAGTGCCATTCACTTTTGCCAACGACATTTTTGCATATAGTTACTTTAATGCTCTCACATAGAAAAATCTTGAAAATCTAGTTCTAGCATAAAAGCTTGAGTGTGTGTGTGAAATTTAGTGGCAATTTTAACACAGTTTGTTTTGTAAGAAACTATAATAGAGTTGAAATTATAATTTTATACTTTATAAACCTCGACTGGACCGGACTGCCTTCGTGGCGTAGTTGTATTACGGTACGACTGCAATGCTGAGGTCTCGGGTCAGATCTCCAGGTCGGTCAAAATTATATTAGATTTTTATTTATTTATTTTTAAGGAACAAACAAACAGTTACACATTGAGAATTATAGAACTAAGTATAAGATATTTACAAAAATACAAATGCGCAACTCACATCGTTGTCCACGGATTATTTTTGTAATCAGTATCAGCGTAGGGTCTGGAATTTTTGCCCGATATAGCGATAGGCTCGCCCTTATCACATCATGGGACGGAATATGCACGGCGAAAAGTGGGTGCACTTGTTGTGCCTCTTTCTACCGGTTCGGGGGTTAAAGGCATGAGTATGCGTACGTATGCGTAAACCTCGATTAAATATAGCATATACTCACAGTTATATATCCATTAGGATACGTAATTATCATTAAATTACGAAGAATTTTTATACGAACATGACAAATTGACTCCGCTGCACCTGATGATAAGTGAATGGCGTCCATGAACCATAGAAGAGATTCCTTTCTATCGTTAACGCTAACTTTATGTATGAGAATGACATATCTTAGCCATAAACTTACCGATACCTACGGCATTTCCATATATTTTATTTTTATTTTCTAAGAGCGTTAACAACTGTAAAGGGATATAGCCCCAGGTATTTGTTGACAAGTGATGATTATTATCTCTTGCCAGTCGTTACAATTATGCCGGCCTGTTCGTAGCTTGGTATACATAAGCTGATCCTGGTACACTTACTTGGGTAACTATGACGTTTAAAATATAAAGATACTGCTTCTGCCTGCGCGAGGTTTCCGTTTCTACGACGTAAAGGTTGAGCGAAAAAGTACAAATCAAGCTAAATGTGATTTTAAATTTTTCTCACATAAATATCTTTGAATATATAAATATCGATAACTTGACATTAAACGTATAACCTCATTAAGGCGAGACTGTTTCATCCGTGGTAAGGTAAAGTTAAGGCTCTTATCACATTGGAGATTTGTAAGCAAGTTCACAGCGGGGCGGAGGCACTGCGCGCTCGTCCAGTGTAATAAGACTTGACTTTGCTGGACTACGGATGAAACAACACAGGGTAAATTATACTAATATACCTACACACAAAGGCCTTTTAGCCCCAAAGGGGTAGGCAGGGGCGTAACTAGTGCACCCACTTTTCACCATGCGTATTTCGCCCCAAGATATAATAGGGGGCGAGTCTATCGCCATATCTAGGGTTGCCAGGTCGTCAAACCTAATACCCGATCAGCCAGTTTACCCGGTCCTTTGTGTAAAAAGGCAGGAAGGACACCCTAAATTATTAACTATTTTGTGTCTTAGTATTCATACGATTTTTCGGGACCCATTTTCCCGGCGACCTTTTTTTTAGTTCCCTAGTGTATATCCATGGCACGTTTAATTTTACGCATATTGCCGGCCACCTAAAAGTCACTGGTCAAATGTAAAAATTCGGACACCGTTTAATTTGGCCGGAGATGCATTCATTCAGAAAAGCCTATGTCCGGCTTTATCCGAACGCCTGGCAACCCCTAGCCATATCGGGCATAAATTCCAGACTCCGGGCTGATACTGGGGAGAAAAATTCAATAACCCTTTGTCCGAACCGGGGACCGAACCCAAGACTTCAGAATTGCAATCGTAGTATACAACTCCAGATGTTATTTGCATACTATCAAACATAATGTTACGCTCATTTTGCCAAAGACTACACTCCCAAAGTATGTGATGCGCAGATTGTTCGTAGTTGCAGTCATTAGATGAACATGGACACGCAGGCGAATCAACCAACTTAAAGGAGAATAATTTGTACTTAAAATTACCATGGCCTGTAAGGAATTGCGAAACACAATGGTCAATTTCGAGCCAAGATTTTGTAAGACGGTCCTGAACAGAAGGAAAAAATTGATACAAATGCCGCCCCTTTGTAGATATTTCCCACCTACACTGCCATTCCTCTAGAAGATCGTTCATAACATCTGGACTCGGCTTAAATAATCTGTTAATTTTTAAAAGTTCGCGCGAAGTTAAAAAGCTTTTGTCGACATCGTCTCTAGCAGAGTAATACATCGCGGCGCGACGCTGTACCTCCAGATCGACTGGGAGTACACCCGCGAGGACAGGTAAAGCTTCTGTACTAACTGTTCTATACGCCTTACATAAGAATATCAACGCCAAGCGCTGGCTCTGGAGCAATTTTCTTCGTACGGCGCCGATAGTAGCCCTATCAGCCCATACAGGTGATCCATAACAGATACACCCCAAATAAGTGGCTCCATACTACATGGACCTTGTGGACACTAGGCAGAATTTCCGTGCTTTCCGGCGTTTTTGCCATACCTACTATTGGAATCAAGTTTAACAGCTCAAGTAGGACCCCTTTAATTTTATCCGTGGTGCTTTACATCTGGCTTTTCCAGTTGTGAAACTCTAAATAATTAAGGTTAAATTACCTTTTTTAGTTCATTATTTTGTCTCCCGCTTTGCTATGGAGGGAAGTGGAAAATATATTTCTAACTCCTCCCTATTCTTCTGTTTGATTAACTTCGTTGCGGGTTAAGACTAATTAGTGTTCCCTGAGACTCGCCGAGCTTCACCGCTCGGTGTCATAAAATGCGTGCCACTGCTGATCCTGGCTTACAGGAGTTGCAGTGGTGGGTGTGAGGGCGGGATAGTCTCGTAAATTGCAATCGTACTAGGATACAACTACGCCACCGAGCCAGTCGTCATTACACATTTCCGACAAATCCTTACAAACAACCAAATCCATTTTATTTTTAAAAACCCATTTACGCTTAATACGTTAAACATTTGTTCTTGATTTAAAAGTGTCTGAAAGTTTATATACCTACGGGTTTTTACTAAGCTAATAGGTAAAACATGGCGTATGTTTTGTGTGTATTTGTGTTTCCGTAATATTTTTTAAATCATAGAATCTAAGGACCTTATTTGTAAACAGTTTATTTTTATTTATAGAATGTTTTGTCTTCTGTATGGAGAGTAGAAGTAAGTGGAACCCTCTTGTATGGGGGATTCGTCGAAAAAGTGTCCACTTGTAAACAGCAAATTATTGTTCGAACACTCACCGAAATAGCGCTAGCGTAGGAATGAAGTGGAAATGATATGAACTTAGCAGTTTTAAACAGAGTGAAGTGTGCTTGGTTGAATAATTTAATATTTCTCTTCACTTCTGTAGTTAAGAAATATGCAGCACTAGTAGTGCTCACGGCTCCGCCCGCGTGAAAACGTTTTTCCGGGATAAAAACATTTTCCCGGGACAAAAAGTAGCCTATAGCACTCAAGAGTAAAGTAACTTCTTATTAGTGAAAGAATTTTCAAAATCGGTTCAATAGCTCCTGAGATTAGCGCGTTCAAACAAACAAACAAACAAACTCTTCAGCTTTATAATATTAGTATCTAATAGATTTAAAATCTCAACTATCTACGTAGTCAACTATAATTTAGTAAATAATAACCTATGAAATTTCTGAAATAACGTGCATAGTGATTTGATTTGATTTCAATTGACACTTTTTAATACATTGAGATGATCCTCTTTACTTCTACGCTCCATAGTCTTCTGCCTTCAAAATTCGTTCAAAGACAAAACATTCGATAGCTAAAATAGGTTTATAAACTCTTTCTGAATAAGGCCGTAGCTCTGAAAAGATAAAACACGATATTAATTAAATTAACTGCCTCAGTGGCGTAGTTGTATTATGGTAAAACTGCAATGCTGAGCTATCGGGTTCGATCCCCGGGTCGGGCAAAGTGATATTTAGTTTTTCTATTCAGTATCAGCTCGGAGTATGGAATTTGTGCCCGATATGGCGATAGGCTCGCCCCCTATCACATCATGGGACGGAATAACGGCGAAAAGTGGGTGCACTAGTTGCGCCTCTGCCTACCCCTTCGGGGATACCTAAAAGGCGTGTACGTGTAATTAAATTAAACAAAATTTCAATTTTACGAAAGCAGTAAAGTAAATAAGCTATTTAAAAGAAATGCTACACTACCAGCTTCAGTACTAAAGCAAAATCAGTTTCGTAAAAATGTATTCACGGCAACAAGATCACAACGTGTACTGAATCAACGAGGACTAAATCGGTAGATTAATCACATCAATTTGATTTATGAATCTTTAAATTGTAATTCTGTATATTTTATTATAAAATTATGTTAATAATACCTCAAACACACAATAAATCAACTGGATTAGTAAGCTAATATTTTAAACATAATTTAATATTAATTTTCGAACTTACACAAACATCATAGATTGCATTCCGCTTATATTGATTTAGAATCTATGCTATATCCTTTATTTCGATGATCCGGTTTATTTAAATTGTCTTAATCCTACCAAATTTATTTCACATTCCAATAATAATATAATGCAATTAAATAAACATTTGAAGTGTTTTAGTCATAAATAATCAGATTATAAATAAAAAGGACATTAAACTATCTCTGAAATGTTGATTAGGTAACTTAAACAGATTTATAACACCCACCAGCAAATAATCTTCAAGTATTGACACAAGACCTGTTTGTTCAAAATTAATTAAGTCAGGAAATGATACATCGAATCAACAAAATCAGTTGAAAATACTGATGAATTGGATCTAGATATCGGCGACATTTTTTTACAAAAATGTAGACTATAGTGTGATTCCAAATATCTGCCTATAAAACTTAATACCGCTAGGCTTGCGCGGTGGACTAAGGCGTTAACCCTCTCAGTTGTAGAGGAGGCCCGTGCTCATCAGTGGGCAGTATATAATACATGGCTGGTATGGTAATCAATTAAACCATATACTCGTCTTTACCTGTGCTATAATTGTGACAAAAATCATTAATATTTAATATTTTCACCAAAATACCTACCAAGTTCTGTTTAAATTTTCAAATGTTTTAATCATTTTGTAGTTTAGTGCGAAAATGGCGTGTGCGTGAGTGTATTTCTGACTGAGTGTGATGTCGCTGCGTCGAATTCTCTTAATTGGTAGTGACATTAGGACGTGTGATATTAAAAAAAAAATTGTTTATAGTTATTTTATTCGAAACGTACATCTTATTATTATACATCTACGGTTCGACTAATTGTAAAGTGAGATTTTCAAGAAGTTAAGTATGCGGTTTCATTTAAATGCAATGCCAAAATGACCTTGTATATACATTGATGTAAAAAAATCATCAATGTGTATATAGAATAGTTTACACCGATAACACGCTTGTACACGCAGAAGACGCGTTTGGTATCTGTGTATTCTGCATTCAATAGAACGGGTTAGCGCGGGTAAAATATGGCATCTGCATAAACTCCTACATTAGTTTAGTCTGGTTACTGGAGGTAGGTCTCTCATAATTAAGAGTCGGTCTGGATGGGTACCACCACAACATCTATTTCTACCGCCAAGCAGCAGTGTGCATGCACTGTTGTGTTTCGGTTTGAAGGACATTGTACCCAGTGCAACTACTGGACATAATGAGACTTAACACCTTATGTCTCAGGATGGCGAGCGCAGTGGAATGCCACACAGTACTTTGTAAGTCTAGGTGCTGAATGGTCTTGCTACTGTTTATGGGTGGTCGTATCGCTTACCACCAGGCGAACGACATGCTCGTTTGTCATTTGATCCAACAAAAAAAAGTTTAATTTGAATAATAAAGACGCTCATTTTGGAAGCCTGATACAGTGACGCGCTGTTTTGATAATAATTTCTCAAACGAGTTCCATTCCTCGATGCATTTAAATTTCAAGGCCATCACTAAAACGCGTATTATTGATTTAGCTTTCAATCGCAGGTAGCCGCTATATATCTGATTTTCATTGCTAAAAGTATTTAGTGTAGGGGCTGAAATCCCGTGTAAGATTTATTAAGATATCAAGTCTGCACGGCAAACGACACATTATAACCGATTTAATTTGACTTTACTACAACCAGAGATTTTACTACAACCAGCCTGAGCTATGTGTAAGTATATTCCCTTTAAGGGTATATAGTACCAGACAGACTGGATAGAAAAACCAACATGATCGAATCTAGGACATTTCGCTACTGCTGTACAAAGCAGGCAACTTTTAAGAAACCTCCAGTCATCAATGGTCATCTTATATTCTACAAATATCAAATTAGCTTAGACTATTCTGTTCATTTTGCTAATTGACTCTCCTGTGTGCCCATGCTCTACATCTGTTTACGAATATGAAGAGTATGCTTGTCATGTACTTTGGGAGTGTAGTCTTTGTCATAATGAGCGCAACACCATGTTGATAGTATGCAAATAACATCAAGGGTTGTATATTACAAGGACCTTGTAGAGACTAGACGGAATTTCCGTGCTTTCAAGCGTTTTTGCCAAACCCATTATTGGAATCAAATTTGACAGCTCATATGATAGGAGCCTTTCATTTTATTTTTATCCGTGGTCCTTTACAACTGGTTTTTCTAGTTGTAAACTTCCCTAATTCAATGCAATACAATCAGACCTATATTATATACTGGCCAATGCTGAACACGGGCCTTCTCTACTACTGAGAGGGGTTAGGCCATAGTCCACCACGCTGGCCTAGTGCGGGTTGGCAGACTTCACTACCTTCGAAATTCTTATGGAGAATTTTAAGGTAGGTATGCAGGTTTCCTCACGATATTTTCCTTCACCGTTAAAGCGAACGATAATTGAAAAACAAACTTTCCTAAACTTGAGGTTAAAATACCTCCGTTGTTCATTATTTTTAACAGACTTCAAAAAAAGGAGGTTGTGGACTCGACCCGTATGTATGTATGTGTGTAAGTTCGTATGGCCGCGGTTTTCTCAAAAACTACTGATCTGATTTGAATGGAGTTTTCGTTATTCAAATGTATATTTTCAGGGAAGGTTTTAATACAATTTATTAGGATCTGATGAAGATCTTCGGAGATAGACAATAGAACTTTTCAATAACTCACTATTGTTTACAGCATTCCATAATTAAGTAACAAAAGAACAATAAATAATAACTTTTTAACAAATATAAAACCGACTTCAAAACTACTACAAACCAAAAATTAATTGAACTTTATACTATACGTATATTTGAAGTCAGTGCCTACAACTTTATAGGGAACTCTTGGCTTTGTGCCTTCGGCACAGGAGTCGAAGCGCACTTGTCTGGTTTTTTATCATTAGTGTAGATAGATTATAGTTTACCTAGATCATTTATCCTTATATAACCCAGGTACTAATTTTATAAATCCCAGCTTTTTCTATAATCTTGGGAACATATAATTGCATATTAAATTGTCTTATTATTATCATTGATATATTAGGGTTTTTTTAATACATCAATAGTTATTATGGATACATTCAAAGTTTAGAACAAACTCAATTGTAAATTCGTTTGGAGAAGACAAAAAATTCGATAACTAACATTGATAAATTGTTTTTAATACATCAATGATGACTAAAATAGATTTATAAACTGTTTATGAATAAAACCGTAACTCTTTATAATATTAGTGTAGATAGATTATAGGTTACCTAAGTCTTATATTTCCATTATAACCCAGGTACTCGTTCTATAAAAACCACACATTTTTATATCATTTTAAGGACACATAATTACATACTAAATTGTCTGGTTAGTTTTTGTTGATGCATTCTTATTAAAATAACAAGGATTAACGATAAAAAACGAGAGACACGCGAAGGTAATTTTTTCTTCGTCTATGGCTTTAGCTACTAGTGCCTTCAGATATATTTCTATCATATTTTTTACATGTAAAGCTGATACTCAGTTGTGTTCTGTTTATTTGAAAAGTTTTTTTTTATATTTATATGTAAAAGTGATTATACAAATACATATAAAAAATTAATCATCCTCCGACGACAAGGCTCAAGACACAAGCAACTGACGCGGCGCGCCGGTTGGAAATTCAAAGTAAGGAATCTATATAAATCATTGATCTACTCACGATGCGTACCGTGTCATCTGGTACATCTGTCTACATCTGGCTCTTGACCCAACGACCAGTTACTACTAACAGACGATTAGATTTGGTATTATCGTACCAATTCGTCACGCGGTACAGTCTTCACGCCACACGATCGAACCGTACCATGCGATGTCCAGTTGTATCCAACCAAGTTTGATGGACAAGCCATCGAACCAGCCGTACCAACAATAATAATAATAATGTCCATCGAACCGTGCCCCACACGATGCGATATGATTCGATGGCATACCGTTTTAATGGTTCGGCTGTACCAAATAACATCGTCTATGCCCACATTTAGATCTTCCTTATATGTTAAGATACTCAGTTTATCTTTAGACAGAGTAAGTAAACAGGTTGCTTCTTTGTACCTCGAATTAATAATACGATGCTCGCCATAAACTCCGTCTACTATTAACACCATTATTATTTTATTGTTACTCTTATGGTAATTAGAATATTGACATAAACGTGTTCTTTATACATTTTAGAATCACTTTCTTAGGGTCCATACACATTTAGCGAAGGCGATTGTTTGCGGCGGTCATACGAATTATTGTGCATCTCTCATGCCTCTTGCGCCTAGTATAAATAACACACGTAATTTGCGCTAACATCATTAAAAGCAACGTTTACCACAAGCGATATTAAAGAAGTGTAATGAATTGCAAGGGAGCAATCTGTAAGCGTGCTATTTGCATTATAAAGCCTTGTGTTAGTTGCAAGGTGGCAAAATAACAGTTGCTACCCACGTGCCGAGCAATCAATCATACAATCGATCAGCCTGTCGCCGTCCACTGCACATAGGCTTCCCCAGGTGAGCGCCAACCATCCCGGTCTTGAGCAGCCCGCATCATTCCGCTACCCGCCGCCTTTTTCAAGTCGTCGGTCCATCGTGTAGCAGAGCGTCCTGCACTTCGTTTACCTAACCGCGGTCTCCACTCCAGCACTTCTCTGCTCCATCGACCATCTGTCCGTCTGCAGACACATGCCGAGCGCGTGCAGCAATTGCGATGTGTATACACCCTTACAACATCTGATATTATTGAAAAAAAAATACAAGATAAAAATAAAGAATGCGAGGTAACGTCGCATTTAGATATCGTGTCATTTAAATACATCCATTATAATGTTTTATTAGGCTTCTATCCTCGCTTTATTATCCATTTCATTATATTTCATATGACAAAAAGCGTAGAGGTTAAATATACACGTGGAAGGAACCGTGACGGGATTGTACGGTAAGTAAAAACATACCAACAAAAAGTATAGGTTTCTTTAATGTTTGTAAATGTAGCAACGGTATTATTAATTAATTTATGTCTGAGAATTATGAATCAACATGCGTCATTTTGTATTGCTTCTGATTTGTAGCTTGAAACACTGTTTTTTTTTTTCATTCAACATATTTTGTTTATTTATCCGCGAGTATATTAATGTGTCCATGTTTATTATATTTTAGGTATATTTTCAAACGTGTGACCTTAACCTGAATCGTTTGGTGCGTCATCAGAACAGATAAGCTTTTAACGGAACTTAAATTATCAGTAGTTTGGAATTTCTGGCCAAAGCTCTTCTTGACTTTCCTTGAAAATTATTTATACACATACACATACTTACGCCTGTTATCCCCGAAGGGGTAGGCAGAGGCGCAACTAGTGCACCCACTTTTCGCCGTTATTCTGTCCCATGATGTGATAGGGCGCGAGCTTATCGCCTTATCGGGCACAAATTCCAGACTCCGAGCTGATACTGAATAGAAAAACTCAATATCACTTTGCGCGACCCGGAGATCGAACCCGAGACCCCAGCTTTGCAATCGTACCGTAATACAACTACGCCACCGAGGCAGTCTACAAAAATGAGTTAATCATGATAAAACTTAAAGAATCATAACTGTGTTACAGTATTTTACACTTTTATATGCATACGATACGTACGTTATATGTGTGTCACTGTAAACCCTTGTACTACGCAAAGTCATAAGAATCAGCTCTAAATGATAAAACTAGTGGTAGTACTCTTATATGTAAGTGTCCGTCTGGGTGGGGCAACCGCAGTCTATTTCTACCGCCAAATAGCAGTGTACATGCAATGTTGTGTTTCGGCTTGAAGGGCATTGTAGCCAGTGTAACTATTGGGTATAATGAAACTTAACATCTTATGTCTGCGGAGTGGAATGCCACACAGTACTTTGTAACTCAAGGTGCTGGTTGGTATTGCTACTGTTTATAGATGGTCGTGTCGTTTACCATCAGGCGAACGGCATGCTCGTCCCATCATTCAAAGAAATAAAAAAAGAAACAAATTTTGTGTAAGTATAGGAAAACTAATACACGATATGCAATCGGTTCAGCGGTTTAATTTCTCTCTCCTTTTACCCCCCTTAAATAGGAGATGATTAAAAAATGAATATCCCATATTTGTTTTAAACGTTCAAGATATCCCCATACCAATTTTATTATAGTCGGTTCAGCGGTTTAGTTTCTCCCTCCTTGGAGTTAGTAAAAAAAATAATATCCCATATTATTTGTTTTCAGCGTTCAAGATATCCCAATCCCTAATTTCATTACCATCGATTCAACGGTTTAGCATCTCCTCTATGCTAACCCCACTAGTTTGGGAATGATATAAAAACTGAATACTCCAATTTCATTTTTAGAGCTCATACTACCCAAATCCGAACTTTCATCAAAGTCGGACGAGCCGTTTCCGAGAAACCAATAACATATATATACAAGTTTAGCGCGTTTAAATAAGAGAGTTATGTGCAGCCAGTCTTAAAAGAAAATTAGACTAGACAATAAGAGAAGGGTTTGGACCTCCGTAAATACTTTAAGTTATACAGATAGCGGTTTTATGTTTTGTTTTCATAAAGTTTTTTCTTCCAGATAGCTGGCACAGCCCACCAGCCAGTGTTCGGGTTCATATACAATGATTTCTTGGACGAGCTTGGGGTTGGGACCGGAGCGGTGACCGTGATCTATGGAGTGTTTCAAGTCACAGTCGCTGTTGCTGGTAAGATCCATATCTTGTTCTTCAGCCTTTGAACGTCCACTGCTAAACGGGTCTCCCCCAAAGATTTTCAGACCAACCTATTAGAAGCGATATAAGTATATTAAATTAAATAGACATTTGAAAATAAAATCTCTCCTATTGAGAATCTCTCTCTCTCTCTAAAGTGAATAAATGTTTGTCAAACACTGGGTTTATCGTTCACTTTAACGGTGAAGGAAAACATCGCGAGGAAACCTACATGCCTGAGAATTCTCCATAAGAATTTCGAGGGTATGTGAAGTCTGCCAATCCGCACTAGGCCAGTGTGGTAGACTATGGCCTAAAACCCTCTCATTAGTAGAGGAGGCCCGAGCTCAGCAGTGGGCAATATATAATACAGGGCTGGAATTATTATTTATTTATTATTATAAAACACTGGGTTCGCGACGATACTTAATGATTTCTGAGAGATGTTTGTCACACATTGGACAAAGTATAGAATTTATATCTCTTTATATCTCTTGAATTCCATCCAAGAGATGTCAAACAATATAATACAGAGTACACTTAATTATTTATACAAGGGTTTCCTTTCCCTTCGCCACTAAAGTAAGCCCCTGTGACACTCCACCAATGAAAAGTAGCATACCGTAACGAGGCCCCAAGGATGCCGGACATAATTATTACACAATAACAGTAATTCTATACGTCAATGTGTCAAGTTACGCAATTTTGTCCGTAATCATAATCGAATATACCTTAAAACGTGAGGCCTCGGGCAATTCATTTCCTCATTTATTGACACTCAAATATAATACAAATTTATTGATATAGAAAAGTGTTGCGTAATGTTTAGAAACAACGTTCAAAATCCATTACATTGCGCATGATTAATATGATTTGATGAGAAAATTACTTAATTTTTTATCACCTTATGAGTCGTAAATTGAAATATATTTCTAAATTAAATTGGTAATAACATTCAGGTAGCATGAATCGGCCTTTTTAAGTTACACTAAATAAATACCCTAAGACTGCCTTGGTGGTATTATGGTACGACTGCAATGCTGAGGTCTCGGGTTCGATCCCCGGGTCGGGCAAAGTAATATTGAGTTTTTTCTATTCAGTGTCAGCTCAAAGCCTGGAATTTGTGTCCGATAGGCTCGCCCCCTATCACATCATGGGACGGAATAACGGCGAAAAGTGGGTGCATTAGTTGCGTCTTTGCCTAACCCTTCGGGGATAAAAGGCGGGAGTGAATGTGTGTGTGTAATAAGTACAGTCAGCCACATAAGTATCTGAAGAAATAAAAAATTTCAAATCGCCTATATACGTTCAGTTCAATTAAAACATTATTGTTTCTTTGTGTAAAGTAAAGCCAATCCCATTAATTTTATTTTATGAAGAAAAAACGAAAATTTGTAAGAACATAAAAGTGTTGAGGCGATTTGGAGTTTTGAATTTGTTTAATTTATTATGTGGCTGACTGTACTGCCAATAATTTAAAATTATATTTTATGACATAAGGCGTTTATTCTGTTTATACTATCAAATGCATAAAGGTGTAAAAAAGTTCAAGACAAGCATTCGCTAATGGTTTTTTCTAATATTTTCTACGTGGTAGGTAAATAAACGTACGCAGTTTTAAAATACAAATACGCCTACACGATCGATAGTATTGTTATGAGAGAAACTGCACATAAAGCAGTTGATAAAAATGATTAATGATGAAAACATGCTGATATACATATAGTAGGCACACTGGCCAGTACCAAAAAACAAATTTGTATTCATATTAATAATTCTGCTTGGTACGATGCCTTTTATAATAGATAACACTAATAGAAAACAAAAAAAATGTATAAGTCAGGTGGTCGAAGCGAACGAATAGAAAAAAAAAACTGTAGAAATGGGATATAATGAAGACGTTTGACAACCTGTCTAAGGAACAGGATCAGATAAGCTGGGCGTGTAAATTTTGCTAAATCAGTTGTTGCTCAACGATTCAAATACTTTGGAGAAGCACAAGGGAAAGTGGCAAAAGATTTTTTCAATAGGGTATTTGACAACTTTTTAAAAAACAATAATGTAAAATTAATGCTATCTTAAATCTAATGGAAAGATATATTTCAAAATTGGCGCAATAGTAAGTAAGTTATAAAGCTTTGAAATTTGGTGGAAGGAGTAGCTGTCAATTGACAGCAATACTAGGCTGTGACGTCACCAAGCACCGTCGGCCATAACGCAGCGTGTGTGAGAAAAAGATAGCGCGATATACCTGCTACGCCCCAACTTTTGCTCTCAAGAATATTTCAAAATCGAATAACTGCTTTATTTTTCGATTGATTTTGATGCTGATTTCACAGTAGAATTTCTTTTTCACATTATTTTCTGTTACATCTTAAATAATGTACAAAATCAAACACAGGAAACTTCCCTATTATCTGTCGTCATTCGGCATTATCAATGGGCTTAGATTATGGCAAAAGAACGCAACTCGTAAGACGGTGTCCTTTGATGTAGATGGTAGTGATTCATCGAGAGACCAATACCTCAGTCACGTGTTAGGCTCTCAACCAATCCCAATACAAAGAAACGGAGTTTTGTCGTGTTTTCCTACTCCAGTCGACCGCGTCAAATGGAGACAGCCGCGCTCACTAGGTAGTGACCGACCCAGAGGACGAAATCACTCTGGCCATTCACAATAAAATCGAGTTTCAAAAACTCATACACTCAACACGACCGCAGTTCCGTCTTCGCCGCGTTCCCCGTCGCACCCCTGACCCTCCTAACAGTTCCGGCCCGCGTGCCGATGACGAAATAAATTGATAGGATTAGGCTTAAAAAAACAATCTTTCCCTAATAGTTTATGTCTCATCTTTCATCAGTGACCGTCCTGAGCCGAGGTTCGTAACCAGTTAGTGGGTTGCCGTCAACAATTCACTTAATTTAAAGGGTTGCGAGCGCCTTAATCGTTCACCCTAAAGTCCGGTGTGTTTGTATAAGCTGACTCTCGTCAGGCTTACAACCGGATAGCCATTAAAAAAATCTCCTCCTCCGCATACTATCAGGTGCAGTGAACTGACTTTATCATGACAGTATGGTCGTATCAATAAAAAAATCACTCTCGAGTTAGTTAACAGATTGAAGTGACAAGTCAGTCGCTACCTTTTATCTATAAGCTTCTTGGTCCCTACTTAATTCATTAATTACTAAAGATAATTCGTTCTAATATTTTATATTCACGCGGTTTCATCTCTACGTCACATAAATTAAACGTAATGGCCGACTAATACAACTCAACGCCATTCATGAAGTTCAAGCGTGGTTAAATTTTGAGACCCAACATATATAGTTATCGTATTAACCAGCTAATAGAATTAGTATTTATTTATGGCATTGAATGATGAGACTAGCAAGTCGTTCGCCTGATGGTAAGCGATACAACCACCCATAAATAGTAGCATCACCATCCAGCACCTTGAGTTACAAAGTACTGTGTGGCTTTCCACAGCGCTCGTCATCCTAATTCCTGAGACATTGTGTTAAGTCCCATTATGTACAGTAGCTTTACTGGCTACAATGCCCTTCAAACCGAAACAAAACAGTGTATGCACTGCTCTTTGGCGGTAGAAATATAATTTTTGAGGTTATAGATTAGAGTTTAGACTATGACTTTTGTATTTGGTCGGCTTATAGATATTATGTGACGTAGTAGCATTGGCATATAGTAGCATTTACTCTGAACTTGTGGAACAGGGCCTTAGTATGAAAGATCGTTGGTAATACTCTAATGTGTATTATAGTCGTTGTTTATAAGTTCATACGTACAAATACTCTGGGCGGCTCAACGTCGGGTCGTAATACACGGTGATCCCAACATAACCGCTCAGTCGTTTCCCTTGAACACTGGGCGGTAGGTATAATTCACTTTGTCCGCGTAAAAAAAAAAAATAGAAACACAGATAACCACCAAAACATATTACATACTAGCTTCTGCCCGTGGCTCCGCCCGCATTAAAAAGTTTTTCGGGGATAAAAGTCCCGGGATAAGAAGTAGCATATGTGTTAATCCAGGACATGATCTACCCGTGTGCTAAATTTCATCAAAATCCGTTCAGTAGTTTTTGCGTGAAAGAGGAACAAACATCCATACATCCAGACATTCTTACAAACTTTCGCCTTTATAATATTAGTAGGATATACATATACACTCACGCCTGTTATCCCCGAAGGGGTAGGCAGAGGCGCAACTAGTGCACCCACTTTTCGCCATTATTCCGTCCCATGATGTGATCGGGGGCGAGCCTATCGCCATATCGGGCACAAATTCCAGACTCCGAGCTGATACTGAATAGAAAACTCAATATCACTTTGACCGACCCGGGGATCGAACCCGAGACCTCAGCTTTGCAGTCGTACTGTAATACAACTACGCCACCGAGGCAGTCCACCACCACCATAACCACCAAAAGTAAGCATTTTAACTGTTTGTTATCTGTTAGTAATTTATTGAGACCCGCCGTAAGTTCGACCCTATTCATGCTGCAGACAAAAGTGTAATGTAAATGTCTGTCACATAGATATGTCACTTTTTTATCGAAGTTACGGCAAAGAAAATCACTGCACCTAGTGTTAAAGAAAGAGAAGTCCAAAAATGGCAGCTATTAAGAGAAAGAGTTTTGGCGGGAACTTGGAAGTGTCATGAGGTGGTCTTGTTTTAATTCATTACTTTGATGATAGTGTTGTATTGCATAATTATGGTGGTATTTTGTCTAATATGGTTCTATTAAAGCACTCCAATTAAGTGAATTGAAATAACTGCCCTAATCAAGTATTTTTTTGTTGCCGTCACAACTCCTCCATCAAGTCTCGGTAAGGTAGCCACTGCTTTACTTCGACATAGTAGTTAGTACGATATAAAAAGAAACAACAATTGAATTTTATGAAAAACGAGCTCAATGGACTAGTATCCAGAGTTGTAATAAAAAAAAGAGATAAAAACACACACGGAAGAAATAAATACATTTTATCGTGGCGTGCCAAATCCTTGTTATATTGTTAGACAAGTGATCAGTTATACAACATTGCTATTATATTATCATTTGTAAATTAAACAAACCCTATTCTACGAAAATAAGTCATGCTTATTACATCAAAATGTCAGTTTTGATTACCAAGACTTCTTATAGATCTTGACTGAGGTATTTTGCATAATTAATTAATGCATTTGAATTTAATTGCAGTCCGTTAAGAATAATAATATTATTAACTTGTCGAATTGGTATTGATTATACCTGCTTAATTATAAAGATTCGGTGTTATTCTAACGAATTTAGCTGATTGAACACTAGGTATAAATTGGGTTTGAGTTACTTTTAGGTTGTTAGTCTAAGTTATAGATATTGAATTATTGATCGATATCATCGACGTATAAATTTTATGTTCACTTTATTAGACTACTTGATAAATGTCGCAGGAACACGCGGGAAGCAGACCGCTTTTGACAGATCCGTCTTTTTGTTCATAAACCTACCCGGAACTGTCTCGAACAAAATACTCAAATAATTTTTAAATCGGTCTTGCCGTTAATGAATTTTAGCGAGACTACTGAACAGCTATTAATTTTTATATACCTAATTTATGTAGATAGATATTGTCCCATTAACTTCCATTCTCTTTTTTATTTACCGGAAGCACTCACGATTTCAGAGATATACGCAAAAAACAAAAAGTTAAGACCTTTAACCTAAGGGCTAGAGCCTTAAGGCTAGGGCATGTATCCTCACCGGTGTGGATCGCGACGCGTTCCTCCCATTATTGTTTTTTTAAAAGAAATGATCTCTTTTTATATTGCTTTTCCTGCCAGCCCTAGCTGGTTTCTTACTTTTAATTTTCATCATTGATTTTACTCCTAATAAAAATGTCTGTAGTTATATAAGTGACCTTAGCTTTGGTATCCTACTATCCTACTAATATTATAAACGCGCAAGTTTGTAAGAAGGTATGGATGTATGGATGTTTGTTCCTCTTTCACGCAAAAACTACCGATCAGATTTCGATGAAATTTGGCACACGGATAGATCATGTCCTGGATTAACACATAGGCTCCTTTTTATCCCGCTAAAATATAAAGCGGGACTTTTATCCCGGGAAAACACATTCACGCGGGCGGAGCCTCGGGCAAAAGCTAGTTTAAAATATTACTATAATCAATTTAATGTATCTTTACTTGTCATAAGTGTAACTATAGTCGCCTACGTGATGAATAAAATATTTTATTTTATTTTATCCTCGGATAAAATACAACGCACAAGCGGGATCGATGGGGACTTTTGAAATAGCATATGTAATGACGTATTTAAGATCGGTACAAAAATCCAGCTTATTGGGAATTAATGCAATCTCGAATTTTTATCCTGACCGGACTATAGTATTTAATATAGATAACCTTACGTCGCAACAGTGGGGCTAGGACGTGAAACGAAAAACACGATGCGTCTCTGCTTTGTTTTATTGTGATTGGTTGAGAGACTGACGTGTCGGTCTCTCGATCAATCACAAACATCAAAATACCGATACGTCAGTCACTCAACCAACCACAATAAAACGAAGCAGAGACGCATCGTATTTTTTTTTCACGTCCTAGCCCCACAGGATAACTTAGGTCCCGTGATTTCAACGGTTGTCATGTTAAAGATAATTTTTTTCAATTTAGCTTTTGTTAGGTGAGGATTTGTCAAACACGTTTTTTATGACGAATGTTGTCACTTTAGTTTATAGTCAAAAGCTCAGAATAAGGACTATAAGCATAGAAGTAATGCTATAACATTTGAGCGTAGGTACACTCTCATAGACATCAAGAAATTTAGTTGTGCTGTGATCCCTTGTGACAGTTTATCGATATCGATAGATGCTCTTTGCCTATGGGCTATGTTAAATTTACAAACGTGCTAAAATCAACACTTTTCGATTAATCAACTGCAAATACCTATCCATACAAATTGCTATTTTATATAAAGGGATATAAAAAAATAAGGATACGAAAACCTTAATTTGGTATTAAAATACCAAATGGGGTCTGGATGCATTCAAGCTCTCGTAAAGAGGCTGTCACTTTTAAAGAAACTAAGGTCATACCGGATTTCGCCAAAACGAAACTTCTACCGATTTAAGCATGCTATTTACAGTGGTTTTCATAACTTTCAAAATTTCAATTACACTAAAAAAGTTTGGAATTTATAAAACAATTTTTTGGAAATTATAGAGCAAATGAAAACCACTGTAAATAGCAAACGAAAAACGACCAAAATTTAGCATTATAGTTGATACCCAAGAGGCCTGGGTCTGATAGAGATCTATTAAAAATGGGACATTAAAAATAAAACACGGCAGTATCATTCATGTCACATATTATATGTATGATCATTTATTATTTTAGGGCACGGTCGCAAATCTTAGATTGGTTTACTACCAAGTCTCTTATTGAATACAAAGAAAACCAAATGTATTCGTTTTACGTTGCCTGACGTCCAAAATCAAACGTTACATTTATTTTTAAGCAATAAATCTTTGAAACCAGTCTATTCAGAAGTTTTCTTGGGAATTGCTAAACACATGCAAAACATCCCTAAGGCCAAAAAGTCTGATAAAGTTTTCACTAAAGCCACCCGGAGTAAACTTCTAAAATTTTTCAGCACAGCTACATATGATGACTCCTTCAGCAAACCGTTTTCTCTGTCTGATCTGGACAGTTCGCTGAAGTGTATTAAAACAAACAAGGCCGCAGGTTCAGATGAAATTTACCCCGAATTCCTTCTTCACTTTGGAAAAATAGCTAAGCAATGGTTACTTCAGTTTTTCAATTGTATCCTGGAAACAGGCATCCTCCCTGCTGCATTCAAATTGTCAAAAGTTATCGCATTATTGAAACCAGGAAAATCACCTAATGAAGCTTCCAGTTACCGGCCTATCTCACTTCTGTCAATTGTATACAAATTATTAGAAAGATTAATATACAGCAGAATATACACCACCGTAAATGATGTCATACCACCAGAACAGGCCGGTTTCAGGGGAAACAGAAACTGTGCCGATCAAGTCCTAGCTCTGTCCACATATATTGAGGCTGGGTATCAACGCGGCTTAAAAACCTCAGTTGCCTTCGTTGATTTAAGTGCCGCTTTTGATAGTGTGTGGACAGACGGAATGCTAAGTAAAATCTGCGATATCATTCCATGCCGTAGGATGCTTAGCCTATTCAAAGCCCTTCTTAGCCCCCGTTATATAAAAGTCCATCTGGGCGAAAGCAGCAGCCGCTACCGCCTAGTTAAAAATGGACTACCACAGGGGTCGGTTCTGGCACCGCTCTTATTTAACATCTACATGCATGATATGCCAGCCACAAGATCCATCAAATTTGCTTACGCAGACGACCTAGCGCTAGCCTACCAATCCAGGAGCTTTGAAGAGGGAGAGATGACCCTGACCCAGGACCTCAATAGTTTGAATAACTATTACACTCAGTGGCGTTTGCGTCCCAACCCGTCTAAAACCGAAGTCTCATGTTTCCATCTCACCAACTGCTGGGCTAAAAGGAAACTGAATGTCACGTTTTGTGGTGTAACTGTCAAACATAATCATACACCAAAGTACTTAGGTGTAACACTTGACAGATCTCTGACGTTCCAACCACACCTTGAAAATGTCAAGCAGAAGGTGAAAACGAGGCTCAACATTATCCGCAGACTAGCAGGCACAAGCTGGGGAGCTTCTGCGACTGTTCTTCGCACGTCTGCTCTAGCGCTATTATACTCAACCGCTGAGTACTGCGCACCTGTGCGGTATCGTAGCGCCCATACTAATAAGGTAGACACTCAGCTCCATGAAGCCATGCGTATTATTTCTGGAGTAATAACATCAACCCCACTTCCATGGCTTCCTGTTCTGGCGCACATTCCACCCCCTGAGCTACGAAGATGCAAAGCAACTGCCAACGAGTGGGAGAAATGTTTTCAGCTAAACCACTCTGAACCCATGCCCATCAGGAAAACACTGGACGAGCTCCCTCGTCTCCGTTTAAACTCCAGGTCTCCAATCTGGACAGACGAGAGGATCCAACACCAGTTTCAACTCAACGAGACATGGCGTTCGGAGTGGAGCCTCTTTAAAAACTTTAACTCACACCTTATTAAGGACCCTACAAAAAAGCTACCCGGCTTTAATGCTGACCGAAAGTTGTGGAGCCGCTTAAATCGATTTCGGACCAACCATGGGAAATCAAACTACCACCTACACAAATGGGGATTGAGGGAGTCACCACAATGCAACTGCGGAGCACCTGACCAGACCCTTTCCCATGTGGTGACTGAATGTCTGCTTCGCTGTTTTTCCGGCGGTATAGCTGAGCTGCACGAATTCACGCCTGCCGCAGCTAACTGGTTGAGGCAACTAGACCTAGAAATTTGATCCATGCAGGATAATAAGCCATACGCAATGATGATTCTTGGGAATAACATTGGAGCCCAAACTTCAATGGAACGCTCAAATTTCTTGCCTGGCGGGGAAACTCGGCTCATAGGCGTTTGCAATATACAAAGTGAGACTATTGACTAATGTCAACACTGCTAGGCTTGTCTATTTTAGTTATTTTCATAGTGTTATATCTTATGGAATTTTGCTTTGGGGCAGAGGCACTAACATTGAAACAATTTTTATACTACATAAGAGAGATATACGAGCTATTTATACCTTAGGGGCACGAGTTTCTCTTAGGAAACGCTTTAAAGAAATAGGCATCTTAACAGTTGCATCATAGTATTAGCTAAAATGTATATTTTAGCTAATACAATGTATGTTAAACAAAACATTGAATATTTTAGTAATAAAACCCATTTTAACAAAAAATTAAACCGCCTTCACAAACGACAAAAACTAAAAACAAAAGAATAATTTAATTGTGAATAAATATACGATAGCATTACTTTTATACTGGTGACCAATTTTGGAGTCAAACACATGATGGCTCATGTGTTCCCTGCGGTTTGAAAACCGCATTCATTGACATGGCTCATGAAGGATCAAGGAATATTTACGCCACAATCTTCAGGGCGACATTCTACAGGCTCTTGCATACTACCGTACATATTACATAATAATTGTAGTACCTTTAGTGTATTATGTACATGTTTTATATTTTAATATATAGATATTGATGTATTTGATCTTTTAGTAAATAATTATCAAGAATTTTGTATTGTATTTCTTTTCACCACATCATTTAGAAAAGATTTAGAACTTTTAGACTGTTATTAAATAAAATTATATAAAAACTAACAATGATGTTTTGAATACTTTCAATGAATTAAAAACAAAATAAGTTTACGTTATTTATATTCTTACTATGTTATTACATATATAGAGTACTAGCTTTTGCCCGCAGCTCCGCCCGCGTTAAAAAGTTTTCCGGGATTAAAGTCCCGCTTTATGTTTTCCCGGGATAAAAAATAGCCTATGTGTTAATCCCGAACATGATCTACCCGTGTGCCAAATTTCATCGAAATTCGTTCAGTAGTTTTTGCGTGAAAGAGGAACAAACATCCATACATCCAAACATCCATACATTCTTACAAACTTTCGCCTTTATAATATTAGTAGGATTTGAAATTATTTTTTAAAACAAAAAAATTAAGTTCAACGGCTTTGCAATCTAACCTAAAAGTTAGTACTTATGTCGGTAAGTTATATTTTCGCGATTCACAAGTTAATAACGGATTATTATATGCGATAGATGGAACTTCTTAAATAACCAGAACACACGAGTAGTTTAATCATATATTATTTACAATTTTATCTTTCTTTTCAGGTTTCTCAGCAAATATAGCACTGAAAAAATTATCTTTAAGACAAGTCGGCCTTATAGGGGCTTTTATATACACACTAGCAACGTTCCTAGGAATATTCGTAGTGTCCACAACACAACTAGTCTTAACAAATGGATTTCTACAGGGATTAGGCATGGGACTTCTGATCCCTGTCTCGTACACAAGTTTCAACAGTTACTTTACAAAGAAAAAAGTACTTTATTTAAGCTTGTGTAAGGCGTCAATTGGTTTGATCACGATGGTGTATCCTCTCTTCGTGAAGTTTACGATGAATGAGTACGGGTTTAGAGGTACCCTAGCAATACTTTGTGGTATATCAGCTCACAGCATTTTTGGAGCAGTGGTCATGCACCCAGTTAAGTGGCATATGGTGAAACAGTTGAAGATTTGCGAGGCAATTGTTTGTAAGTATCTCGGCCATAAATTATACCATATCATGTGTTAATAGAGTCGAGAATAGAAAATAGTGAATCAATTATAGTGTGACCTAAGATAGCCCGGTTCCTATTATGGCCCTCCATCCATGCTTTTGTTTTATAATGCAAAAACATACTACTATTTTTAGTTATTTTATCATAAAATTTTACAATATGTTGTGGTATACGAAAATGCGAAACTATTTATGAAGATTTTAATATTATGTGGACCAACAATGGTTCCTTCACCTTAGCGACTTATAATGTTGTACATATTGTGTCTGTATGTTGTCAAAGTTTATAATTAATTGGTTGTTCATGTTTTTTTTATTGTTGTAGAACAATTGGATTGTATGCATTGACTAATGTATATTTTTGCTGCTTTTTTTTCACTAACAAGCTTCCAGTTCTAATTTAAGTAACTAGTTTATGTGATAATGTTTTTTTTATAAGTGTATTTTTTAGATCTCATAGGAAACATTGAAACAAGCATATTTATAGAAGTTTGCTATATACTTTTCAAACAGATTCATAATGATTACGGAAATATTAAGACAGGAAGTCATTTGCAAAAAAGCATGTTTGTAATATAATTTCATTGCTATACCCATAAATTGAGTTGATAATAATGCGACGGTGATTTGGAAATAAAAATCAAAAATAAAGGTTTAAGAAAACAAATGAATTCCTTATGTTTACGCGAATGTTAAACATCATTTTATCGCTTTTTTTATTTTATTTTTATCCTGACGTAGACGTAGACGGAGAAAAATATAATAAAAAACCGCAATAAAATCCACTATAATAGTTTAAATACAAATTATTAACTTCATTACACAGTATTCTGTAAAAAAAAGTATTCAAATGCTGGTCTGTTGCATAATTATTATTTCATAAATCTTTTTTCAGACCTTATGACTTTCAACACTATCGAATAATCAACATTGTTTAAAAAAATGGTATCACGCCTTTAAAAACGGTGCATGAACCGAATATTTTATATATACGTATACATATACACTCACGCCTTTTATCCCCGAAGGGGTAGACAGAGGCGCAACTAGAACACCCACTTTTCGCCAATATTCCGTCCCATGATGTGATAGGGGGCGAACCTATCGCCATATCGGGCACAAATTCTAGACTCCGAGCTGATACTGAGAATACTCAATATCACTTTACCCGACCTGGGATCGAACCCGAGACCTCAGCATTGCTGTCGTACCATAATACAACTACGCCACCGAGGCAGTCTCCGAATGATTTAATTAAAACGAATACCTTTTCCAGTGATACCTCCCACACCAGCAGTAGAGAACAACGTGGACAAATTCAATTTCACCAAAAATACTGAGACCATCCCAGAGGCTGACAACGCGAAATCAATGGAAGATGTGTGCCGCATTAAACGTACGGAAACTCGAAAAGGTTCCGAATTATTATTCGTGCCAAAATTGGCCCATTCCAGACGGCTGAGCATTCCAGTGGTGCTGATACCTGACGACGGAAAGACTGACAGTAAATTTAATTCAAGCGATAACGTATATTTAGAAAATTTATACAAAGCCGCCTCTGTATCCAGTTTGGGCAACTTTGGAAATATAGCCGTAGAGCCTATGCCTATTATTAAGAATAGAGAGGGGAAGTGGTAAGTAGATATACAGTATTTTCGATCACAGGTTTAAGATTTGATATTAACTGATAAAAATCACACTGATATTGAAATTCAAATTGCTTAGTTATGTAAAATAGGACGAAACATGAGTCGATGTTAAAAAAAAAATTGGCTCCATAAAATCCTATGAATTTTCCACCCATCACGTGATAATTTGGGGCATCGTTGTAATAATGTATCCATCGGTACTTGATCATTCACAAATCTCTTAACTTGTTCTATTAAAATGTGACCTGCAGTTTAGTTTACTTTTGCTGTAAAATCTTGTATTATGCTATTTTGGCGGGTCATAGCTGTACTGTCTGTTTGTAGCTGGTCAAAGCGGACATTCCTTTAGTGCATTAAAACGAGTATTGCAACCTCTTCTTCTTTTCTTCGTGATTGCAACCCATTACAACATAACTACAACACCATTAGCATTACTTTTAATTTATATGTATAGGTACTAATTATTTGTTTTTTTTTAGGCAGACGGTCGCAGAGTTCCTAGATTTGACTTTACTCAAAGATTTAGTTTACGACAACATAATATTTGGTATGGCGTTGACATTTTTTGCCGACCTGACATTCTTCACTTTAGAGCCATTGTTCTTGGATAAAAATCATTTGAGTCGGGTAAGAATCTTCTTATATTTATTTTATTTTCAGCTATTGGCGTTGAAATAATGAATGCAAAATTTATCTGCATATATTTTTGATTTTCTCACGATATACCAATTTCGTATTCATATATTTCGGAAATGATTCACATTAATTACGTATCATCTACAAAATATGTGGCCCAGAATAAAGATCTAAAATATTATTATAATTAGCGCCTTATCAAATACATCTTTGATGTTATTTCATTTCCTGAGTTAATATAATTTATGCACATAAATATTCAGTGAGTTAAAAAAATCAATAACAATATCGTAAACCGTGTTAAGCTTTATTGACTGTAGTGAAAATTGTACTCATTAAATTAGTTCAAACGATTATGATTCATTTAATAATTAGATGTGTATAAGTAGAACTGTGTATATCGACGAGGGCAAAGAAAAAAGAGTTATCTTCAAAATAATTAGTTTACAGGAGAGCGCAAAGAAAGAAAAGTTGTTTTATTTATAAAATTTCTCAATTGAACTTTCTGTAAACTTTATTGGTAGTACCTGGATGACTAAGTTTTACTCGTTTTTTTTGGTAAATTGTGTTTTTTAGAAATCATATTACGAATTACATACTGATGAAATATAAATAATGTTTTTATAAGTAAACAATTGATTTTCTTGGTTTAACCTCAAACCAAACACTCATTGACTTAGTGTTGCTTAACAACGCCATCTACTGGAGTAGTTTTAGTGTTGTATCGTTAAAGCCACAGAACAGAGATAGAGATTTCTATCTTTAATTCGTGGTTAAAGCAGTTAGATGCCCCCAATTAAAAAAAAACAGTATCATTAGTTGCCAATAAATGTCAGGAAGTCATATTTTTCAGTTTATAAATTGATTTTGAAATTAAAACGACATTTTTTTATTACTATTTATGGCATTGAATGACGAGACGCGCATGCCGTTCGCCCGATAGTAATCAACCACCCATAAACAGTATTAACATCATCCAGGACCTTGAGTTACAAAGTACTATGGGGCATGCCACTGCGCTCGTCATCCTGAGACATAAGATGTTGAGTCTTACGTTCAGTAGTTACACTGGCTACAATTTCCTTCCAACCGAAACACAGCAATGCATGCACACTGCTGCTTGGCGGTGACGAGCAACAGTGTGCATGCATTGTCGTGACATTGCGGTGGTACCCACCCAGACTGACTCTTACATATGAGATACCTTACCACCTTCTAAAAATGAATTCTAGGTAGCAATTGTATGAAAATTTACAGATTTACAACACAAGACCTTTTGCAGGGAGAAATAGCAAATATAATCGCGCTAGGAGGCGCAACTGATATGTCAGCGAGATTGTTTCTGGGCGTGGCAGGGCAGTTCTTCCGAATGAACAGCCGATATATGTTCTTCACAGGAGCACTTCTAGCTGCTTTAGTTAGATTAGGTAAGTGAGACTTGAAAGATCTAGCGGTCCAAACTAGTTTCGTCCTTTAAGTCCCTTTTAGGTTAGCAAGGGATCATTATGCTTTGGTATTGTTTATGAGAGATCACTTAATGATCATCAAGTGAGTTAGTTGTTCGTTTGCAGAAATAAGCTATAGAAAATTGCCTCCGATTGTGGAAAGAAAGTCCTCCGAAAGTCCTAGCTTGATGATTTAATTTAAATTTAATTTGAATTTCAATTCCTATTTTTTGTCACTATCTACATTCTGTCATCATTAAATCAAAATACTAAAATTAACATAATAATATCAGCCCTCTATTATATACTGGCCATTGCTGAGCACGGGCCTCCTCTACTACTGAGAGGGTTTAGGCCTTAGTCCACCGCCTAGTGCGGGTTGACAGACTTCACATACCTTCGAAATTATTTTAGACAATTCTCAGGTATGTAAGATTCCTAACGATATTTTCCTTCACTGTTAAAGCGAACGATATAATTGATAAACAATACACCCGTAACATTGAAAAGCCAGAAGTGTGTGCCTCAGGACTTAAATCACAATACTTATCGCAATTTTTTTTCAGAGGCAGTGGACTTTCTATTAGTGAAAGCATTTGTTCAGAAAGCTTAGATATTCCAAATACTACTCCCGACAAATAGCACAATCTTTACCTCTTTCTAGTACCATAGATTATGTAGTTATACACAGAGAGGTAACTACTAACACCCACTTGCATACAATATTCAATTTTATTCCAGTATTCATCCAATTCACAACGTACCTGCCGTTACTAATCCTTACGGGCGTTCTTGGAGCCATAAGGTCTTTGATCCACATAGCTCAGCCCATAGTCATGGCTGAACATGTACCTATAGAGAGGTACCCACCTGCCTACGGGCTTTATATGCTGCTTGCCGGTGGACTCAGCTTGACCATTGGACCCATGATAGGTAAGTTAAAGCACCACGCAGACGCTGTTAGGTTATATGAGAAAGATGACGCCAACTGCGGCAAACAGCTGTCAGTATTTTGTTTAAATTCAGTTACTTTGAAACTTGCTGTTGCTTTTTAATTTGTTGCAAGTGGTGTCGTGATTGTCGTCAAATAAACTATACAACGCATCTACACGGTGCCGGATATTAATTCAATATGATAAAGGAACTTGATTAGAATAATAGGAACGACCAATAAAATCGATAGACAATTATTGGCCACCATTTTAAGTTCTTTTTACAGTACATATACTGCCGTGCTAAGCGCAAAAGCGGTATATCACGGAACACACACAGTTTTGAGAAAATGGAAGTTATGTAAAATGTAAATCGACGGTCCAAAATGTTAGCTTTTCAGTAGAGCGCTTTGAAAGTCGTAAGTTTGTATTCATGTGCGAATTAGTGCTATTTTCACACATTAGGTTCGAAGTTGTTACTGAACCCTAATAGATAATGTTTCCTTCATGTATAACTTGTGATTTTCACAATTAATTTAGACTTTCAAAGCGCTCTACTGAAAATATACGACTTTGTTCTATGGGACCGTCGAAAAATAGTTTTCGTTTCGCTCTATGTGATTTGTGGTAAAACTAAGATAGGTATCTTTTTCTTAGAGTTTTTTTACATGTTTTAAAAAATCGCTATTTGGCTATAATGTTTAATGGATGTCCATTTTAAAGCTATCTGATGCCATAAATGTCAAGTTTACGATATTTTTTGAGATACGGCTTTTGGGTTAGCACGGCAGTATATACGTAATCCCAAAAGCCGTACCTCAAAAAAAAAAAGTTAGCACGGCAGTATATACGTACCTAATACAGGAGAAGGACCGCAACAGCGGTACGCGCAGGGGCGGTTGCGGACGACAACTTAGACGTGAGTCGGAGGAAGCCCGCAGCCGTCCCTAATGCGCCGAAGATGGCCACCGCGGAAAAAGTATATACGTAATGCGCGTCATTGTTCTAAGCATACTTGTATATTATCAAATACGATTATAAGAAATTCAACTATAAAAGATAACAATATCATTAGGTACTAGGGTTAGCTCGCGGCTTTGCCCGCGTGTAAAGCGTTTCTCGTTACAAAAGTTCCTAAAATACAGTACAATGCCAGAGCCAGCAATTTAAAGAATCAGATATAGAAATATCCATTATTTCCCATGAGAGAAAATTACAAGGAAAAAGTAGCTTATGTGTTAATCCAGGACATGACCTATTTATTTATTTATAACTTTATTGTACACCACAACATACATTAATTCACATGATAAAGACAGAGAGGTGGTACAATTGGCGGTCTTATCGCTTGAAGTTCGAGGCAATATCTTACAGACAACTGTTCAAACATTTCTACCCGTTTGCCAAATTTCATCGAAATCCGTTCAGTAGTTTCTGCGTTTACTTCTACAAACATTTTCACCAACTTCACATTTATGATACATACTAGCTTTTGCCCACGGCTTCGCCCGCGTTAATAAGTTTTTCCGGGCCTAAAGTACATAAAAACCTTCCCGTTGAATCACTCTATCCAACACATTTATTTGGAAAAAGATTAATATTATGACGTTGATACAACTCTTAACAAATAATGCATTAATTTCGACTAAATTTGATTACCATAAAAACGGTTCTAGTGAGTTAATCTTAAAAGATAGACATATACTGTCGCGGACAGTTTTTTAGATCATTTCAAGAGGAATAATTCTTTCATACATATATTTTTGGTATCTTGAACCGTTTTCGCAGCGCACGCAATGGAAGCCCTCAAGGATGAATAATTTTCCCCGTTTTTTTTCACATTTTCCATTATTTCTTCGCTCGTAATAGTTGCATCGTGATGTTATATAGCCTAAAGCCTTCCTCGATAAATGGTCTATTCAACACAAAAAGAATTTTTCAATTCGAACCAGTAGTTCCTGAGATTAGCGCGTTCAAACAAACAAACAAACAAACATACAAACAAACAAACTCTTCAGCTTTATAATATTAAGTATAGATTAGTAAAATATATTATTAGCTCTTGAGTGTGCACTAAATGGGTCAACAACCTTCAGAGACTCCACATGGAATAAAAAAAAATCCTAATGGAATGCCTAATGGCAGTAAACAATAATAAGAACGATAAGAACCGGTTCAATAGACTTGTGGGTCTCCCGCTTATTTGGTATTTTATGTATGTAAAAAAGCACATCAATAATATAGTTCAGGCTTTTTCAATGTCTCGGTGGCGTAGTTGTATTACGGTACAACTGCAATGCTGGGGTCTTAGGTTCGATCCCCGGTTCTAGTTTTTTTTTTATTGCATTGAAAGACTAAACGAGCACGCCGTTCGCCTGATGGTTAGTAATACGATCACCCATAAACAGTAGCAACACCATTCGGGTAAAGTGATATTGGATTTTTCTATTCAGTATCAGCCCGGAGTCTGGAAGTTGTGCCCGATATGGTTATAGGCTTACATCAAGGGACGGCATACGCGCGGCTAAATCTGGGTGTGCACTAGTTGCATCTACTTACTGGTTACCTATGTTTATGGGTGGTAGATTTCTCAAA
This sequence comes from Lapara coniferarum, assembly GCA_949316025.1. Classification (NCBI taxonomy): domain Eukaryota; kingdom Metazoa; phylum Arthropoda; class Insecta; order Lepidoptera; family Sphingidae; genus Lapara; species Lapara coniferarum. The sequence continues at coordinate 5,714,380 of OX438919.1, read as the reverse complement.
TTATGTAAGAGTCCGTCTGGGTGGGTACCACAGCAATGTATATTTCTACCGTTAAGCAGCAGTACATGCACTGTTGTGTTTCGGTTTGAAGGACATTGTAGCCAGCGGAACTACTGGACATAATGAGACTTAACGCTCGTCATCCTGACACATCTTATGGTTCAGGATGACGAGCGCACTGGAAAGCCAAACAGTACCTACCTTGTGACTCAAGGTATCTTTCTGTTTTTGAAATGTAACCTTTTTAGTGTCATCAAAACAATCCAGATATAAATAGTAAAGCCTAATGGCGGCACCACACTTCGCTATGTGCTATTTGTTATGCGCGTTATTCTCCCGCATGTGACGAAGTGTGGAGGGCTCATTCATCTATATTTGCTTTATTCGCACGAATAACGCATAAGCGCGAATAGCAAATAAGCTTATCCGTTCATTTGTCGGTTTTTTGACACACTTCAAAGGACACGAATAAGCCGAATATCCGTGTCGACTGCCCATACTTCGTTCACGCATTCAGTTTTGTTCACAAGGCACATACGAATATATTTGGCATGTTTGGCAGGCCGGCACCAAGTGTGGATGGCATATTTGTTGTTCACTCACATAACAAATATTTGGGCAAATATAGCGTAGCCGCTTATCAAATAACACATAACGAAGTGTGGTGCCGCCATAAGAGATTTTATTATATACGCGGCGACAGCCTAGTTGGGAGTGGAACCTCAGTATGTGTGAGTGGAACACACTGCCGAAACTAATGTCCGCAGGTTCAAAACCCTAGGGCACATACTTCTGACTTTACTAAAAAAATATGTGTGTATTCTTTGTGAATTATCGCTCGCTTTAACGGTGAAGGAAAACATCGTGAGGAAAATGTGTAAAATCTCTTGCCATGCCAGCCCTGTATTATATAATGCCTAATGCTGAGCACGGGCCCCCTCTACCACTGAGAGGGATTTAGGTCTTAGTCTACCACGCTGGCCTAGTACGGATTGGCAGACTTCACATAACCTCGAAATTCTTATGGAGAATTCTCAGGTATGTAGTTTTCCTCACGATGTTTTCCTTCACCGTTAAAGCGAACGATAACTGATAAACAATACACATATAACACCGAAAAGTCAGAGATGTGTGCTTTGGGTTCTGAACCTCCGGACATTGTCTCGGCAGACCGTTCCATTCCCAACTAGGCTATCATCCACTTTATCAATCATGAGTAACTGAAATATTATGAGTACGCTCTCAAGAAACTACAAGCATACCAATTTCAATTCTTTCTTCATGAGTTAATGTTCCTTTTCTATTGCAGGGTTCATCCGCGACTTCACCGGCAATTACATCATAGCCTTCAACATGCTAACAGTGTGCAATTTATGCTGTGCTGTGCCCTGGGCCATCGAATTTATAATAAACTATAGGAAACAGAGGCGGCATAAATCTACCAGTCAAATATGAGATTATTATTCTATTGTGTTCATAAGAGTTAGTCAGCTAACTCCCACCGTGATATTAATTATTGTAAGCATAATATACCTTTGATAATATATTTTGTTTAATATATCGTTGTTTTTAATTTACTGGCCTTCTTTTTCTTTCTAGAAATTTGTTGTACCAAATCGAAGTAATCGTTCAGAAATATCCTTTTATTCTGCTACGAATGTGTATTGGCATATCCAAAATAATAGTAAGTCGTAATTACTTTATTATTCAGAGAATAATAAAATGGAATATTTATACATTTCGTTATGAGGCTTATGAAGGATTTAAGACTTCGAAGTTGTTTCTTTTTATTGCATTGAATGACGAGACAAGCATGCCCTTCGCCTGATAGTAAGCGATATGACCACCCATAAACAGTAGCGACACCATCGAGCATCTTGAGTTACAAAGTATTGTGTGGCTTTCCACTGCGCTTATCATCCTGAGACATAAGATGTTGAGTCTCATTATGTCCAGTAGTTGCACTGGCTACAATGTCCTTCAAACCAAAACACATCAGTGCATGCACACTGCTGCTTGTCGGTAGAATTAGGCATTGCTGTGGTACCCACCCAGGCGGACTCTCACATATGAGAGACGTCAAACGACGACAAAATAATAATAATAATTCTCTAAATAAAAATAATAATTCTCTTCACAAAAATGACATAAAAGGAATTTACTTTACATCACATAAAGATGCGTCAATTAAGAATACAGAACCTCCTTTTTGAAGTCGGTTAAAAATAACGCGTATAAATGATTTGAAATTTTGAATTTGTTCAGCTAATTATGTGGCTGACTGTACATGAAGTATACACATAAGATTTCTTAGTACAAGTGCCTTTACGAAACTACTAAAAGCTCTAAAATTAATAATCGAATAGCCACGTACGTTAATTTTTACTGGTTATTCTTATTTTCAAAATTATATTTTTAATTCACAACACCGGTCGCGTTCCTTGGTCTCCAAAATAAGCATAGTCGGAGGCATCTGCTCACTCCGAGATTTGTTGCTCTACGTATATCACCAAGTAAATTATGAGAAGTGAGCGTGTTATGCCTCTGACAGCGTTTGTGAACACTCAATTAGGATTACTCAAAACCAAAATAAAATGTTCAAAGTAAAATCTTTCTGTATTTTCAGTTCTTGAATTTAATAATAAAGATGGCAGATATTCACGCAGTCGGGATTTTTGTTTAATATTTTTTTTGCCAAAAATCCTAGTTATACTTTTCAGATTTTATGTCATTTTGTTGTTTATGTATGTATGTATGTTACGCAAACTTTAAACAATATTTTAATCCCGTCATTACTAGAGTAGGTAATAGTACTGGCATTATGGCATGTAAAATAATAATTACTTTTTATTATGTACGAAATTTACACTTTTTTATTTTACAACTAAGGTTCGAGTAACTTATTATAAAGTGTTAATTTTCAAGACGATAAGTATGTGGTTTCATTTAGTAACGCATTGTCAAAATGACCCTGTATAGTCATATTAATCCAGGGCTTAGTTTATCCTCGTACCCAATTTTATCAAAATTCATTCAGTACTTAGTTTCTTTTCTGCATTAACTCCTTCATAACTAGGGCTGCCATCATCTAAATTGCCGACGCCGGATAAACACGGCAAAAATCCCGGACAATTGGGCGAAATATGGGTCTTTCCCCGGACACCTCTGAAAAATATTTTGCCGTTCCTTCTTGAATGCGGGGAAATGCATGAATTTTTAACTAAGGTTTATTTCAATTTGTCGCTCATCTATAAAAAAAATGATTTCCCCTGACAACAAAAGTGTCTGGGTTTTGCCCGGACAATTTTTAAAACCCCTGCCGGGCGGCCCCCGGACGCCTTTCAAACTAGGACAAATCCGGGAAAATCTGGACGGATGGCAGCCCTATTCATAACTCAACAACATCTACAAACTTAGTTATATTTTACCATAATACAATAAATATAGTACAATGAAGCTATAGTTCTGGTTCCATTAGTTTATCTTGTGCTCTATTAACGCGTTATGTTCCAGAATAATCCACCAAAAGGGGTCTGACCGAGCGTATACTTGTTATCAAGCGGAGATTATGTAATTCCGGTCACTACAGTGCGCTCGGAAATCCCCTTTACCTTAGTATTAATACTTGGTTATGATGGACGTTTAGTACGTCTGCATATTGTGTAACGTTTACCTAAAGATAAAAATAAAACAAACACACATCAACTCTTTATTCCCGAAGGCTGGCTGAGGAGGAACAATTGCACCTACTTTCCGACATGGGCTTCCCATCCCATGATGTGATAGGGAGAGCAAACCTTTCGCCATATCGGGCACAAATTCTACTTCGGGGTGATATATACATTCTGTTCGTTTCAATATGGGTATAGAATGTAGTCATTACTACTTTGACTAATTTCCAACAACCCATGAGCACAGTATAAATATGTCTATACAGTAGAATGTCTTCATAAAAACGGTCGGAACGCGATTGATGCCTACGTGCCTCGAGTTTGGTACACATTAAGTACACCAACAGTCGCGAGTGCACAATAAAATAAAAAAGATTTGCTTTACTTCATAAGAAGATTTTTTTTTCAGTTTAACTTAACGCGTGTATTATATGCGATTCGAAATTTTCATTTGTACAGATATTTATGATGCTGACTGTACAAACTCAAAACTAGAAAGAAGCTCAAGTACTTAGATTAAAATACTGTAGACGGGCAGCCCTATGGCGTGTTTAGGTATCGCGCGACTGTAGGCAATTATTTCAAGGACCCGGCCGAGTGACAGTACTTTTAGTTAGGTTTACTATTCTATGAGGCTATAAAGTTAATATTTATATTCGCAAAATAAAGAAGACTAAAATTCTAGGCAGCACATATTTGGCATACATGTCTCATCTATGTATTCAAATTCAAATCATTTATTCAGTAATTAGGCCCCTAAGGGCACTTTTACACGTCATTTTTCACAATGTTTTACTTAAAGATTCTACCAGTGCTTCGGAAAAGCCCACTGACCTGAGAAGAAGCACCAAGAAACTCAGCGTAGGTCTTTTGTAATTTTTTTTAAATATATATTTTTTTTTGTAGGTATGGACATCTCTCCAATGGTCTTATTGCGGTAATACACGTAATCATATATAATTCATATAGAATTGATTAACCTTGAAAACCAATAAATTCCCGGAAGATTTACCACATATACAAGAAACCAGTTAACGGTGTCAAATATCAAACAGAATCCTATACTTAGTTATAAAAATGAAATTTGCGTTACAAATGAACTGAATGAAATCGTATACCACAAACCTTTCAACCTTGAATAAATTAATAAAAGCATTTATAGTACCACCATTGATTTAAAAAAGAACTTGGCCCTGTATTAGGTCACATATTCGTCACTCAAACGTGTTTTGGTGGAACAAAGTAAAAGACTCGTGTTGCCCGTGGAATGTGGTATTAATTTAGTCATAAACACATGTATACTTAACTATTTATCTTATTATACATGAAAAGATATTTTCATTCAATGCTCTATAATTAGTATGTAGAAAAATATACACGCACATCACGTGTTTATCTCCGAAGGGGTACGCAGAGGTAGAGAAAAGTGCTAGTGTAGTTTTCGCCGTTCTGGTCCCATGAGGTCATAGTGGGCGAGCCTATCACCATATCGGGCACAAGTTCCAGACTCCGGGGTGATAATAATGAAAAAAAAAAAACTCAATATCGATGCCCGCCCCAGGCTTCGCACCCTGGTTATTCTTTTTTTTTTTTCTGGACCTGAGAAAGGTACTCGTACCGCGAACATAACACAATTATGTCACCACGATGGTCATAATATAAAAATTGTAGTGTCAAAATAATCCTACTAATATTGTAAAGGCGAAAGTTTGTAAGTATGTATGGATGTCTCGATGTATGGAGGTTTGTTACTCTTTCACGCAAAAACTACTGAACGGATTTCGATGAAATTTGGCACACGGGTAGATCATGTCCGGGATTAATACATAAGCTACATTTTATCCCGGGAAAACTTTAACGCGGGCAGAGCCGCGGGCTAAATCCAGTTTGTTTATAAAAGAATGCGTAATTTACCGTGTAAGTAAAACAATATCATTGATTCCAACGATACTATTTACAACATTGATAACATTATACAAAGTCAAGTTATTTTTAACATTTTACTATAATAAAATCTTATGCGTTTACATTATATTATGTAAGTGTATCTCAACCCACTAAGTTCAGAAGCACTAGCCTGTGTATACATATATAACATAGGTAAGATAGAAAATAGTAATTTATTAATGCATGTGGGGCTATGTGTTCCGGAGAACTATGTGTGGAGACGACGGCGGCCGCAACTGCTAGCGGTGCCGCGCGCGCGTACTAACATTCTCAAAGAAGCGCCAATAACACGCGCCCTTCGTACTTTTAATGTCATTGCAGTCGAAACGGATATATTTATCTGTTCTCTGAGTGAATTCACAAAGATAGCGGCCATGATAATTTCGTATACTACAATGTGATGATGCTTCGTCAAGAAACTACACATTTATATTATGCCACACTACTGTATTAGGTTATCCTGTAATAGTAGATGTAAGAGAGGAAAATAAATAAATAAATAAATATAGAAAGATGTTTTTAACCTTTAATCGTTCAGAAATATTCAACCAATCAACCAGTCTATCCTCATCTACTGCTAAACGTAGACCACCCCAAGTGATCGCCATCCATCCAGGTCTAGAGCTGTCCTCATCCATAATCAGCGCTACATTCAGAAATATTAGATTAGTAAATTCCTTATTTGGTCTATCTTATCTGATTCATACTAAAATTTCCCTGTGTTGACTCGTCATTGACTTATCTTACTAATATTATAAAGGCGAAAGTTTGTAAGTATGTATGGATGTCTGGATGTATGGATGTTTGTTACTCTTTCACGCAAAAACTACTGAACGGATTTCGATGAAATTTGGCACACGGGTAGATCATGTCCTGGATTAACACATAGGCTACATTTTATCCCGGGAAAATAAGAAGCGGGACTTTTATCCCGGAAAAACTTTTTAACGCGGGCGGATCCGCGGGCAAAATCTAGTTATACATATATTTATTTGCCAGCTGAGCTGAAGAAATACCTACACGAACAAATATGCAAGAACAGTGTTCAATTTAAATTAGGCATCGACTTCAAATATACATATATACTAAGCGTATATAAATTTAAATAAATTATTTTTTGGTTTGTAGTGGTATTGAAGTCGGTTTATTTTTTGATAAAAAGTTTATTGCGTATGCTAATCGGAGTTAATCAGAAAAATACAGTGGTATTTAAACTACAAACTGCAAAGAACATAAAACAAGTTGTAAAATTAAAACGATCTATTTTTGTTATCAGAAATTTATAAATCTATATCAAAGTAGTGGATTATTTCTTCACACCTTATTTCAAATTATGATATTCAACGTCTATCTATAAATATCTTTTTATCTAATTTTTCGAATTTAAATGTGTACTTTTATTCTCTTCGAAGTAATGATCTTAGAATTATTTACTGTATCATTGAACAATGGAATTTATTAGGTGCATATTACATAGACGTATCCCAGTAGGGCCTATAATATTGATAAAGAGTTATCTTATATCAATTTATATTTTCATTCATAATTTCCGTATTTTTGGTTGCTAAGCGGATGCTGCGATTGTTTTTAATAATTGAATTGTTCTTATAAACTCTTACCGTTAACTAATGTTAAATAATCATAGCTCTCGTCTATTTTTATTATACATGTTTTCAGTAAAATTAATAATAATAACAAACATTACTTTTTGTAAATTTGGAAACTCATTTCACTTTAGACGGATTTTATTTGACTAAGAATTATTTCATCACCTTTACATCTTCCAGTAATTAACTATCTAAGATATAGACCGCGACGATCTTGCAAATACCATATATATAGTGATACTGTACACAAAACGTGTCATAGACGGCAAATAGTTAACAAAGGATTTTATTTATCGTACTTACATATAGCTATACTTACGTACTCACGTTTATCGGAGCATCCGAGCCACAGTACAGATATAGCATTCACAAGTGCTGGTTCCTTTATTAAAATGGATCTAGAAACGAAAGAACAGAAACCAAAATACGACAGTTGGGGGTTAGTTGTGTGTTTTGGTACGATTATAACATTTGTAAGTATCATTTTAGTCATATTATCAATGTATTTCAATAATTGTTGTCACAACATCGATATATCCATGATTTGTGTAATGTTTACATTTAGAGGTTATGTTTTTGAAATGTTTGTATGTTGTTTTATTTGGTTGGTGGTAAAGGAAGCATTGGTGATCCGCGATTACTGATATCGTTAGTTAAATGTACATATAATTTACAATGTTGAAATCTCGATCAGCTGATATTTGTCATACTACATAATATAAATGATTAACAAAGAAGTATCTAATACTGCCCTTGATTTCGTGATATTAGCGACGTAATTTTAGACATCAATATGTACAATTTTAGATAGAAAATTGTTTTTCTTGTAACCTCGTTCCACTCTCAGATTATAAAAACAGCGCGCATTGATTTCGAGGCGTAGTCATGTCAAGAATCTACATTCTACACTACCCTCTCGATCAAACAAAATATAGTAATTACTAGATAAATCCTTTTGCTAACTCATAGGCTTTGATATTCCTGATCAAATCTAGTATTAGAACCTACGTAAGAAATACTTAATAAAATGTGGGCATCGAGGACAGTAACAATGAAGTCAAAATGGGAACGAACATTGATTACATAAATGTCACCTAGTTGCTGCTTACTCTAATGTCCAAAGAGTATGGTTATTTGCATATTGTTCGCTTAGCTACGACTTTCACCAGAAATCAGAATTCGGGTACAGAATTAGGTCAAACATTTATTATAAGTTACAAGTAATCCCATTCAACTGATATAAATGCTTGAAACTAACTAGATGCAACATATACTATAGGTAGGATTTAAACTGATGTATTAAATTTGTGAACAGGAGACACCAATTCGCGTGTTCAAGAGAATGACGCCATACATAACGATGAAATAAATTGTGTTGTTAATGTTCTTGTGTCACAATTTTTTTTCCAGCGTACGTAGAAAGCGTTTATTAAATTTTAAAAAGTTGGATTGATAGCACAGTATAAACATAATCTCACGTTACCTGTTTTTTTTTTGGGTCACAACGCGTTATCGCTGCTACCACTGGAGTGTGACAAGAGCAGTTCTGTTGGTTTCACAAGTCTTACGGTCTAATGTCGACACTCGGGAGTATAGCATCATTCGAGCCAGTTTTGGACCAAGTCCGTAGAAGCCCATATACACCCTTCACCTGCATACCAATCAAAACCGCGGTGGCCTTCTTCAACACATACCAGACGACCCGGGGGTATTTTTTGCATTAGTTGCGCGGAACCGTATCTTCAAGCTAACGTAACCTTGTACCGTGTATCCTGTAATATGTAAGAATATTATTAATAATAGAGGATACTACTATTACTTAGTTGGTATCCTTCTATGTCTCCCTCTGTGACTTTTAAGTTATTGTTTGACGAAAGAAAGACGTTCTTTGTTCTTTTTGTATTACGGTTTTTGTTCTATGTTGTGCCATTTAATAGCTTTATCAAGTGTACTACAATGAATTAACTTTTGAAAATGGTTTCAATTGCCAACTAGTTTAGAATTAATTATAGTATATACGTATTTATTAAATGAAACAAAAAATACGATAGAGCCTATTTAAACGTCTGCGGTTAGCCACTGCACTGGATCAGTTACTGTCCTCGACACAGACGAAAATAGCTTGATGAGAAGCAAGGAAATAATTTACATACTAGCCACCGTATTAACATAAATGTTTTCGGTTTTGTTTTTTTGGGCTACACTATTTGAGGTTAAAGCTGCACACCTTAAGAAATAATGAAATGAATTACTAATTCAAATAATTTATTTTTTGAGCTGTCAGGAATCTTTTCTAAACTAAGACAACCGAAAGAGTATACCTAAATTAACATTTCTTGGCTAAGTAGTAAAGATGGAGAACTTTACTATTAGTTTAAAAATTAATATCGATAATGGATATACCTAAACCGACACACTGCTCTTTAATCCAGACTTCATACACGTGCTAGGTTATAAATAAGCAGACGGCAATGACGCTTTGTATTTACTGTTTCAACGGCTAGCGACCTACATACAACATACATAATATATGCCAAAGATATTTCTGTTCGTAGTAAACATCAACGAACATTATAGTTTATGATATGTTTTACGTGGTTTCCTTGTTATGGTATAGAATTACATAGGGTTATTGGCAATTTAATAATGTATTATCAAACTGGATTAAGTTGTCCGGTTCTGATTTAATGAGTGCCGGTTCAACTAAGAACGACAATATTTTTAACGGCTTCCAATGAATGGTAACTGTATTTTGAAGTTTTTATTACGTACATGCTAATCAGTACTTCACGGAATACTAATAATTAATGTGATGTTAAATAATTGGTGTATTGTTATGTTACAATGAACGAGAATGATCTCTAATAAAAAGAAATACAATCAAATCATATTCACATTAGGTATGATGAAAAAGTAAACGAAATGAAATAAAACAATAATTCTGGTCAACGATACGCCTTTAATGTGTATCGCAACAAAGGAATGCAAATTATTACTAATGAATAGGAAACTCCAATAGCAATATTCAGTTGCTGTTGCGTCAAAGTTCAAACGACTAAAACAACCCTAAAAAGTTGAAGTTGCATGATTCGGTAAATCAATCAAGGTTGCTGTTGAATTTCCAGCGATACCAATATGTGGGAAGCTTGTACTTATGTTGAATACGAAGTTTGGAGAGGCAGTTTAATTAATATTTGAATGTTGGGTACTAAATTTCATGTTGTGTATGTCTGTTTGGTTATTTCTATTTTCTAGGGAATTATTCATTACATAAATATTAAGTATAATTGTCAGGCAGTAGATATCAAAGATACATAGGAATGTACCTTATCGTCTAGAAAAAAATGTATTTTTTAAGATGTGTCTAAAGATTTAGGTAACTTATAAGTTTAGCAATTGATATGTAAAGAAAATGCTTTATCATAACATCCGGTTTATTGGTCTCGGGTGTTTTTCTTATTGATGTAGAACAAGGTTAATGATATTTGCCGTCCCAAAGACTGTATGCATACTTTTCGCTGTACAAATAACGAGTTGACAAGTCACGCGCTAATCAACTTTCTAAACTCATGACTTTATTTAACACTGAACCGTGTATGTAATCAGTAATAGTTTTAATTAATGTGTCTCTAATGTATTTATCTTTTACAGATAGCGGGCGTTGGTCATATTAATTCATTTGGATTGATATACATTGATTTTATGAAGGAAACTGGTTCGACGGCCAAATCATTGACGACGGCACATGGCGTGTTTTCCATAATGCTAGCTGCTGGAGGTTTGTTTTTGTCACATTGTTTTTGGTTTATAGATCAAGGTTCCGATGTATAAATTTAGCAGAAACGTAATTAACACTACAATATTTTCCATTAGTTAATATTGAATTCGTTAGTTCTTAAAACTTATTTAGTCTTCTCTTTTCAGGAATACTTCTAAATATAACGTCAAAAGTAATTCCTTTGAGATTAGGAGGCCTGATCGGAGCAGCACTGTTCACACTTGGATCTCTATTAACTATTATTATATCAAATATTAATCAACTTCCAGTCACATTTGGAGTCCTGCAAGGCATCGGATTTGGTATTATGGTGCCAGTGTGCTATTCGACGTTTAATTGTTATTTTGTTACAAAAAGAACTGCTGTTATGAGTCTTTGTAAGTCAGTACAAGGGTTAATTTTAATTTGGTATCCGTTATTAATGAAGAAAACAATGAGCTTATATGGGATGCGGGGGACATTATTAATTATTTGTGGAATATCTCTACACACAATCCCTGGAATGCTCGCTATGAAGAAGAAGGAAGTTCTTCGAAGCATGAAAACAGCAAGTATTCTTAGGTTTTATATACCAATTATATAACTTGATATAGATATTGAAACACATACCTAATAATGACACTCATGTTATAGGTGATGTGAAAGCCGGAAAAGAACCAGAAAATGTTCATTTGTTACAAGGAAAAGATAAAATTGAGGGTGACGTTGAACATAACAAAAAAATTATAAAGAAAATAAGGTAAGCTTGACATTTATAATTTAAAAAGAGCCAATCTTATCGCAAATGCAAATCTGTGTAATAATATATATATGATAGCTTAGCGGATAAAGTAATATGTTTCAATAAAAAAAAATTACATTCGTGATTACCTACACAGGATATTTCAAATCGTGTTTTAGGCATGGGATATTGGAGATATTAAACTTAAAAGTGTTGAAGGACCCGATATATTCCAACATATGTGTTGCTCAGAGTTTTGTGAATTTTTCCGATCTGACGTTTTTCATGCTGCTTCCAATGCTGTTGTTTCAACATGGATATGATAAAGTTAGTATTTTTTTACTATGAACTCGTGTTTGTAAGATTTAAATGAAAGTTTGGTAAGAGTGGAACGCATTTCCGGGACAAACGCATCAGGTCAAATTCAAGTCCCTCTTTACATATTTGGAAGCTTTGTGATTATTGTTTATTATAGCATACTTTGATAGCGAAAGAACATTACAAAGAAGTCACCAAACCACATACGTATTATGATTAGCAGCAAAAATTTCAAACGTATACATAATATTCAAGTTCTCAACAGTAGACTAAAAAAACGTGCATGTATTTGTGTTGTATTAATGTACAGATGTATGAAGTGAAACTTATTCAAACAAAATATTAAAATAGAAACGTAATCAATGAATAACAACAAAAAAGACGTGTGGCACTCGGAGACTGCCGCGATAAAGCTATGTAATTATAATGATTCCTTATGTTTTCGCGAATGTTAGACATTGAAATTAAACTATTATCACGGATTTTATCGCCCCGTCCGCCCCGTGACCACGAAGTGCTGAAAAGCCTTCGAAACGTCGGGAGAAAATAAAATAAAAAACCCGCGATAAAATCCGTGATAATAGTTTAATTTCTATGTAATTATAATTTTTTTTTCTATTGCCCAAATTTCACTCGTGCCCTAATGCCGAAACTCTAAGCAGGCAATTCTAATATTTATAACCTCTTTCAACAGATATAAAATAAAAACTTTTTTAAAATTTGAACTTAGAATCACGTCATCCCGCCACGGGGACATTCTCATCAACTGCGCGCGTTTCACATTTCGATACGTTTCATTGACTGGAACAATTTTTAAATACACGGTTATTTCGACCTTTTATCGTTTAACATTCAGCTCATATCCTCTTACATATTGTATTCTTACAAGACTGCGACATTTAATTTACTGATGGAATTTTATACTCTACATGGTTGTGATAGAGTTGAAAATAGGTAGGGGTGGCAGGTTATTTTCGTTACGGAATTTCTGGATTCGGTCTCCACGCTCAAGGCCCGCGATAAAAGCTATGCAATAGCTTAACTGATTTTGCAAGACAAATATATATACAATCATTATCTTTTTGATTACATGTAATGCATTAGACGTATGACGACACGTGTGATTGGAATTAGCAGAGGTTAATGACTGATTTTCTTTGTTAGTCGCAGGTGGCGATGTGCATATCTATAGGCGCTGGTGCTGATGTTGCCGGTCGGTGTCTGCTCACAGCACTCAGCAGCTTTGCTAATATCAAAACGCGAACTCTTTTCTTTGTTACGACGTTACTCACGATGGTTTTGAGGATATGTAAGTATGCCTTTTAGTTCATTTTTGGTCTTTACTCCTTGTGGAATGAAAATCGCGAACAAATTGTATTCTATTTTAAATAATGTGTCAGGGTCTATAAGGGAATTGATTAGGTTTAATAAAAATAAAGAGTTCTAAGATTATAAACTATGCTGTTTAATGTATTTGCTAAAAAACATTTATTCGATGAAAGAAAGTAGACAAAACATTATCAAGAGATTTCAAATGAAATCTAAAATGGGACTTTAAAATAATAACGGTTTTAGCATTACAATAAATGCTACATTATAATTAACATAAAAATGGATCAGATAAATTATTGGTAAAAGACAGATCATATTGTTACGCAAAACAGATTACTATATTATTAAGGTCAATAAATTTGGAAATAACGACTGCAATGCAAGGGGCCCCCAATAATAATGGTAGCGACGTGCGGATGGATTTATTAACAACCGTCTATGGCCCCTAATAAATAACTGTTCCATTTTGTAATTTTATTTTCGATAGGAATCATCAATAGTAATAATTAATCAATGTCCGGACAGACGCAATCAATAAAGATTTGTTTAGGCATTAATTATTAACGCATTAAGTCACCAATCACTAGCATTAATAGGTTTTATGTACGCATGCTTATAACAATATAGATTAATATTTTTTTATCTATCTAATTTTGATTGCTTATGATCTATTACCTTTGAATTATTCATATAAAAATTAATGGTGGTTATTAGCTTAATTTATTAACTAAAATCTTCTTTAAATGTAGTTTAGTGGCATATCGTCGGGATAGTGCAATAGCGCGTGATTAAAAAAAGTTTTGTATTATCAATGCTAAATTTACAGTGGTAATGATCAATCTCAATTGGACTTTTTTATCACTTATCTACGCGGTATTGAATTATCACCGACGATATAAGAATAAGCATTTAGTTTCCAATTACATGTACAGTCTTTAATATTTTAAAATGAAGTTTTCTTCAATTGTTTGATTTTTTGTACGCATGATGAAAAAAATAATGATCTGTCCTAAATAATGCACGGTAATTAAATTCACTATCAATCAATTTACAACATGACATTAATTGATTTTATTGCAATTAAAATTCATGTTTTTACGTTGATTTTAATGAGGCGACGCATTTATTGGGTATATTTTTTGTCGTAACACGGACAAGAATGCCGATGCTGAATAATAGAATAAACTACCTTTTGCCCGCGACTTCATCCGCGTAGAATTCGAAAATGGTTCTAATAAATACACCTCTCTATATTTCTTTAATCGTTTTTTTACGTTATTAATTTTGTTACACACACCTACGCCTTTTATGCCCAAGGGGATAGGCATAGGCGCAACTAGTGCACCCATTTTTCTCCGTGCATATTCCATCTCATGATGTGATAAGGGGCGAACCTATCGCCATATCGGATACAAATACCAGACTCCAGGTTGACACTGAATAGAAAAACCCAATTTCACTTTGCCCGACCCGGGGATCGAACCGGAGACTTCAGTATTGCCGTCCTACCGTAATACAACTACGCCATCGAGGCAGTCAAAGTCAAATCTCAGCAGTTTTATGCAAGTAATGTATAATACAACAGCTTGGCTTATATTATGTATGAGTAGCTCCATGGAATTCAACATCGTAGATCCTCATACAGTTCTTCAAAAATCTATGATAGTAAATATCTAACGGACATGTCCAAAAATTGGCCTGAAAATCTAAACAAGACAGTTTATATATATTTGGGTAGAGCTACTGAAAACTAGCGTTTTGCAATAAATCGTAGTTGATAAAAAATTATTGTAAAAGGGCCCTTAGGGGTCTAATTACTTAATAAATGATTTGATTTGATTTGATTCGTTTAATTTTAAAGACCTCCGATTTTGAAATGTATGCAATTTTGTTTGACTTGAAAACTACAGTTTATATGAATGTTATCTAAGTTCCATAATATATTGCCCCTTTTAATATCTCTAAAGTTTGAGCCTGTTTAGATTTTGAGGCCCAGCACCCATACAAAAAGAGATACATCTCCTTTTTATTGTTTTCAGTGATACTCCAAATCCGTGAATTCGTCTGGGTAGCCATAGCGACGGCCAGTCTAGGCGTGCTCAGAGCTTGGCTGCACATAGCCAGCCCTTTGGTCATATCCGACCAAGTATCCCATGAAGACTTTCCCGGCGCATACGCATTATTCCTACTGGCCACTGGAATAGTCAACGTGACGTGCTCACCGTTTATTGGTTAGTATATTTTGGATTCCATTTTCAATTAATTTCTCTTATGTAGAATGACTTGCTATAGCGGGACGAAGCATCGGTATCATCCAATTAGTATTATACCTACGAAAGTTTGGGATGTAAAGGTTTACCAAAAGAACTCATGAACTGCCGAAAAAAAGTAAGTCTATCAAATCATTGGTAATATAAAAACAGCCAAACTTTATCGTTGCAAAAAATACTACAAATGTAGGTAGACAAATTCAGTAGATGGATGTTCTGAGACATAACCTTCTTTACAAAGTAGACATCAATAACTATTACAAAAAGAGCAAAAACCCGGCCAAATGTCAGACACCAGATGTTATATTAACGCTGGGAAATTCGCAGTCACGTTTTTGTGTATACTTCAAGATATGAGACCTAGTTTGTTCCCAAAATCGTTTTCTAGAACGATAACGATTTTATTAATAAGGGAACGCGTTATAAATAAGGTTGAAGTGATAGAAATAGGCCCTGTGGTGGTGCATCCAAAGTGAGTTCACTCTTGTCAAAGAATTACTAAATTATTAAGTGCTTCTAAGCTGAAAAGTTCCTTACTTTACCATACCATACCAGCCCTGTATTACATACTGCCCACTGCTGATCACGGGCATCCTCTACAACTGAGAGGGCTTAGTCAACCACCCTGGCCTAGTGCGGGTTGGCAGATTTCACATACCTTCGAATTTCTTATAGAGAACTTCTCAAGTATGTAGGTTTCCACACGATATTATTCCTTCATTGTTAAAGCAAGCGATAATTCACAAAGAGTAGGTACTGACATAACTTTTTAGAAAACACACACACATACACTCACGCCTGTTATCTCCGAAGGGGTAGGCAGAGGCGCAACTAGTGCCCCCATTTTTCGCCGTTATTCTGTCCCATGATGTGATAGGGGGCGAACCTATCGCCATGTCAGGCACAAATTCCAGACTCCGAGCTGAAATTGAATAGAAAAACTCAATTTCACTTTGCCCGACCCGGGAATCGAACCCGAGACCTCAGCATTGCAGTCGTACCATAATACAACTACGCCACCGAGGCAGTATGTAGGTTTCCTCACGATATTATTCCTTCATTGTTAAAGCAAGCGATAATTTACAAAGAGTACTCACATAACTTTTTAGAAAGTTCTCTGATTTTGCGTGCCCTTGGGTTTTGAACCTACATTCGTCTCGACATTCCGTTCTACTCTCAGCTAGGCTATCGCCGCTTTTACCTTACATACTCTAGTTTTATTATATGCAGTATTCTGCTGAGCGCTCGGGTTCGATTCCCGGGTCGGGCAAAGTGATATTGAGTGTTTCTATTCAGTATCAGCTCAGAGTCTGGAATTTGTGCCCGATATGGCGATAGGCTCGCCCCTTATCACATCATGGGACGGAATAACGGCGAAAAGTGGGTGCACTAGTTGCGTCTCTGCCTACCCCTTCGAGGATAAAAGATGTGCGTGTTTGTGTGTGTATATAGTATTCACCCCTAGAAATTCATGCACCTAGCTCTGTTTATATTTTTTTAATGTAACTGTAGTGACTATCTGTGAACAATCTCATCGTTATTCATACTATATTCATCTCACAGCTACATATAATTTCAATTACTTCATTTATAGTATGTATTTCGCCAAGTAGTTAAGTGGATCTAATAAAAAATACGTTAAATGAAATAATAAAAAAAATACGCCATGAAATAGTTATTTAGTTCCAATTAGGTAATGAATTTTAATTCCACGAAGAGATGGCTTTTGATATGCGACGTTGAAAAAAATAGAACGATATCTCTTGTTATCATACAGTTTCAACAAGTTTTTGATATTTCTTCGAACATGTTTTTTTGTCAATTCGATAATTATGTCTATAATCATTAATCGACTTCAGCAACGGACTTCAAAGGAGGTTACTCAATACGCCGTACATTTTAAATGTTTGTGCAACGATAAATATTAACCCCCGGTCCAATTAAAACCATTCTTTTTATGGTGGATTTCGTATAGCTTTGGAACATTCCTACTTAATTTCATTTATAGGACATTGGCTTTCAAAGATGCAGAAGAGAACTCATCGAAATCAAAAAGGAGTTTCATAACTATTTTCTATTGTGTTCAGCATAGTTTCAACATACTACCATAGTAAAATATTATTTGACCTTAAATTTGGAAGATGCGCAGAAATTCTTCAAAATGATGATGAATGGACCTTTGAAATTTTATTGGCTCCCGTACACCGGACTTTTTCAAGAAAGGCGAATGCTGAGGCTGGCGAATTACCACTGAAAAAACCTTACTAACTGCCTCGACTGCCTTGGTGGTGTAGTTGTGTTACGGTACGATTGCAATGCTACGGTCTCGGATTCGATACCCGGGTCGGGCACAGTGATATTGCATTTTTCTATTCGAGTCTGAAAATTGTGCTCGAAATGGCAATAGGCTCGCCCCTTATCACATTATGGGACGGAATACGCACGGCAAAAGTGGGTGCATTAGTTGCGCCTCTGCCTACTCCATTAGGGATAAAAGGTGTGTAATGATATCCGTAAAACTTACTTGACATGAACTTTAGTATATTATCTACTAGCTTTTGCCCGCGGCTCCGCCCGCGTTAAAAAGATTTTCCCGGGATAAAATATGCCTATGTGTTAATCCAGGACATGATCTACCCGTGTGCTAAATTTAATCGAAATCCGTTCAGTAGTTTTTGCGTGAAAGAGTAACAAACATCCATAACAGTAACATACATACAAACTTTCGCCTTTATAATATTAGTAGGATAGTAGGATACATAATAATATAATTCACAGATCATTGAGCTTTCGCGCTCGTATGCGCTTACTCTAAGGGCGGTATTAATAAATCAATCTCAAGTTTGAGTTACATCTCAAGTAGACATAATGTATTCAATACTAAGAGCCACGCCTACGAATATTCGAATAGAGTAGGCGGGCACGCGCGTTTAAATTGATAGAAGTGCAACTATTTTAAAATATCGATATGAAAGAAGAAAACAATATTTGCAATACGAACGAGAAAAGATATTTAAAAATGATTTAAAAATAGAACTTTTAGCATTTTGGATTTAGATAATGTGTAGAACCCAAGAACATTATTTAGATATATTATCATCTTCTTGGTAAAACCTCGGACATATTTATTACAAAAATCATTTTATTTCTTATCTTTTAAAATCGTTAAATATTTATGATATCGATCGTATAACCTTAACGTACACCTACCTAATACAGTAAAAGAAACTCAAATAGTTTTAATATTGAGTCTTCCGCCACCGATATAAAAGTAAAAATGACATACACACTGCATTTATCTAAATGGAGATAAGAACTGAATGGGAAATTAGATCCTGGTATAAATTATATTGATAAATCTGTGAGGTCGTTTCAAAAGTGATTTAAATAAAAAAACGATAAGATTATTCCTAATATAACACTTTATTTTGTGCCTAGTTTTTGGAACGAAGTTCCTTATCGCGCGTTGCGAAAGGGGGCTAGACGGAAATAATTAAGACCAAAAGTTGTAACGGCACTTTTTTAATACTTACAAACAGCCAGTAACAATAAAGAACTGACCGTAAAAGTGACATTCGTAATTTAAATAAAAAAAGACAATTTAAATGTTTTGTTTTTGTAGTTTTTTTTTTCAAGACATTTAAATAAAATTGTATCCCAAACATATGATTCCTACTTCAGTTACCACAAGCCAGTTATTAGTAAAATTGAGCTTACTACTACCTACCTACTACTGATTAAGTTTATATTTGTTAATTATAAAAAATATTATTATAACTTAAAGATGTTATTACAATTCCTTCACTAATTAATCGAAAGGAACTTCGTTCCATCCGGGTGTCCCTTGACACCACTCAAGATTTTTTTTTTTAATACGAGAGAAGCTTTTTTAAACTATTAACCTTTCAAGACCCACATAACGGGCATATTTTCAACTGATTAATTTATTTATAGTAAAATCTAATAAATAAGAACATTTCCTTGTTTCGGATATTATTCCTGGTGTAGTTTTTAGATTAATTGTCTTGAAAATGCAACCCATTTTAGATTTATAAAATTTATTAGTTTGTATTTCAAAACATCTTAAGACTGATTTTCTCATGACCGGACATGCAAACAAAATATAATGCAAATAAAATAAAATATTAATGTTGATCCATGACAGCAGCCGTTAGTTAAATTCAAATGCATTTCCGGATTCTTTTATAATTGTATAGATAGTTGAATGAAAAGTAAGTTCATATAATTTTATAAGGATTAACTCCTATACAGAAGCCCGGTTAGGTTGGTACCACAAAAATATTTCGCACTTTTAGGATGAAAACGACACAATTCAAAAAGATAGAAAATTGGGTTATCGTCATAAAACTACTTAAAACGAAGTACTCAATACAACAATAGTTCAAACACAGCCATATTCAAGCAGGAAAAGGATAAAGCTGTTATATCGGTCCCTTTTTTATTATACATTTATAAATAAGGGAATAGTTTTTAGACATTTAAAACTGAAAACTCAATTTTGTATTTTCTGAATTGTGTCGTTTTCGTTCTAAAGGTGCGATTTGTTTCTACCGCCAAGCCATGGATTTGTTTTCTCCGGTTTGGACATATAAGCTAGTCTAATTTCTGGGTATTATACAAATTAAAATTTAAAGACTCCTAGTGGCGTACGCAGTGCAATTCCTTAATATTTAAATTTCGAATGATGTTACGACTGATAATACTATTCATTCATGAATCATGTCATACTTTCATTATAGTAGCGTGTCCATTTCATCAACGAGTTGTTTAAAAAACTAATCAGTAGCCCAACGACGCGTAATCTCCCACGGCTCAGTGATACAGTTTTATTTGTTGGCAGTTCGTCCGTGTTTAATATTCATTTATCAATACGAACGAAGGAATGAATGGGAACGTAACAAACCTTACAGATATAAAACCGGTCTTTTAGCTGATGTCTATGGCATGATTGATGATGATTAAAAAATCGACAACCACCAGTTTTTAATATTTCACACAAGTTGTATTTCAGACAGAATATTTTTACCGTATATGGTGAATAACATTTGTACAGGATTTCCTCTATAACGGAATATCCTACTAATATTATAAACGTGAAAGTTTGTAAGAATGTAGGGATGTCTGGATGTTTGTTCTTCTTTCACGCAAAAACTGCTGATCGGATTTCGATGAAATTTGGCACACGGGTCAATCATGTTCTGGATTAACACATAGGCTACTTTTTAGCCCGCTAAAATATAAAGCGGGACTTATTTATCCCGGGAAAACACATTCACGCGGGTGGAGACGCGGGCAAAAGCTAGTTAAAAATATTATTATAATCAATTTAATGTAGCTTTACTTGTCATAAGTGCAACTATATTCACCTACTACTTTTTATCCCGGGAAAATATAAATCGGGACTTTATACCGGAAATTTTTTTAACGCGGGCGGAACCGCGGGCAAAAGCTAGTAAAAATTAAAATAATTTATATTTATATTACAATTTACTTTTTATAAATATTATGGATGCAAAAGTTTGTAAAATTTTCTTATGTTTGAAGTACTTGCAAGCAACTGTTAAAACGATTTGGTTGAAAGGCACATACATAGATAGACTATAACCTATACTAATATACAAACTAAATTGTACACCAGAACTTTTTATTCCACAAAAACTCTTTTGGGCAAAAACGCAAATAACAAACTTGAAACAAAGCAGTCATCATTGACAAAGTCCGAGTTTCAACCATGGTCAATTAAAGTTAACGGTCTTATTACGTTGGACGACCGCCCAGTGCCTTCGCCTCGCTAACAATTTGTCAGTTCTTATTAGACAGCCACAAAGAACGGCTGCGTTGCACTGTTGCTCTAGTTTCTCCTCGGGTAAAGTGCTGACGCAGCAACCTCCGCCGCCGCGCCGAGCTGCGAGCCGCGGTCGCCGCGATGACCCAGAAATTATTTTGCAACTCGTAAATATTATCGACGAAAACAACTAACAACTGTTAAGGCCAAGCTATATTAATAAAATAAATATGGCAAAACAGAAAGGTGCAATAACCATCAAAACTGAAACGGAACAATTGTTGTACAAGCTATACAACGAGGAAAAAATCCTACGAGAAAAACTAGAACATTTAGTAAACGAGCTTCAAATAAAAGTGGAAAATCTACAACAACAATTGAACAAAGCTGAAGAAGACAAGAAAAAGGTAGCCTCTGACAAACCAAGCGTCATAAATGAAGTACCCCCTGAAGTCCATTACGAGACAGACGAAGAGGAACTTGCCAAAGAAACCGAATGGATACGTCAAGAGAGTAGGAAGAAAAGAAAGCGGAATTTAACACCTTCCCCATTACAACAAGCCGAGCCTAGCAAAAAAAGTTTGGAAAAACCAAAGGAAAAGAAGATACCTCTACCGCCACCCATTGTAGTAGAAGGTATCAAAGACTATCAGAAACTATATGATTTTCTTTCCAATAGTATACCTAGTGACTCGTTCACGATTAAAATGATGAAAGGAGATATTGTTAAGATCAACACCAAAAATGAAAACTCATATAGGACTATCACAAAACTCCTCTTGGAAAACAACACGCGTTGGCACTCGTACGAGAATAAACAGGACAGACCAATTAGGGTGATGGCAAAAAATCTTCATCACTCATATGTGCCTGAAAGAATAATTGAAGACCTGAAATCGAAAGGCTATAAAATAATAGAAGCAGTAAACAAATTAAGCTGGAAGACGAAGGAACCTCTAAATATGTTTATGCTTTCATTCCAAAAGGAAGAAAATGTTAGCAATATTTACAACATCAACTCAATATTGGGCTGCAAAGTGGAAATTCAGCCTATAAAAACATCCAAACTGATTCCACAGTGCAAAAAATGTCAAGCTTATGGCCACACACAAAAATACTGCTGCAAGGAACCCAGATGCGTCAAATGTACGGGTAAGCATTTAACTCGAGACTGTCCAAAACCAGCGGATGCAAAACCGAAATGTGTTCATTGTGGTGAACCGCACCCTGCCAATTACCGAGGGTTCATAGTAGCCAAAGAACTTCAAAACATAAAAAATAAATTGATAAAGAATAGTGCCACTGCTGTTCGAGCTCCAGTTGTAAATACAAGTCATAAAAGAATAAATTCACAAAGTGTCCAGAAAAATGTGTCGTATTCGCAAATGGCTAAGGCTGGACAGACGCAAATACAGCCACAAGAGCAGTCTCAACCACTTAAACATCAACCGAAACCGCAAGTAAACAATATTGAAGACAAAATAAACAAAATTTTTGACTTCATAACTTCATTTGATAACCGTTTGAAAAAACTGGAACATAGCAATAAGGCTGCTGCTTCATCGCATTCAAAACAATGATGCTCAAAATCATGGCGTGGAATGCTAATGGACTACTTCAACATCTAAATGAAATAGAAGTCGTCCTAACCACAGAAAACTACGATGTTTGCCTCGTATCAGAGTCACACTGCACGAGGGAAACAATTATTAAAATAAAAGGATACACCGTTTACCATGCCCTGCATCCTGATAACACTCCCAGGGGCGGTAGTACTCTTATAATAAAGGAGAACATCTGCCACTACGAGGAACTAAAGATAGAAGAGCAAGATATACAAGCTGTGGCGGTGTGTATACAAACAAACCGTTATCCGCTTACTATATCAGCTATATATTTCCCGCCTAGGTATTCGTTAAAGGCAGAGCGATATAAACATCTATTTAAACAACTTGGCACTAGATTCATACTTGGTGGTGACTTCAATGCGAAAAACACCTTTTGGGGTTCTAGACTTACAACAACTAAAGGTAGAGAATTACTGACAGCCACTAAAGAAGCTAAATGCGATGTAATATCTACAGGTAAGCCCACTTATTGGCCTACGGATACCCAGAAAATTCCAGATTTAATAGACTTCTTCATATTAAAAAATCTCTCCCTTGGCTCTATTCATATTGAGGAGGGCTATGATATGAGCTCAGACCATTCACCGATCATTCTGACTCTATCCGACCAAATACTTCAAAAGGAGAGACATCTCGCACTGACAAATAAATTTACAGATTGGGAAAGCTTCAAGCTTGATTTGGAATCCGTAATTAATCTAAAAGTTCCACTAAAAAACTCCGAACAGCTAGAGTGCGACTTAAGACACTTCATCGTGAACATACAGCAGTGTGCCTGGCAAAACACAGCTGAGTCGAAAATAAGAGTTAGAGGCAACTTTTATCCGGTAGAAATCAGGAATCTTATAACTGAAAAAAGGAAACAAAGAAAACAGTGGCAAAGAAACAGGTGCCCGCAGGACAAGAAAATGTTTAATACACTCACAAAAAAACTCAACAGAAAGATAAAGAACTATAAAGAAGAATCGATGAATACCTACCTACGTGGACTTACTAGCAACCGCACGTCAGATTATTCACTGTGGAAAGCTTCCAGAAATATTAAAAAACCAATTATGCAGGTGCCTCCCATCAGAGAACCAAACGGAAGCTGGGCCATCAACAACGAAAAAAAGGCAAATATATTTGCAAACCATCTGGAGCATATTTTTAAACCAAACGAAGGTGCTGTACTGGACTTTGACTTAGACAACATAGCACAACATAATCAAGAAATACGACTTACAACTCCCAAAGAGGTATTAAGAGAAATAAGAAAAATCAAACAAAAGAAATCTCCTGGTTATGATTTGATTACGGGAGAGATTCTGAATAACCTCCCGCGTAAAGCTGTCGTCAAACTGACTACTTTAATTAATGCCTCATTTAGATTGAAACATGTACCTGACGTATGGAAATTTGCTGAAGTCATAATGATACCTAAGGCTGGCAAACCCCCTCATGAGGTCTCATCATATAGGCCAATCTCTTTATTGCCAGTAATGTCAAAACTATTTGAAAAACTTCTGCTGATAAGGCTTAAACCCATTATAGAAGAACGGAACCTAATCCCTGACTACCAGTTCGGCTTTAGAGAGAAACACTCTACAATAGATCAAGTACACAGGATAACTAATATAATAGAAAGAGCTTTAGAAGAGAAACAAGTTTGTTCGTCCGTTTTCCTAGACGTAGCACAAGCATTTGACAAAGTATGGCACCACGGCCTCATATACAAACTAAGAAAAATGCTGCCAAAGCAGTTTTCAGAAATTTTAGAATCGTATATTTCTGAAAGAATGTTTCGAATAAAACACGAAGACTCTTACTCAGAAATTAAACCTATAGAAGCTGGAGTACCACAGGGAAGTGTACTAGGTCCGGTCCTGAACTTATTATACACCTGTGATATTCCTGAAATAGAAAACAATATCATTGCAACCTTTGCGGACGATACAACAATTATGGCTACAGGTTCGACTCACGAAGAAGCCGTGGATAAAGTACAAAGAGCTGTCAACACAATCACCAACTGGACTGAAAAATGGCGTTTAAAAATAAACGAATCAAAATCCATTCATATAGACTTTACCAACAAAAGACCGTCTTATAAGCCAGTGTACATAAATGGTCAAATCATACCATACGAAAATACAGCCAAATATTTAGGCATGACTCTTGACGCAAAGCTTCGCTGGAAGGCACATGTCAAAAAGAAACGCGATGAATTGGACATCCGCTACAGAAAGATGTATTGGCTGCTTGGTAAACACTCCTCGTTGTCAGTACACAACAAAGTACTATTGTATAAACAAGTCCTGATGCCAGTATGGACTTATGGTATACAGTTGTGGGGTTGTACCAAACAAAGCAATGTACAAGTAATACAGCGATTCCAAAACAAAGTACTCAGTACTATTGCAAATCCCCCTTGGTACGTAAGAAATGAAGATCTTCATCGGGACCTTAAAGTGGACTTCGTTACGAATATTGTAAGGAAATACGCCGAAGCTCATGAACATAGGCTTCATTATCACGTGAACGTCGAGGCAATCCAGCTCCTTGACAACACGGGCCTAGTGAGAAGACTGAAGAGGACAAAACCCTTCGAGTTAGTGCAGTGAACTTTTAGTGTAACATAGTGCAGTGAGTGCTAATTAAAAAGAACACGCGAACAATGTGTCTTCCCCTTAATAGAGACAATAAGAAAAGTGTTATTGGACATGTTCTTAGTCATAGTCTCATTAGAAGTTTAAGTTAGATTAAAATAACTTATTAGTCATAAGGCTAGATTGTTATGAAAATGATGTATTGATCACAGTCCGTACATCATAAAAAAAAAAAAAAAAATTACAATTTACTTTTTATAAATATTATGGATGCAAAAGTTTGTAAAATTTTCTTATGTTTGAAGTACTTGCAAGCAACTGTTAAAACGATTTGGTTGAAAGGCACATACATAGATAGACTATAACCTATACTAATATACAAACTAAATTGTACACCAGAACTTTTTATTCCACAAAAACTCTTTTGGGCAAAAACGCAAATAACAAACTTGAAACAAAGCAGTCATCATTGACAAAGTCCGAGTTTCAACCATGGTCAATTAAAGTTAACGGTCTTATTACGTTGGACGACCGCCCAGTGCCTTCGCCCCGCTAACAATTTGCTTGCAATGCGCCAGTGTGATGGGGCTTTTACTTTACCTGACCACTGATGAAACAACGGGCCTTAAATTTTTTTTTATTTCAACATTTACATTATTTTTTACAGGTATGCTCAAGGATTACTACGATGACTACGTGCCGGCCTTCTACGCTCTGACTGCCTGCTGCGTACCATGCATAGTATTATGGCCAATAGAGTTACTTCTAAAGAAAAAATAAGTCTTTGATGATATTAACCTTGTTAATTACGTTCGTAAATATTATATGTACTTTGTATATTTGGAGAAATGATTTTTATTTCCGCATATCCCCTTTGACTGCCTCGGTGGATAGTTGTATTACGGTGGTACGACTGCAATGCTGTTGTCTCGGGTTCGATTCCCGCGTCGGGCAAAGTGATATTGAGTTTTTCTATTCAATATCAGCTCGGAGTCTGAAATTTGTGCCCGACATGGCGATAGACTCGCCCCCTATCACATCATGGGACGGAATAACGGCGAAAAGTGGGTGTACTAGTTGCGCCTCTGCCTACCCCTTCGGGGATAATAGGCGTGAGTGAGTGTGTGTATGTGTATATCTATACTAATATTATAAAGCTGAAGAGTTTGTTTGTTTGTTTGTTTGTTTGTTTGAACGCGCTAATCTCAGGAACTACTGGTTCGAATTGAAAAATTCTTGTTGTGTTGAATAGACCATTTATCGAGGAAGGCTTTAGGCTATATAACATCACGATGCGACTATTAAGAGCGAAGAAATAATGGAAAGTGTGAAAGAAACGGGGAAAATTTTTCATCCTTGAGGGCTTCCATTGCGTGCGCTGCGAAAACGGTTCAAGATACCAAAAATATATGTATGAAAGAATTATTCCACTTGAAATGATCTAAAAAATGTCCGTGACAGTATATGTCTATCTTTTAAGATTAACTCACTAGAACCGTTTTTATGGTAATCAAATTTGGTCGAAGTTAATGCATTATTTGTTAAGAGTTGTATCAACGTCATAGTCATAGAGTGATTCAACGGGAAGGTTTTTATGTACTTTTAGCCCGGAAAAACTTATTAACGCGGGAGAAGCCGTGGGCAGAAGCTAGTAAAAATATAAAGTGTAAAGAGTTGATTTTTTCAGCTATCATTCCTTAGAGCCGAAAAATAAAAAAGGAGGTAAATATCACGTAAAAAATGCCAGTCAGGCTAATTTGTTCATAAGTTTTAAAATTACAAAACCAGCTCAGTTAATAATATACAGTGTCATTTCAACATTGCGTTACTAAATGAAACCACATATTCAGCGTGACCTCTGCTAACATCGTGCAAAATATTATCCATGGGTAACGCATACTTTCGCCAATAATCCCGATTATAGTTTTATAGTTTTTTGATCACGCTGTGTTTTAGCGCGCTTGACTTTATTCAGTGAATCACGTCACAGCTGACGATGTTTTTACAAAACTTATAGGATTAAGAAGGGCAACTCACAAATTCACTTGCAATACATTCACTCACATAGCTGCAGCAGTACCGCTTGAGACGTGGAATTTGAAATAAAATAATTAAATTGCTACTAGGGCAGTCCCTACTCCCTAACTAATACGTTATAAATATCAACATGAAATAAAAAATTGTCATGTTATTGTACGAAAAGGAACTAATTATTTTTTAAGTGTTATGCTGTAAAGAAAAGTATTAATTCTTTAATAATAAACTTTGTTTTCGTTAATAAATAAGTTTACCTACCGAAATAGGTAGGTACTTAACAACTCGCAGTCGGGTTATTAAAAAAGTTACAGGATTTTAATCTATTGATATCATATTTTTTAGATTCCGTATGATATTTCAAAGTTCGTTTTAATTTTAACATCAATATTTCTGGACGTCATGCCTAAAATAGGTTTACGTAAATACTTTATACTACCAAACACCTTATTATGCCTTCTGTACCTTCTAATCTCTAGCTACATTTTGTATCGCGTCAGAGTCGTTGATCTTGTTACTAGCACATTGAAACTAACGTGCAGATACCAACATGTTATGTCTCTTTCGCACGCCATTCATTACAAACACGCACTCAAACACGCTGTGTTGCCAGTATAAACATTTTAACCGACAAGTTTGCTAAAATGACACAGCTTTTCAAAGAATCGGATATTAGTTTATTTATCACATGGATTTCTAACACACTTAAATAAGTGTATTAAATAATAAAATAACTAGGGTAATTATGCTAATGAAAAGTCTACTTAAACGAATACGCAGCAATATCTTTGTATTGTAAAAATAACATTACTTTAAGCAATAAAGCATACCAGAGCTCTAACATCATTCAATTTCAATATGCATTGTGGTACGGTTTAAATAGCATAGAACAATGTAAAACTAAAATTGCAAGATATTGCAGAATAAGGTAATAGTACCAAAGCTTGGTATCCCTGTGGGAGCACGTGTAACACGAACATCAGCTGGCGGGGCCAACGATCGCGCGCGCCAGCGGGCGCACGGCGCACTTGTCGGCATGTTCTTTGTATAGGGCTGCCATTACCTAAATTGCCGACGCCGGAAAAACACGGCAAGAATCCCGGACATTTGGGCGAAATATGGGTTTATTCCCGGACACCTCTGACAGAGTACCCCAGTATCTCCGCACCGCAATAAAATCGCAATTTTTAATTGTTCCTGCCTGAGTAATAATACCTAAAACTGGCGTTATTTACTAACCACTTATAAAGTGACTCGACCAAGTGCATAAAAATCCTTCTAAATACCTATGTTTTACCTACTTACAATAATTTTGGTCATCAGTCAATTGAATATCCTGGTTATCTTAAATTAAGTTCAGTTATTACTCACTATTAGATTAGTATTTAACTAAAGCTTCCAATACGTACGTAAATGTTACTTATTCTTGACAAAAGTGTGCGTGTATTCTATGAAGTGGTAAAAATTAAACTTTTTTACCCTACTAGTAAATTACGACAATTCCAGGTAATAGCAATAAGTACAAGTGATATTTATCAAAATGTGTAACGTGTCGAAATACATCGAGATTCGCGGTCCGGGATTCGTGGACTTCATGCCTATGGCTCCGCACTGGCTCCTTCAGGCGCATGCGCCGCGGGAAAGCGGGGGACGGCGCGCGCGTCGCCCGCCAGTCGCCTCTCGGCCACAGTACTCGGCACTCGTCATTTTGCCAGCGGCCGTTCGCCCGGCAGCAACACGACGTGGCGTATGTTGATTTATGTACCGAATGTTAGGCCGATGCGCCCTATGTACCTACTCGTAACTATTGTAATTTTATTATTATATCGATCTGAGTGACCTTGCTCAAAAGCAAAGCTCGTGAATAAAGTGTTAATGTTTCCGAGAAGGTCGTTGAAATGTCTTTTGTACTATTAGGGATTACTGAGTAAATGTTCAAAATTCCAATTTTCCAGAACCTCGCTGACACTCGTATCATAACGGTAGCATCATAGTTGGTTTCACGAAATCGATCGACGAATTTGACGGCTTGAGCGTGCGATTCTTGCTGATGTATCGTGTGATAGTTGATAGAATCTTAGGGTTGTGAGACTTTTTGATAAGCTACGTGCGGTGTACGGACTGTGACCATTATCGAAGATGCCGCAATGATTTCAGTCTTTTAAAGGAGACATAACTGGCTCTGACAGAATCTAGTAAGTGACTGTTGTTTAGATTGACCTATGTGACCTGACACACAAGCATTGGTAATAATAACGACCTCATCTTTTCGGTTTGGAATAAAGCTTCTTGGTTACGATGGCGCGATGTGACCGCTTATCGTTGCGCTCCGTGTGTGCATCTCTTGTTCGCGTGTGCGTGAGCATATTATCAATGAAACACACACACCTCAGTGCGATGTTGACGCTCGGACGATTTCTCGTTTACTAGTAGTGGCAATAGGATGTCTAAAATTAAAATACCTTTTTTGTTATTTATTTTGTTTGAAAAATGTACTTCTTTATTTTACACTTATGGTTAAATTAATTAACTGCATGGTGTTTCTTTCAAATTGATTTTATCGCAGTTAAATTTATGTATTCGGTTACAAAATGACCCTGTATAGAGTAGGTACTTTTTCACCGACTTAGTGCGGTGTTCGCGGCGTTAAGGGGCGTCCATTATAAGCCCTTCGAGTTCGCCTGGTGTTAAGGCGAAGGAATTGTTTTTTTTTTTTTGAGCAAAAATATATTTTTTAATACGCTCACGACAGTTATGACGAAGGATGTTATAATAACTAATATTCATTAACTTCTACTACGTTCTCGCAAGGATCTACTACTTTATTGGTTTATACAGGGTCATTTTTACTTTGCGTTTCTAAATAAAACCACGTATTCGTCTATACCTCTGCTGACATTGTGCCAAAACTCATCAATGAATAACGAATACTTTCGTCAAAAATCCCGGGTGTTGTATTTCAAATCTTGGATAATTTTGTTGTTTAGTGCGAATAAGGTGTGTGCGTAAGTGTATTTCTGACAGAAAGTGTAATGTTGCTGCTGCGAGGACTACTCCTAGAGCAGTCATAGTGGCATTAGGGCGTGTAAACTTATAGCTTTTTATGGATATTTATTTTGTTTGAAACTTACACTTTTTTATTTTATATCTAAGGTTAAAATAACTTAATGAATAGTGTTATTTTAAACGAGATAAGTATGTGTTTTCATTTATTAACGCAATGTCAAAATGACCCTGTAGAATATCTTTTTCTAGAAAATTATACTAAGTATGATTATTTACACATTAGGATTATCAAAATTATACAAGAATGTGGCCACGCTAATGTTAAGTTATCAACTTTGGAAAAATTGAAACTGATATCTAAGTATACATATAATAAAACAGTAAATCCAGTGCCTCTGTACATTTAAAGACATGTGATAAAAATGATAGGGGGCGACTAAAAAGAGTAATCGAACACAAATCAGCGATTTTTAAAATTATTTTCTGTCTGTCTGTTTTTCTGTTTATTTGTTACTGCACATCTCCAAAATTACGGAACGGATTTAGATGTAATTTCGCACACGGGTAGATCATTTTTATCCCGGGATATTAAAAAGCGAATCTTTTATCCCGAAGAAATCCTTCGAAGGTGAAGCCACTAACAGAAGCTAGTTATAATTAAATGCATATGCAAATATGCATCATTAAAGCGCTTGTACCGTAACTACGTACTAAAGAGTTGCGACAAATTTATAGCACTTGATGTAAAATAAATTAAGCAAGACACTTAAACTCCATAATGAAGTATAGTCACTTCTCTATGGCCGGTTAAAGAAAGTATTTATTATATCATTTTATACTGGTGGTAAAACTCTCATATGAAATGAAAAATGAAATCCTCCTAGCCAGTTTCGGCCACGGCGGCCAATCTCAACGGAGATCAGCCAGGTACGCAGGAGATATTATAGTGCACAAGTGTGTGCGCAATACACAGGTGCACTCGCTATTCCTTCACTCTCATAGTCCGGTGAGACGGCAATCCGACATGACCGGAGAGAGATCAGGCGCAGGACCAACGGCTTTACGTGCTTTCCGAGGCACGGGGGTATCACACCGCCAACTCTCTGACTCCGAGCTGCGACTGAGTAATTTTTAAGATGGAAAAACCCAGTCACAATATTTTTTGGCTCGACCCGGGAATCGAACCCAGGACCTCAGCGCGCAAATCGTACTCGTAAATCGTACGCAATACGACTACGCCACCGAGGCAGATGTAAGATCTCTCTCTCATATGTAAGAGCCTGTCGGGGTGGGTACCACTGCAATGTCTATTTCTACCGCCACGCAGCAGTGTGCATGCACTGTTGTGTTTCGGTTTGAAGGGCATTGTAGCCAGTGTAACTACAGGACATAATGAGACTTAAAATCTTATGTCTCAGGATGACGAGTGCAGTGGAATGACACACAGTACTTTGTAACTCAAGGTGCTAGATGGTGTTGCTACTGTTTACGGGTGGTCGTATCGCTTACCATCAGGCGAACGGCATGCTCGTCTCGGCATCCGATGCCACAAAAAAAATATCATTAAAGATTTAATATAGCCTCTATTAATCGGCTACTATAATATACCTTAGCAGCACAGACACAATCCCAAGAAAGTAAATTTTACAGAACAGCCATTTGAAAATGTTATAAAATTTGTTTTGTTGTAACTTTGTGCTTATTGGTGATACATAATCAATGAATGTATTAATCAAAAGGGCATTCATCAATGTTTTGCTGAAATCCTGATAGTTATGTGCTCGGCTTTTAAGACCAATACCATTAATAACCGAAAATCAACCAACGATGTAAAGACATTTTATCATGCCACTGCGCCGTTTTTGCCGATATGACTGTGAGTTTTATTTTACATAAAATATAGCGTATTATGGATTGTATGGTATTAAAAAAAGGAAATCTAAAAATTTTGGATTGTGTGGTTATTCATGCAAAGCAGCTATATGTTATTTCAGGACATGATCTACTCGTGTGCTAAATTTTATTTCAAATCTGTTAAGTTGTTTCTGCGTTTAATTATAACACATCCAAACATTTACACACACTTTCGCATTTATAATTAAGAGCCTATGTAAGGAACTTTAAGGACTTTCAAATTCAAATTTCTCGTAAACTACTAAGATCAGAAGTTAGATTTTTGGATATGTGTAAATTGAACGTATAACTCAATAATATGTCAAAGCCAAAACACAATTGCTATAAATTTTCTCGATCGAAAAAAAATTCAAAGTTACCTCTGATATTTTCTTTAAACACGCTTTATCTCTAAATGGTGGAATATGTACATTCGTATCTTTATTTAAATACAATACAACAATTTTTTCAAAGTTTTATCAATACACAATTAAAACGAATTAAATAGTATAATCACAATTAAAAGAAAATTGTTTTGGCGCTTACGCCATTTCATTTCGGCATACGCGTCCGCCTCCCGTCACTTTCTCTCATACGCGACGTCCAAATACGCCATCGCTGTTATGGGAGTGGCCCGTGCCGGCTTCAGTCGTCCGGAACAGGGGGATGTCACTACATCAAACCATAGAGTTTATATAGAGTTATGAAATTTGTTTTGACTACCGTATGGTAGATGGCACTATAATAAACTATATCGATTATTACAAAAGTTTAATAAATATAGATCTAGAGGGCATGGTGTGTGTTTGTAATAAAACACACAATGCCCTCTAAATCCATATTTTTTAAGATTTATACCGGATAATTTAGCTCGACATTTCAATACTTGAAATTGAAAATCAGACCTTTTTTGTTTGTAATTTTAGAAACTCATGGATGACCATAATTTTCGAACTATATATTATGTACAAAATATTTTTTAAGTGGCATCATTGATCGCCTTGTTTTCGTATTCCAATTATTGGTTGTAACTTGTACATTTTTATTTTTATTTTCCAAATATTGCAGTCTATGTGAGTTTAAGATCCTCTTATAAAGTGACTCTGCTAATTTAAACGTTGATTTGGATTTGTTGGTGATTTTTACACCATGTGTGATCCTTGCCCCAAATGCTATTTTGACTCCGCCATTGATGGTAAGAAAATATTTATATTTTTCATTAATTGATAGTATCGTTTATAACTGCAATAATCCATTGCAGTCATATATAATGTTTAAATCAAATCCTTTTTAAACTCTGTTTTTAAAATACCATGAGGCAATGTGCATAACCAAAAAATATGAGCTAATAATTTTTAAGTTACCTCTGAAAATGGAGTTGAAATCATTATTACAACATAGTGTTATTTACTTTAATTTAACGATCGTATACGTAAAGTTCAGTTGCATTACTCATTGACTAATTGTTTTTATCTGCATTGTCTTCAAAAAATAAGGTTACTTGTTCGCGGAATATAACTGAGTTGCGTTGTGTTTATAATTGTTTTATTTTTATCATTTACAACAAGAACTTATTGCCTTGATCGGCATAACCACAAAAGGGAGACACAGTAAAAAAAACCATAACCTATTCAACAATAGATATTTTCTTTAAATCATCCCCTCAGCAGTTATATTTACAATTTACAACATAGTACCAATTAATATTTCTGAACTTAAATTAAACTTCAACAAAAAACTTTTATTCTTAAATCTGACATAAGTATTCCAATGTTTTCATTTAATATACATACTTAATGAATGACTATTATCATAAATTTAACTCACACCTTTTTACTTATTTGTATCAAATGATTTATTTTCAGGCCTACTACATTTTACTGCAAAGCAGTAGTTCCATTTGTAATGGGAAACATGGCATATAATAAGTACCAGGAGTGGATACAAGTTTTGGACAAGAACACACTACATAAAGGAGACCAGTATATTCAAATAAATGTGCGTCTATAATATAGACATTTCGAAGAGAGCTTGAGACTTTCAAGGGGCATAATACATAGAATGGCAGCTCCAATGTTGAACTTAGGTAAGAATGATTTCCATACGATGCACAGTATACTTTGTAGGTTAGCATAATTCAGGTAGATACATACACCTATACCTACTTAAAAATATTTATCCTGAATGAATTATGTTTGTTTTAACGAATGACGTCAATTCACCTTGTTATTTTTGCATTTGTAGGGTGAGTTAAGCATGCTGGTTACCTCATGGTAAGTGATATGACCACCCATAAGCGGACATAATAGTAGCAACATAATATAAAACTTTGAATTAAAAAATACCCTGTCACTAGATTCAGTAAAGTCATGCCTGTTTACAAAACCTGTCATTTATTATGTATACTAGTCCATACTAGTATTATAACGACAAAAGATTTGATTGTTTGTTTGTTTGCAATGGATAAAACTTAAAAACTACTTTACCGATTTTGTAAACTCTTTCATTGATATGAAGCTATGTTAATCCTGAGCGCCGTAGGCTACTTTTAATACCAAAATATATTTTTCACGTGGGCGGAGCCACGAACAGAAATCTATAGTGTAATATAGTTATGCTGGGCTACCTAGGTGTGGCGATATGCCACAACAGGTGCAGGCACAACATACCTATAGAATTAATGTGAGTGGTACTCTTAATAAGGATTTGGCAGTTTTGATGACAAGAATTTTGAAGTGAAAGAAAATTAAATAATATGAATCAAAAATATATCTTTGTATATATAGTTAATAGGAATATATTCCTTCTGTATGTGTTTATGTCGCTGAGCTCCTCCGGAATCGATTTCGGGGATTATTTTTTGTGTAAATTAAAATAGGTCCTCGGATAATTAAGACTTATAATAGGTGAAGTTGGCTGCGCTTGAATCAGGTTCTAGGTTTTTATTGAATTTTTTTAGGCCAAGACAATATCTATCGAACCTGCTTGTATTATATAAAAACAAATATTTATATGTACGTTCCCAATAGACTCCTAACCAGCTTGAAGCTGCAGTCACATAAATTGGAACAATAGTACAGCGTAAGCGCAACAAAAGTCACAGTACTGGTGGTAGGACTCTCATATGTAATATCACGTTTACGTACCACTGCAATGTCTATTTCTACCGCCAAGCAGCAGTGTGCATGCACTGTTGTGTTTTGAGCATTGTAGCCAGTGTAACTACAGGACATAATAATCCCAACTGTCCATTATCTGCCCATTAATAACACACAAATTTAATTATGTTACAGAAAATTTGAAAACGGAATTCCATGAAACTGAGGACGTGTGACGTGTGTCGAAACAAGCCCTTATCCATCAGGTAATGCTGTATATAATACCTTACTTCTTTTTATTTTATTTCTCTTACTAATAATAATGAATATAAAAATTTGTGAAAATGTTAAGATCTTTGAAAAACTATACTCAGAAACAGCTGAAAGGATTTTTTATTACATTGAGTGACGAAACAAGAATGCCGTACGCCTGATGATACGGCTGGTAAAAACAGAACCAAAACCATCCAGCATCTTGAATTAAAAAGTACTGCGTGGCATTCCACTGCGCTTATCATCCCTAGACATAAGACGTTAAGTCTCAATATGACCGGTTGTTATACTCGCTACAATGTTCTTAATTTTTTATTTTTCAGATTTTGATATCAACACTATGAAAAACTTTGGATTAGAAAGTACTGTGTGGCACTCCACTGCACTCGTCAACCTAAGATATAAGATATTAGTTTCATATTGCTCAGTAATTACTTAACATAATAAAGAACATGTCCAAAAATGAGCTTAAAATTCTAACCAAAAGACTTTATGTATATTTGGTTAGTACTCCCAAAAACTAAGCTTTTAGCAATAAATTGTATAATTTGAAAGTCCTCTGATTTTGATATTTATGTCATTTAATTTTGTTTAAAAACTACATTTAATACAAAAGTTTTTAAAGTTAGTTGTAAATGGAGGGATCTTAAAATATTTGTTATGGATCTAAGATCCTTACTTTTACCACTTTAATATCCATATAGTTTGAGCCTGGTTAAATTTTGAGGCCCACAGAAAGCGGACATAATATCCTTTCTTTTTAGCAACATTTTTGAATTTACAGAATTTTCTCCAGTATTTTTATTTGTATACGGTATTTACCCATCATTCTAAATCATACCAACTTTGTTATTAATTTTATCTTAGTTTATAAGTAATGGTTTGACAAAACGCTGGTAAACCTGATAAACAAATAAATTATACGGGCTACAATGCCCTTTAAATTGAAACAAGCCTACCTAGACTATTGAAAAGTTTCGGTTTAATCTCTCGAATTGGTAAAATATGTTACTAAAATATTTGCATTTATGTTTATTTTTCTTTAACTTAATGTAATATTATATAAATAAATGAAATAAATACTTGTGGTGGCAGGTATGGCACTCAAAACTAGTGGATTATTCTAAAAGTTGCAAGGGAGATCTCATTTATTAACAAAGTTTCAGTATATTTTTTTAGTGCTCAATGTATTTAAAGTCATCAGATAAAGTATTACTCATAAATAAAAAATGCTAGTTTCATGAATAGAGCCGTATTGCTCACTTTTATATTAACTATAATTTAATAATAACTTTTTCCGAGTCACCTTTCCATTAAATATAAGGGCTGATACTTGGATCGTCAGTTAGTAATAGCGTAACACGGTGATGTGAACGAACTTTGTACATGTAACATTAAATATGTATATTATTACTTACTATAAGCATTTTGGTTAATTATTTCATCTTTATTTAATGTAAGGTACAAAACCATATGGTAACAGTGACATTAGCGATATTTTATTTAAAGCTTTTAATATCAATAGATTCAAATTATCCGACACGGCCAAGTTAAGTCAATTTCTGGGATAATAACCAGTCTAACATAGCTTCCTATTGATCAAATTCAAATTTTTCAAATACCTAGTATTTATTGTGATACACAGGTAGAATAGTGGTGTTACACATTATTGCAGTACAGCTATGACACGCCATAATGGCATTCAATAATTTAAGATTTTAGAGAGAGAATAAATACATTCTATATCTTAACATCATTTAAAGTGTAATTAAATTTAACATGTAAAAATCGAAACAATTTATTTTTATACTCAATAAGTTCATTTAAATCTATAATAATTTTTGGCAGTATATTATATATCTTAGGAATTAAGTTAAATGGACTTATATGAAATAATGCAGTTTTGTGGAGTTTAAATGTCATTCTATCATTACGTATAATACGGTTATGAAATTTAAAAAAGGGAGCACTTCTTTTGGCAAAAAATGGCACACTCTTAAATATGCATGCAGGGAAGTGGTTGTATTTTTATCTCATTGAAATATGGTATGCAAGAAACAGTTGATACTATGTTTACCATTGATCGAATATAAAGTTTCTGAGCCCTAAAAGCTAGGTCGTTGTTTACAGAGTTTCCCCAAAATATCAAGCCATATCTCAAGATAGAAGATACGTGGCCATGATATGCAGTAATAACGGCAGATCTGGCTGGTATTTAGCTTAATTTATGAAGAGCATATGACTTGATTTAAGCGTTTACAAACGTTATTTATGTGATTTTTGCAAACTAAATTTCTGTCAATATATATTCCTAAAAACTTGATTTGTTCTCTTTCTGCAATTCTTATATTTTGGAAAGTTATATGTTAATTTAGTTTTACTTGATTTCTCTATCAAAAATGAATAGTTTTTGTTTTTGCTCAATTTAGTTTCAAATTATTACAAGAAAGACATTCTGTAATGTTAGTTGGGAAAGTCTTAATTGTGCAATTAAGATCTGCATGCAGATGCTTACCACTAATTAAAACTGTGCTATCATCAGCAAAAAGAGTCATTTGGTGAAAAGTTATATGAGATAAATCATTTATATATACCAAGAAAAACATTGGGCTCAATACGCTACCCTGTGGTACCCCAAAATATGTATTACTAGTGAAAAAGTTTTTCCGGGACAAAAGGCGCGCTTTATATTTTTTCGGGATAAATTGTAGCCTATGTGTTGATTCAGGACATGATTTATCCGTGTGCCAAATGTCATCGAAATCCGTTCTGAAATTTTTGCGTGAAAGAGTAACAAACATCCAGACATCCATACATACTTTCGCGTTTATAATAATATTATTAGTAGGACTGTGTTGCGATTGTTAAATTGTCTCCATTTTTAATATTGGACATATTCTATTAATTTGTTTGACTTACTGTCTACCAGTTGAATAGGATTTTATTAGGTTATTCATATTACCTCGAATACCATAGAGGTGCAAGTTTTTAAACAAAATATGGTGAACGTGGTCGAAAGCTTTTGTCATGTCTAAATATATCTCGACGGTCCCATAGAACAAAGTTGTATATTCAAAATGTTAGCTTTTCAGTAGAGCGCTTTTAAAGTCGTAAGTGTGTATTCATGTACGAATTAGTGTTATTTTCACACATTAGGTTCAAAGTTGTTACTGAACCCTAATAGATAATGTTTCCTTCATGTATAACTTGTGATTTTCACAATTAATTTAGACTTTCAAAGCACTTTACTCAAAAGCTAACATTTGGCATATACGACTTCGTTCTATGGGACCGTCGATCTCTACTGCAGGTTTGCGATCATCCATATTAGTGAATTACAGTATTAAAAAAGATATAAACTAGTGAGTTTATTGATTTTGTTTTGCAAAATTCATACTGTTCGGGTACAAAAAAATTGTTACTTTCAAGAAAGGAATATAAAGAAGAATTTATAATATTTTCGTAAATTTTTGAGAAGATTGGAATTAATGCTATTGTTCCGTAACAATTAATATCTCCAATATCGCCCTTTTTAACCGACTTCATTGAACATTGGTTTTATAGTGAATTTTATATTATCTGAAAAAGCGCCGTATTTTATACTTAAGTTAATGATATAGCTGGAAATTGGAGAGAGTATATGTGATAATATGTTGTACGATCCTAACAGCAATTTCGTCGTAGCTAGTACTGGAAACATTTTTTAGAGAATGAACATTTTTTTTTAAATTCACTCGCTCCCACAGATTTTACAAAAATAGAATTCGATTGACTTCCACTAAGAATGCGGTTGCATACTGATTGTTGTTGCATTTTGCTATGTTCATAAAACATCCATTAACAATTGGGCAATGTTATTATAATCTGATACTGTTCGACCATATCCTTGTTTACAGTTAATATTTTCTTTAATTGTAGCATTTTTATCTATATTTATAAATTGTCAGGGTGGCCTTGCATTTATTAATAGATTTTATATGTAATGGTTATTTTGTATCTTTTGTATGAGATTCAATACGGCTTTGTATCTCTTTGCATAATATTCAAACAGATTTTTGTTTGCGTTTGTACTCCTTTCTTTAGTTCCATAAAAGCTTTCGTCTACGTTTATTATATGAAAAAAATATTGAAACTGGTACAGCAGTTTATTTGATATCGGAGATGATCGATTGAAAGTAAACAAATTGTTCCTCTTTATAAGGAATTTTATATATTATCAGTACCTAAATATAGTTTTTAAAATTAAATTTTGTAAATTATTTATTATTCCGTAACAAACACAAAATAAAATATTTTGATTAATAAGTTTGTCTGATTTGGCATGGTAAAACTAACACAACCATATTAATTGTAAGTGGCAAAGATGTACTGTAAATAAAGCATTAAACGCATTGTATTATATAATTGTAAAAAGCATTTTACTTTAATTGCACTTTCGTCATTCAATGCAATGCTTTTATAACAGTTTAATATTTACAGTATTAGTATCCACTACAGTAAACCTGAATTTAAACAGAATCCCTGCCATCTATCGGATTTCAATAGCAACATGGGCGCCCTCTATCATACAATCGTTGAAGCAGCCGAAATTTTGACAATTGTCGGTTGGCACGCAAACTCGACGAGTTGTCTCTCTATTCCCAATGTATATAATACTCTTTGGTCCGGAATCTTTACTGACGACGGACGTGTGCTCGAAATTTTCGGACGCCTTCAAAGTTCGAATTGGCCGTCTAGTGTAGGGATTGGTCCGCGCTACCGCGCGGCAAATTTGAAGGTGCCCTGGAAATTCTGTTTTATAGTGTATCCAGCTCACGTCCGTGTATCAATATAAAATTATAGGCTCTATTAGGTCTATAAGATAGGCAGCAAGCGTAATTATTACATCCTTTCACCTTTGTAAATTGTTTCTAGTCGGAGACCTGCTTTAGTTATATTTAGTGATCGGTACGCTGAGGTGCCGGGTTCGAATCCCTGATTGAAAAACAATAGTCACTGCTTTTTTTTGTTATTTATTCTGCCTCAGTGGTGTAGTTGTATTACGTTATGACTGCAATGCTGAGGTCTCGGGTTCGATCCCCGAGTCGGGCAGAGTGATATTGGATTTTTTTCTTTTCAGCCCGAAGTCTGGATTTTGAGCCCGAAATGGTGATAGGCTCGCCCCCTATCACATCATAGGACGGAATACGCACGACGGAAAGTGAGTGCACTAGTTGCGCCTC
Organism: Lapara coniferarum; assembly: GCA_949316025.1. NCBI lineage: Eukaryota > Metazoa > Arthropoda > Insecta > Lepidoptera > Sphingidae > Lapara > Lapara coniferarum. Next base: position 5,673,188 of record OX438919.1, on the reverse strand, counting down.
TGCCTACCCCTTCGGGGATAAAAGACGTGAGAGTATATGTATGTATTATTTATATTGGGTAATTCATAGCTAGGGACGCCCTGGAATGCCGGCCCAATTTTGCGTAAATGACGCTTGCGTGCCGCTCATACATTTAAAAAATTCGTATTTTGCATGTAAAGGCTGTTCAAATTTTTACACCATAAAATTATTTTAGTATGATTTTTTGTAGTACTCATTTATTTATACATTATGAATCAATAATAACTAAAATGTTAAGAGCCAATGTTAGAATTGGTATACACGGCGGCCATTTTGAATTTCTTTGTTTTAAGGCCAATCGACCTCAAAATCGATATCTGGGCAGGCCTTTAGGTATAAAAGACGGATCCAATGTTAGACTTGAAAAAAGTGGCCGCCATTTTGAATTTCCTTGTTGTAAGGCTAATCGACCTCAAAATCGATATCTGTGCAGGCCTTTAAGTATAAAAGACGGATCCAATTTTAGAATTGAAAAAAGTGGCCGCCATTTTGAATTTCTTTGTTTTAAGGCCAATCGAACTCAAAATCGATATCTTGGCAAGCCTGTAGGTAAAAAAGACGGATCCAATGTTAGAATTAAAAAAAGTGACCGCCATTTTGAATTCCTTTGTTTTAAGGCCATTCGACCTCAAAATCGATACCTGGGCAGGCCTTTAGGTATAAAAGACGGATCCAATGTTAGACTTGAAAAAAGTGGCCGCCATTTTGAATTTCGTTGTTTTAAGGCTAATCGACCTCAAAACCTATATCTGGGCAAGCCTGTAGGTACAAAAGACGGATCCAATGTTAGAATTGAAAAAAGTGACCGCCATTTTGAATTTCTTTGTTTTAAGACCAATCGACCTCAAAATCGATATCTGGGCAGGCCTTTAGGTATAAAAGACGGATCTAATGTTAGACTTGAAAAAAGTGGCCGCCATTTTGAATTTCCTTGTTTTAAGGCTTATCGACCTCAAAATCTATATCTGGGCAAGGCTGTAGGTACAAAAGACGGATCCAATGTGAGAATTGAAAAAAAGGACCGCCATTTTGAATTCCTTTGTTTTAAGGCCATTCGATCTCAAAATCGACATCTGGGCAGGCCTGTAGGTACAAAAGACGGATCCAATGTCAGATCTGAAAAAATTGGCCGCCATTTTGAATTTCTTTATTTTAAGCCAATTGACCTCAAAATCGGTATCTGAGTACCACTTTAGTTACTAAAGGCAGATCCACCGTCCGAACTGAAAAAAGTGGCCGCCATTTTGAATTTCTTTGTTTTAAGGTTAATCGACCGCAAAATCGATATCTGGGTGTAACATTATTAACAAAAGAGTGATCCAATGTCAGAATTGAAAAAAGTAGCCACCATTTTGAAGTTTTTTGTATTAAGGCCAATCGAACTCAAAATCGATATCTGGGCATTGTTTTGTGCACAAAAGGCAGATGTAATGTTAGAATTTTAAATAAAGGCCGCCATTTAGATTTATTTTTCTTTAAAGGCTATTTGGCTTTAAAATCAAAATCCGCTGGACATGACTGGCCACAAACTCTAATAGGTATAAAGGAGACGGCCTAAATTGGGCTTAACCTTACACTTTTGAAGCATGTATCAATATTCTTCTATTTTTATGTCTTCCATTTAAAAATATCCCACCAAAAACATAAATGTAAAAAAGGATAGCCAAGTTCAATACCAAAATTATGCTTAGCTGTGGGCTTCGCCGCAAAAAGAATGGAGATCTAAATGTGTGCCAAGTTTTATGCAAAATCTAAATATGTATTTATAGGAACAAAATAACATTATGAACAAGTATTAAATTCTATTTGTTTGCTTTATTGAATACCTATAATAGTTGCTGGTATTTACAAATGTGATATCTTTTACATTTATGTTTTTGGTGGGATATCATTACTTTTTGTAAAGAAAACTAGGTAGGTATTGAGTTGTGTGGTGCCGCGCGCCGCCGACGACACACCGTTGGCCGGCTGTTTAGCGCGTATTACAAGTGTTTTTTTATGGGGACACCACAAATGTTTTGGCTTAACTTTATCTTTATATTTCTGTTATAAAGCAAATATAATAAAACATATATTGGGATTCCAACGCTACCATTAAAAATATATTTTTTTTATGTGGACCCCTGTATTTTTAACTTTTTTTATTTTTAGATTTTTTCTTACGCTTACACATAATTACCGAGCTGGATTCCAAATTTCATCCTTCTAGGTCATCTGGAAGTAGGTTAGGTTTAGATACTATAAGTCTGTCAGTCAGTACAAAAATTTACAATTTTGACCTTCATATCTTTATAACCGTTTGAGCTAGCTTCATGAAATTTGGGCTTCTAGATGTCCTTATAGATATAATTAAACTCACACAGTTTTATGTGTTTACTTTAAATAGGTTTTGAGTTATAGAAAGGTGAAAAGTGGCACCAAGTGGTTCGTGTAATATTACACACGGCGCTGGCACCAACTTAGAGCGTTGGTTACATACTCAAAGAATACCAAGCATGTATAACAAGAATAATATTGACATAATAGTATTAATAATTCTTTGGGGGAGACCTATGTGCAATAGTAGCCTTTTAAAGGCTGAAAAAGAATAAGAATTAAAAACTATAGGTATTTTAGAAATTAAACTAAAAAGACATTTTAACTTTTTGGGATATTTAATATTGGTCGATATTATTTAATTTTACTGGCAACTTTGTTCAGCGCTCCCGACGTAATGTCAAATTGAAATACATTATTGACTCACTAACACTCTAGCTTCACACCTCGCGTCGTGGCTCGTATTGTGTTCGGCGTACCACTCGCGCGAGAGTGTAAATGAGCCATTATATATTTATATCAGTCCTCGTCGATTCCATGTGATATGTTCAATTCTGATTATTGTCTAAGCTAGCTCTGTTCACTATTCAATAGGGCAATCCAATGGTTAGGTACTGTGAACATCTTATGTCATCAGGTAAAAAAAAATTATTCACCGAAAAATGATTTAGAAGCTCTACTCTACAGCGGTTCTTTCTTTACTCCCATTGGACAGACAGATTTTTCTTTCTCATTTGGAAATAGTTCTAATATAACTATAAAATAATGCATAAATTATCTCTGTAACACTAAGCCCAAAGTTCTATGAAGTTTTTCCCGTCTCCTTTTAAAATATGGCCATCATTATTTTTCATTCAGTTCAATAAGGATATCGGAGCTTTGTTATATTGCAAAACAAAAACAAATGCCTTAGAATTGAAGAAGTAGCTGTTGCAGTAAACATCAGTCTATTCTTCTGTACAAAATATCAAAAATATTTAAAAAATTGTAAGTAATTAACATTTCAAATTTTCTATAAGCATAAGTACCCGCGTAGTAAGAATGACCTTGCTATATTTTTCTTACCCCACATTACATACAGTTCAAATTAAAAATTATAAAAATTATCTAGATAGGTAGCAGCCGCCTTCAACATTTGTAACATTTATATCCTATATAGTGACTATTCAACCATAATAATGTAATCAATCTTCATATCAAGCTATGTAATTTTATTGCATTGCATAAATTTCGAACATCCTTTACATACAAAATTCGATTTTTAAATTGCATGGTGGCACTAGAGTGAAGCATCATTTACGTAAAATAGACCTGACATTCCAGGGAAGAAGTTTCATCGTGAATGACTTGTCGAAACTACCTTGATGTCGCAACTCGTAGTTGTATTACGTGCCCGGGACCGGCTCCACGGTCAGGTCTCGGGTTCGAATCCCGCGTCGGGCAAATACTATTTTTTTCTGTCCAGTATCAGCTCGGTCTGTTGAATTGGGCCCGGTATGTGGCAATAAGCTCGTCTCCTATTTGATAAGACCTAAAATAGCTAATGAAATGTGAGGAGAAAAGGTGTGATGCTATGTTTGACTGCCTCCAAAGCGTAGTTGCACACACGATACGCCTATTGTGCTGAGGTCCCGGGTTCGAATCCCGAGTCGGGCCGAAAAATAGTGACGCCATTTATTGTATTATTATTTATTTTATGTCCACCAAAGTTAGGAAAGTCCACAAAATAAATCAAAACAAAGCAAAATATAATTTAAAACATATTATAGAAGTTTCATACTGCTTTGCTTTTTACCTATATACAGACCTACGTAGGGGTAAGACTCGAACCTACCACCACACCAAATTTTATCTTGTCAACAAAAGTCAACTATAAGTGAATAATACTTTCGATGAGTTTAGATAACTTAGAATGTCATTTTACATAATGTTCAAGTAATTAGGTAGATAATAGTGACATAATAATGGTTCTATAAACGAATTAAAATAAATTCTATGTTTTATAAGTTATAAATTTATTAGAAATTATAATAACTATAATATTTACAACACAGACATGCATTTGCAATGACGATCTTTTCGCGGGCTTGAGTGCAACGACCTGTCGCAACGACGCGATGCGACGAGGGCCGAGGCGCGCGATCTATCTCAGCGGGGCCGTGCGGCGCCTCGCATTTGAAATACGCTAAGTCACGCCCATCACGATTCCATATGTTTTTCACATAGGCTCTTAAGACGTAATCAGTAAGATGACTAAATCAAAAAACCCAAGTGTGCCGCGTTCTGGGATCACCTTGTGTATGTTCGGTTCAAACAGGGCAGCATAATGGAGTAGTTGACTACTTTTTTTTAATACATTTATCAAAAATGTATGCCATCCAAAATCTAGCGGAAAAATAATTTTCAAAATTGGCGAAATAATAAGTAAGTTATAAAGCTTTGAAATTTGGAAGAAGGTGTAGGTGTGAAACAACAGTAATATTACATTGTGACGTCACCAAGAGTCGCCGGCCATAACGCTGCGTGCGTGCGAAAGAGATAGCGCGAAATCCCCGCCACATCCGCATTATTCCTAACAACTATATTTCAAATATGAATAACTGGTTTATTTTTTGATTTCACAGAAGAATTTATTTTTCGCATTTTTTTCTGTTACATGATATAAAATAATATACAAAATCAAATATAAAACTATCCCATTGTATCGACTGACACGGGATAATTATCTCGTCAGTCGTCTTCTCAGCCCCTCTGTGCTTACCGTAAGTGCGGTGACATCACTTCACTGTCTCCGTATAAAAAGAAAAAAAACAATATCCTATCCTTAACACGACCTCAACAGAACCTTCGCCGCATCAATCTTACCCCGGCTTTGTTGTTACTTTTTTTGACTAATCGATTTGAAATGTTACGCTCGTAGATTTTTGAAGGAAAAACTTTTATGATAGTTTTCTAGGCCAACGTTTTGATCGGCTATTTACTGATGATACCCTAAATTTTATGCGTAGATCAAGAAATACTCTTTTGGATTCTACGCCTATGCTCAAGATCAAGAAATACTCTTTTGGATTCTACGCCTATGCTCAAGGTTGGTTTTGTCTCGAAAGTCGATATACTAAGCCGCTCCGTTATAATCTTATGATGTAGAAATATCTGTAGCTGAGGCAGGAATAAATTAATAAAGTAAAAAAAACTGAATTAAAAAGCCTTGTATCGAACTGCGTCCAATTCCAATCCGGCTCGAAATATACTGAAATCTACGTGTACCTAAGTGACATGCTTATAATAACATGTTTATTTTTTTATTTTCTCCTTCTTTTGAAGTCAGTTAATAAAAAAAAATTATATCTTGGGATAATTATACGAAACGTAAAATTAAAATAGGTTATATTTGACGCACAACATGATGTTCAATGTGTTTTCCAATGGCACACCGTAAGTAAGCTTAAATGTTTCATTTAAGTAATACACTTCAAAGTCCTTGAACAAACAAAAGCAGTGTTACAAAGTGTTCGTACTTATACTTTCTGCTAAACATTATGAATATTAAAACTTTAGGATGTTTAAGAAACTTACATTGTTAGTTGATTTAAAGCTATGCTCATTATTTTTGAAAATAAATACCTCGAATATTTAATAAGCTCTTCCAAAACCTATACCTGCCAAGTTGGTTTCGAAAAAAAAAACACAATAATGTGACATTTACGTGGATATGTCCATATTATATTTTTACTTTTTTTGTGACATTTAAGATATAATTTGACATAACATTGATTATTGACATTGACATTTGATCTGTAATATGACATTGTTTATTAACCGACTTCAAAAAGGGAGGTTCAGTTCGGCGGATTTTTTTTTGTGTATGTTACTCGATTACTCCGCCAATTGTGGACCAATTTTCAAAATTCATTTTTTTTTGTTCGAAAGGAGATACTTGTGGAATGGTCCCATAGTCCCCAAGTCAGGATCTGATGATTGGATCCTTGAGAAATCGAGGGCAACCCTCAAATTTTATATGCCCACACATCGTTCTTTCTTTTTCACAAATCTTATGAAGTAATTTATTGTTTAGTGTTTTCGCGTAAATAACATCATGCCTTTTAGGTTTTCAGGGGTAGGCAGAGGCGTAACACATCAGCGCGATAGTCGTACCGCGTGCGCAATACAACTACGCCATCGTGGCGGTATATTTCTTACTAACACAAAAAAGCAACAAATAAAAACTTTTTAACAAAAAATTAAACCGTCTTCAGTAACGACTAAAAAGACTAAAAACCAAAAAATAATTTGATAAATATACGATAGCATTACTTATATACTGGTAAACTATTTTGGAGTCGGTGCCTAATTAAAATTACTAGCTAAGCTACAGATACATTAATGAATATGTGAAAACAATGTTTAATTTTAAATAGGCACTGACTCTAAATTTGGTTACCAGTATACAAGTAGTGCTATCGTATATTTATTCATTATTAAATTATGTTTTGGTTTTTAGTGTTGTTAGTCGTTTTTAAAGGCGGTTTAATTTTTTGTTAAAAAGTTTTTATTTATGTTATTTTGCAAGTACATAAATGTACTGCTCTAAATAAAAATGTAGAAATGCTGAGTTGTATTTTTGTCTATGTTATGCATTGTATTTTATACCTTGAACTGATTTTGAATAGAGCAACACTAGAGTTTCTTGCCCGTTATTCTCTAGTGAGAACTGCTTTCCGAACTGGTGGTAGAGTTAACATTGACTGAATCTAAATAATGTATAATATTTTATAGTTTCGAATAAATTTATTTCATTTCATTTCATATCCTCAATATCATGCCAGCATATCATTCCCGCCCTGTATTATATACCGCCCACTGCTGAGCACAGGTCTCCTCTACAACTGAGAGGATTTGGTCCTTAGTCCACTACGCTGGCCTAACGCGGGTTGACAGACTTCACGTACCTTCGAACTTCCCAAATATGCGGGTTACCTGACGATGTTTTCCTTTACCATTAAAGCGAGCGATAATTCACAAAGAATGCACAAAAGTCAGAGGTGCGCGTTCTTAGGGGAATGAACCTGGGGACATTTTATATTTTTTTGGAAACATTGAAAAAGAAACAGTCGGAAGCAGGATTTGAACCCGCGACCTTCAGCGTACCGTGCCGGTGCTCTGCCAACTGAGCTATTTCGACCCTAGCTTCGTCTGCCCAATTTGAAGTTGCCTGTTTTTTATCTTTTAGGAGATGCCTGGGGACATTTGTCTCGGCAGTTTTTTCCTTACCTAAGGGGTTTAATAGAGGGGAGAAAATGCTGTTGCTCCGATTGTAATGCACAGTACGGGGATTGGGGATATCTTGAACCTAAAAATTAATATGAGATATTATTTTTTCACGAAATCCAAAATGAGAGGGGTAAAAGGGGAGACCAATTAAACCGCTAAACCCACTCTACTTAAATTTAGTTTGGGAACCTCTTGAAAGTAAATATGACATTCAGTTTTTTATTAACCACTAAATAAGAAGGTTAAAAGGGGAAAGAAAATAAACCGTGGAACCGATTATCCTGAAATTTGATATAGGCGTAGCTTGAGTATAAATATGGGATATTCATATTTATTAAACACTAACTTAGGGCAGCTAAGGGGGGAGAAACTAAACCGCGAAACATATTGTTAGGATATTCGCCTTGTATTAATTCGTAACTAAGTAAGCCAAGGTATGAGAAATGAACCATGTATTTGCTCGTGATATAATTCAATATGGAAAAATTATAAAACCTGAGATTGAATATAAAATGTGAACCGCTGAAGAACCGTTTAACTCATTTGACTTCAGTCGCGAATATTTTCTAGAATAGGAAATCATTCTTAAGACCTTTAAGGTAACAAATACCATGATTGACGATACTCTCATGGTATTTGTTACCACGTTAAAAACAACCCAAGCAAGGCTTGGTTGGCATCAAGGTACTAAGGCGATAAACGATTAAGACGACGACGTAAATGTAATAAACAAATTTTATTTTGGCGCATATTGAATACAATCCGACATACATACATACGTATTAACTTATGTTAATAATATTAACATAAGTTAATACGTATGTATGTATGTCGGATTTCATAATAAAAGTCAATAAAAGCTTATAAAAGTGTATAATAAAAGCGTGTTGAATACGACGTTATACACTAGAACTGGCTATTTTGCACCCAGCAAATTGGAAAGCAATTTTTTTATTCTGTTATAATATGTATTTAATATTTATTTTACCATTTTATTTAATAATTGAAGCGCACATTTCACCGATATTCTTACACCCTCAAGCCCTAGATTCAACACTCATTGTTAGCGCGAGCATTATTTGCTACAATAGTGCGATCAACGCTCGACGGACGTATTTTGTCGGAGTATTTTCTCTCACAAAATGCATTTTGAATATTTTTCACGTTCATATTTAGATTTTTATTTTGCCCTGTTCTTTATTGAAATAAAACTGCTGTGCTTTTTATCGTGTAGTTTATTTTGATTGTTTTGGGTTGGTTTAATAATACCTGTTACGGAACATAGTGCCATCTCTCGGTGCCATGGACACAACTCGAAGACCATAGTCTAATAATTATTTTGTTTTATCTGTAATGTTACACTTGTTTGTCTATTCTAAGTTCTAACGGTCTCGAGCGGCGGTTGGACACGAAATTGTAAAACAGCGAATTAAAATATATAACTTTTACGAAATACACAAAGTTTCAAAGCAGTCAATAAAAGGATTATTGAAGATATCCCCGTTCCTGCCCTAACAATACCTATTATTACGGAGTTTTGGTTTATAAATAATGTTCTATTTTTCCATCTAAAAGCCCATCTAGGGATAGTTTCTTGTCTTCGATACTACGAGTTTTTGAACTAGCAGTTTATGATTACCAAATGTTTACCCTAAGTCACTGATTTATCGTTCACATATTTGTATGTATATAGAGGAGATTTATTATGATTTTTTTCGTATATTCTTTTCAAAATAATATTGCTTACGAGCCAACATTTTTTAAAATCAAAACATCCCTCAGAAACATCCTCAAATAAACAAGCAAATGATGATTGACAAGGGTGGGCCACGATCACAAATCAAACTGACATTCAGATAGATGGGTGTATTTATAATCGGACTTACTTACGCAAACGGGAACCAACCCACCCCCAAAATATTTTCTACTACACTGACTCACATCTTTTTAGAAGGGGTAGGCAATAGGTAGGAGGTGCACCTAAGTGCATCCACTTTTCGCCGCGCATATTCCGTCCCATGGTGTGATATGAGGCGAGCTTATCGCCATATCGGGCACACATTCCAGACTCCGGACGGATACTGAATAGAAAAATCCGATTTCACTATGACCGACCCGGGGATCGAACCTGAGTTCTCGGGATTGCAGTCGTACCGTAATACTTTATACAACTACGCCATCGAAGCAGTCTATATAATCTAGACACGCGGCAGCGTGTCAAGCCAAGTTCAAGCAAAGGAATTGGCTAGCCAGCGCCTAGTGTAATATTACACGAACCACTTGGTGCCACTTTTCACCCTTCTATAACTCAAAACCTATTTAACGTAAACACATAAAACTACGTATGTTTAATTACATCCATAGGGATATCTAGAAGCCCAAATTTCATGAAGCTAGCTCAAACGGTTATAAAGATAAGGTTCAAAAGTCGTAAATTTTAAGACTGACTGATTGACATATAGTACCCAGTGGCGGTCCTTCCATAGAAGCCGAAAAGCCCGGCTTGCCCTAAAATAATTTACCTAAGTACTCAAAACCAAATGTGTAAAAATAACCAACATTTTACGGTCAAACGCTTCGAAATAATTTTCTTTACAATCTTAAAATTCCCGCGCTACAGTTCGCTGAACCAGTTCGCCTCAAGCGCACGTAAGGACACACCACTATACCCACACACACACACCACCACACCCGCGCCGTACACGCATTTAATATTTAATACAAAACAGCTAAGTGCGAACAAAATATACTCATCACTCTCTCTCTCGTTGGCTTTTACCTGGCTTTTCGCCGCTATATTTCTGCCTCATTCACACTTATGGATAGAATACGCATCAACTGCTACCACAAATGTATAGCTATAGTGAGTTTCTATAGCAATCAGTACTGGAAATTAATCCAGGCTTAATGCCTCGGGTTGCTAATTGAAAGAGTTACCTCTAATATGCTTACTTTTATTCTGTATTATATTCCTAATGTAAATGCGTATTTTTTTATTTATCATGACTATGTGAGGATTTTAGTATTAATATAATTATAATTACATATCTAATTATAATTTTTAAGGTATTGCAGTATAATTTTATTTATCAATAAGTTTTCGTCATATTTTCAGTGTTAATTTCATGGTATAATTTTGACTCGGACCTGGCAACATCAGTTATTTGTTATGATTGTGCGTGAATGTTTCATTTTGAAGTATTTGTGTTTATTAAGTGGGTTTTGAGTTATTTTAAGCATTTAAGGTGCAATAAATGTGAGTGAAATTATTCCTTATTGTGTGGGAAAGGTTTGATCAGCAAGAATAAGGTAAATTTGTTAGGTTATGATGGAAAACAAAAACTTTCAACGAGTTGGCGAAAGGCGCGAAATGTATTTGAAGAAACATAAAAGGTATTTAGATCAGTATACAAAACTAATTATTGTCTTATTGGCTGCTCAATATGTATCAATATGTATCTCGACTATGTATCAAGTTGTATTGTCGGTCTTGCATATTTTTTTCGTACGAAACAAGTGTTTGGAATAGGTAGGTACAATATAGTAAAATTATTTAATTACAGGTATAATTTAAGTATTTAGTTTATCTTTAGGACAAACTCTTTTAATAAGTTGCAATGGGTCAAAATTGTTTTTGAATAAAGGTAACTATCTAATTTCTACAAGGTGTCTAGTCGTCTCCATGGCATAATTGTATTGCGTGCATGGGTATGAATATAGCTTTCGAGGCCCTGGTTCGAATCCCGGTACGGGTTATGGTTTTTTATTTTATTTTTAGATATTGTTTTTCTTTTTTATGGTTGCACATTTTATATGAATCGGAGATGCGATTTTTTTTTAGGTCTGCTTGGGCTTGCCCTCATCCAAAATACTAGGCACGCCACTGATAGTACCTAAACCTAACCTACTTCCAGATGACCTAGAAGGATGAAATTTGGAATCCAGCTTGGTAATTGCGTGTAAGAGTAGGAAAAAATCTAAAAATAAAAAAAGTTAAAAATAGGGGAGGTCCCATACAAAAAAAATAAAAATAATAATTGTAGCGTTGGAACCGATACAAGCAGATATTTGAAAATATCCCAATATATGTATTGTTATATTTTCTATGTAACAGAAATATAAAAATAAATTTAATTTGATAGAGCGACTTTTGACACCTCTATAACTCAAAATCTATTTAACGTAAATATATGAGATTTGATTTATGTATTAAAACCCCCTCAAGTTAACTAGAATCCCAAATTTCATAATTACAGCTCAAACGGTGATTGAGATACTCACATCTAAAAATCGGCATTTTATCACTGACTGACATATAGATCAAAGTCCTAAGCTACTTCCAGATGACAGAAAGTTGAAATGTGGTGACCAGCTGGGTAATTATATACCTAAATCTTGAGCTCAAATTTATACTCAATTTTCTGCTTTGCGTAAATAATTCGACTGTTTCAAATTTAAGAAACTATATTTTTAAATATCGTACATTGTCGTAGCAAAAAAATAAAGACATATTACTTTAAATTTATTTAAAATAAAAATAAAAAATCCGGATTATCTGCAGGGCTTGGCAACCATTTAGATTTTAATTTTGTCTGTGAAGTCGACAAGCACACATATTCTTAATATTGCACTTGGCTTCCATATTTCACATTTATGTTTTTGATGCGATTAACTCTACATGAAAATTATAAATTTGCTATTCAATGTAACATTTTTTTTATGACCAAGTCAAATGTGATCTTGTGAGTTGGTTACCGTTTTCGCAAATAGGTCCAATTTTAGATACCTGTTGTGTGGTGTGTCGGAAAGTAATTTAATGAACGTCAATCAAAACGTCGATGTAAATGGATACATTGACTGAAGTAAATATTGGAGGTTCGTTACGATTAAAGTATAGAAGACACAGTATAAAAAAAATGTTTTTGCTCGCGTCTTCGCTCGTGCGGAATACTTTCCCCGAATTAAAGTCTTTGTGTGGATTTTCTGGGATAAACATTAGTGTTGGGGTGCCTGTGAGACCGTTCGGCACTCACAGACGTGCTGGGCGTGAATCTGAATTGATAAATTCAGTCGCCGGTACCCAGCCCGTAATGATCCCCGCGCTATCAAGATGTTACAAGCTTCTGAGGGAAGCGAGTGTGATTGCAATGTTGTCTGTACTGTGGGTGTGTACGACGTACTTGCAACAGCGACAAGTACGAAGTGTGTAAGGGTGAAGTGTAGGGGATGGCAAAAATAAGAAACAGTATAACTTGTTAACGTTGCCGATACTTGTTAACGTTGTCGTTTGCCAACCACCTAACCCTACGTCCCTAAGCACCCCCGGGTACCGTATCGAAGCCACCGTACGTCGTGGGCCTTCGATACTGCGAGTCTTCCGTCTCGCTCTTCCAATCTTCCTTTTCGCTCTTGCAATCTTCCTCCTCGCTCTTGCAGTCTTCTGTCTCGCTTGTTCTTGCAGTTTTCCTTCTCGCTCTTGCAGTTTTGATTCCGTTTTTCTTTCTTCGGTAGAACCCCGACGATACGGCATAGTGCGCGAGCTTAAGTACTCGTCGGCTATACCGTACAGAGACCCATGTCCTATTTGACCCAATTTCTAATAAGATTTTTACTATGGCAAACGACAATTTCGGCGATTTATTAAGAAACCATGAAACACACATACACAAGTCATATATCAAATTGTAGCTCTTAACTAGCTCTATAAAACAAAACAATAAGTAACACTACACATTAATACCATCAAAAGTTATTAACAAAATACTGACCAAAAAACACATTGCACTTATTTACTACATAATGTCACTTTCACATATAACGTCCGTATCGTTCATATAATGTTCCTATAGTCTCTAAGGGGTAGGCACAACACTTGATCACTTAATAATAATATCACACACTATTGTTCTGAGGGGTCGGCACGCGGCTAATGGGAGCCGGCGCGTCGCCAACAATTAGCTTAATTATTATTAAGCTATTTCTCTGATAAATAACATCAATACAACATTTTTTACGTTTACTTATTTGACTTGTAACAAACGAACATCAAATAATTTTGCATATTTAATATGTCGGAGCGTCGGGTAGTTTTGAAATAATTATCGTGCAAAACAGGTCGCTATTGCAAAGTATTAGTGGGGGTGACAGAGTATAAATAAGGCGCTCGCCATTTGAGGAGGACACATTCACTCCCGCTCTGAGCAGCCGTCTCGGACGGACCTATTGTTTGTTGTAGCGCTCGCTACAACTCTCATTGTTCCGCCCGGGTACCTGCTCGGTGCGTCCGCAGCGACCTCGCTGCCGTCAAGGTTACACAGGTAGCAAAGGGGCAACCCTTTGCTATTTTGTTAGCCTATTTCGGGCCAAGCCGCGTCCTTTTCAGGACAGGGTTTAGCCCAATTTGTTTCTTATCGACGTTTGGCCCCTTCAGGGTATTGGCTCGGCGGAAACCTAACGGTGCTAACAAGCCGAGTCGCGGCACCGGCCACGCGCTGCGCCCCCTCAGGGCAAGGCAAAGCCGACGGGTACGGATCCGGAGGCTGCGGAGGCACACCGCAGTCTCCCCCGTATATCACCTTCCCAACCCTACCCTTTCCCTAAAATCCATCCCGTGTATCGGTTGAGCGTGCGGCCTCCGGCCAATACCGTTTACGGTACACGGACTGTTAGGAACCCTTTTGCACAATAAGACTAGCAAAAGGGATACAAGCTTAGGGCACACCTAATTTTAAGTACACCCCCCCTCGCCTATACCCGGCGGGGAGGGACACGCACTTACTCACCCCCGGGCGTTCCTACCCGGGGACTTAGTTCAACGCGTCCCATACCGCGTCGCGATCCGCGCTCGTTTCGTTTGTGTGAACCCGCCTGGTTTCTTGGTGTGTTCTTTACAGGCGGTGCACACCCGGGGTTAGTGAACACACACGCGGCCCCTAAATAATTATTATCATAGGCTCGGACTCAGCCGCCAATATGGCTGATTCTGGGCCTATGAATTTGGCTCCCGAGCGGCCTGTCGTCGCCGCTCAAAACAATCCCGCGCCCATTTTTGACAGCACCCCCCTCGCCGCGCCCATTATTTCCAGAGAGGAAATAATGAACATGGTGAGGGAGATGTTCCGGACGGACAACTCGGTCCGTCAGGAAATTATTTCCATGGCTAGGGAAGCCAGGGGGCCGTCTGAGTCCTCAGACACCTCGGAGTCGTCCGAGGCTACGACCTCGACGGAGACCACCGAAACCTCGGGCGGCTCCGCGGAGTCTGAAGAGGAAATGGACACGTCCCCCAGCCAACCCGAAACCACTTCTTCCAACAACCCTAAAAAACGGCCGATCTCGGCCTCTTCCTCCGCCTGCGAATCCGGGGAGGAGTCGTCCTCGTCGGAACGCGACGAGGACGGCTTCACCACGGTGAAGAACAGCCGGAGGAAGAAGCAGAGAAGCGTCGCTGCTCCCGCACCGGCCTCCCCATCCGCGCCTTCTGCGCCTTCCGCGCCTTCAGCGCCAACCGCGTCCGCGTCTGCGTCGACGCCGCCACCGCCGCCGACTCAACCAAAGGGGCCTAAAAAACCCCCGAGGTTGAACTTACAACTCCCATCAAATATGTCCATGCGGGACATATTTGAAGAATTGCGCAAACAGTGCATATCCATCGCGTCTAACTCGTGGAATAAGATCCACAAGCTTCTTGCCCTGCAGCCCGCCTCAATCGCGGACCACAGGGCGCTGACCAAATTCTTAGATGCCAAACACTGGTACTATTTTACCTATTCTCTCCCAGACGAGCGGCGCTTCCGCTACGTCATTCGCGGTATCCCCGTCCAAATGACGACTCTCGAGGTCAAAGAAGGCCTCGAAGAGAAAGGCATAGTCAACTTAGAAGTGCACAGGATGCACAGACAGTCCCGCGCCTCCCGGCCGGGAATACAATACGAGATGGTTCTCGCCATCCTCCAGTCCCCTTCCGACGTCAAACGTCTGTTTGAGATTAAAGATATCTCGGGGCTAGGCGGCTTCACCGTCGAAGCCCCACACAAATCAACCCAGATAGGGCAGTGTCACAACTGCCAGAAATACGGCCACAATTCTCGTGGCTGTCGCCTCCCCGCCAGGTGCGTCAAGTGCCTCGGCGAACACGGCACATCCGAGTGCCCCCGTCCTAAGGACCGCTCTCAGTGCACGGAGCCGCCTTCGTGCACCAACTGCCGGCAAACCGGCCATCCAGCGAATTATCGCGGATGCCCTCGCGCCCCCAAAAGAGTTGCCAAAGCTCCTAAAGCTGCGGCTCCCTCGGCCCCTCAGGCCACCACTTTCAAACTGGCACCTGCGCCAGTGCGCAACCCGTGGTTTCCTCCCACGGCGCGCGCTGAACCCATTTCACAGGCCCCCAGCGGAGTCACTCCCGCTGCCCCGGCCTCTACTCGACCCTCTCCTCCCCCAGCTGTGGCTCCTTCTTCAAAGGCAGCCCAGCCCAAACCCAAACCCAAACCCACCACCCCTCCCACCCCTTCTCAGTCGGCGACGGTGGCGGCGAAGGCAAGCGACGCCTCTTCCTCAGTCGCCTCATTGTTAGGCTCCCCAGAGATAATGATTCTCCATGGGAAACTCTTTGAGCGTTCCCGTCTACTCACCCGTACGGGAGTAGAAGACCCCCTTTTAATCGCTGAGATCGCTCTGATCCAGCAACAAATCTTCGAGGCTACAGTTAACGCTGTGCGTCTCCCCTCTTTAATTTCATAAATGGCTACCAACGCCAGACAACTCCCCCAGCGGACAAAACCTCGCTCCCTCAGAGTGGGGTTTTTCAATTGTAACGGCATTCGGGACCAAAAAGCCGAAATTTCTTCTTTTGTCCGCGACAACAAAATTGACGTTTTCCTCATCCAGGAAACGTTCCTCAAGCCCTCTCACCGCGATCCCAACATCCCAAACTTCAAACTGGTGCGAAATGATCGTACCAGTGGCCGTTTAGGAGGCACTCTCATCTATTACAAAAGGTCCCTTCATTGCATACCTTTAGAATCACCGATAAGCTTGAGCAACATTGAGGCTTCGGTCTGCAGGCTAGCCATGACCGGACACCCGCCGATCACCATCATATCGGCCTATCTCTCGCCCACTAAGGAGCTTCACTCCAACGAACTTGAAACCCTATTTGATCTGGGAGATTCCGTCATTTTGGCGGGAGACCTCAATGCCAAGAACACTCTCTGGAACTACAACTCGACCAACGAGCGAGGTGCAGTCCTAGAGAGTTGTCTTGACACAATCAATCTAAGCCT
The DNA here is from genome assembly GCA_949316025.1 of Lapara coniferarum. Lineage (NCBI taxonomy): Eukaryota > Metazoa > Arthropoda > Insecta > Lepidoptera > Sphingidae > Lapara > Lapara coniferarum. The sequence goes on along the minus strand of OX438919.1, from coordinate 5,656,299 downwards.
ATTGGTTCCTTCAGAACCTACCCACTATAGTTACAACGACGACCACCGACCGGACATACTCGACGTGGCACTTATACGGAACGTAAGCCTTAGCGTGCGTTCCATGCAAGTGTTACAAGAGTTAGACTCTGACCACAGACCTGTGATCCTCGATCTAGTCCCCGAAAACAGTCCAACAGACACAGGTCCTAATATTCCGATGAAGGTGAAAACGAATTGGCGCCTTTTGGGCACCAAGCTCGCAGACACCTCATCCACTGATCTTTCCGCGATCCCGACCAACATCGTGACTCCTGAGGAAACGACCAGCGCGATACGCGTCTTCACCGACCACCTTCAGAACGTTTTGAGCGAAAGCTCCGAGAGGGTGCCAGAGACTGTTCACAGTCACTGGCAACTTCCCGAAGACGTTCGGTGGTGGGTGAGGTTGCGTAACGCTACGCTCAAAACCTGCGCGACGAGACCCGTCCCGGAACGACGACATCTTGCGCGCTACCTCCAACGTGAGGTTAAGCGTCGCATAAAAGAGGTCGTCGATTCGAGGTGGGACACTCGCCTTGCCGACATCGATCCGACACATACGGCCTTTTGGCAACTGGTTCGTTCCTTCAAGAGAAACGATGTGGCCTCCATGCCTCCGCTCAATCGTCCGAATCAACGCCCGGCGTTTGATGACGACGAGAAAGCGGAACTACTGGCCAGCAGCCTGGAGTCTCAATGCTCGCTCACCTCTGTACCCGTAGATGACGACATTCTTGTTGCGGTTGACACCTTCGTCGAAGATAGGAACGCGGTCCGGCCACCGCCAGTCTCTATACCGCGACCGTTATACGATAACGTCGACCCGGACGTCGACCCGCCGCCCGATCCCCTTGCGCCGGTGACGATCGAAGAAGTCACCACTCTGATCAAGGCACTCAAACGTAGGAAAGCCCCCGGGGGCGATCTAATCCCTACTCGTATGATTAAGATGCTCCCGGAGCATCTAGTTCAAATCCTAACATCCATTTATGACGCCGCGTTTCGTAACTGCATCTTCCCAGAGGTCTGGAAAGAGGCAGTTGTGATAGGAATCCACAAGCCGGGGAAACCCGCTTTCGAACCCTCCTCTTATAGGCCCATCAGTCTGCTCAGTACTCTGGGCAAAATCTACGAGCGGATCGTCCTCGACCGCCTTAAAATAGTAGCTTTTAATCAAAATATGATCCCTCCAGAACAGTTTGGCTTTCGCGCTAGACACAGTTGTGTCAATCAGGTGCTCCGCATCACGGAGTACGTCCACGAACAATTTCGTAAAGGAATGCCTACCGGTGCTATTTTCTTCGATATCGAAAAAGCATTCGACAGGGTGTGGCACAACGGCTTGCTTTTCAAGCTGTACACTCTCAACGTGCCCACACAACTCGTGCACATCATACGAGATTTCCTGTCGAATCGCGGTTTCAGATATCGCGTGGAGGGAACTCTCTCTTCCCGACACACCATCACGGCCGGAGTCCCGCAAGGCTCCGCCCTGTCCCCTTTTCTATTCTCGCTGTACACAAGCGACATCCCTAGACCACAAAACGCCCATCTGGCACTATTCGCGGATGATACCGCAATCTACGCTTCACGTATAGACCCCGACAAAGTGGTGCGCACTTTGCAAACCGCCGCCGACGAACTCGGCGAGTGGTTCCGCAAATGGCGAATCACCGTCAATCCCACCAAAAGTCAGGCCATCCTTTTCACCCGGAAAAGGAAAGTCCATATCCCTCACTTTTCAGTCCGCATGTCCGACCAGGTTATCCCCTGGAAGGGCCAAGCCAAATATTTAGGAGTAACCCTTGATCAGAGGTTGACCTTCATCCCACACGTAAATGCGGTACGCGCGCGAGCCGCATTCGCGATGAGCCAGCTTCACTGGCTCCTAAACAAAAATAGTAAGATGTCAATCCGCAACAAGATTAGGATCTTTAAAACATGCATCCGTCCGATAATGACATACGCGTCGCCCGTATTCGCTCATTTACCGCCCCGTCGCCTTCAGCGAATGCAGGTGCTTCAAAATCGATTCTTACGACATGCACTTGGTGCCCCGTGGTACGTTCGCAATCGCAACCTCCACGTGGACACCAATATGCCGACCATCAGGCACTTTATGCAGTGCGCCAGCAGACGCTATTTCGACAGGGCGGTAAACCACCCGAACACGCTTATCCGTAAAGCGTCGATTTATACTCCATTTGATCGCGCCAAATGGAGACGACCGCGTTCAGTCCTGTCAGATCCAGAGGACGAAATCACTCTGGCTTTACGCGAAAAGAACGAGCATCTAAAGCTCATACACTCAACAAGACCGCTGTACCGTCCTCGCCGTCGAGGACCTCGTCGCGTTCCTCAACCCCCTGCCCTCTCTTAGCAGTTCCAGCCCGCGTGCCGAAGACTACGATCAACACGTTAAATAGGATTAGGTTAAAAACCATCTTCCCCAAACGCTGATGTCTTATCCTCTCAGTGGCCGCCCTGAGCCGAGGTCGTGACCCATTAGTGGGTCGCCCTCAGCGTGGTCGCTTAAATTTAAGGGTTGCGAGCGCCTTCTGCGCTCACCCACAAGACCGGTGTTCTTGTATAAGCCGACCCTCGTCAGGCTAACAAGAGTTTAGTCAGGGACAAAAAAAAAAAAAAAAAAAAAAAAAAAATTTAGGAGGACAGTATTAGTTTTGTCGTCGTTCAGTGTTCAACTAGTTGTCAATAGTCGCTATGGTAACTTAGTCGTTACTAGGTATGCTAGTCCTGACAAAGTGATAACCGAGTCATGAGTTCCAGAAATAAAGGTCGATTATGACCAATGCAAAGTATTCGCCACGTTTTATTGGCCCCTGTGAAATCCTCGCCGACAAATATTATCATGAAGAAGTAAAGACTTCCCATATGGGGCTTATTTTGGAACTAAAGTCTATCAACACAGCTTAGATTTCATAGGTTATATATAGCAGAGTTTATTTTTATTTTCTATTTAATAAATTTAAATATTCTATATAGCATCTTTATATAAAAAGTTAAATAACCCCCGAAGCAAAAAAACCTCTAAAAGTAAAATAATAAAAGTATCTTTGTCGTTTAAGTACCTAGTAATATTTAGACCCAAGCGTCGTCGGGACAAAAAAAAACGGAGGAGGTTCTTTAATCAACGTGCATGTATTTTTTTCTTTTTTCATTTTGTTTATGTATAGCCACGCATTGCTTTTTACAGAGTAGCAATTCTTTTTTATTAGATAAAGTATACGTCAAAATTGGTCTCATGCATACACTCACGCCCGTTATCCCCGAAAGGGTAGGCAGTGGTGCAACTAGTGCACCCACTTTTCGCCATCATTCCGTCCCATGATGTGATAGGGGGCGAGCCTATCGCCATATCGGGCACAAATTCCAGACTCCGGGTGGAAAAACGGGAGTGATTTATAACCACGCATAACTCTTTACAGATTAGCCCGATTTCAACAATTGTGTTTTTATTGGGTAGGGTATACCTTGAAATTGGTCTCATGTAAATGCCTTCTGTGACGTAGTTGTATTACGGTACAACTGTGAACTGCAATGCTGAGGTCTCGGGTTCGATCCCCGGGTCGGGCAAAGTGATATTGGATTTTTCTAATCAGTATCTGCTCGGAGTCTGGAATTTGTGCCTGATATGGCGATAGGCTCACCCCCTATCACATCATGGGACGGTATAGGCACGGCGAAAACTGTGTGGAGTAGTTGCGCCTCTGCCTACCCCTCCGAGGATAAAAGGCGTGCGTACGAGTTATTACTTATTAAGGTAAAATAAAAAATGTTAATTATTTTTTGCTTTTCAATTTTTTTTCATCTCTCTGTTCCGGAGTTCGGTCCTCCGACGCGACAACGCTTGAGTCAATAACTTACTAGGCACGTAAACGACAACAACACTTTTATTACCCGACTTTTTTGTGTCGGGGGTTATCTATTTATTTAAATTTATTTTTTTATGTCAGGGTTAAAAGTGACAACGTTACTTTTAATACGTGTCTGTATTAGGAATGTGCTAGAAACACGTGAGCATCGTATATAACTGGAATTTAATTATATCACCTAATAAAAATCTATTTTTATTCCTGTATAAAAGTAGGCGAAGTTTCATACAAATGTCACAGGCAATTTGTTATCATTCAAAATATCGTAAATCAAACGAAACAACATAATTAAATGGGCCACTTGTAATTAATTCACTATATTGACTATTTTACAGCCGTCAGCGCGAGCACGTGACACCGAAAAGCCTACAAGCGGTGATTAGTTTACTACTTATGCTAAATACGATCATAATTTAATACAACTTCACACCAGGAGGTTTGCGACTCAATAATATTCCAAAATGAACGTGATCTAAATGAAATGAAATATGAAATAAATTTATTCGAACCCATAAAATGTTATACATTATTTAGATTCAGTCAATATTAACTCGACCACCAGTTTGGAAAGAAGTTTTCACTAGAGAAGAACGGGCAAGAAACTCTAGTGTTGCTCTTTTCAAAATCAGTTCAAGGTCTACTTTATTGTTCCTCTAAGAGAATACATAACAAACTTATCTACTTAAGTATACGTACATTTATTAATTGAATATCAGCGAGAATTTATTTGTTATAAATGTAATAGGTGGACGATAGCCTAGTTGGGAATGGAACGGTCTGCCGAGACAATGTCTGGAGGTTCAGAACCCAAGGCACACATCTCTGACTTTTCGAAGTTATGTGTGTATTGTTTATCGATTATCGTTCGCTTTAACGGTGAAGGAAAACATCGTGAGGAAACCTACATACCTAAGAATTCTCCATAAGAATTTCGAGGGTATGTGAAGTCTGCCAATCCGCACTAGGCCAGCGTGGTGGACTAAGGCCTAAAACCCTCTCAGTAGTAGAGGAGGCCCGTGCTCGGCAGTGGACAGTATGTAATACAGGGCTGGTTTTATTATAATTATTATTATAAATGTAATAGATTTCATACAAACCACCAACAATTCAAATATCATGCCTAATTCCGTCCTAAAATGAAGGAAAGACAAAAGATCCCATTAAAGTGAGTGCAAAATTAATATAGTATGGCTCTTCGATGCTAAGCTTGGAAGCTACGGGTCGTGTATGGATGAATCCATATACACTGACCATAATATGCTTCATTCAAAATTGCACCTAATGCAACCATAATTAAAATATCCATTAAAATGAATATTTAATCAATACTTAAATGATAAAACATACCTACCTATAGTTGTACGTCTGTTGGTATTGCACGGTGCTCAGTTTGCCCTGCCCGGGCTAGCTGTATCGACCGCAGGCGTAGACCCTACTATTGAAACTCTACCACTACTCAAAAATAACGTGCGGACTCACAATATTCTTTAAAGCCATGGTTTAAAAACCTAAAATGATTTGACAGACCTAAGTAAACGTTAATTAAAGATAATATTATTAAAACTTACGCGAGACATATTAAATTAATTATTAGAAATAACGGTTTCGCTCACGTACCAATTATTGGTCAGAATCCTATACATAATCATGATCCTATGAAGATGACCTTCGTAATAGGTCGAAACTGGTCGGCGATTCTGACCAATTATAGGTAGGTGAGTGAAACCGTTATTTCTAATAATTAAGTTAATTAAAGATATCTATTTTTTATTGTCTACAACAGTAGATTAGTTGACGGGCCACCTGGACACAACGCTCTATACCGTAAAAAAATATTTTTAAGCCTCGATTGAAGGACATGTCCTAACGCCGAGAAAACACCGTGAGAGTGGTTCATTTCAGAATGCACATATTATGTGGGTGGTAAAGATCCGCTCCAGAAAAAAAATCGTCCAGCCTTTCAGAGTCCGGGTGTTAACTTCTCATATAAACGAGTCTCTGTGGATGTAGGACCAACTTTAAAAAATTTTTCGACATACAAGTACTATTGTAGATATTTGCAGTTAAAATAATTACTAGGTATTATATATTTAGGTATACAAGATGTTTCAATAGGAACACAACAGTACAAGCGCAGTATTTAGCAGTGCTTTGTAATAAAAAAAAAAAATAAAAAAAATGAAATTAGTTCACCTGAGTGTAGCGCCACGACCACCCAAAGTAAAACACTAATCAGCCACAGACCAGACGCCGTAAGTGGAAATAGATCAGACACACCCTCCGAAGAGGTCCCGATCATATTATACCTAAACAGGCTATGGATTGAAATCCCCAAGGAAAGCGAAAGGGTGGACGTCCCAAACAAACCTGGCGACGCACTGTGATTGATGAAGTGAAGATTATTGGGAAGACTTGGGGCGGTATTAATAAACCAATCTCAAGTTTGAGTTACATCTCAAGTAGACATAATGTATGAATAGTTCAATACATTATGTCTACTTGAGATGTAACTCAAACTTGAGATTGGTTTATTAATACCGCCCTTGGAGCGAAATCAAACGCGAAGCTCAAGATCGATCGAAATGGAGAGTCACTGTGGAAGCCTTCTGCCCCATCCAGGGGACATAGGACCTTAATGATGACAGCGACCAATGGTAGCGGTACCTCCCGTAGATAGTATGGATGGATGAGTTTGGAGCTAGCTTCAGAATATTGACGAACAAAAGCGGAAATGTCATGTACAGAATTGAATCGAGTTTGTAGCGACGCGACGCCACGGGCGACAGATGTCGATACCACACTACAAAACTCATTGTTTAATTGCAAATTCTCCTTTTACGTAGTCTTAAATGAATTATAATTATCAAATCACTACATAGTATAAAACAAAGTAGCTTCCCGTTGTCTGTCCCTATGTATGCTTAGATCTTTAAAACTACGCAACGGATTTTGATGCTTTTTTTTAATAGATGGAGTTATTCGACGGGAAGTTTTTTATGTACTTTTAGCCCGGAATAACTTATTAACGCGGGCGAAGCCGCGGACAAAAGGCTAGTATGTTATAATTTTCTTGCATTATTTTATGATTGACTAGTAGTGCTCGCGGCTCTGCCCGCGTGAAAAAGTTTTTCCGGGACAAAAATATTTTCCCGGGATAAAAAGTAGCCTATAGCACTCAGGAGTTATGTAGCTTCCTATTAGTGAAAGAATTTTCAAAATCGGTTCAGTAGTTCCTGAGATTAACGCGTTCAAACAAACAAACAAACTCTTCAGCTTTATAATATTAGTATAGGTAGCTTTTGTCCACGGCTTCGCCCACGTTAATAAGTTTTTCCGGGCTAAAAGTACATAAAAACCTTCCCGTTGAATCACTCTATCCAACACATTTATTTGGATTAAGATTAATATTATGACGTTGATACAACTCTTAACAAATAATGCATTAATTTCGACCAAATTTGATTACCATAAAAACGGGTCTAGTGAGTTAATCTTAAAAGATAGACATATACTGTCGCAGAATTTTTTTTAGATCATTTCAAGAGGAATAATTCTTTCATACACATTATATTTTTGGTATCTTGAACCATTTTCGCAGCGCACGCAATGGAAGCCCTCAAGGATGAATAATTTTCCTCGTTTTTTTCACATTTTCCATTATTTCTTCGCTCCTAATAGTTGCATCGTGATGTTATATAGCCTAAAGCCTTCCTCGATAAATGGTCTATTCAACACAAAAAGAATTTTTCAATTCGAACCAGTAGTTCCTGAGATTAGCGCGTTCAAACAAACAAACAAACAAACTCTTCAGCTTTATAATATTAGTATAGATATGACTGCCTCGGTGGCGCAGTTGTATTACAGTACGACTGCAAAGCTGAGGTCTCGGGTTCGATCCCCGGGTCGGGCAAAGTGATATTGAGTTTTTCTATTCAGTATCAGCTCGGAGTCTGGAATTTGTGCCCGATATGGCGATAGGCTCGCCCCCTATCACATCATGGGACGGAATAACGGCGAAAAGTGGGTGCTCTAGTTGCGCCTCTGCCTACCCCTTCGGGCATAGAAGGCGTGAATGTGTATGTGTGTGTGTGTGTGTGTGTGTGTGAGTGTAAAATGTGACTTATTTATTTGGTCGGCTTATACGTTTACATTACGAGTAGCATTTATCAATAAGTGGTGCAATGGGCCCTTAACGATTAGTTTTATAGGTGTGTGAATTCTGGTACCATGCACTAGGCCAGTGTGGCCACTAAGCTCTAAATCCGTTATTATTAGACCCCTCTAATAATGACGGGCCTCCGCCCGTGCCAAGTAACTGGAGCGCATACAGTGTCTTTTTTAACTGCGAAAGTATAGAGAAATCTGAAACAATATGAGACATAGGGAAACTGTCCTCAAGATAAGTACAGTAATGGCCATTAAAACAGGCATTAACTTACTGTTTTGAGTTTTTTGTGAAAACAGTTTTCCCATAGTAATTTCTTGTTCAAGCGTTAGTTTTCCATAAAAACATAAGTAATTACATTGATCTCATTATTTTGATGCGGTTCGACTTATTTTTCTACAAGGATCATTTCTTGTAAAGGAAAAAAAAATCATAGCAGCAGAAATTCGTCAAATTCAACAGGATCTTTATCTACAAAATCGGTAACCTATCCGGTACAGCTGTCATTTGTGTTTTTTTTTATTTTTATACTTAAACCTTATTGGGTAGGTAGGAACGACGATTTTCGCTTTTATGACAGGAGCTGTCATGGCCGCATGTGACCGCGCGGGCCTGATGCGTACCCTATCCAGTACCGCGAGTTTGACAGCTGACATTTGTTATTTTTATACTAAAACCTTATTGCGTTGGTAGGAACGACGATTTTCGCTTTTATAATAATAATAATAATAAAAATATTTATTTGCACAACATGAAAATAACAAAAACTAAAAAAACACAAAACAAATTATGACAGGAGCTGTCATGGTTGAATGCGACTGTTAGTCTAAGCATGCGACCAAGCGGGCCTGAAGCGTATAGTAGGTACCCACGTTATTAAAACTAATGCAATAGATGTCCAATATGGCATTCATCATGCTGTAGAGGAACGTGGCCTAGCGCTCTCTTGAACTGGGTACATAGTACACGTTTTCAATCACGGTTTTTATTACACAACGGTTTGTTACAAAATTTATGATTTACACTACAATTTAATTAGGATATAAAAATGATGTAACATTATGTCTTCAGTCAGCCCTCATATAGTAGGTACCTTAACTTGTAAATCTCAGTAGAGTCGTAAAATATTACGATATTGATTAGTTAATAGATACAATAAAACTATTTTGCGGATTTTATAGCGGTTTTTTAATTTATATTTTCTCCCGACGTTTCGAAGGCTTTTCGAAGCACTTCGTGGTCACGGGGCGGACTGTGAAAAGACCAACTGCCAGATCTCAAGACACTGTGAGCTCTTTCTGCGTAGATCAGACCGTCAATAACAACTAATTTTTAAAAAAATGTATAGTTAAAAAATGAAGGTAGATATTGTAACATTAACTTTTCGGACCACCAACACCTCAGTCCGCCTTGTGATTACGAAGTGCTGAAAAGCCTTCGAAACGTGGGGAGAAAATATAAATTAAAAAAAACCGCGATAAAATCCGCAAAATAGTTTTATTTTAATGTCAAACATTCGCGTAAATAGAATAAGTCATTCTTCAGATACAATGAAGATCTTGACCGATCAAGTTTTATACCTATTGTGACTACAAATAGATTATATAAATACGGTAGCCTCCAAGTCAGATGAAATGCATTCTTAAGTGTTTGCAAACGGCACTATTTATAATAGCAAGTGTTTTAAATCCCGTAGACTTCATTTATGGTTTCAAGTGAGGATTGTCAGTTGTCTATGACATAAAAATATCAGAAATTATTAAGTTCGCCTTACTAAATAATAAACGATACTTGAACCTGCTGCAGAAGTCAGTTGAAGTTTAGTCCTTGAACCGATATGCATTAATTTCTATTTCGTCATATATTTTTATTATTTATAACGATACAAATAATTTAAAATATGTTATTTTTTAAATTATTATGGCACCGACAAGAAAATTAAGCGTGGGAGAAAGAACATAGCTTTTTTATATGAACACCGTAAACACTATAATGCTGTTTGAATATTACTTAAAATTACAGCTGAATGAGTTCAAAAATGTTTTGAAAGTAGAGAAGCTTCGACTTTTAGCTTCTATAGGCGTTGTTCAGCGTACCCGAAGCACACTATTTTTCATGGTATGCCTTATACTACTAACAGACGATTAGATTTGGTATCATGCGACTAATTCGTCACGCGGTACAGTCTTCACGCCACACGATCGAACCGTACCATGCGATGTCCAGTTGTATCCAATCAAGTTTGATGGACAAGCCATCGAACCAGCCGTACCAACAATAATAATAATAATGTCCATCGAACCGTGCCCCACACGATGCGATATGGTTCGATGGCATACCGTTTTAATGGTTCGGCTGTACCAAATCGCATCGTGTGTGCCCACTTTTAAAGTACAACTGTGCACACGGAATTCGAAAATAGTCGTAAGAATAATTCAACAACAGCTTACGGAAGCAAGAACTTGAGTCTCTCAAATTGTCGAAGACTAACAATTTGGCGTCTTGTAACCGAAAACTCTTATGATTAGAAATGCGTGCAACCTACCGTGAAGAATGATGGTGGTGGTATCATGGTTTAGGGGTGTTTTTCTTGGTCTGGTGTAGGACGACTGCATATAATCGTGAACAAGATGACAGCACAAGTGTACTACATTGTAGTACACTTGGTTTAAATTAGTATATCGTTTCACCTCATTGACTGCCTCGGTGGCGTAGTTGTATTAAGGTACGACTACAATGCTGAGGTCTCGGTTTCGATTCCCGGGTCGGTTAAAGGGATATTGAGTTTTTCTATTCAGTATCAGCTCGGAGTCTGGAATTTGTGCCCGATATGGCGATAGGCTCGCCCCCTATCACATCATGGGACGGAATAATGGCGAAAAGTGGGTGCACTAGTTGCGCCTCTGCCTACCCCTTCGGGGATAACAGGCGTGAGTGTATGTGTGTGTGTGTGTGTTTCACCTCATAAACATTCTTGTTTGTCTCGAAATTACTACGTATGACATTTGGGATATTTTGTATAATAATCAATTAATCTAAAATGTGTAGAAGTTAGGATAGACACTCATAAATAACGATAGTCGCCAAACGCCTTGAGTTCGATTGACATCGATACAATAGTTCAGGTAACTAGGTTTTCTCGCAGCTTCTGCTGTGGAATTTGCCTTTTCCAAGATTATAACATCTATTACGCACCTCTCCGGTAAAAAGTACAGTGCAAGTATATTAATCCTGACATGATTTATCGGTATTCCAAACACTGAAATCTGTTAAAAGGTTTTTGCGTTCACGCACAAACGTTTCAAGGTAGGATCGACGAAATAAGGGAAATAGGAATCAAGATAAGTTTGATGGACATTTGGGCCCCACGACCCCTGAATCCGTCCTCCCCAAATTCCAATTGTGCTGCGACTGTCGTCACAAAAGGCTGGAACAAAAGGCTACCTCGTTACCGACTGTCGCGTTAATCAGCGTTCTGTTTTGAGTATTCTCTCCCTTTCTTGCTCCAATGTAATGATTCCGTTTAGTACCTCCATTTAGGGTAAACAGTAGGTAAGTATAAAGACTCCTTTGGACCTGTTTCGTTCAGTCATCGGATAAAGATACTCCTATGATAAAGAAAATATGAAGTAAATTACAATACTTAATTCGAACTTCATTACAGTTAATCACAAGAAAAGTTTGAATAATATCTATAAAATTTAGACTCATAAATTATAATTGCAATACTGACTGGCAAAAAACGAAGAGCTTGAACGGTGGCTCCTAAAAGCGTAAATTTTTGCAAATGACAACGTAGGTCTACATAAAGAAAAAATATTAGCAGATTTATACCCTTAAATGAACTATCATACTCTTATTTAGGTACACATAAAATTGGGGCTTTAACATATTAACCGTTCATTTTGCAAATAGCATCGTTCAAACAATCCGTAGGAAAAATAAAATATTATTGCTCGAATTTATTAGTAAAAATAATTTGATAGATTCATAAAACAGTGTTAATAAAGCTTTATTATTAATTTTACATATCAAGAATGTCGCTTAAAGAAACTATAGAAATATCAAGCCATCTATAAACGTCTGTTGGAACTAAATCGGATACTGCCCTCTAGGCGAGAACTCGGAATTTATTTGAAAATTATGAGCGGGAAGAAGAAGCTTCATACGAGTCTTGTAGGTAGTTACGTATGGACTTTGTTACAGACCCAAATAATAGATGGCGTGGTTTGCAATTTTGTGATAAATCTTTTATACCTACTATTTCACGAGAATATTTTTTTATTAATTGTAGAGTTAAAAGGATTCTGAATAGATCATAACGTGTACAGTACAATATAATATTTTTTTATTAATAAATATAAATAGACTTGTGGTAGATAAGTAGGTACAAAATCCTGTTTTCTGACCGCAACATTGATATATTAAAGGGTTTTTTAATACATCAATGGACCGCAATTAGTTATTGCTGCAGCTTACTGCATTTTTAATTAATAAAAATGTAGCTAGAGAAATAATTAATTCTGAGGACTCAGATTTCGGTTTATTTAGTGATTAGAAAATCATTTAGCTTTTACCTAACATTATTTTTAAGTATATAAATTATATTAAAATTAAAATAGTCTTTACTAAGTTATAGTTTACTCGATCGCCGAAGGAGGGTAATGTTTGTTCTTTGTCAAATACTGTACAAGTTTAAAGATTACAAGTATCAAAGATCAATACTTTATTACCATAACTATTTTATAATCTTAGTATAGTAGTAGTAGACTGCCTCGGTGGCGTAGTTGTATTACAGTACGACTGCAAAGCTGAGGTCTCGGGTTCGATCCCCGGGTCGGGCAAAGTGATATTGAGTTTTTCTATTCACTATCAGCTCGGAGTCTGGAATTAGTGCCCGATATGACGATAGGCTCGCCCCCTATCACATCATGGGACGGAATAATGGCGAAAAGTGGGTGCACTAGTTGCGCCTCTGCCTACCCCTTCGGGCATAACAGGCGTGAGTGTATATGTATGTATAGTAATAAACGTACCGCATTCGAACTATACTCGCTTTTGCTCTGCTCCGCCCGCGTGATAAAGTTTTTCCGGCATAAAAGTCCCAGTTTATAATAGTTACCTGCGACAAAATAGTTTTTATACTATGTAGGCAGTAGCCTATGACCTTCCCAAAACCTCAAGCTATGTCCAGACCAAATTTCATTGAAATTGGTTCAGCAGTACTATATATTACTTTCTTTTCTTTCTATCTTGACATATCATAAGTGCAACTATGTTCGCCTACGTGATGAATAAAGTATTTTATTTTAAGAAACTTACAAACTCAACCTCTTTATAATAGTGTAGATAATATGAAAACTTAGAAAACGTTATTCATCATTCAACATTTGATTCCAAACAGTCAAGGTTACCATCGATCTGTGTTCGCAAACTAAATGAGAATTTAAATAGAATGAATGTCAAAGTCGGCGGAAATACCTGGCCTCGGCGAGTTAGGCCATCTTGGTCAAGGGTTACTGAAACGGAAATAGTCTTTTAAAACACAACCGATTCAATTAACTTTCAGCTTTGTTGACTATGCAGTTTTAATTCGTTAATCGTGTGGTATAAATTGAATTAATATTTGATAGATTTTTATTTCATTATGGGTAGGAATAAATGGTATGGAACGGACTGCCGAGACAAAGGATTGCAGGTTCAAACCAAGGCTCACATCTCGTGACTTTTTTTTAGTTCACTTTAACGGCGAAGTAAACCTAGATACTTCTGAATTCTATATAATAATTTCGAGGGTATGTCACGTCTGCCAACCCATACAAGACCAATGGGGTGTACTAAGGTCTAAACCCACTCAGTAGTAGAGGCGGCCCGTGGTCAGTATATAATACAAGGCTACTATGAGATTTTTCTATGCCTATAGGACGTAATTATGAATAGTTTCCGAACTAATGTCAACTCCGCTCGTGGTTATGTAATACATACAGTAGTATATAAAATAAAAGCCTCTATGATGTATACATACATACATAAACTCACGCCTTTCTCCCATTGGGGTAGGCAGAGACTATAGAGCGCCAAGTGCTACGATCCAAGCATACCTCTTTCGCTTCTTCCACAGTCATCAGTCTCTTCATACATGCTCGTCGGTTACGAGAACTCCTTATTTGACTCTATGATGCAGATATGAAATATATAAGAATATACAAACTGTGAAACAAAAGTTTGTAAGCTTGAAGAAAATATTTGTTGCATTCGTAAATATTTGATTCGGAGTTTATTTCGAATGTATTTCATAGTTCTTAAGATACACTAGAGAAACGATATGTGATGTGCGTATAGCATTTTGTTTGTCTGTTGAACATGTTTATTTTATAATATTTAAAACCGAAGTAGCCATGAATATAAGTAAACCATTAAACCACAAACCATTCTATGCGGCGGTCGATTTGCAATATTACCTGCAAGTTTTACGATGTTTTGAGCACACAAACGGAACCAAGGGCAGCATTAGAATAGTTTAATCCTACTAATATTATAAAGGCGAAAGTTTGTAAGAATGTATGGATGTTTGGATGTTTAGATGTTTAGATGTTTGGATGTTTGGATGTAAGGATGTTTGTTCCTCTTTCACGCAAAAACTACTGAACGGATTTCGATGAAATTTGGCACACGGGTAGATCATGTCCTGGATTAACACATAGGCTATTTTTTATCCCGGGAAAATATAAAGCGGGACTTTTATCCCGGAAAAACTTTTTAAAGCGGGCGGAGCCGCGGGCAAAAGCTAGTAAGTAATATATTCATAACATAAGTTCATGACATTTACCATTGAGAGGTTGGGCACAGGTATAGATACACATTTTGCCAGCTTGTGACCCTCAATATGGCATACAAGTTAATTACGATATCCTGCTTCCTACGAATATTATAAACGCGAAAGTTTGTAAGTGTGTATGGATGTCTGGATGTATGGATGTTTGTTACTCTTCCACGCAAAAACTACTGAACGGATTTCGATGAAATTTGGCAAACGGGTAGATCATGTCCTGGATTAACACATAGGCTACATTTTATCCCGGGAAAATAAAAAGCGCGACTTTTATCCCGGAAAAACTTTTTAACGCGGGCGGAGCCGCGTGCAAAAGCTAGTAGGGTATACATTAACATCTCGAGCCATAAAGTGTGATTCTCAAATAGAACAACAACTTAATTCTAATGTCTCACCATAAAACTGACTGCCTTGGTGTCGTAGATGCATTGTGTGCGTTGTACAACACCGGTCTGAGGTCCCGTGTTCGAATCCCGGGTCGGGCAAAGTGATAGGGGCTTTTCTGTTCAGTATCAACTCGGATGGAATTTATGACTGATGTGATAAACTTGCCCTATCACATCATGGGGCAGAACACACATGTTAAAAAGTTGGTTACATCTCTGTCTACCCCTTCGGATATGAAGGCGTGATCAGTGTGTGTGTGTGTGTGTGTGTGCATCGAACTCAGGACATCACGGTTCTATGAATGCGGCCACTTATCCAATGAGGTTGTTTAATATACCTCTATTTACGATATCGTTAATTGATTTGATGTAACTGTGTCCTTCAATTAATTACTCAGGCAAATCGGCCTGATTTCCGCTACATCCATTTGATTTAACTTAAGTAAATATGTTCGTAGTTGATAGACGCGTCACAACCTAGACGGTGAGGAATGTTTAGGTGAATTTAGGACTTTATTGACACCAGAATCACGATATTACAAAAATCTATAATATTTTCACAATGTTATAGTAAAATAAAGAGACGAATAATTATAACTATTTTTGTTTCATTCTACCGAGGGACAATATTTTAAGCTGTTCAACTTAACCAAATTCAAGAATGTGCTTCCTATAATATTTTCAGAGCTCTAGTGCGTATATTTCAGTAGAGCGATATCAAAATCTAGGTTATATAAAACTTATGAAATCTGAATAACCCCTCAAACTCTGCCGTTATTCCGTCCCATGATGTGATAGGGGGCGAGCCTATCACCATAACGGGTACTTTCAGACTCCGGGCTGACACTGAATAGACAAATTCAATATCACTTTGCCCTACCCGGGGATCGAACCCGAGACCTCAGCACTGCAGACGTACCGTAATACAACTACGCCACCGAGGCAGTCAGAATTTGAAAATACTATCTGATAAATGACTAGTTACATGCTCATGAGTGCAGGAGGCGAATGATGCGTGATCAACCCACGAAGTGAACTTCTCTGTTCTGTGGATGTACCAATTGTTCGGTCGATACACCGCAGCCCCGCGGTCATTACAAGCGATGGGTCATGTTTGGCGACAGCTATAAGCAGAGTAAGCGGCGATAGCCTAATTTTGAGTGGAACGGACCGCCGACACGAATGTTCACTGGTTCAAAACCCAAGGGCACGCACTTATGACTTTTCTAAAAATATATGTATGTTCCCTTTAACGGTGAAGGAAAACATCGTGAGCAAACCTGCATACCTAAGAAGTTCTCTCAATTTCGAAGTATGTGAAGTCTACCCTTACTAGGCCAGCGTGGTGGACGAAGGCCTTCACCCTCTGAGTTGTAGAGGAGGCCCGTGCTCAGCAGTGGGCAGTATATAATACAGGGTTGGTATGGTATGTTATGGAATAAGTAGATTAGCGTCATAATACTGTTTTGACTGATGAGATTATGTATGTCCTAAAACGGAAATACACAAGCCGATCCAGCACGGGACACATTGATGTGGACCACAACCGTGAAGTTTATCCGTAACCGTTCACAACAAGTTGTCTTGAATCTTTAGGCGAAGCTTATGTTAAGCAGTGGACTGAAGATGCTGAAGATTTTTTTTTTTGTTGACGCGGAGAAAGTGACTTATTACTACCGCCCAGTGTTCAAGGGGAACGACTGAACGGTCATGTTGGGTTCACCGTGCCTTACGACCCGAGGTTGAGCCGCCCGGAGTGATGGAAAACGTCGGGCGACCGCCGGGCCGAGTCCCTCACCTATGTACACCGCACGGCATACCAACTAAAACTCCGCGGTGGCCATCTTCGGCGCATTAGGGACGGCTGTGGGCTCCCTCCGACTCACGTCTAAGTTATCGTCCGCAACCGCCCCAAGATGCTGAAGATGGGGATGACTGGTAAAAACTTTTTTTTTACTACGTTGACCATATTATGTATCGACTATCGTATAACCCTAATATGAAAGTTGATCCTTGTTTCCTCCTTCAATCGATAGAATTAAGCTAGCATCTATAACAGCCCTTACAAACGTCATAGCGCAATTAGATTCCCAAAGATTTACCTATTTTTTAAGTACAATATTATTGGCACTGTATAACTTTTATAGTTTCTGTTTCTTTAAAATTCTAAATATTGTATTGTCTTTATCTTCCTAAATTTTTAATTTTTATTTTTATATAACATTTAAGTAATTCTTGAACATGGCTCACATGCTCACAACAACTATACCTTTAAATGTAATCTGTGGAAAATGTTGTGGGTAGCATGTATTATTAATTGTATAATATTTAGATTATGTACGTTGTACCATTGTATGCTACTGTTTGTTTTCCTTTGCTTAATAAAATAAAATAAAAATAAAAAAAAGATTTCCGGACTGATCTGTTGATACATGATCCAAGGGATTCCTATGACCTATTTGCAATGATTCATATACACAATTGAACTTATATCGATATATTAGCCTCCTATCAGCTTGTATCCGTTTGCCTGCTGATAGTATTACCTATTATTCATAAAACTCATAAGTGCGTATTTGCGGTACGTAAGTATATTTTTTTACGGCTCTTTATCTTTCCATGGTAGGCAGAGGTGGATCATATCTGTCACCCCAGTTATGTTGGTCCCACATTATAAGAGACGAAATAAACTTATTTTAAACCTTATATCAATTAATTAAGGTCCGAAATATACCACAACATCTTTAAAAAAGGGCATGTACACAATACGTTACGGTATATCGTGCAAGGGTATAATAGAATTTCGTATGTGTATCGTACGAAACAATACGCGGACGAGGCGTCGAGATAAAAGGCTCTTTATCGCAGTTCTATTATTCTGTACTCAGCGGAAAATTGTAAGTAATTTTAATTACGCGCACTTTGTTTTTTAACATTTTCCTGATAGGGAAAAACGTGTCGGTCAGTAACAAAACGTTCTGGAAATCTTTGAGGGCGTCCTATGTTCTGCAGTGAACAATGAACATCTTGAGGCTGAATCATCATTATCATCATCATCATCATCAGCCCATTGCAGACCACTGCGGAACATAGGCCTCTCCCAAGATACGCCATGAGGTTGAATACAATGACGATTTTCACAATTATGAACTAAAAGTGATAGTACTTACCAGCAATGTAGAATCTGGCTAGCTGATATGAAGGTACCAAGTGTGAAAGAATCAGAATATTTTATTTGTGATGAATGTAGCTATTAACATTACATGGAAATTTAAGTTAAAAGTTCCGTTACATTCTGCTAGATGGAATGCAAAACTTAAGCCTGCTAAAGGACATGAACAGCCGTTTTCAATGATTTGCGTAAGGCTGCTGGTAGAAACTGGAAGAGAAAAGCCGAATACCAAATAAAAGCCGAAAATGGCGAGTACTGAAGGAGGTCTATGTCTAGCAGTGGACTCCTAAAGGCCGACGATGGTTCTCTATTCATGTGAATGTCTGTGAATATTTTAAGGGCTGAAGATTAGGAGGAACGAGTGGGTTCTTAGACGTCTGTCGATAGTTAAATAGATTTTGCCTGTAGCAGACACAAAATCTAGGTTTTGCTATGTTGATCTCTCGTCCTACGCAAAAATTCCTCTTGACAGCTAACACTGTTTTACCAATTTCTGCTGCCTAATAGTCCATGGGCGCATATAAGGGGGAACGGTCCACCCCCCCCCCCCCTCCATAGGTTACAACAAAATAATCCGGGCCACAAAACATGTACAGTCAGTAGCATAAATACTTATCTGTACAAAATCAAAATTTCAAATCGCCTATATACGCGTTAAGTTAAACTGAAAAAAAAATCTTCGTATGAAGTAAAACAAAAATATTCACAACTTGTTCCAGTCATTTATCGTCCAACTGTCGACATATTAAACGTGACACCTAAATATCATTATACAATAGACACATCATTACGCCATTTAAAATGACACACTAACGAAGCTTAGACAAAACCTATTATCTAAAAATTATAGACAAAGATTGCCTCTGTGGCGTAGTTGTATTACAGTACGACTGCAAAGCGTGAGGTCTCGGGTTCGATCCCCGGGTCGGGCAAAGTGATATTGAGTTTTTCTATTCAGTATCAGCTCGGAGTCTGGAATTTGTGCCCAGTATGGCGATAGGCTCGCCCCCTATCACATCATGGGACGGAATAATGGCGAAAAGTGGGTGTACTAGTTGCGCCTCTGCCTACCCCTTCGGGGATAATAGGCGTGAGTGTATATGTATGTATGTATATGTATAGACAAAACAAAAAACTAATGTACCGTCCCTTATTAACGTGGCCGAATAGAATTCTCACAAAAGCATTGTTACAGCCCTCAATCCAATTAAAATTTGCATCCAAGTGAATAACAAACAAAGCATCAAAACAGTGAACAATGAGAGAAGGACCGCGTTTTAATTAATTTTATCTAGTTTTGTGTACCGCAGACTGCATTGGATCAATTAGCGGCGATTTAATGAATTAATTGGTCTCGGTTTAACGTAAATGCTCCAAGTATTCAGATTTTAGTTATCACTGATTTTGGATAATTTTCTGTCTGGGTTATTATTAAATATGCATTCACATAATGTCGTAGGTTAGCTAGGCTAGGGCCTGTAGGGTTCTCATCTCTCTCTCTGCGAGGATAAAAGGCATGTGTGTATGTGAAAAGCCTTTTTAAATTTTAATTACGTACTTAACAACATTAAATGGAATCTAAGCGTTGGCGGAACGTAAAAAGACGATTTTAATGTAATGTTGAACGGGATATTCACTTTATGCATAATTACTAGGCAGTAGGAATTAAATTTAGTATTAACGAAGAGGCTTTTGAAATGTGGGTTACGCAAATTTTTAATTTGTGTCCCTTAATTCATTCGAAAACGACTTTAGAGAGTTAAAATGAAACATATAAAAAAATCATAGTGATATCACTGATATCTATCGTCCTTACAGAAAGGTATAGTGAACCAAAGCATTTTTCTGAAAAAGGTTTTTTTATGGGCAAGTATTATTACAAGAATTAACTATGAAACTAAGAAATTGTATACTTACAAGCAAAAATTACTGAACAGAAATATGAACTCGTGTTTATCACGTGGTTCTGATAGACCTCTGCCTACCCTTTAATAGAAAAAAAAGGCGTAATGCTGAGTATCCAATAATAGCCATTATTACACGCGCATCATTCGCCATAGTTAAATTTTCACAGACTGTGGTATGTAAAGACAAAAATCCAGAGCCGCTTACATCAAAACTGGTCAGACCATTGGAGGTTTTTGAATTTTTCGCTTTTTTATCACTAATCCCTTTTGGACCGTTAACACAAACAATGCTCGCACTCGATATGTGGTCGGAGTAAGCCTTTTTGTGGATTAACTCTTTTAGAATTGGGACTTTTCCACAGCTGTAGTATAGTCTTTCTATAGTACAAGTATTAAAAAGTGGAGAGAGGTTTTAGGTATATATTGGCTTATAAGAAATGAAATGAAATCCTCCTAGCCAGTTTCGGCCACGGCGCGGCGGCCAATCTCAACGGAGATCAGCCAGGCACAGGTACACTCGCTATTCCTTCACTCTCATAGTCCGGTGAGACGGCAATCCGACATGACCGGAGAGAGATCAGGCGCAGGACCAACGGCTTTACGTGCTTTCCGAGGCACGGGGGTATCACACCGCCAACTTCCTGCCTCCGAGCTGCGACTGAGTAATTTTTTTTTTAAGATGGAAAAACCCAGTCACAAAGTTATAAGAAATATACCTAGACTAAAGGACTTATAATTAATTAGACTTTTAAATCGACGATTGTGGACAAACATGTCAAGATCATCATCAGATACATCTTTATGTAGTGCACTTTTGCACTACTGAACATACACCTCTCCTAAAGATTTCGAACGGGACCTATGAAAGCAGCATGCATCTAGCATGTTCCTGCTACAAGTCATCTGTCCACAAACGTGTGAATGCTAATTCTCAATTCACGGTTTGAGGATTAAATACATTATACAACAATCTATATTATAAAGATGACAGCTGTTGAGTAAATAAAATATTCTAATTGATCCAACATTCATAGTGGAATTATACTTTAATTTACCAAATTGTACAAACAGTTATTGCTAGTTTATTTTTAAATTGCTGCACAATAGTTAAGTCCCAAAAAATATATTTATGATACCATACCAATAATGTAAATTACTACACATGGGCGCCGCCAGGATTACTTTGGTACAATACTACCGTCCCTTATAATAATGCAGTGTACCAGATAATGACTCAACCCTATTGACGAGGGGATTTCCCAGCTTTTTATTCCCGCACATTCGTAATGAGACGAGGGGGAGTTTTCCCTGTATTTGCCTGTTTTAATACGTAGATGTTAGCACCACTGTTTTTTTATAGTCAACACATTGCAATTTTTAACAAATTAATGACAGAGAAAATTCTTGATTAGAATGACGATTGCTTAAGCTACAAGCCAGTTGTAATTTATACTTATCTATACTATTGAACTAAAGCACTAATTTGTTTGAACACGATTATTACTAGAACTACTGCTCCAACTATGGAAATTCTTTCACTTTTGGAAAGCTCTATTACCACAAAATCTTGTACACTGCTTATGAGTTATGAGTCACACCGCTAACAAAAACAAGTAAAATATAATCTTAAATGGAAGGAATCTAACAACCAGGAAACAACTTAAATTTGGTAAATGTTCCAAATCTTTCATATCCTTTTTAAGTGCCACAAAGTGTCGTAGATTACTGGTTCGTGACAGAGTGCGGTCGACGTTTCGTCGATTGATGTAGAAAGGTGATCAATCATCGTATCTAACGCATCTCAGGGTTCCAGACTTTTGTGGGCAGTTGTGAAGCTAATATTATTTCCAATCATGGGCGTAGCTAAACCTTTAACATGGGGGAGTCCTAAGATATAAAAATTTTAGTGGCGCGGGTTTTTGCCTAGCTTGACACCGTATTTCAGTAGCTGAGGGGGGATGGGGCGTCCCAAAATGTCAGCGGTCAATGGCGTAGCGTGGTTTATTGTAAGCTAAGGGAGGGGGTCCGGATTCCCTGACGGGGGGGGGGGGGGGGGTATATAAGAGGGGGGGGGTCTCTTATATACACCCAGGTTTCCAATACGGATTTGATCCACCCTTTAGTTAAACTGGGATTCTAGATGTAAGAGAAATTAAAGGACGTTATTAATTAACGTTAACTACCTACTCGGGGTCGGTATAAGTTATATATTTGATGATATCACGAAGTTCACTCTCTTAGTCTCTCAAAGGAACGCGAATCACTGTATGTATTACTACTATTAATTTGTTACATAGTGTAATGGCGGTCATGTCAAATAAATATCCTATCATGGCATTTTATGATATAAATAATCGTAAAAAATTGATCAACGTATAATTTGAAATCAGAACCTCCGAGATTACAGACATACGTAAGTAGTAAGGCTACGACAAGTTGCAACACAAAGTCAATAAATACACGTAAGTATGTAATATAAGAATTTAAGTTATGTATGTTAGTCGCTAATTGTTCATTTTGTTGTTTTCATAAAAAATTAAAAAGATACTGAAATGCGATTCAGTCTTCTTTAGAGAAAAGTAAGTTTATAATAGACTCTTGACCTGGAAACTCTTAACTGACACGATAATAAAAGTTACTTAATTTCCACTGCATTTTGGATAAATATAATATTATAATTAGGACTAATATCTAATATTAGAATTATAACATAGAATTCATAAAGTCACGTAATCAAAGAAAGTTATGGTTGGAAAACTCATACTTAAACTTGCTTGAAATGTCTTTTTTTAGGGCCGTTTTTTTTTTCTTCTCTCGTTCAAACTTACCGCTTTATAAGTACTTAGTTTACCACTTAAGTTGAGGAAGTTATCTTACCTGTAACAAGAAAAAAAACACATAAATGCATTTTGGCATGAAAGCGTGGCGCTTAGAATAAATTTAATTCACAGAGTAAATATGAAATGTCAAGAGGTTTAGATGTTTGTTGGAATACAAACTGCTGTTTTGGATTTACACATAACTCCTTATATCCCAAGGAAATGGTGTACATGCGGGCGGATCCGGGAGCAAACATAGTCCTATCCTACTTCCTACTAATATTATAAAGGCGAAAGTTTGTAAGAATGTATGGATGTTTGGATGTTTGAATGTTTGGATGTATGGATGTTTGTTACTCTTTCACGCAAAAACTACTGAACGGATTTCGATGAAATTTTGCACACGGGTAGATCATGTCCTGGATTAACACATAGGCTACTTTTTATCCCGGGAAAATATAAAACGGGACTTTTATCCCGGAAAAACTCATTCATGCGGGCGGAGCCGCGGGCAAAAGCTAGTATTTCATAACAACATCGACAAGTAGAAATGCCTCAAACTCTATCTCGGTCTACATAATGACCATTAGGTTTCACGTAACTTGATTAATAACTCGCTTCGACGTTAC
This sequence comes from Lapara coniferarum, assembly GCA_949316025.1. Lineage (NCBI taxonomy): Eukaryota > Metazoa > Arthropoda > Insecta > Lepidoptera > Sphingidae > Lapara > Lapara coniferarum. The sequence continues at coordinate 5,632,475 of OX438919.1, read as the reverse complement.
CCACTTCCTTATGGTCTACCCATATCATATCGAACTTTAACTATTCTGAACTTGATTATCTGAGAGCCGACTTTGAATAGGCACAAGGTAAGTGCCTGATGGAAATTCCATTATAGAAAGACTAGCTTTTGCTTGCGTCTCCGCCACTTAAATTCCAGGGATGAAAAGTAGCCCATAGCACTCACGGATCATCAGGGATAATGAAGCTTCCTATTAGTGATATTATATCGATTACAAACATATAAAAAGCAAATCTTTTCTCTTTATATTATTTTAGATGGAGTTTTATGCAAGAATCTATCAAAGTACCAATGCTTTGTCTTATGCCACCAAACATGCGTGTGCATTATCACGATCAAGGAAGTAGGGCTGGTTTCCATTATGGCTAGTGGTGTATCATTTTATAGATGTTAATGAGTAGTAAAGATCAACATCAAATCTTGCTAATAAAGTAGTGGACTACTTTTTTTTTATATTTATCAAAAATGTATGCCATCCAAAATCTAGCGGAAAAATAATATTCAAAATTGGGGCAATTATAAAAAATAAGTTATAAAACTTTGAAATTTGGTGAAAAGGGTAGTTATCAAATAACAGTAATGTTACACTGTGACGTCACCGAGAGTCGCCGGCCATAACGCTGCGTGCGTGCAAAAGAGATAGCGCGATAACCCCTCCACGTCCCCACTTGTGCTCACAACAATATTTCAAATATGAATAACTGCTTTATTTTTCAACTAATTTTGATGCTAATTTCCCAGAACAATTTATTTTTCATTTTATTTTCTATTACATATAAAATAATTTACAAAATCAAATACACGAAACCCTATTGGCCTAACTACTGTAAAAATATTTTTTCCACAGTCGACGTATCATTTTATATTAGTCTGCAGAACTTCTTAAGTACATTAAGATAACTTATCTGATCTCTCACATCCATCAAGCGGGACAGAAAGTTCAACCAAGATGGAGAGCTGTGCAATATTTCTTTTATTAGTTTGTAAAAGTTATTTAAGGATTGGATTTTACGGATAAAGAGGAGGCCTGATCTTATTTGAGATAATGTGGTATAGGAAATTTGTTGGACATCGTAACTCGTGACGCTTCAGTTTATGGGCTGGTTTCATGTCATATAGGGTAAATGGGTTCCTAATTCTGCTTCTTCTGATCAACTATGTCACTATATACAATGCTAGCTTTTGCCCGCGGCTCCGCCCGCGTTAAAAAGTTTGTTCGGTAAAAAAGTCCCGGTTTATATTTTTCCGGGATTAGAAGTAGCCTAGGTCCTTCCCAGGGTCTTTAACTATCTCCCTACCAAATTTCATTGAAATCAGTCAGTGATATAGCAGTAACGACTCGCAAGAAAAAACAACCGGGATAAAAGTCCCGCTTTATGTTTTCCCGGGATAAAAAGCCTGATAGTCTATGTGTTAATCCGAAATATAATCTACCCGTGTGCTAAATTTCATCAAAATCCTTTCAGTAGTTTTAGCATGAAAGAGTAACAAACATCCATACATTCTTACAAACTTTAGCGTTTATAATATTAGAAGGATAATACAGTACAATTACCAAAATGAATAGCAACTAGTGTACATAATATTGTGAAATCCCGCAGTATTATATCGTTCCGACGAGCTGCGTTACTCGGGCAACCAGTACGTTCAGCAGGGAACACCAGCATTCGGTCGGCACGGGTACTGTCCGCCGCGAGATAGTATGCGTGCCCCCCCCCCCCCCCCCACACACACACACAAGGGTTATCGGGCTGCATTAAGCGGCACCGCGCAGGGGCGGTTGCGGACGACAACTTAGACACTTGAGTCAGAGGAAGCCCGCAGCCGTCCCTAATGCGCCGAAGAGAAAAAAAAAAGAAAAAAAAAAGGGAACACCAGCATAATTCTGGCGACTGTCGTCAAACAAAGTTTACGTCCACATAGTTATACTTAATAAACCTGCTAGAGGTTTACGTTCTTATTCATAAGCAGTTTGTAAATCTGTTTTAGCTATAGAATGTTTCGTCTTCTTCCTTCAAAATTAATTCAAAATTCGTTCGAAGATGACAAAACATTCAGTAACTAAAATTAGTTTATAAACTGTTTATTAATAAGGCCATTAGTATCCCATGACTACGATTATATTATCTGGGAATAATCTTTATCCCAGGATCCAGGGATACCTTTCCACCAATGGTTATGCTTAACAGCTATCACTTCTGGTTTAGGTCTCAGATCGACTTTCTTATGCATGCATACCTAAAACTTCTAACATAGCCTACATCATATACATTTGTCATAAGGAAGAGATTGAAGCATTGCGGTCTTTTAATTAGTAGCACGATTTAAACCGCTGTGAATATGTAAAATCGGTGATATCGGGTTCGAATCTCGGATCAGGGAAAGTGACATTGGATTTTTCTAGTCACTGTCAGTCTGGAGTCTGGAAATGTGCCCGAGAATGGGCCCACCCTCATTACACGAGTGTTACACCTCTGCCTACCCCTAACAAGGGAAAATAGATATCTCGATGTCAGAAAAAAACATTACATAAAACCAACTGAGGGAAATAACAAACGCAATATAAACACTAACAAGACAGAAATGTCCACGCCGTACGTTGTCATTCAAGATATCGAGCCGAGATAAACTGTGAGGAAAATGTTAATAACAGATTTACCCCTCGGCGATGCCTGTCGGATCGGCTTAGCCTTCACAGAAAATGTACGTAACACGCGAATTTTTACGGGTATAAAATGCTTAGGGTCATTATTACAGGCTTCAACAAACACATTCAATATTATAGTTTGGGTTTCAAGTCAATTTTATTTGCCAGTATCATGGTAAACAGCTCATGTACTGTCTGTTCAAAGTTTTTTTTTTGTTCCTGACATTACTCTTTCTAGCCTGACGAGGGTCGGCTTATGAACGAACACCGGTCTTTTGGATGAGTGCAGAAGGCGCTCGCAACCCTTTAAATTTAAGCGACCACGATGAGGGCGACCCACTAACGGATCACGAACCTCGGCTCAGGGCGGCCACTGAGAGGATAAGACATCAGCGTTTGGGGAAGTTCAGAGTTATTCAAAGAGTGGAGTTATTTTACCTCTGACATTCGGAAATATATTTTTTGTCTACGATGGCATTACTTGTCAAAATTCTTGTCACGTTTAAATATCCGTGTGTTTTTCTTATGAATCGGTGATTATAGACTTCGCATCATGCTTAAATAGATATAAAGTAGAGGCAGAAAAATCGTGCTATAGTGAGCTATAGCGTTCATTGCTATATTGTGACTATAGAACTATTTATCAAAATAAACATTAATTTTGTTGGACATCGTTCTTGCAAAAAAAATACGGATTGATATACATCTGGTGCCGAACGTAGGCCCCTATAGGAAACAGAGTTAAAGGAATCATTACTTTTTAATGCACGTAACACATTTAAAATTCAAAAATAGCATAATTAAATGTTGTGCACATTACCCGTTACATGGTTTTGTGAAATATTAATAAAATGATTCGTACAGGGGGATTAGACAAACTGTACCTACCTGGAAACATAGAGCTTAGTTTGGCTAATTTAACAGCTAGAGGTTAATTAAATAGTAGTTTAAATAAAAAACTAAAAAGTACGCTTCATAGAAAATCCAACTAAAAATAGAAAATACTTTTTAGTTTACACTAAATATTTACACTATTCTTAATTCAAATTTATTAAAATTTATTTTTCATTTTTTATTTATTTTTTAGTTGGATTTTCTATAAAGCTCGTTTTCTAGTTTTAAACTATTATTTATTTTTCATTTTTTAGTTCTGTTCTACTATATAGACTATAGTCCATACTAGATGTCACTAAAGTAAATAAACTATTATTTATCCTTTTTCAGCTGGATTTTCTACGAAAGCGTGCTTTTTATTTTAAAATATTGAATTGTCGTTGGTTCTTGATAAGTATGCCAAATTTCGATTTAATCCGCCGTTTTGAAGGGGGTCAAATTCATGGTCAAAGTTTCCGTTACATAGTTACATATATACGTATGAAGCTAATAAAAGCGCGATAATAACTCTGAACAGACTATAAATAGTAGGTACTCATTTGAGTTATTGTTACCATTTATATGGGAGCTTAGATTACAGTGTCATCTTTGGTATGTGGTCGATGGACGAGTAACATATTATACAAAGAAGCTTAGTGATTTATTGAAAGGCTACTTTGATAGGCAGATGCTGTTAAGTTGTTGCCAGAATTACTATAAAACTGTTGCAGAAGTTTTTATAAAAAAATTGGATCAAAATGCAAAAATAAGTATTTGCGAAAACTACATACTTATTATATTCATAAACATTAATGTAAACGTTTCTTAGTTCATTAAATACACAGGGGTAATATTATTACTGGAAAAAGCTTTAAGGGTAAAACCATGTGCAAAAGCCAGGACATAATAAATTTATTTAGTCATTAACTTACCACCATTTAACCATCAAAATATATCGAAGATCTCAATAGCCGAGTTAAGCCAATTTGTAAAAACACCATAAAACACCAGGCATTTTAGATAGTCATATTGATAAATATAAATTGGAGCAATAAATTGTGTGATAAATTGGATGTTAAAACGTGAACATAATTGTCGTTTTAGTCGGTAGTTAACGCTTATTAAAGCATCGTTAATGAAACAGCAAAGGTCTTTTCATTTGTTCGGAAAGGGTGGGCTGAAAATGTAGAGAATTTTGGAAACGCGATATCGCAATTAAAGATTACACCAAACGTTAATAGAAAGCTATGTTTCATTAGTTTCAAACCAAAAAAATAGGATAAACGATAACGTTAAAACATAATCCACGGAAACGACTTCTATGAAATGTTAGCTGAATTTTTTAAATAACAAAGAAAATATTGAGATCCGGTTCCGAGCAAATTGTGTTAAGCTAAGAAGAAAAGAAAGGTAACGAACACATTAATCAATGAAATAAATAAATTCCTACTCGATAATGTTGGATATTTTAAAGTATAATGACTTTTTCTATTTACGCGGATGTTATACATTGAAATAAAACTATTTTAGGGATTTTATCGCGGTTTTATAATTTATATTTTCTCCCGACGTTTCGAAGGCGTTTCAGCACTTTGTGGTCACGGGGCGGACTGCGCCCCGTGACAAAATCCGTAAAATAGTTTTATTTCAATATTTTAAAGTAGTGTGACCAAATCAAACTCGTACATAATGAATGATAAAATATTGTATTAAGTGCAATATTAGCACGTAGGCAAAATTGTAAATAGACGTTTAAAAGTTACACTTTCGTCGACAAATTTTTGTGACTAACCTTTTTTAGAAAAGGACTTTTTGCACAGATGAAATTGCAAGCAAAAGCTATTAATAAGCGCAAAAATAAACAAGTTCGCACGTAACTCCAACTGAAGTCAGTTACAAATGGCATCATGCAACAGCCAGCCAACAGAACATTTACTTACTCTTATAAAAGGTATTGTCTGAACTCTGAACCTCGTTTAAATACCAACTGTTCGCTTTACGGGTGATTGCTTCTTTTTTCAGTTGGTTTTATTAAAAGTTAAAGGAACTCCTCGAACTGCCTCAGTGGCGTAGTCATATTACGGTACGACAACCACGCTGAGGTCTCGGGTTCAATTCCCGGGACGAGTAAAGTGATATTGGGTTTTTCAATTCTGTATCAGCCCGTAGTCTTAAATTTGTGGCCGATATGACGATAGGCTCGCCCCCTATCACATCGTGGGACGGAATATACAAGGCGAAAAGAGAATGCATATTAAGTTGCACCTCTGCCTATCCCTAGGTGTGTGTGAAGTAAAGGAACCCAGTAACAGTAGAGAACTATTTACTAAAGGAATCAAAGTTTCAAGCAATATCAAGCAACAAATAGCACGTAAATTTTGCTTTTGTTTGTCAGACTTGTTTACACATTTACAATATTTGCTTGAAGTCAAAAATCCATTTTATATTCCCGCTTGACTAGAATGCTTGACATAAAGTTTTGAGAACAGAAATACTTTTATCACGGAACACTGAACAGTACTACGTAGTTTTATCGAGAATAGTTACTGTTATGCATATTCATGGCATCTTGCCTGACCAAATTGCTTCAGCAAACAGAATTTTCTTATCCCTTTTCAACCTTGCAAACAGCGTAGAAATGAGCTCTGAAATAACTTTCATTAAATTCTCTGCGCTGCATTCAAAAGCTTATGGTACAGCTTAAGTAAAATGTTAAACGCCATCTAACAAAAAAAATATTTACGATGTACATACTATACGTGTTTATCGTGAAGCTTAACTCTCTTAGATCCTCTTTTAACTGCCCCCTTATTCTCTATGACACGCGTTATTTTCACCGCTCGTAACAAGCGCGTAACGTAACTCATCGCGTTTATTACTATGGAAATTGGCATACAGAATACCATTTTACGCACATTACACGAAGTGAACGTGACGCGGCCGCGTTACGAGTTGACAATGTCATAGAGAATCATGCTCAGGTCAGCTATGGTAAAACGCGGTCAATTAGCAAATAAAATGCGACAGTACGTGCCTGCATTGACTTAATTAACATCATAGGCAGTAGATAATATTTTCTTAGTAAACTTGGGCTCAGGCAAACTGTTTCTTGAAATCAGTTTTTGCTGTGTTTCGAGAATATACACTCACGCCTATTATCCCCGAAGGGGTAGGCATCGGCGCAACTAGTGCACCCACTTTTCGCCGTCATTCCGTCCCATGATGTGATAGGGGGCGAGCCTATCGCCATATCGGGCACAAATTCCAAACTCCAGGTTGATACTGAATAAAAAACTCAATATCACTTTTTCTGACCCGGGGATCGAACCCGAGACCTCAGCTTTGCAGTCGTACTACAGTACGACTGCAATTACAATACAACTACGCCACCGAGGTAGGTTTTGAAAATAGATCTGGAAATGTCAGTTCTATATAGGTACAGTCAGCCACATAAGTAGCTGAACAAATTCAAAATTTCAAATCGCGTGTACACTTTCGTGTTCTTACCAATTTTTGTTTTCTCTTCACAAAAATAAAATAAAGGCGATCAACTTTACTTTCCACAAAGAAAAAGAAAAGTTTCAATTAAACTTAACGCGTGGAAGTGATTTTAAATTTTGAATTTGTTCAGCTATTTATGTGGCTGACTGTACAGTGCCTATGTTTAGTCTCAATTTTGTGATTAATTTAATTTAAACATTGGCCATAAGCCTATATCGTGATAAAAATCTAAAGGAAAGTGTAATACTAAAAGGCATAAAAGCCTAATAAAAGCTGATTTAATAATGCATCATAATTGTGTGTCATTATATAAAACCGAAATAAATATAGATACAGAACTCTTACAGAATGAATTATGAAGAACTTACGCAAATTAGTATACCAAATAAATACTTTTATAAAGTGTTCCCAGTTTATAAGAGAGAAAAGATTTTATCAAGAGAATTGAAATAACGTTCAAAGGATGTCATTCGAAAGTATACACATAAAAATGTGCAAATAGGTCACGATGTACTTGCAGTTTACAGACATAGGTAATTATGTGCTTGATGAGTTACGCTATGGATAGAATTTTCTGAAGGACTGATCGAGCTGTGGAATTCTCGAAAGCCTAAGTTAAAAGCAGACACTTTGGTCTGATATAATATAATAGCATTAATATACCATCAATGTTAGTTGAAAATTACCTTTTATTTTTGCGAGGTAAAATCGCGTTGCTACCACCACTGGGTGGCGAGTAGAACGGTTATGTTGGTTCCACTGGTCTTACGGCCCAATGTCGACACTCAGGAGTATAGCATCATACGAGTGAGCATTTGACTGAGTCCATAACCCTATGTATATTGTACACCCTATACCTGCATACCAACCAAAGCCCAGGGTGGCCTTCATCGGTATATACTGCATACGAGACGTCCACGGGGTATCTTGTTGCATTAATATGGATGCGCGGAATTGTCCCAGAGTTGAAAATTAACTGCCTAGTTCATCCTGGGTTACACCATTATCAAAGAAAAAAAATACTTTCAAAGCAGAGATATAATACTAGGTACTATCGTGCATTGCATCAGATTTCAGATTAAAAAAAAAACATGAAATTCATTATTCTGCTACTATATTGAATAATCAATATTTGAATACAATACGTAATTGATAAGGCTCATAAATGCTATCCTACTAATATTATAAAGGCGCAAGTTTGTAAGAATGTCTGGATGTTTGTTCCTCTTTCACGCAAAAACTACTGAACGGATTTCGATGAAATTTGGCACACGGGTAGATCGTGTCCTGGATTAACACATAGGCTACTTTTTATCCCGGGAAAACATAAAGCGGGACTTTTATCCCGGAAAAACTATTTAACGCGGGCGGAGCCGCGGGCAAAAGCTAGTTATATCCATAATAGTAAATTCATATAAATTTCTATATTCCATTCTATGGCCCTACTTATGTTAAACAAAGTGTTAGCTTGGTCACATGCAAACCTTTTACTTAGACCGTAGCAACTTAAACAAGCCTTAATTGAAATTTACTGTCACGAAATATTGCATCAGATACCGTTCCCATTAAACGGTGTTCTGACGTTCATCCAAAGTGTTTAAGTCCATGAATAAAGGTTTTATCAGTTCACGAGAATCGCTTCCAATTTTGTTGCAATCAATCATGCTGTCAAATTTGTATCCTAAAACCTGACGGGTCGCTTTTCAATAGTTACACGATGACAGTAATAGGTAACTTCTCGCTGTATCCGACACAAAATGCTGGTGGTAGATTTATTTGTAGCAGCCCGGATTGTCAGCACCGTTTATATTTAAAAGCCGGTCAGTAAGAGTAAGTGTGCCGCGTTCTGGGATTAGCTTGTGTTTATCCTTTTGAAACAGGCCGAAATAATAGGGTAGTTGGTGGTAGGACTCTTATATGTAAGAGTCCGTCTGGGTGGGTACCACCGCAATATCTGTTTCTACCGCCAAGCAGCAGTGTGCATGTACTGTTGTGTTTCGGTTTGAAGGGCATTGTAGCCAGCGTGACTACGGGACATAATGAGACTTAACATCTTATGTTTCATCTTATGCCTCACAGTACTTTATAACTCAAGGTGCTGTATGGTGTAGCTGCTGTTTATGGGTGGTCGTATCGCTTACCATCAGGCACACGGCATGCTCGTCTCGTCATTCAATGCCATAAAACAAAACAAAGTTGACTACTTTTTTTTCATACAATCATCAATAATGTATGTCATCCAAAATCTAACAGAATAAACCCTCGCCGAATACGAAACTAGTATACCATAAACTGCTTTACAAACTATATGATTCAATTACCTGCCCTTGACCAATCGTAGATATTTTTCCCATTTTTTTCATTATTGTATTGCTCTCAAAATATCATCAACGTATATAAAGGATTTGTTTGAGTGTAAGTGATTCGCTTATAGTAATAAATTGGAGGGCCGGATGGACAATCAAGTAGTCTTTTACGAACAGAATTTAGAATTTGATATATTTCTCCTCGTTTAGTTTAGAAATCAGTAATGACGAGACGAGCATGCTGTTCGAATGATGGTAAGCGATACGACCACCCAAAAACAGCAGTAACACCATCCAGCACCTTGAGTTACAAAGTACTGTGTGGCATTCCACTGCGCTCGTCATCCTGAGACATAAGATGTGAAGTCTCGTTACGTCCAGTAGTTACACTGGCTACAATGTCCTTCAAACCGAAACACAGCAGTGTATGCACACTGCTGCTTGGCAGTAAATAGACATTGCGGTGGTACCCACCCAGACGGACTCTTACATATGAGAGACCTACCACCAGTCTTTATAGAATAACACAAGCTGACGAGCAAGTCATAAATGGAAAGTGGTCACCGCTACCCTTGACATACATATATACATAGCATCACACCGTTACCTTTTTCAAGGGTAGGTAAAAGTGATAACACCCTCATTTCGCCACCTACATTAGGTCCCATATAATGAAGAGGGGGGGTCTGATATTGCTAATTACCGGGAATATTTACAGACTCCGCGCTGATACTGAGTAGAAAACCCAATAACACTTTGCCTGACCCGGGAATAGAACACAGACCTCAGCACTGCAATCCATAATACAAGTACGCCATCGAGGCAGTTGCTGTCCTTTAGTACATAGAAAAGAAATGTGGATCTATTTAAAATTGAGATTCGACGTCCTCGACTTATTCGACTTGCTGCAACCCTGATTGCCCTTCCGATGGGCCCCAGCAGTATCCATTGCTAATGCCTTGTTGGTTATCCATGAGACAGTAGGTACCTACCAACCATTCTGACAGGGCTGTTTATGTAGCAGATGTACACTTACTTATAAATATATGTAAAAATCAAATCCTTTCCAAAATTCACCTGCTTTTATTAAGTACCTACATTTCGCAGATTTCGATTAAACAGAATAAAATTGAATGTCTTTAGTTCCAGTAAGGGGATAAGTAATTATAAACTTAATTAACTTTATAAAGTGTTTGTAAGCTCACACGAAAAACCTTCTCTTAGACTATTTCTATAATAATATACCTCTTATAATAATAGTTAATGCATGGTAATTTTAACTGAATGCAATTTTTAGATGTAGTAACTTTTGAACTATTCGAAATTACTGTATACATTTGAATTTGTCCTCAAATTTCTATAAATAATCCATGTAGTTAACACGTGTAAACCTAATCATTCCATTAAAAAATATTCAAAATTCAAATAAATACATTCTAATAAAATGTACAATAATTTAGCAAAATATAAAAAGTTGCAACAGATATTCTTTGAAACTTAAAAAGTTAATTCCAACAAGTTGTAAAACAATACGCTGGTATTGCAGAACTTGGAGCAATTATTTAGAAACGTGTTGGACATTGAACCTTTTTTTTCGCGGGGAAATACGCATTATCGCTACAACCACTGGGGGGTGACCGAACAGTTATGTTGGTTTCGCACAGTCTTACAGCCCAATGACGACACCATTGAACCTTAAGCCTTTGGTATTAAGTCTCGCTGAACTTTAGATCCTTCAATCACCAGATTTTTCCTTCATCTATCATCGATTACCATTATATTATTACTGCAATGTACCTACTATAATACTTAATAACTCATTTTTATTCCAATGATTAGTACTAAAATCTTGCCCACGTAATAATTAAGAAAACTATAGATGCAAGAAAATACTCATTTTAAATTGAGCAATCAATTAGGTGGATTCTCTAAATGCTTATTCCCCTAAACACGTGATCAATGCCGTCCATGCTTAGAGCATTTTACATTCCACCGTCAATATTACAAAACAAAACAACTATCCCAAAAGACGTTTTTTGTAAAGCGGTTATAATTTTCCTTCTCTCCGCATAAATAATCTCTCAATGATTTCTAGATGCCTCCTGTATTGCAGGCACCAATTACTTCGACTATCCCGCCCATTATACTCGCCATCCGGTTCATCAGGTGCATTAATAAGTCACCCTGAAAGCTTTAATTGTGTACTATCGCGTTCTGACTCCAAGAATTTTTAATGACTAATGATTAATATAACTATTCCAGAATTATCGTAACGTAAAACATGTTTGGAGTAAATATTTAAGGTAGGACGTATCGAGTTGAGCCATAACCAACCTTTTTTTATATTTAAAAACAATGAAAGTCATTTCTCTGGCTTAAACGGTAAGGTACTCTAATGTTATCTCTTTGCATGACAGGCACTGTCCAGTGTTCATACCAGTGTGGCAAACAGAAAAGATGTTTTCTCAGAATCCGTCACACATTTTGACAGTCTCAAAAAACGTAAATAATATTTTCAGACATCTTGATCTTGCATTCAAAATCCAAGAAAGAGGATAAAATTTAGCCTACAAAATATAAAATAGGTCTATCGTGTAAAACAGGTACATCGTGTACCCGGGCGCTGATGGGTGGCACCGAAGAGCAATGGCCTGCGGTGTTCCACAGGGCTCAGTGTTGGGCCCTCTCCTGTGGAACATCGGATACAATTGGGTGCTCCGTGGAACCAACCCTCAAGGCGTCGCTGTTGTCTGCTACGCAGACGACACCCTGGTAACAGCGACGGCTAGGACCTTCCAGGAGGCTGCCATGCTCGCCTCGTCTGGTACGGAGTACATGGTGAGCAGGATTCGGCGGCTGGGCCTCTCAGTGGCCCTGAATAAAACGGAGGCCCTTTATTTCCACGGGCCCCGAAAGAGGCCACCTTCTGAGGCCCATATCGTAGTGGAGGGGGTGCGGATTCCCATCGGCTCCACAATGAAGTATCTGGGGTTGGTGTTGCACAGCCGATGGGACTTCCGTGCTCATTTCGAGATGTTGTCGCCGAAACTGGTGCGGGCAGCAGGGGCGCTAGGTCGCCTGCTGCCAAATCTGGAAGGTCCCGGTAACCCCTGCCGAAGTTTATACGCTGGAGTTGTGCGGTCCATGGCCTTATACGGTTGTCCCGTCTGGGCCGGGTCCCTGAATGCTCGATGCGTCGCTCTGCTGCGTAAACCGCAGCGTTTAGTGGCGCAACGACTCATCAGGGGCTACCGCACAATCTCCCACGAGGCGGCCTGCGTGTTGGCCGGTAGTCTGCCATGGGATTTGGATGCCAAATACCTCTCGTCAGTATTCTTCTGGCGTGAGGAGGCATCACGTCTCGGGCGGAGACTGGCCCCGAGGGAGGTCACGGCCCAACTGGCCTCCATCCGCAGCGCAGCCGTGGAGGAGTGGCATACCAGGCTGGAGAGCCCGAGTGCGGGCTTGAGGACTGTCGTGGCAGTGCGACCTGTCTTCTTAAGATGGTTAGACAGGCGCCACGGTGCGCCGACGTTCCGTCTGACACAGATGCTGTCGGGCCACGGGTGTTTCGGCTCGTTTCTGTGTCGGATTGGAAAGGAGGAGTCCGCCGTGTGCCATCATTGTGGCAACGGTCGCGAGGACACAGTCCAACACACTCTCGAGGAGTGCCCAGCCTGGGACCTACAACGCAGCGCTCTTAGAGCAGTCGTCGGAGGGGACCTCTCGCTGCCAGCCGTGGTGACCGCCATGGTCGGCGGCTGGAGGTCATGGCGAGCTATGGCCTCCTTCTGCGAGTGCGTCATCTCGCGGAAGGAGAGCGCCGAGCGGGATCGTGAGCAGAGCGATCCCGCCCGTAGCCAGAGGAGACGAAGGAGGCGTCGGGTGGACGACTGACCGGCGCCTCGTGCCCTGTGGTACGGGGGCATCTAAAGAATTTCACCACGGCATCCCCTGCCTGTCGTAAGAGGCGACTAAATGGGGTAAGCGAGAGTCGCAGGGCGAGCAGTGGGGGTCTGCCCGCTCAACTACTCTAATGTAAGCGACTACGAGGTGGACGACAATGCGGGTGGTCGGTCTCCTGCAGTCGTAAACGCAAAGCGTGCTTTTGAGGTCGGAGGCTTCTCAGCCTCCTCATTTAGAGAGGGGCCGCAATGCGGCATCGCGCAGGGGCGGTTCCGTGCAGCTATCTCTGTGCAACAAGATACCCCGGGACCGTCCCGTAGGCGCCGAAGAAGGCCACCGCGGGTTTTGGTTGGTATGCCGGTGTAGGGTGTACATAGTGTTAGGGACTCGGTCCAATGCTCGCTCGGATGAAGCTATACTCCCGAGTGTCGACATTGGACCGTAAGACCGTGTGAAACCAACATAACCATTCCACTCACCCCCCAGTGGTGGTAGCGATAACGCGTTTTTTCCCCGCGATAAAAAAAAAAAAAAAAAAAAGGTTAGTCCTAAGGGCTTTTAATTTAACAATTACGATAGATAATAAAGATGCGCCACTTATCCCCGACCTTGGATGGAAGATAAACTTAATTAACAATTTATTTTATAGCCGTACCTATTCTATTTACGACAAGTGTAAATACCAGTCGGTGTGTTCCATATGGCTCAGCCTTTAATCTTACGTTTGTATTCCCAAAAGGGCGTATCATTGCACTAGACGGTAGGTCGGTCTATCTGGTTTCCACTGCAAAATCTATTTCTGGCGCCAATCATCAGTGAACATGATCTACTGTGTACCAGTTTGAAGGGTATTGTAGCCAGCGTAGTTTTTAGGTGTTATGAAAATTTACGTCTTATCTCAGGGTGGCAGTATAATGTTAGGTAGGCCTTTGTTATTCAAAATTTTGTATGGTGTTGTTACTGTTTATCTGGCGAGGGGCTTGCTCGTCTCGTCATTAACTATTTAATAGCATATAATATTTCTTCATGTGCTTGGTCTGTGTATCAAATGTCAACCAGATCCATTCAGCCTTTAATTTGTTTACTTCAAACATCCAAAAAATCATAAATCTTCGCATTTATTTATTCAGTATCTTTTCAATAAAATTTAAGATCATTTTCTCATTTCATGAAAAATATGAAAAGGATGAAAAGTAGACACACAAATAACCTTTCGCCCTTTAAAGTTTTGACACATGAAGAATGTTCAGACCTTTGAAACATTCGTGTTTTATAAAAAAATCAATATTACAAATTAGGTGTTTTAATTGCTAAGTGCTGGTTTTGCTCGCAGGGCTGCCCACGTAAATATCCGTTGTTTGAATGAAAAGAGATATTGAGTTTTTCTGCTAAGTATCAGCACGGAGGCTGACATTTGTCCCCGATATGCTGATAGGCTCCCCTATCATATCATGGCCAACCCCTTCGGGGCTAACGGCGTCATGTGCGTGTAATAGCAATCCATAGACTCTGTTGCATCTTTCATACGATAAAACACCCTAAATAAATATTTATCGTATTCTAGGAAATTCATATAATTTACTAAAAAAAACAATACTGTTAATTCAAAAGGGTTCGCAAAATGAAATCCGACGATTCGCCTAATAATGTACAGTATGTCAGATTAGATGTTTGCCTTCACCGCAAGAACTTAATCACAAACGTTAATTATTGGGATATGTAAATAGTTCCAAAGGACATATTAAATATACATGACTTTGTAGTATTATATTACTGATATTAAGCATAATACGCAGACTACAATATATATAATTGAAACCTGTTTATAACGACCGAGTTTAACATACATATTGCTTAGATAGTGTATGTAATATTATATTATATTACATACACAATCTCAAGACTTTTCCCGCAGGAGATGAAGACCCTCCAAGGCATAGGCATCACGATTAGAACTTTACAATTAACTAGTACGCTGCCAATAAACGAAGTAGGTAGGTATAATAAATTAATTGTAAAATTAACTTCTTTTAGTAACAGCTATATAAGTTAGTTTTACCGTTATTAAGTGTAGGTACTAATTGTTAGCTGTGAAGTTCTAGTTTCGATTTTTTGGAAGGCCTTCTTATTCTCCTGGAAAAAAGTACTATTTTAATTTGCAGAAAAACAAAGTGTACATAGCATTACGGTAAAATGTTTTATTAACACTGACTGGAGTCAGGTAACCCTTTTTTGAATAAAGGTCATGTCAAAAACGGGTCCATAATTCTAACCAAGACAATTTAGATAATATCATAATCATCAGCCACACGACGTCCATTGCTGAACATAGGCCTCCCCCAAAGATTTCCAGATGGACCTGTCGGCCTGCTTCCAGCGCGTTCCTGCGACCTTTTCCAAGTAATCGGTCCACCTTGCAGGTAATAATATAGTTGGATAGAACTACAAACTAGCCTTTTATAATAAATAGTTTAATTTCAAAGACCTCTGATTTTGAGATTCACCTAATTTTATTTTGCATCAAAACTGCACTTTATATAAACGCTATAAAAAAGTTAGTTATAAATTGAGGGGTCTAAAAATTTTTTTTTATTGATCCAAAATCCATATTTTGCCCCTTCAACAACCCTAAAGTGGTTAGATTTTGAGGCCCCGCACACGTACAAAAAGCGGACATATCCTTTGATACACATTACGCTATTTAATCTTACTTTTTGAGTCTAACATTACGTTCCAATATTTACTACCATCAATTAATCTTGAACCTACGAGTGTTCCGCGTGTCAAGTAAGCCCATCTATCTTAGTCCACCCCAATGAGGCACGTCTTATTTGGACAAATCATTACATTTATAAATAACTAGCTTTTGCCCGCGGCTCCGCCCGCATTAAAAAGTTTTTCCGGGATAAAAGTCCCGGTTTATATTTTCCCGGGATAAAAAGTAGCCTATGTGTTAATCCAGGACATGATCTACCCGTGTGCCAAATTTCATCGAAATCCGTTCAGTAGTTTTTGCGTGAAAGAGGAACAAACATCCTTACATCCATACATCCAAACATCCAAACATCCATACATTCTTACAAACTTTCGCCTTTATAATATTAGTAGGATAAATAAATAAGCTTAAATGCGCGCGAGTTCATTTGTACAGTTATTTTGTGATTTATAAAATAAGTTTTTTTTTAATCGAAGTACGACAAAGTTTCTTCACTGCCTCTGCTTCTTTATGCTCCGCTTTTAAGAACCCCAAGTTGTGGGAAGGAGGGAACACCTATACAAGCCATTCCACAGCTAAATGGTGCGGCATACATATGAGTATACCTTATTGTCACAAGTGGATGATATCCTAGTTGGGAATGGAACGGTCTGACGAGACGGATGACCGCAGGTTCAAAAAACCCAAGGCACACACCTCCGAATTTTCGAAGCTATGTGTGTATTGTTTATCGACTATCGTTCGCTTTAACAGTGAAGGAAAACATCATGAGGAAACCTACATACCTGAGAATTCTCCATAAAGGATTTCGAGGGTATTTGAAGTATTCCAACCCGCACCAGGCCAGCGTGGTGGACTAAGGACTAAACCTTCTTAGTATTAGAGGAAGCTCGTGCTCAGCAGTGGGCAGTATATAATATAGGGCTAGTATGGTGTGGTATGTTTATGGTCACGCATAATAATTTTAATTAGTACCACAGAAATAACTAGTGGTTTATTCGTAGAATATTATGTCTCACAACAGTCGGACTCTGTAGCAAATATTGCACATCACACAATTTTTTCACATATTTTTAGACATAAATTACACAACTTTTTGCTTCATTATAAAATACGCTGATCCAATGAAAATTATTGATCAGATTCTAATTAAAAGTTTTTAAGATGTTTAATATAAGTCTATAATATAATTGAAAAAAAATGGTTTAGAAATA
Source organism: Lapara coniferarum (assembly GCA_949316025.1). NCBI lineage: Eukaryota > Metazoa > Arthropoda > Insecta > Lepidoptera > Sphingidae > Lapara > Lapara coniferarum. Next base: position 5,615,292 of record OX438919.1, on the reverse strand, counting down.
ATATTTTTATAACAATGTACTTAAAATAAACTTTTGTAATATTATAGTTTTGAATTAACACTAATGACAATGGTAAATTAACGGCCTTCGTTTCTTCTAATTTAGGTACTTTATTATAACTCCATTAGTTGAGAAGCTTCATGAGAATATAAACAGACAAACTTTTGTTCCAATTCCTATTGTTCATAAAAATAACATTGTGTTTAGAAATTCTTAAGTAATCACAAAATCCCCTTAAAGAAATGTATCTTTGTCTAAAGTTCCGAATTGTTTGCACACAAAAAGATATTTGCCAAATAAAACATCATGATATTGCGCGTTTTATAGAACAGTTTTTTACTTCTTCGTTTGTTTCTGAAAGAATCTTTTTCTTCAGCTTAGTCATTTAAATTATTTATTAGGAATATTTATGAATTATTTTCCAAAACAATAATAAAAAAAGCAATAATTTTGTTTGACTTCTCAAATAAGTAGTTCATTTTTTTTCTCAATATTACTGTTGTGTGCTATTACGGAATCACTTGCTTTGGTTCAAATTATTTTTCTCCTTAGATTTTCAGATAGCATTGATTCCAAAATTACTTTTACATAACAAAATTATATCTTCCAAAGGCATTTAATTTGTTGAATCTGTCGCTTGAATCAAGTAATTTATCTTTTAAATTGTTACAAACTCGTGATAGATGCATTTGGAAGCTATTTGCCAAACACAAAGGTAAAGAACGATAGAAAAATATTTGTAATAAAAACCAATTATTCATCAATTCTTATCCGACAAACCGAATTTATTAGCAAAAAAAACAATATTGAAAATGCAATCTGAACTTTGAAGTTCTTTCTGAAGTCACATTCTTTAAACGTTTTAAGAAATTTCAGTCTTTGCAAAATAGTTACGATTAACTAGATCACATTTTAGTCGCTAGAAACTTTTAATTTTAGTAAACAAAATGTATGTTTCTAGCAGGACATGAAAGTATTTATACTCAGTTCCTTCTAAAATAATGACAACGAAAACTACATTACAGTAGGTACTGATAATGATAGGTTTAATTTTTTTCGCTACATATTTGCTTGTTGCCCGAATTATGCGAAACAAAACTTATATTGATGTTTTTCGGAGAAAAATTAAACATTTACAGCAAGGTTACATTCCAACGATTAATCGTCATTGTTTTATTTGTTTTGAAGATAAAGATTAACTTCTGGCAAAGTTTATAACAGTGCGTACTCCCTAGAGTAGTATTCGGATTTGGAAAGCCTTTTTATTTGTTGCTGAGCAATACCATTTCGGACCTTTACAGCTATTACAGCTTTATACTGCAAAACTTCGGTCATCGATTTTTATTTCAAACTTAAAAGACTTCTAAATTTATTTTCTTGACTTTAATTATTCTAGCTATAGCATAATGAGGCATCTGAATTAGGAGGTCGAGTATTCGATATGGTTTAGGCAATGTGAGTGAAATTTTGTAACATAATTTTCGATGATCGTGTATCAAAAATAGTAAACATAAAACAGATTATTGATCACAAAGACTAAGCTGAGTCTGATATGCACAACAAGTAAATAGCAACGCCAAGATAGAATTGAACAACGAGAGAATAAGATTTTTTGTTTAACTGGTACCTCAATAGATTCAACTTTAGAAAAAATAAATTAGAATTCTGCCTAACCCTTCAAGGGTACAAACTAAACATTTACAAACATCCAATATAATTGGAAATGCCGTACAACTTGTACTGAGTATTGCAATTAATTGTTTTATTGAAAGTCATTCGGGTTCTAGAAGTGGAAATGTTTTCCAAAGATGTGCTCTTCGAATTTAGTGCGTGATTTAGTTTAAATTTAATAATCTCACCAGCCGAGATTTCGTAAGTGGCATTTTAATCTACAGTTGCATTAAGCGAAGTAAAGCGTTAAGCCTTTCGGATTAAACGGCTTCTTTTTTATTGATAGCTGATTTTTCAATCGTCATATATATTATGATCAGAATTACCTATGTAACATATTTATTGTCCTAAAATTTCACCAACATTCGCTTTTACAATATTCATTGAATGATGTCCGTTATTTGTATGGGTGCTGGACCTCAAAATCTAACCAGGCTCACACTTTGTTGATATTAAAGGGGCATAAATGTGGATCTCGTATCCATTAAAAAAGTATTTTAGACCCCTTCATTTATAACAGACTTTTTATAAACATTGACTTTAAGTGTAGTTTTTAAACTAAACAACATGACATAAATCTCCAAATAGGAGGGCTTTAAAATTATATGATTTACTGCAAAGGCCTAGTTTTTGGAGTAATATCCAAATATATTTAAAGTATCTTGGTTAGAATTTTAAGCCCGTTTTTGGATATGTCCTTTGCATTTATAGATTAAAGTTTTGTTTCATTATAAATCTAAAGAATGTATGCATTCATGTGTTCTGTTTATTTATGATAAAAAAACCCTTATGACGTTCAAATATTTTAAAAGACACCAGTCCATTAACAAAGACCTTTCAGGCAAGCACGAAAATTGAATAACACAAAGTAAATAACAATACAGTTTATGTGATGTAAAATGAACCAGATAAACTTTCATTCTGAGGATTTATCGGGACAATAAAAACGTACGAGACCCGACGCTATCACCGTATCGTGTAAAGCGACCTTTAAAACGAATGAGCCGTCGTAAACCAAATATTGAGACTGTTTACTCTCCTACAAATGAATGTGGGTGAAATGTTTTAAATTGGTTCAAGTTGTACTCGAGAACACTTTATTGTTGGGAACGTGTTTATAGTTATTTATGGACGTAATACAGTGCCTTCGACGAACGATGATGCGTTTGCTTGGAAAAAAGAGAGGAAAAAGGTTAATGATTAATAAATAGTTAGTGGAAAACCAAGGAATAACATAATTTGCGTTTTGTCTTTATGACTTTAATCATTTGACGAATGCAAAAAATGTAAATTAGTAGTCAAATGTTGTATTTTAAAGCGGGTATTTCAAATTGAAGAGCCATGTTATATCATTCTGAAATCGTCTAAATTCTTCACAAAGCGTCATATCTATTTCTCTAACCTATAACGTGACGTGTCGAAGACTTGCCGATTCTGTAGCTTGATGTGTAATAACGACCAAGTGATGTAAGCTAATCTACGTCATAAATCCTAATATAATTTATATCACAATCCATTCCTCAGTTCAGGCGAAGATTGAGGATCCGAACGTCGACCGCAGACTTCATAATTGAGTATACTGGTAGACAGGATTGAACTGTCACTATGAGATGTTATCTCTGAATTGGATTATTCGCTTTAATTATATTCAAGTTAAATGCGAGCTCTCCGCGGTTTGTGTTCGTTTTGTGGATGACATTTCATAACAGTTTTTTATGAAAAAAAAAAATCATATAAGTCTTTTTGAAATCCCAAAATAAAAAGCTCACGGCAGCGTTATTGTGATTGTAGAATATGTTAATCCAGGGCATGGTCTTTGTGTGCTTTTCTTCCAAATTCATTCAACAGTTTTCTAATCCTAAGATAATAGATATTATAGCGATTCACAGATTCCTTACAAAGATATGCAAGAGAGTATTAGTTAAGGCCACCCATAAATTTATATGACATAAATACACATTGGAAATGATGAATCAAAGCCAAAATTTCACGATGCTTTTCAATGTATTCTTATTTTTTCCGAGGACAAATGCTTGAATCGATACATCGCCCACGTCAAAAAGACGTCATACGCCACTTTTTAGTGTACCAAATACATACATTTATAATTGTATCCAAGAAGATCGTTCCACCATACCTGTTTTTTTTTTTAATATTTTTCTTATATGGGTTTAAAGGTTATCGTCCATGTTATAAAATTAGTGCTAGAGGTACGCTATATGTGTATTGGACGGTCCGGCTCGACAGGATTCGTAGTTCTTATTATCAGAGAAAACCGGAGTTGGTTGACAGTTTCGTTCCACTAATGAGATGAGAGTTAATCCCGCCCTCAAACTCGTCACTGCAACTCATGTCGGCTGTGATCGGCAGGACGTATTTTGTGGACTACTCCACAATCCGAGGAATGTTTACTTATTTTAATCTGCAAAGTAATAGTTACAATTGTAATAGTAAAAATGTCACCAGCCCTGTATTATGTACTGCCCACTGCTGAGGACGGGCCTCCTCTACTACTGAGAGGGGTTAGGCCTTAGTCCACCATGCAGTGCGGGTTAGCAGACTTCACATACCCTCGAGATTTTTAGATTCTTATGGAGATTTCTCAGGTATTTAGGTTTCTTCACGATGTTTTTCTTCACCGTTAAAGCGAACGATAATTGATAAACAATACACACGTAACTTCTAAAAGTCAGAGGTGTGTGCCTTGGGTTTTGAACCGCCGCGCCGGACATTGTCTCGGCAGACCGTTCCATTCCCAACTAGGCCCATCGTCCACTTTTATTGTAAAATTTACTCCATAAGCCTCCGAAGCAAAGTGAAAGATAATGTAGAAATCTAATAATGAATATTAGCTGTCCTATAATACAATCTGGCTTAGAATATTATCAGCCCTAGTATCAGTGCCCAATAAATACTCTCCTCTTAGTAATATCCTGTTGGTAACGTTCCAGCAATTCCTTAGACACTGCAAGTGCCCATAGTCCATATCTGATGGTGACTTTTTATTGCCTCCGAAGGTGGAGGAGCTAACGGCCCACCTGATGACAAGTCATCACTGTTACCAGTGAACGTCAGCAATGACAGGGGTACAGACAAGCCGCTGCCTACTGCGAAACAGTTGAGACTACCATCAGTTGAATAACCTTATTGCCTTCTTTCTATAAATCTTATCTTATTTTACTAAAATATTATAAATGCGAAATTTTGTGAAAATGTTTGCATGTTTGTATGTTCGCAGGAACAGCTAAACGGATATGGATGTAATTTGGCACAAGGATAGATTATGTCCTGGATTTAACACTTAGGGTGTTTTTATCTCGATAATTTGCTGCCATGGGAAGTAATGGATGCTTTATATCTGATTTTTTACTAGATGGCGCTGGCGTCGTTCATTGTTTTAGGCACTTTTGTAGCGGGCAAGGCATTTACGCGGGCGAAGCCGCGACCAACACCTAGTTAAGAACTAACTTAATAGAATTTGACTAAAACCAAACAAATTGTTGAAACCAAACCAATTGTAACTTGTGATGTTATAAAATCATGATTTCCCGAGGGATGAAAGCGAACTTGACGTAAAACTTATAATTGCAAGTAATATCGTTGCATGTTCGAGTTGTATTATTACAAAGTGTTTTTATTATGTTTAATTATTTCGTTGTTAACATGGATAATATAATATCCTAAATACTCACATACTACGCATTCACCGGAGTAAGCAGAATTCCTGATAAGTTACAACTATATAGCACATACATTACTGCAGCCGTTTTTTTTTTATTATAAGAAACAGATCTAAAATACGACAGCATTTTAAAGTTTAAAGCTTCATGTATTACTAACTTTGTTTTAGGTTTATTCTTCAATCATAATGAGAGTTGTTCATTCTTTTAAAATAGATTAATTAAGAACGACATGAATAAAATTATTATTTGTCTGACTTTTAGATATAGTCGTGTTATAATTCCATGAATAAAATTTGTCTGCAGAAAAAAATAACCCTAAGTTGATCTACGTCAACTGTTCTAAGATCTCCTTTCAATTACTCTTTAACACTTGAATAACAAAGACGTATGAAACTCCAATAGGAAATACCAATGAAGTAACTTATTCCTGTATTTGCGATTCCTCTTTCCAACAAATATCTTTCAATCTTACGACGTTTTGTTTGCAAAGGTCTTATATTAAATTCCATCAAACGCACGCTAGTATGCAGGATGGTATGCGTACTTCTAGTGAATTGAGCGTCGCGCTTTAAAAATACTTGGTGTTGTTTATTCATACTTCAAACTTGATATATCGGTTTACATTCCAGCTTGCTGAAGCATTTATTGAAATCTCTAAAATTATTGGACCGATTATATTCTTTAACTCATATAATTTATCGTTTCTCGCGAACGTATGCTCACGTGGGCAAAGCCAGGAGCAAAACGTAGTATATTTAAATGTATTTTCCAAATAACACTAATTACCTACAAAATAACAAATAGGTACAATACCTAACGAAATGGAAGGTATTGTTTTGAACTAATTACAGCTTGTGTAAGCAAACTACTCCGATGTCATCACACATGCACGGTAAACACGGCTAACTAACGCCCGTCATACACTAGCGCTGAAACGTGCCAGATATGCAATGCGCTGGCATCGAAATCAGTGTAATTTCTACGCATTATGAGAACGTTAATTATCATTATTGTGATAAGCAACGACTTGATAAAGTGCATAGGAATACGCGGAATGCCGGTCGCTTTTCACAGATCCGTATGGTAAACTTTAATGGAGACCTATGTTCAGCACTCGGACTTCATGTAGCTACCGATGATGATGATTGTAATAAAGGCATGAATCAGTGTTTTGGAACGCAATTTATGGCTGCTATTCTTTGTAGACAATCGTGAGGATTTATAATAGGCAAGTGACATGGTCGTCTCGACTTTGATGTGTACCAAGTCACTTGCATTGAGCCATGATGTGACAAACTCAGTTTTCTCTACTGTTTGAATAAGCTGCTTCGATCCAAATACCATAGATGATTATTTGGTGCATATCGTGCCATCATACGCCATGAATTTCCTAGAGCGTCAAATTGCTTAACTCTGCTGGATACATCACTATGCACGTGGTCCTAATAATTGTTATTAAGGATTGTAATATTCAGTATTTAAACTTCCAATCAAACGGAACACAACAATTCATGTACTCTGGTGATAGAAATGGATCGATCCAAACAAATTCATAACATATATACCAACATACTGTATGCCAAAAACTGACATCTGCCATCTGCATGTGTATTCCAAGCCTAACAAACATTTGATCGAATGTTTGCGTCAGATTGGACGTAACTCACTGGACGGAAGTAATGTCGTCAACTCGTTACGGCGCTGTAATGCGATTTCGGGTTGATGTCGCGAACTGATACTTGTAGCTCTATCATAACTGAGTTTATTGCATCTCAGGCTGGCCTCATTTCGTCTATTAAATGTTCTTTCCTTATTTTATTTAGAGGCAGCGTTTGTTTAATGTGACCTTTGAGAGATTCGACCCCTAGATCGACTAATATTTCAGTTTCATAATAAAAAAACACACCTTAATTGGGCGAAACCAATAGGTTCTATTACATCACGCGTGAGAAGCTTTGAAAATATAAGATGCACTAATTACACCTCGTCCTATCCCTTTTCTGATAAAGGCATCAGTTATTACTTCAATTTTCACTGTACGAAACTTTTCCAAACAATTGCAACAAACTGAAAGTTAATAGGCGTCGTTCATAATATCCAATAGATACAAAACCGAAAAATGGGTCGGAACGGACGCCAACTCGGTTATCCAGAAAAATTGTACATAACGGTAAAAAATTCACGCCCCAGGGGCGAGAGCGTGTGACCCGGCATTTAAATTGACTTTCATCGAAAGCGGAAACGAGTTAAACGGTGTTCTCTTTTGGAATAAAAAGAAAATTCACAAAACACTGCAGGCGAGTGTTTATGACCTTTTTAGAAATCATAACCATTACCAGCTTTTAAGTGATTTGGGAATTTGGAGTAGATTGTAATATTGGAATACAATGAACTCATTTATTAAAATAAAAGTACGGAAAGGACTAAATTAGGCTAAATGATATCGTGAGCAAGTAGCTAAATCTATGAATAGCTAAAATGAAAGAATACTTTTGGGTACATACACTGCCGCCTTTATGAAAAATAATTGATATTGGGACGTCTAGGTATTTTTGAGATTTCCTAATATATATCATGAGTAATGCGAGGTGCAGCAATGAAAATTACAGTGCAATAACCATAAAACTTATTCTAAGGTTAAAATTATTCTCAAGTTATTCTCACGAAATTCCGCAATGCCCACTAGACAATAGTCTAGGAATCCAGCTACCTGCGGTGTAATAGTCATTCAAAGACATTTAAAACATTATCAAAGGTCAAACCCAGAAATTCCAAAGAGGAAGTTCATTCCAGAACTTGATTAATAGCCCCTTATATTCCAATAAACCCGTAACGACAGCAATTTGGTCCAATATGACATACCTGCTGCCCATTTGGGCAAAATTAATTTAATGCATACTTTGCTATTGAGAAAGCGATAAATTACCAGTTGGATTCAGTCCTGTTCGGTATTATACAATTTAGATTTTGTAGTAGATTCTAACTCATAATTTATATTAATAAATATTTATAATCAGTATTTTAGTGGTTCTCTTTATTGCTTAATTTTCTTTGTGTTCACGTGAAACCATTGTGATGGAAAAGAAGGTTGAGAGAAACTAAATGAACTAAACGCGATAAACAGTTATTTTGTTACTCTTCTTACCATAATTTGTATATCATCTTGCTGTGTCTTGGTCAAAGCAGACTAATGATTGTATGTTATGTACAACTGTGTATGCACACTGCTGCTTGGCGGTAGAAATAGTCATTGCGGTGGTACCCACCCAGGCGGACTCTTATATATGAAAGACCTACCACAGGTACTGTACTACAATACATAAATGTAAGTACTGGCTCTAATGACGCTCAGTATAGTACAGAATGAGACGACTGGTGTTCCATCACTTCTCAATTCAATCAATATAAAACTTTTGTCTTACATTATAATATGAATTATTAACGAAACATCATCCCTAGAGATCTTATAATTCCTTGAAAGGTTTTAAATATTAACAACTTTTATATACATTTTTTTCTCTTCTCTTGTATTGGAACTTACCTCATTATGTGAATCTATTTAATGTATTGTATCCCTCCGACAATTTACTATGTATTAATATCTTAGTGAAACCTATAATTGGCTCATGTTAAGATAAGTTAGCCCATAATTAGTTATAGTAAAGCTGTTGGTTTTGTGAATAAATAAATAAATTAACGAAGACAAATATTTAAATCGATAGTCTGTGGATGATGAAGCCTGGTGACGTGAGTAATTAGTTTATTTTATCCTAGCTTTACTTAACTAAGACTTTGAAGACTATCAACCTATCCATAACTGCTAGGCTATACAAACTAGTTTATGTGAACGACACTGCCTGAATCAACCGCAGAGGTCTTGAATTTCATCCCCGTATAAGTATTTTTCTTTGCGAATTGAGTATTGACTTGAGATTGTTTATAATATAGGCATTAATAAAACGTTAATCAAAATTTGCGAACATTCTAATTAGGAATTCTTGGATTAGAAATGATGTAGATTATTGGTGGTAGGTCTCTCTTATGCGAAGGACCGTCTGGGTAGTTACACAATTTCTATTTGTACTGCCAAGCAGCATTGCTGCTATTAGTACATTATGTACCTTAGTATGCATTTTGGTGCATGTACTGTTGTGTGCCAGTTTGAAGGACATTGTATCCAGCGTAGGTGGCTACAATGTCATATTACCGGTAGTAGGTCTCACATATGTAAGTCCGTCTGGGTGGGTAGGTACTACCGCAATACCTGTTTCTACCGCCAAGGAGCAGTGTGCATGCACTGTTGTGTTTCGGTTTGAAGGATATTGTGGCCAGTATAACTACTGGACATAATGAGACTTAACATCTTATGTCTCAAGATGACGAGCGCAGTGGAATGCCACACAGTTCTTTGTAACTCAAGGTGCTGTGTAGTGTTACTACTGTTTATGGGCGGTCGTATCGCGTACCATAAGGCGAACGTCATGCTTGTCTCGTCATTCGATGCAATAAAAAAAAGCAGATTTTGTATCTACATTTTCTAATGTATGTAACTCCTTTTTTTTTTTTATCGCGGGGAAAAACGCGTTATCGCTCCAACCACTGGGGGGTGAGTGGAACAGTTATGTTAGTTTCACACAGTCTTACTGCCCAATGTTGACACTCGAGAGTATAGCTTCATCCGAGCGAGCATTGGACCGAGTCCCTAACACTATGTACACCCTACACCGGCATACCAACCAAAACCCGCGGTGGCCTTCTTCGGCGCCTACGGGACGGCCCCGGGGTATCTTGTTGCATATATGTAACCCCTAAGTGTAAGAACGCTCTTTCCTCATTTATATTATGTTTCAAGTATCCACTTGACTATCTTTCGTATCGAACAAACATTCTAAGATTTCGCTTATAAGACATTATATTATTGTGGAGTAAGTACATATTCATACTGACTCTTCTACTGCTATGAAAACGGAATGTAGGGCTGACCAGATTAAAAAAAATGCAAATAATGTGCGATCCTAAGATCACAAAATAATAAATTCGCGTTTTGTATTGCGATAAATTAATAGTCTTATCACCTTGTCGCATTACTGGCTTTAAACATTTTAAAATAATAAAATAATAATAACTCACGCCTGTAATCTCCGAAGGGGTAGGCAGAGGCGCAACTAGTGCACCTACTTTTCGCCATTATTCCGTCCCATGATGTGATAGGGGGCGAGCCTATCGCCATATCGGGCACAAATTCCAGACTCCGAGTTGATACTGAATAGAAAAACTCAATATCACTTTGCCCGACCCGGGGATCGAACCCGAGACCTCAGCTTTGCAGTCGTTAAAATAATCTGTACTTGTAATATTATAAAACTGAAGGGTTTGTTTGTTTATTTGAAAGCGCTAATCTTAGGAACTGCTAAACCGATTTTGAATATTCTTTCACTAATAGGAAGCTACTTTACTTCAGAGTGCTTATGCTACTTTATATCACGGAAAACCTTTTTCATGTGGGTGGAGCCACGAGCAATACTAATATGATATATGAAAACCCAGAGAATCAGGTTTCAGCATCAAAAACATGTGAATATTCTAAACTAAAAATTCCCGAATTTCATTCACACTAAAATAATTTCAAATCAGAAACTGCGTTAAAACTGCTACATTGAGAATCTAAGCTTATATGCGGAAGCTGACGTTTAACGATGCGTTTTGGTCACTGGTTTGAATTAAATATATTATTATCTTCCACTGTAGCAGTAAATCCCGTAATCTCTTGACTTACAGACTCTCCTCTTGCACCAAGGGGGGCGAAAATCCCTAAAGACGACATCGCCATTCATCAAATTTTGGCAACAAGCAGTGACCGACATGACGACGAAGACAGTTCAGAGATATACGGAATTAGATATTTGGCTCGACTTTTGGATGAATTAACTTCACTTCCTACATAATGTACAACTCGTCACTAAAATATCTCAAAATCAATTACAGTAGAACCTCGTTAAGTCGAACCTTGATAAGTCGAAAACCTCCATAACTCGAAGAAAAGTGTTTTTCCCTTCCCTTCAAGCCCCAAAACCTCTATTACTCGAAATCTCGACCCTCTATTAGTCTAAATAATCAGTGAGTCCCTGCAAGCCATTTTGGTACATATTTTCCCTTTATAACTCGAAATATTAAATTGGACCTCTGTATCTCGAATATAGCAATGTTTTATTTTACTACCATTGCAACTGGATTATTTGAAACTTTATAGTTCAAAGAAACATAAGTTACCGACTTTAAGAATTAGCCAGCAATAAAGTACCTCTGTAGCTTTTATTTTTATTTATTTCCCCCCTTTCACTCAAAGTAAGTAAGATTGAATCTTAACCTCTACAAGTCGAATCAAAATCCGTCTAAGTCGAAAACCTCCATAAGTCGAAAACTCTATAACTCGAACTTTTTGGCGTCTCCCTTGATATTCGACTTATAGAGGTTCTACTGTATCTACTCATTGAAAGTTTCGTGTTATTTGATCCTAAGATCTTACAAAGTATTTATTAATACTGAAGAGTTAAGTAATAAATCTGTCGGTGCGACATATCGTGAAACAAGTTCGCGAGGGTGACTTGTGATTTATAGCTGCTTTTGACACTTCACATTTCATCAAATAACATCGAAGAACTTCTAAAAGCAACAGAACTGTAAAGTATTATATTTAATCCAAGCAAAAGTATCCGAACAAAGGCGAACTTAATTAAACATTGGAATACACGCGTCTTCAATCAAATAAATCGTGGAATCGCAAATGACTATTATTTAAGACGAAATTTAACGTGTAATGCGCGTCTATTTGGCGAATGTGTTCACATTTCGCAAACGTCGTCGACTAAGCTGTTAGAGCCGTCATCTTATCTTAGTATGTAGCTTAAAATGGCTTCGATCGTTACGACACAACGCCTTGAATACGTTTATACACGTAGAAATGGTTTACTAAATGAATTTTAGAGAAGTTTGAAATTTTTTGTATATTTTAGTAATACATGAATGAGGTATACAAAAAATGGTATACAAAAAGCAAAATTTTAGAAGAATCCTATGTCCAGCAATCTGTACTACTTAACTATAAACCTGAAACTAATAACTTAGAAAAAGACAATCTAGATTTTTTTTCTCAAACCTCCTAGGAACAGCCCTCAGAATAAAGACCGTAGTTAGATACAAAAGCAAGTCAAAATACTTCTCAAACGCAAATGAGACTGATTTAAGAGATAATAATTTAAACGGATAATACGCAATATCAATCGTTTAGAAGCTAAATGGGTACCGGCTTAAGTGTTACATTGAAAACGGAATCAAACCTTATTAGAAACCTCATTTAGAGTTCAAGTAATAGACGTTTTTAAACAAAGGCCGATACGAATTACATCCTTTACAGGAAATTAAAATTTCCAACGTCGGTCTCAAGTATTGTCTTACATACCTCCCTGTATTTATTTAGCCTTACTTATTAAAGCTGTTTTCAAATTTATTATTGTCATTTTTTTTTTAAGTTCAGATCGAGCTCGATCCCCGGGTCGGGCAAAGTGATATTGAGTTTTTCTATTCCTATGGCGATGGGCTCGCCCCCTATCACATCATGGGACGGAATAATGGCGAAAAGTGGGTGCACTAGTTGCTCCTCTGCCTACCCCTTCGGGGATAAAAGGCGTGAGTGTATATGCTATGTATGTAAGTTCAGATCATTGAGATGACGATACAAGATGTACCGGTCCATTATTCTGACTGGTTTTAATGTTGATAATTGGTTATTGCAAAAGTCTTATTACAGACTAGGTGATGCTCGCGGCTTCACCCGCATAAAAAACCTTTCCCGCTAAAAAAATCCCTAAAACAGTACGACGCGAGCCGCCCCATCTACTTAATGAATCAGATTAAAAATAGCCATTATTTCCCACGGCAGCAAATTACCTGAATAAAAATAATAGTTTATAAACACAAAAAAACGCTTTATAGAACATATAACTAAAATAAAGAAAATAAATTTTAATAAATTTGAATTAAGATTAGTGTAAATGAAAAAAAAATATTTTATTGTACCAAAACGTGGGTGCTTTTTAAGATATTATCAAAATGATAATCTTTCATCTGTCAATAAAATATTTATAACTATTGGCAACATGCAACCCACGCTTTTTTTTACAATAAAATTCATTTTTTTCTTATTTCCACTATTCTTAATCCAATTTTATTAAAATATATTTTCTGTTTTTTAATTGGATTTTCTATAAAGCGTGTTTTTTTAAGTTTTTTTTAACTATTATTTATTTTTTCATTTTTTAGTTCTGTTCTACTACTGTCCAACAGATGTCACTAAAAAACAAGTAGGATTTTTTACACATAAGAGTAGCCAGTTTAGTTATAGTTATTCTACTATGGTCCAACAGATGTCACTTAAAATAAATAAACTATTATTTGTTCACTTTTTAGTTAAATTTTCTGTAAAAGCGTGTTTTAGTTTAAAATATTGAATTGTCATCGGCCCTTGATAAATATGTCAAATTTCGATTTAATCCGACGTTTTGAAGGGGATTGAAATCAAGTTCAAAATTTCCGTTACATAGATACATGTACATGATAACATAGACACACAGATGTATGTACATCTGAAGCGTGTTAAAAAGTACCTATATGTTAATCCAGGACATGACTTGTGCCTAATTTCATTCAAATTCGTTTAATTATTTCTGCGTTCACTCCTAACAAAAATCAAAGTTCCTGACATACAAACATCTAAACATGTTCACAAACTTTCGCATTTATAATAGTAGTAAGATTCTAACATCAAAAAACATTTAAGTTTTACTAAAGCCAGATAACATTCATATGTTTGCCTCTTCGGACATTTCGATGCATATTGCAAAAAGAATTTAGCTGAGTTTTATGACATCAACTCTCTACTGAGGGAACTATTGCTGACTTGGAATTCAAACCCAGCACCTTCCAGTTCACGGTTCATGTATGTTACCACCAGACCAATGAGGTCACAATAAACTCCAAAATTATTGATTGTAATTTGTAACCCAATAGCTTAAATCATAACAATACTTATTGTCCAAAAAACGGCATAAAACCATTTAAATACACGAAACATCAAAATTAATTTGGAATATAATTTTCGGCATTATTTTCCCAGGATTATGGGCATATCAGTCTGTTGATTGTGTTTGTATTTAATTAAATTTTATCCCCGAACTCGGTTATTTTGATTTGACGGTCGCCTCGCTGTGTGCGAAGGATGCCTACATTTACACAAAATAGCGCAGTTATAATAATACTTAAGCTGTTTATACATACTTGTGGTAGGTCTCTCACATGTAAGTGTCCGTCTTGGTGGGCACCACCACAATGTCTAGTTCTATCGCCAAGCAGCATTGTGCATGCACTGTTGTGTTTCGGCTTGAAGGACATTGTAGCCAGTGAAACTACTGGACATAATGAGACTTAACAACTTATGTCTCAGGATGACGAGCGCAGTGGAATGCCACACAGTGCTGTGTAACTCAAGGTGCTTGATGGTGTTGCTACTGTTTATGGGTGGTCGTATCGCTTACGATCAGGGGAACGGCATGCTCGACTAGTCATTCAAAGCAATAAAAAAAACATAGCAGTACGCCCTTCTCAGGGATCGGCAGAGATGTATCACACCCACATTTTGCCACCTATGGTAGGTCCCATGTAA
This sequence comes from Lapara coniferarum, assembly GCA_949316025.1. Taxonomy (NCBI): domain Eukaryota; kingdom Metazoa; phylum Arthropoda; class Insecta; order Lepidoptera; family Sphingidae; genus Lapara; species Lapara coniferarum. The sequence continues at coordinate 5,600,220 of OX438919.1, read as the reverse complement.
TAAAGCGAGTGCATTGCCATTTATCAGTTGCATTTCCAGGCTCCGGACTGATACTGAGTAGATAAACCCAAAATCACTTCGGCCGACCTGGGATTCGGAGCCGAGACCTCAGCACGATAGTGAGCACGCAATACAACTACACCAAAGAGGCGAGCTTCTTATTTATTCTGCTAAGCTTTATTTTACTGCTGCCACTAACTGTACTGTTGAATTTCTGATTACCACACAAACAGCCTTGGTTTAAAACCAGATAAGTAATGGAGTAGCTTGTTACCCCACAATGATAATAATATTACTTTGTGTCCGATTGTTTAACGCAAGGAACTTAGCCCGGGATTTTTCAACCGTAGTAAGAGTGATCCTCGGTGTAATTAAACTGGACATGCTCGCAGAGCTCCAAGTGCGCCAGGCAGGAGGTGTGAGGTGCTGCGAGCGCGTCCAGCTTAATAAGACCCGGACAAAAAGATAACCACAGTTGCAAAAGGGGTGTTAGAAAAAAACTATTAATTTGAATTAATAGTTAATTAACTATTAATTAAATTTTCCCGCGTGGTAGACCTTAGTCTAGCCTTAAAGCCTAACTCTTAGGCCTTAGCCTAAAACCCTCTCAGTAGTAGGCCAGTGGGCAGTATATAATACAGGGCTGGTATTATTATTATTATTTATTTATTTATTTATTTATTTAAGCACTTCATATACAAATGTATAAAGGCGGACTTAATGCCGTAGGCATTCTCTCCCAGTCAACCTTAGAGTGGTGCAGAGATTAACAAGGTAGGTGCAACAGAGGTACTTTGATATTATAATATAAACTTATAAATACACATACATAAATATAGATCCATACATTATTATATTATTAATTTAACTGCCTCGGTGGCGTAGTTGTATTATGGTACGACTGCAATGCTGAGGTCTCGGGTTCGATCCCCGGGTCGGGCAAAGTGATATTGAGTTTTTCTATTCAGTATCAGCTCGGAGTCTGGAATTTGTGCCCGATATGGCGATAGGCTCGCCCCCTATCACATCATGGGACGGAATGACGGCGAAAAGTGGGTGCACTAGTTGCGCCTCTGCCTACCCCTTCGGGGATAACAGGCGTGAGTGTATATGTATGTATGTATGTATTAATTTAAACATCGATTAATAACGTTCAGGTAGGTAATGTAGATGCTATTGAGAACATTGTCATTGCAATATTCATTCTACTAAAGATCTGTTATTTGAACTTCCCAAGTCAAAAGAGAAATATAAACAAAAATATTGAATTACGTCGCTTCAGGTCACAGCTGTATAACAAGATAGCATATTGTCAATAACTATGAGAAATGTTTTCTTGGTTCTCACATTACGCCTGCTTTAATTAATTTCTTTTTTATTCCTTGATATTAATCCTAAGTCTTAAAGAATGATGGAAAAACAAATTTGTTAATTTAATTTTGGTTTGTAAGTACTTATAAAAGGCTCGAGACGAATAATTTTCGACAACTTTTCACAATAACGTAACATAATGTTTCACAGAGTTTCCATTACGAGAATTAAGTGTTAGTTAAACATGACAACGCACGGTACTCTGCGCGAGCCCCACCGAGGGAGATATCTTTTATGCCATGCCAATTATTTACCACGCCCAGTCTTCAAGCGAAGTCGAAGTATGTTTCTCTTCTGGGAAGTGTCATTAATTATCCAGTCACGTTGAAAGACATTGCGAAGCGCGTTTTTTTAATGAATTGTAGAAACTTAATACTTACTTGTAATTAATGTCTTTAAATATAACAAATAAAGGTTAGATAATTCAAAATGATAACAAAACACACATCGTAGTCTCTAAGCACGCAGCAGCGTGTCATGCCAAATTCAAACCAATTAAAAATTTAATTAAAATTAAAATAAACCCCGACACAAAAATCAAAGTAAATAAATAAAAGTCTTTGTTTGTCGTTTAAGTACTAAGAATATTTTGACCCAGGTGTCGCGTCGTCGCGTTGGGGGACCGTCAAAGAAGTATTTTCATCTACCTGGTCCAGAGTTCGGTCCTCCGACTCGAGGGAGCTTGGTTCAAAATGTTCCTAGGTACTTAAACGACAAAGACTATTATTTTTTTACTTAGAGGATTTTTGTTTGGGGGTTTGTTTTAATTTTAATTTTATTTTATTTCAAACTTTTTAAATAACTATGTTTTCCATCACGGGTCTTTGGTAATTAACTATCTACCACCTACTCATTGTGACCATTCTTATGAGACCACACACGCTATTTTTGCCATAAGTTGTTAAAGAGTTAACATGTCTTCAAAACATTGCCGAAGTCACAGTACACCAACTTTTAAATCATAAGGAGTTGTGGACGTTAGAAATGAGCTGATAATCTTCAACCACCTGAACAGATCTTCATAAACTATAGCTAAAACCATCTCGATCACATCAGCTTTCAAACAAAAAAAAAAACTGTGTCTAAATCGGCCCATTCGTTTGGCGGCTATGATGCCATAGACAGACATACTTATATAATTACTTTGTAATACTAATAATTACGACTATTTATTTTAACAAAAATAAAGTACCTATAAATTCTAATTTTTTTTATATAGCAAACGTTATTGTAACATCAAAGACAAAAGAATGTGTTTTAAAGTTATTTTAGACTTTGTATATTCTAGTAATTAATGTTGATCTCATTAGTCAAGGGGTATGGCTGTTACGACAGTCTTCCTTAGTAGGTATAATATACATTAATTACATGGTTTTCATATTAAAATTATTTCAAGATATAGATGACTAATTAAAGTATATTAGTTTTTACTTACTGAATCGTAACTAATTAGAACCTTACCGAAAACGATCTCATTACTTTTGCAATACCATTAGCACTAGCAAACTTATCTATACTTCTATACTAATGTTATAAAGCTGAAGAGTTTGTTTGTTTGTTTGTTTGAACGCGCTAATCTCAGGAACTACTGAACCGATTTTGAAAATTCTTTCACTAATAGGAAGCTACTTTACTACTTTACTTTACTCCTGAGTGCTATGGGCTACTTTTTATCCCGGGAAAATATTTTTATCCCGGAAAAACTTTTTCACGCGGCGGAGCCGCGAGCACTACCTACTAGTAGGTGTATAAATTCTAAAAGTAACATTCCGCACATTCAACGATTTTTTTTGTTGTAAAAAAGGACTTCTACGAAGGCACATACAGTTAATTTGGCTTGTGCCAAAATTTGGGCTACTTTTTTTTTTTTTTTTTTTTTTTTGTCCCTGACTAAACTCTTGTTAGCCTGACGAGGGTCGGCTTATACAAGAACACCGGTCTTGTGGGTGAGCGCAGAAGGCGCTCGCAACCCTTAAATTTAAGCGACCACGCTGAGGGCGACCCACTAATGGGTCACGACCTCGGCTCAGGGCGGCCACTGAGAGGATAAGACATCAGCGTTTGGGGAAATTTGGTTTGAAACCTAATCCTATTTACGTGTTGATCGTAGTCTTCGGCACGCGGGCCGGAACTGCTAAGAGAGGGCAGGGGGTTGGGGAACGCGACGAGGTCCTCGGCGGCGAGGACGGTACAGCGGTCTTGTTAAGTGTAAGAGCTTTAGATGCTCGTTCTTTTCGCGTAAGGCCAGAGTGATTTCGTCCTCTGGATCTGACAAGACTGAACGCGGTCGTCTCCATTTGGCGCGATCAAATGGAGTATAAATCGACGCTTTACGGATAAGCGTGTTCGGGTGGTTTACCGCCCTGTCGAAATAGCGTCTGCTGGCGCACTGCATAAAGTGCCTGATGGTCGGCATATTGGTGTCCACGTGGAGGTTGCGATTGCGAACGTACCACGGGGCACCAAGTGCATGTCGTAAGAATAATTTGGGCTACTAGTTACTCGGTCGATTAACCAGGCATTTGGCAACGGCTCAAATATGTCAGAGTCAACTTTGATACCTCAACTTTATTTCTTGCTTATTTTAATGGACTTGGCTGAAAAGAGTGTCACTTGATATTAGTTGATAATGATTATCCACTTAGAGCTAACAAATTTCTGGAAAATAATCTATACTTATATTATAAAGCTGAAGAGTTTGTTTGTTTGTTTGAACGCGCTAATCTCAGGAACTTCTGAACCGATTTTGAAAATTCTTTCACCAATAGGAAGCTACATAACTCCTGAGTGCTATAGGCGACTTTTTATCCCCGGAAAATATTTTTGTCCCGGAAAAACTTTTTCACGCCGGCGGAGCCGCGAGCACTACTAGTTAGAGATATCCTGCAATGCTAAAACACAACTAACTTGTGTTTATGAGTAGTGAAACAACAATTGAAGTGGAATTATATACAAAAAAGTAATAAGGAAAGCTTTCTCGGCTGATACCAACGCATACAAAAACTCTCAAAAGAAATTTAAGTAAAAAAATAGTACACACAACATAAATATTATATACCTCCTACTGCTGAATACAGACCTCCTCCACTACTGAGAGGGTTTAGACCATAGCCCACCGCGCTGGATTAGTGCGGACAGAGTTCTTCATACCTTTGAAAATCTTACGGAGAATTCTCAGGTATGTACCGTCTGTTCATAAAAACGTTCAATTGGAAACGCATCTGTGCCTACACACTTTCTTCGGCAGGAACACAAACGGAATCTTATAGACAAGAAAACTATGACGTATCTAATTGGACACAATTGATACACGAACGTACGATAATAATTAAATTTACGCTGGCTGACTGCATGTAACAAGTCACTGAATGGTTAACAAACGTACTTACCCTTTGGTAACAAAGAAAATAGAGCCTAGACTTCCATGAAATTCTAGTTACAACGCGAATACATTATACACGTTACTGTCGTTCTGGTAAGTCAATTGTATTTACAGGATATAATAGTTTTTTAATAACGAATAAGTACATTGTGATCTTATATATTAATTTTGGTATAATAAACAATATTTTGTATAACATAAAAAAAAATCTTTCATAAAAGGTACGTATCGATCTTTATTCCCATTTAAAGTCACATCAGAGAAAGTTTACTTCGATTTTTCCCAAGAAAAAACAACCGTTTTTAATACCGAGATTAATTTATTTTCATCAATTTTATCTAAAGATACCAAATTAAAAAATACATGTTATGGCTTCCGCAGGAGTTTGAAAATTATAAGTCTAAATATTGAAATAACCAGGTTTCCGAAATGAACGTAATTATTTGCGTTTTCACCTGATATTTTATCAGGGACCAAACTGAGATGACAGTATTAACATCAAAGCGTTCTGAGATTATTATATACATTCTTGAATCAATTTAATGCCTTTTTGGCCGAATTTCGGCCACGGCGGGTAATATCAACGGAGATCAGCCAGGTACGCAGGAGATTTCTAGTGCACACGTGTGCGCGCAATACACGTACACTATCTCTATTCCTTAACTCTCATAGTCCGATGAGACGACATTCCGACATTACCAGAGAGAGAGAGAGAGAGAGAGTGACAGACATGACATGGGGGTATCACACCGCCAACTTTAGAATATTTCTTCAAGGAACACATTATTTTATGTATTGCTAGCATGATTTTTTTCGTATGAATTAAATTATATCGCTATGTAACGCATTCCGAAGTGCGACGACCTTCAGCCGTTTTACAAACAGACTGTTCATTTATTTTCGCATTGTTCGCGCGACGAGGGTCGACAAAGCTCGAGAGTTACGAAAACCATTAGAACCTATCAATATCGCCAGTCGACGTCCGAAATTATACTTACTATTATGTAGAGAAAACATTTTATTCACTAAGTAACTTATAAGCGCCCTTATTCTGTATAACAGAGTTAACTCGTAACGTTAACGTGAACGCGTCACGTTAACTTCGTCTAATTTGCGTTAAATGTTATGCATGAATAACGACACAATCCTAAAAAAGCAAATTTTACAGGACAGCCATTTGAAAATTTTACAAAATTTGTTTTCTTGTAACTTTGTGCTTATTGAAGATACATAATGCTTTATGCTATCGTATATTTATTCACTATTAAATTATTTTTTGAGTCTTAGTTTTTTTAGTCGTTTTTGAAGGCGGTTTAATTTTTAGTTAAAAAGGTTTTTATTTGGTGGCTTTTTGTGTTAGTAAGGAATATACCGCCTCAAAGGCGTAGTTGTATTGCGCACGCGGTACGACTATCGCGCTGGCGTGTTACGCCTCTGCCTATCCCTGAAAACGTAAAAGGCGTGATGTAAAAGCCGAAAACACTAAAGAATAAACCACTTCATAAGATTTGCAAAAAAAAAGATATGTGGGCCTATAAAATTTGAGAGTTGCCCTCGATTTCTCCAGGATCCAATCATCAGATGACTTTGTGACTATGGGACCATTTCAGAAGTATCTTCTTTCGAACTAAAAAAGAATTTTCAAAATCGGTCCACAATTGGCGGATTAATCGCGTAACATACACACAAAAAAAAACATACCGTCGAATTGATAACCTCCTCCTTTTTTGAAGTCGGTTTAAAATAGTTATTTAATTCCGTGTTATATACCTACACATATAATTTGATTGTATGGTGCTGCCCTACTAAATTACCTTACGGCAAAATCTATTTAGGTATATGTACATAATTATTATATTTTTCCGGGTTAAAAATTCCCGAATGCTTCGCTAATAATTTAGCTTTGTAAAGGTGAGATGATGTTTAAAATCGTTTTAGTAGTTTTTGAGTTTATTCGTTACAAACATACAAAAGTACAAATCTTTCTTCGTTATAATATAAGTATAGATGAATATGTTTAGGTACGTATCTGTCACAATCGAAGGAATTGTTGAAATGTCCTCGTACGCGTTTACCTGCAACAAAGGTATCCTGAATTAATAAAATCATAATGTGAAAAAATATCTAGAATATAATGAAACTCTCAAAATTAGATAATATGTTTTAAGTCACGATTAAGTGGATTAGTATTAAAATAGTTTTATACGTACGTACTTTAAACTTCCCGTGAGCCCGAATTAAATTCATAGTGCTATAATAATTTTAGTTCCAAAACTTCGCAAAGTCAAATACTCCTAACTCCAGTAACAATAGAGAAGCTGGACGGTCTGGATTTCCATTAATAGGTACTACTTTTAAGGAACGTTGAGAGTTGCTTTATTTAAGCAAATTTAATGCAAAATATAAGTTAAAGCCTTTTGTCCTTATAATATTCTAATGTGGGTTCAGCATAATAGATTTCTACCATCTTGCTGAAAGCATTTGCATTCATATTTGAAAAATGAGTAAATTTATATTTTATGATATTTTGTTTTTTTTACTAAAAAGTTAATGCAATTGATATTTGTTATTAGTCTAAAAGAAAATTGAAGTTGATTCCCACTTGCAATGCAATGCAATCAGCCCTCTATTATATACTGCCCACTGCTAAACACGGGCCTCCTCGACTACTGAGAGGTGTTAGTTTAAGTTCTTACTCCAACATGCTGGCCTAATGCGGGTTGGCAGACTGCACATACCCTCGAGATTCTTATGGAGACTTCTCAGGTATGCAGGTTTCCTCATGATGCTTTCCTTCATCGACAAAGATAATTGATAAACAATAGATACGTAACTTTGAATTGTCAGAGATGTGTGCCTTGGGTTTTGAACCTCCGGAGTCCCGAGTCCGGGCATGTGTTAGCATTCCGTTCCGTTCCCAACTAGGCTGTCGTACACTCCCCATAATTCCTCTTCCCACTTACAGCAAAAGCGTTCATAGCTAAAACAAATATATTTTTTACTAGCTTTTGCCCGCGGCTCCGCCCGCATTAAAAAGGTTTTCCGGGATAAAAGTCCCGGTTTATATTTTCCCGGGATAAAAAGTAGCCTATGTGTTAATCCAGGACATGATCTACCCGTGTGCCAAATTTCATCGAAATCCGTTCAGTAGTTTTTACGTGAAAGAGTAACAAACATCCATACATCCAGACATCCATACATACATCAGTCACACCCGAGTTCGTTAGAGAGCGCACGCTTACACCTTTTGTTAAATTTTACCAGCGTTTCTCAAATTATCGCTATGTTTACTTGTGCTAGTTGTGATACACAACATACCGATGGTCCCGTATGTAGTGTCTGCAAGAAACAGTACGACTTCGGTTGTGCTGGTGTCACGGAAAATGGCTACAGAAAATTGGGAGACCGTAAAAACACCTGGCGCTGTCCTTCATGCAAATCAAGCCCTTCACCATCTTTGGCAACCACATCATCAGTTTCAAATCAACTGGACAAAATGCAGGACCAGCTAAATAAAATTGTATCTCAATTAATCCCATTGTCATCGTTGGTTGAGGATATTAAGTCCATCAAAACTGAAGTCGCAAACTTGATGGATTCACTTGAATTTGCTCATGAAACCATTAAAACGTTTGGCAACACAATTAAGTCTCTAGAAGCAAGAGTATCTCATATTGAGAAAGTAGCAGAAGTTGTTCCAAATCTACAGGCTGAAATCACAAGGATTAATAAAGAGCTTAACGAAAAAGACCAATGGGCTCGAGCCAACAATGTGGAAATACGAGGAATACCTCAGAATAAAAATGAAAATCTTTATGATATTGCACAGAAGATCGGGGTCCTTTGTGATTTTCCTATAAAAAAGGAAATGATAAATTACATAGCCCGGGTACCCACACATGTGCCAAATGCTGTGAAACCTATAGTATTGGCATTTAACAACAGATATTTCAAAGAAGAACTGGTGGCAATGGCACGCAAAAGTCAAAAACTTCAGCTTGAAAATATGGGCTACTCAGCATCTGGGGATTTCTACGTAAATGACCACCTCACTCGTCGGAATAAGATTTTACTCAGTAAAGCGAGATCGCTGGCAAGAGAAAATAACGTTAAATATATTTGGGTAAAACACTGCAAAATTATGATCAGGAAGTCAGACAATTCCCCAATATTTTTTATAAGAAGCGAAAACGACTTGACGAAAATTATAAAATAAGTAATTTAATTTTGTGGTGTTTAATATCTTTGTTAGCATTGTGTATATTAATTATACTAGCAGTTACGACTGCTGACAGTTTGAGAACCATATACACCTTATTGTTCTTTTGTTGTCCGGTTTACGGTCCGAGAGTTCGCTTCGCGTATAATCAGTTATCACACGTAAGTACTCGATCTGCTATTCAATTAACGTGCGTAAGCATGTGCCCGCTTAAGGTCATTAAGCTTAATATAGATTGCACTATTCGCGAATGGCGCTGGTATTCGTTTGCGCCGTTCGCGGAATGTGTAGCACAGTTGCGTATTGTAATTTATAATTTTACCCTACAAATTTTTAAGTGTGACTTATTAGTGATTGGTTTTAATTTTATAATATTTGTTTTATACTTTGCCTTAACAATTACGGTATATGTGTATTTCAAATGTATAGTAATATCTTATAATAGATCAGCAGTGTCAGCAGTCTATGAATGCATAATTCGCTCGTTATTAATTATTTTATCCCCCTTATTCTCTGTTTTAAACCATATTATTTATAAATATATTAATCCCGATGGCAATCCTTAAACTTAAGGTTTATTACCAAAATACTCGAGGGCTACGCACCAAAACTCATACATTTAAACGTAACTTGCTCTTGTCAGAGTATGACATTATTTCTATAACCGAGACCTGGTTGCTTGAGAGCCTTAATGATAGTGAGTTATTCGATGACAGGTATATAGTCTGGAGGCGTGACAGGAATTATCAATTCACGAATGAAAAGTACGGAGGTGGAGTACTCCTAGCGGTTCGCCGGAACTTAATGGCAGTTGAACGTCCGGAATGGCGTTCTTCTGCTGAGGACATATGGGTATCGATCACCTTAAAGAACCAGACGTTCAATACAAATGTCAATGCAACAAAGAAATTACATGTCTGTTCTATATATCTCTGTAAAGAAAACTTAGGTAACTCCTTTAATACACAGCTGTGCAATTTCGCAGAAAACCTTTCCACAATCATCAATTCATGTCCAAATGACTTATTTTTAGTATTGGGTGATTTTAATCTGAGCAATATTGACTGGCACGGTGCACCCAACTACTTACAACCATCGGGAATTATAGGTAATTCGCAGACACACTTTTTTGATACCTTATCTGAATGCAATCTCAAACAATTCAATCTTAACAGGAATACAAATAATAGAATTTTAGATTACGTCTTATATAACGATAATTTAGATGTTATTGCCTGTAATGACCCCCTAGTCTCTGAAGATGGTCACCATAAGTCTTTAGTAGTACATTTAGACCTAATTCAAAACGATCAATTAATAAATAATTCAAGAATCAAATACTTTTATGGCAAAGCAAACTATGACGCTATCAATTCTTCACTAAGCACTATTGATTGGGATACTTGTTTAAACAATATCTCGCTCGATCATGCAGTAGACGTTTTTTATAAGCATTTGTATAACTTAAGGGACAAACACGTCCCGCATAAATTGTTTTCTTATTCTTCTTATCCGCCATGGTACACGGCTTCTCTAAAAAAAATTTTGAAGGAAAAACACAAACACTTAAAAAACTTTAAACGTTACGGTAATACGGATGATAATGAATCTTTTTGCGTTCTCCGGGATAGGTTGAAAAGGGTCGAGCAGGAATGCTATAATACATACCTAATGAAAATTCAAGATGCCATAACTGAACGGCCCTCTATGTTTTGGTCGTTTATTAAATCGAACAAAAATGGTCCCAATTCGCTTCCCTCGACCTTACATTATGATGGTAACTCGGCTCAAACAGGAGATGACATATGTAATCTTTTTGCCGGTTATTTCCAGTCAACTTTTCATCCTCCTTCAACACGTAACCCGACTCCTGTGTTTCAAACATCTTCATCAAATCAAATATCCCTAAATGACATCAGCGACATCGAGATAAAGACTGAAACAGTTCTTAAACTAATGAAATCCCTAGATTTGAAAAAGGGTCCAGGGCCAGACCATATTACGCCCACGCTTGTTTATAAATGTGCTGAATACTTAGTACTACCGCTCACTATTTTATATAGACGCTCCATCTCTGAAGGCATTATGCCAAATATATGGAAATCAGCTTTTATAACACCTGTGCATAAAAGTGGCAGTAGAAATAATGTCAAGAATTATAGACCCATATCGAAGTTGTGTGTTTTTGCAAAATTATTGGAAAGAATTGTTTATACTCAAGTATATGACACGATATCCTCCTTTCTGATAGAGGAGCAGCATGGATTTGTAAAGAACCGTTCTACTACTTCAAACCTCTTGTCTTTTGTAGACTTTGTAGCGTCAAATATGGATTTCGGTGGGCAGGTTGATGCTATATTTACTGACTATAGTAAGGCTTTTGACAGAATTGATCACGTGATACTTTTACAAAAACTTCTTTCTGCAGGAATTCACGGTAATTTATTTAGATGGTTTGTTTCTTATATTGAAAACCGTTCTCAGGCAGTTGTGGTCAACGGGTTCTCTTCTGTGTGGAATAGAGTATCCTCTGGTGTACCGCAGGGATCTCTTCTGGGCCCCCTTCTCTTTAATATCTTTATAAATGATGTCAACTTATGTTTTAAAAATTGTAAATTTCTCCTTTACGCTGATGATATGAAAATATTCAAGAAAATTAGTAGCCCGAAGGACTCTTTGCTTATACAATGTGACCTACAGCGTTTTGAACAATATTGTTTACTTAACAAACTGGATTTGAATGTAAACAAATGTTGTTTTATCTCTTTTACGCGTAAATTCAAGCCAATCAACAATAAATATTATATTAAGGGTCAGGAGTTACAGAAAGTTGATGTGGTACGGGATCTCGGCGTTTTACATGATTCTAAGTTGACGTATGAGAAACACGTGGACTGCATTGTCAATAAAGCCAGGAAAGCTTTGGGCTTCCTAATTAGAACAAGTTCTGAATTTACGAGTGTGAAAGTTATTAAAATCCTTTATTGCTGTTTGGTGCGAAGCATCCTCGAGTATTGTTCCCAAGTTTGGAATCCGCATTATAATATTTACATTAATAGACTTGAGTCTATTCAAAAGAAGTTTTTAAGGTTTTTGCAATTTAAAAGTAACTGTTATGACCCAGACTATGATATAAGATGCCACAGGAATCATATTTTGCCACTGTATGAGCGAAGAAGCATTGCTGATATTGTTTTTCTAGTTAAAATAATCCAAAATCAAATAGATACCCCATATCTTCTCTCAAAAATATTTCTGAAAATACCGCATAGAACATCCAGATCGCTAGCAACTTTGGCTGTTCCACATAGTACGTCAATCTATGGACGGAACTCTTTCTTTATCAGATCGGCAAAGCAATTTAATCAATCAATTAATGTTTCTTCGGATCTTGACCTTTTTCTTTCTAAGCCTTACATGTTTAAAGATTATATGACGAGAAATTGGTTTAATGGTTCTCTTACTGACAGACCTAAAAATTGTTAAAACTGTTATGCTATGGTTTCTTTTGTACTCAACTGAGTTATTATATTATGCTTCCTTTTGTGCTTAACTCAGTTTGTGTTTTAGTATGTAAAATTCATATTATATACTATATGTAAGCTGTATAGTAGCGTACTTGTGGAAACATGTAAATTGTGTTAATTTCAATTTTGTATACTTTAAATACGCATTGTGTGTTAGTTGCTTTAACTTTATATTAACACTTTGTTTCCCTAATAAAATAAAAATAAAAAATAAAAATAAAAAATACTTACAAACTTTCGCCTTTATAATATTAGTAAGATAGTAAGATTCATGCTGTTCGATATACGTATTGATTCCCGATAATTTTCAATCCTCAACACAAGGCGCTGATGCTTTTGAAAATATGTAAACTTAAACTGAAAAACATAGTAATATTTTAGCGTTAATACGTAGAATTATTTGCGTAATGAACTTTGTTAAGTGAATGTGGAATATGCATGAACCAGAAAATGGAAGCCGAAATTCCTACATGCATTTTTAAATGTAATAAAGATATTATATTTGCGTAGGTAACATCGTTTTCTAAAACTAAGTTTTACACGCACACTCACGCCCTTTATCCCCAAAGGCGCAGAGGCGCAACCAGTGCACCCACTTTTCGCTGTGCGTTTTCCGCCTCATGATGTGATAGGGGGCGAGCCTATTGCCATATCAGGCACAAATCCGGACTCCGGGCTGATACTGAATAGAAAAACCCAATATCACTTTGCCCGCCCCGGGGATCGAACACAAGATCTCAGCTTTGCAGTCGTACTGTAAGTAATACAACTACGCGAATGAGGAATTCTAAGCTGAACTTTGTTTTAAGTTTGATTTATACTCAGAAGCCATTTTGAGCTAAAATAATTTAATTTAATCACCAAAAGGAACGGAGGCTAAAACCAAGAGCTTTTACTTAAAAAGATCAGCGGGTGTAAATTTAGGTCACCCGAAAAATTTCAAGCATGCATTAATGAAACTAGAGGTATTTTTATTATTATTTTTTTTACCAATATACGAATTCAAACCGAAGTATATTATACCATCCATTAAACTTTTGACATACTGCTAAGGCAGAGGAAAAGAGCTTCTATGACGTCAAATTTACTGGACTATATGAAGTTTACTTGTCATATTGCATCTAAAATATAAATTTAATAAATAATATCAACCGATCTATATACCTACCATCTAATAGTATGCAATCTTTTTGAATGATGTGGACCAAGAAGGAACTTTTAGGAATAAGCACGAGAATTATACTCCTATATGTTATAATGACTGCCTCGGTGGCGTAGTTGTATTACAGTACGACTGCAAAGCTGAGGTCTCGGGTTCGATCCCCGGGTAGGGCAAAGTGATATTGAGTTTTTCTATTCAGTATCAGTTCGGAGTCTGGAATTTGTGCCCGATATGGCGATAGGCTCGCCCCCTATCACATCATGGGACGGAATGTCGGCGAAAAGTGGGTGCACTAGTTGCGCCTCTGCCTACCCCTTCGGAGATAATGAGCGTGAGTGTATATGTATGTATATCTTATAATATAATAAAGATTTTAGATTTCGATTGCCAGACACTACAGCGGGATTTAAAAAAAAATGTTAAACGGATCGTGTCAGCGCGTTTTTGTAAATGTATCCAATTTGTATCTTTTTTGTCTAAAAATTTATATTATCACTCATCAGCCAAAGATTATCTTACTTGTATATAAGTTGTTTATATTCTGTTGTTTAAGTTCAGTTTCGTGCACATTCTATGTTTTTATGTCTGCACCGCCTCAGGTTGACTGGTAGAAAATGCTTCGGGCATTAAGTCCACCATTAGATAACTATGTATAAAGTGCAAATAAATCCTACTAATATTATAAAGGCGAAAGTTTGTAAGAATGTATGGATGTTTGGATGTATGGATGTTTGTTCCTCTTTCACGCAAAAACTACTGAACGGATTTCGATGAAATTTGGCACACGGGTAGATCATGTCCTGGATTAACACATAGGCTACTTTTTATCCCGGGAAAATATAAAGCGGGACTTTTATCCCGGAAAAACTTTTTAAAGCGGGCGGAGCCGCGGGCAAAAGCTAGTAAATTATAAATGCAAAAGTTTGGGAAAATGTTTGGATATTTGCATGTTTCTTAGAAGCAGAAACAGCTGAATCGATTTCGATGAAAATTGCATGAACATTGGCACATGGATAGACCATGTCCTGGATTAACACATCGGCTACTTTTTATTCCAGTAATTTGCTCCCATGGGGAATAATTTTTCATCAGAATTTTGAAATAGTTGGCGCTGACGTTTTAGGAACTTTTGTAACGGGGAAGGCGTACACGGGCGAACCAACGTGTAACACTTAGTAATTTATAATCCCCAACTCATCAGAAGTGGCTACATCCACTTAATCCTTTTAAGTGTTGTTCAGATGATCACTCCATTGATATTCACTTACAGAGGTAGCAAGCCAGTGGACGTTCTAACTAGGTCAGATTAAACTGAAGTTTCCTTTGTATATGCTTCAATGCAAGACGAACCGAATGTTGGAGATGAGTAAACATTAAACTGGGTGTGTCTAGCATACGAGGTAGTATTTTGGGTAGTATGCTAGACATTATTAGCTGTCAAGCATTCTGACTTGACACGACAGTTATATTAATGATTATTATAAAACTATTATTTTTGGGAATAGTGAAGTGTGTTACATTATTATTATTGTCTACTAGTTACCCAAATACTTTGTTGTAGTCTGTCAAGCCCCACGATGGACACCGGTGTCCATATATATAGGGATTTCCCATACATCTATATAAGCGGGGCTTGAAGGAATTGATAGTATCTATTTATTTTGTAACTGTTCTAACTATTCCAATAAAAAAGACACTTAACGATTTATCTCTAATGATGAATGCAGTATAATACACAAATCAATTATTTATCGGTATCTAGCTTTTTCCCATGGCTTCGCGTGAAAAGGTTTTTCCGGGATAAAATTCCCGCTATATATTTTCCAGGAAAGTCTGGAACCTTCCCAGGGTCTCAAACTATCTCCATGTCAAATTTAATCGAAATCTGCTCAATATTTTTTAGTTTATCCCGTACAGAGGCGACGGGCGACTTTGTTTTATACTATGTTTATCGGCAGTTGAGTCGGTTACCACCATGCGAGCGACTAGTGATACACACTGTAAGCAACCTTGCAAATCAAAAGCAATACTTGGAGGAATAAAACAGTAAAATCAGAGATTTCGAGCGAGGAGCAAAAAAAAGTTCCCCGATTTCCATGTTTTCTTCAGGTAATATTCAAGATGTTGGTTAAGGCTGTCCTCCGTAAAACCCGTGTGAACACATACAAAAAAGTAACGTGCTTTGACTGGAAAGTTACCAGAAAATCTGCAAGGTATGAAAAATATATAGTGTTCAGCAAGATTGCTGCACACTCATTAAATCCCCGATGTTTTCCGCATTCCTTTTCCTTCTGCTTACGAATTTGTAAAGTACCTGTCTCTGACAGAAGAACAGTGAAAGGTAATCACCTACTGTATCATTTTACTGCCTCTGGTAATAAAATCACAAAGTCCAATCATATAGTCTGCGAAGTTATAGCTGACAAAATACTAATGAGATTGTTGTAATTACATTTCTATATTCTCCGTGACATATAAATTAACGGGTACGAGAATTGTAGACTCCACTGGATAATTGGATAGTATAGAGAAAGATGTAAAAGAGATTTGCGTCGAGCCTTTAGAGAAAGAATAAAAATAGATCTGTCTGGAACATTTGACATGGCGAAGACGCACTTAGAAGAGATAGAAATAAGATACATCTCGTTGTTTCTAGAAATCCTCCTAGCCAGTTTCGGCCACGGCGGCCAATCTCAACGGAGATCAGCCAGGTACACAGGAGTTATTATCGTGCACAAATGTGTGCGCAATACACAGGTGCGCTCGCTATTCCTTCACTCTCATAGTCCGGTGAGACGGCAATCCGACATGACCGGAGAGAGATCAGGCGCAGGACCAACGGCTTTACGTGCTTTCCGAGGCACGGGGGTATCACACCGCCAACTTCCAGACTCCGAGCTGCGACTGAGTAATTTTTAAGATGGAAAAACCCAGTCACAATGTTTAAACATTGTGACGTTGTTTCTAGACCGAATCTGTGTAAATATTATCCTATCCAGGACTATATTCATTTATACACTCGTAGTCTTTCTGTGTGTATACATTGACAATTCTGCGTAAAAATATTTTGAAGATTCGAATGATGAAGAGTAGAAGATAGAAATCAATAAAAAATAAAAATTCTGTTTGTATGTTCTTTTGCAAACACATTACGTGAAAACTACTTATTGAACTCAGCTGGTCATAAAACTAAACCAAATCGCTACTACGACGGGTAAAAGTGTATGGTACGTACCACTTAAGTGAAATAAGGGCAGGTAGAAAGAAAAGATTGCCCAAATCAATATTTTCTCCTAGACTCCCAAATATTTAAAGTAATTAATAAAGTAATTAAACATCAGTTAAACATTTGTTTAACGCTTATACAAAGGTTACGCTTACGAAGGTCAGGTTTGAGCAAAATATGGTATTTGACTACGTTTTTTTAAACAATTGTGAAAAATGTATAGGTACTATGCAAAATCTAATAGAAAATGAATTTTCAAAAAAGACGCAATAGTAAAAAAAGCTATAAAGCTTATAAAGCTTTGAAATTTGGTGGAACGAGTAGCTGTCAAATTACAGCAATACTAGGCTGTGACTTCACCAAGCGACGTCGGCCATAACGCTACGTGCTTGCGAAAGAAACAGCGCGACATCTACGCCACATCCCCATTTTTGTTAACAATAATATTTCAAAATTGAATAATTGCTTTATTTTTCTGCACTTTATATACAATCGATGTACATAGGCGGACTTAATGCCGTAGGCATTCTCTACCTGTCAACCTTAGGGTGCGGTGGTGCAGAGATAAATAAGGTACGATTTTGATGGTGATTTCACAGAAGAATTTCTTTTTCGTATTATTTTCTGTTACATCTAAAATAATTTACAAAATCAAATATAGGCATATCCTATTCCTTAACCAGGAAGATCCTGCGCTTCTGGAAGGAGTTGAGCTGGCTAGACTTCTAGCTGGCACATCACGCACAACGGCCCGACGTTTTACGGGCTAAGTGCGGAAAAAGGAGCCCCACAACAGTAACAGTAACAGATCCTATTCCTTGAACTTAGTTTTATACAAATATTTATTGTAACTAACAGAGTGTTCATCGGAATTTTATTCAAATTGACTTGTAATTAAGTGATAACACGACTTCTAAATGATCACGTGTCAAAAGGTTTTTGCATTAGTAATAATTTAATGCAATAAACAATTGTGATCTATGATAATAAAATTTATAGGCAATATGCATAAATTATAAAGGATTAATACATATTGTATACGTAACGTAACTTAGGTACTTGACTGCTTGTGTTGATCTCACAATAAAGGAGCTGTTAAATGCAGACGCCAATTTTATGGCGGACATTTGAAAGCAAATCTCGAAAGGAATCAATAATATTACTATACTAAAATCGGAGAAAAGACGATTGGCGAAAAGTGGATGAACTAGTTCCTGTAATCTTAACATAGTATAATCTTAATCTTCTTAACATAGTATAAAACAAAGTCGCTAAGATATTTAAAACTACGCAACGGATTTTGATGCGTTTTATTAATAGATAGAATGATTAAAGAGGAAAGTTTATATGTATAATAAATGCACAATATAGCAGAGAAACACTGATAATTTTAGAGGTTTGTGTGATATGTGATGTCGTAAATAAACACATTTTTTTTGCGCTTACATTGCAAACCCTGGCTAAACTCTACTAGATAGATTAGAATAATGTACCTACTAGGTACAGTATTGTACACCTTAAAAAGGTCGACAAAAAAGTCTGCGATGGTATATGTCTATCTCATAGGGATAACTCACAATAACCATTTTTGATCCTTTACTTTTTACGAGAAATAATGGCTTATTTACGAAGCTATTTTAAGCAATAGAGCATTAATAGTTATCCAATTAAGTAACTTAAATACATTGTGCATTTAATATAGAACAATATGGCCTTTACAGTATGTAATTTAAATATTTCGAAAATAAAACAGATTTAAAATGCAGAGACATAGCGGTTGTGGCGGTACCGGCCGGGGCGCCGGCGGCGCACGCCTATAAATAGCGCATCGAAGGCCGCGCTTCGCTCTACAGCACTTTATGTTTTTGTGTGTATGCAGGTGGATTCGAAAATGGTTCAGACTTAAAATTCGGCCAGGGAAAATATATAGTTTGTATATAAAGTGACTTTTATGCAGGAAAAACTCTTTAATGCGGGCGAAGCCGCGCCCAAAAGCTGGTATGCAATACACTTAATTAGTTCTTAACAACATATATTGCCGTACAATAGCAATGCTCATATTATGACTAGATAAAGGTTGTTTTTTTTTTATTGTCCATGAGTATACAAAATCGGTTTCTTATTTCATAAGTTACACAATGTGGTTTCGATTTAGTTCTAGATACAGGTTGACTGCCTCGATGGCGTAGTTGTATTACGTACGCGTTACGAGTACGATATGCGCACTGAGGTCCTGGGTTGGAATCCCGGGTCGAGCCAAAAACCTTGCGACTGGGTTTTTCCATCATAAAATTACTCAGTTGCAGCTCGGAGCCAGGAAGTTGGTGGTGTGATTCCCCTCTGCCCCGGATAGCACGTAAAGCTGCTGGTCCTGTGCCCGATCTTTCTCCAGTCATGTTGCATTGCTGTCTCACCGGACTATGAGAGTAAAGGAATAGCGAGTGTACTTGTGTATTGTGCACACACTTGTGCACTATAATATTATCTCCTGCGTACCTGGTTGATCACCATTGAGATTGGCCGCCGTGGCCGAAATCGGCTAGGAAGGGGAAAACACAGGTACTTCTGGTGGCAGAACTCTCGTATGCGAGAGACCGTCTTTTTTTTATAGCATTGAATGACGAGACGAGCATGCCGTTCGCCTGATGGTGAGGGATACGACCACCCATACTTTCTACCCCTAACCAGCAGATCACATTCAATGTTGTATTTGAAGGACATTGTAGCCAGCGCGGCATTGTTACTAGGCATTATGAAACTTGACATTTTATGACTCAGTGTGACGAGTGGAATATGTTCGTGGTGCTCCACGCAGTAGGTTATTACCCGACTGCGAAAGATGGAGGGTTATAATTCAAAGCTCTGTAAAGTGTAAGGGTTTGCTAATTTTTATGTCCCCGAAAGGAGTCTCGATGCAAAGAGACACTACAAACATTTTTTAATTTAATCACAGTGTTAACTGTACAATCAAAAACAAGTTAGGTATATCGTTAACCTCTTTGGACTATCTTTGAGCTTTACGCTACGAGCTGTTTATAGAGAAGCTTACGCGACCAAAGTCTCAGGTGGAGCTTGTAAAATATGCATAATGTATAACGTTGCTCAAGATATCGATCTATGGCTTGAATACTAAGCTGCTCGCGCCAACGGATTACCATAATTGACTTCAGCCAAATCTATTGTATCTGAATAAAGGTATGCCTTACGTATAAGCCTGTTGGCGTATATAAACATGTAACGTATTACTTTGAAACAAGACTAATTTGACTTATTACAAATTAGTGAAGTTGCACTCGTTGGAATTTGTGTTCAATTTGTCAAGAACACAGTTTACCTTACCGCCTGCTCGTTTTCAGCGTATGCAGGTCTTACAAAATAGAATGCTTAGACATGCTCTTGGTGCCCCGTGGTACGTTCGCAACCGCAACCTCCACGTTGATACCAACATGCCGACCATCAGGCATTTCATGCATATGTCTAGCAGGCGCTACTTCCATCGGGCGATAAATCACCCAAACACGTTAGTCCGTAATGTGCCAATATATACTCAATTCGACCGCGCTAAATGGAGACGGCTGCGTTCAGTATTAACCGATTGAGAAGACGAAATCATTCTGGCCATTCTCAAAAAGTACGAGTTCTTGAAACTCCAACACTCCACAAGACCGCAGTTCCGTCCTCGCCGTCGAGGACCTAGCCGCGTCCTCCCGACCCCCCTAGCTAGTTCCGTGCTGATAATAACACAACCTGATAGGGTATGGCTTAAAAACCAATCTTAACCTAATCGTTGATGTCTCATCTTCTCTCAGTGGCCGTCCTGAGCCGAAGTTCGTAACCCGTTAGTGGATTGCCCTCAGCATGGTCACTTAATTCAAAGGGTTGCGAGTGCCTTCTGCGTTCACCCTACAGACTGGTGTGACCAGAAAAGCTGACTCGCGTCAGGCTACTGGCAGTAGGGCCATTAACAAAAGAAAAACTGTTTACCAGGTATGTACTAATCTCTACCGAGTTCTGTTCTGTAGAGATATAGAAGCTTATGTGTTAAACCTATTTAATTCTCATAATAGCTGATCTGCCATTGGATGCATAAGCGCCAATGGCACATCAGCGAAGAGATGGAACAGAGAAATAAAATGTAAGTGCACAGGAAAAACAATTTCGTCTGTCATTGTCACCGTTCCCCCTATTATATGGGACGTAACACAACTGACGAAATGTGAACGTGTTACACCTGTGCGTACTCATGAAAAGTAAAACTGAGTGATATTATATCACCGAGACAACCGCAAATCGATTATAATCAAGCTGCCAAACGCCTAAGTTTTCAATAGATTTCTATATTCTAATATTTCCAAGTATGACTTTAATATATTTATATATATATTTATATTATATACTTATATTATAACTTAAGTACATTAATTTCTTATCTAGAGGATAAAATATATCCACTACAATGAGCGAAAAAAGTAAATATTTAATAAGGCACTTTGTACCGAGTTCGAACTCGGCAATAAGCGGATTCTACAAGCGTCTGTATTTTTATTACTTTGAAGATAAAATGAAAAAGAAAATTTCTCGCAAGATGTCGAAAGCAGCTTAACCTGTTAAACATGCTGGCCTTTGAAAACCATACGAATGTATCGTTGATCTTCACCTTTTGAGCTACGTTGTTTAATGACTTTGATATTTGGTATTTCTTGGAACGTTATTAGAAGTTTCTCGTATTGGTAATCAAAGAGAATTAAAGTTGTTTTTATACGACTGATAGACGAGACGGAAAATTCTATCGGTTGATTATTATAACCGTTGAGTTCTTCGGCTGATTCCAATATAGTTAAATTTTAAAATAATCTTTGTACTAAGTATAACACAGAGCATAATATCTATCCTTCCTCTTTGACCTTGGATTCACTGACTTTGAGGATTTCATCATAACCCACATTTTTATGTTAATGCATATGAAATGAAAAAGTGACGCCATTCACACATTGGAGCAGATGGAAGCACATCTATGCTACTTATGCTCAGTTATAATTGCGATATTCGTCTCTTACACCAAGCTATCATAGTAGCTCCTAGTTCACATCCTATTGACTGAGCTCAATGTCTTATTCATTAGCCTTTTTTATAACTTATCAACGCAATCTTTGTAAACACACATTTCTTTCATTTTAAAAAACCTCGGCAGTAAAAGACGCAAATTCAAAAGAAAGTGAGGTGTCAGGATGGAGGGAGAAGCATCACTATTACGACATTAAAGCAAAAATGCTACCCTGACGAAGCATTATGATGGTGTAATTATGTAACATTGCTTAGTGCCGCGCTTCCACTTATATGAAAGAGATCCGAGCTATTGTTCTCGGTGGCTGGCTCGACCCGTTTTGTCAGGGACCACTTTAGACCTTATTGTCCGTGGATCTTGTGGGTCACACCGGTCATCTGGTACATGAAAGAGATCATTACTATAATTAGTTAATTTATGAGGACTTAAAAAGTCTGTGTACTTATTGTATCAAAAAGCCATGTGTTGACAATTTTTTTTATGGAACACTCTTGGTTATAAATATAACTGATAAATCCAAACTATAGTAATCGTATTAGCAATGGAATATTTTTCTTTTCATATACATTAGCTTCTTTGCTTTTACATTTAATAGAAACCATACCAACTTACTTAACAAGGCCCCTATTACACGCGCCTTACGCACTCTTAATGAAGTTGCCGAAAGAATTGACATATTTTGATGCTCTCTGAGTAATTTCACCAAAATATCATTAAATATAATTTGTTATAGTAGTTAGTGTTCAAGATAAATAACATAGATTTAAGTTTAGTATTAGTGTATAAGTAGATCAACACTACTGTATTAGGGCTAACCCTGTAAAAGTAGTTGTTAAGTGGTAAATAAATAAATAAATAAATAAATATCCTAAGTGACGTCAGAAGTATAAAAAAGATATCCTAAAGACGTTAAAGCTTAAGTAGATACTGGATATATATAGAACAGGGAGTGAGAACTTTCCAATACTCTTCGCTAACGTATGCCAAATAAACATAATACCAGTACCAGCGGCTTTTCTAAAGAGTTATGTGTTATTCTTTAGGAATTAGCGCTTGCTTTAACGGTAATGGAAAAACATCGTGAGGAAATCTGCATACCTGAGAAGTGTTTTACATGAATTTTCGAAGGTATGTGAAGTCCGCCACCCCGCACTAGGCCAGCGTGGTGGACTAAGGCTTAAACCCTTTCAGTTGTAGAGGAGGTCCAGAGAGGCAGTTGTAATATAAATAATAATGACATACGTCAAGAGCAAGCATAGCAAAATAAATAGGGTTTTATAGATATTATTATTAACACCATCAAATTCCAATCAAAAACTGAATTTGATCAAAACCCATTTTGCATTATGACTTTTAGAGGATGACTGTATGTCAGGGGCCGTAGCCAAGATGCCTATAACCCCCTCCCCCTCTCTCCAGGCCCAAGGTAACTTAACTGGTAAAAAATAGGATTTAATGAAGTAATTGTTAGCAATGATTTTATATTTTTATAGAATCCTGAAAAAGAAACAGACGAAGGCGGGACTCGAACCCACGACCTCCGGCGTACCGTGCCGGTGCTCTACCAGTTGAGCTACTCCGACCCTCGCCATCGATTGCCAATTTCAGGACCCGTATTTAATTCTCTTAAAGGAGACGACCAGCGACATCTGTTAGCAGTTATTACAACAACTAACTCAGCATTACTCCTTTACAGGAGTAAGTAACCGAAACGAGTCGCTAAAATTTTATTTTTTTTGTATTATGATTTTTTATACATGTCAATGGCCATGTATTGTTAGCAATTAATCCAATGATGGAGCTGCAGAATACGCCAATTACGTGAAAGGCTCAACGCTGTACATACATACATACATACATACATACATACATATACACTCACGCCTATTATCCCCGAAGGGGTAGGCAGAGGCGCAACTAGTGCATCCACTTTTCGCCGACATTCCGTCCCATGATGTGATAGAGGGCGAGCCTATCGCCATATCGGGCACAAATTCCAGACTCCGGACTGATACTGAACAGAAAAACTCAATATCACTTTGCCCGACCCGGGGATCGAACCCGAGACCTCAGCTATGCAGTCGTACTGTAATACAACTACGCCACCGAGGCAGTCCGGCTCAACGCTGTATGCGTGTGAAAATGGGATTGTATCGAATAGCAGTGAGTTTTAGCATCATTCGTAGAGTGTGCTTTATTGGCGTACTTTGATCCACATTTTGCCAATATGGAATTAATACTAAATATACACTCTCTGATACACTGTATGATACGAATTACGAACTATCAAACATTGATATTTAGGATGGTGTGTTGATAGTTCTTTTCTCCAAAGAATGATTTTAAATCGTTGATCCTATATTATGATCGTTATTGACTATATTCAGAGGTTTATGTGTATTTTTTGAAATTAGCAAAACTTGAAGTCTCTTCTGTTTGTCAAAAGTCTTTAAAATAACACTAATATTATAGACTGCCTCGGTGGCGTAGTTGTATTACGGTACGACTGCAATGCTGCGGTCTCGGGTTCGATTCCCGGGTCGAGCAAAGTGATGTTAAATTTTTTTTATTTAGTATCAGCTCGGAGTCTGGAATTTGTGCCCGATATGGCGATAGGCTCGCCCCCTATCACATCATGGGACGGAATAACGGCGAAAAGTGGGTGCACTAGTTGCGCCCCTGCTTACCCCTTCAGAGATAAAAGGCGTGAGTGTGTGTGTAATATTATAGAAAATGATTTCTAAGAAAATACAATCCATCATTCATTCAGAGAAAACATCATCTATATTATAGATTATATTATCTATATTACATCAAACTTATCTCTTAGAATAACTTGAAATAATCTAACTCGAATGTAACAACTTTACAGTTAAAGTTGTGCTCTATTAGTGCGAGAAACTTTGAGCATCAAACTTTCGCATATTAAGCACAGAATAATATAGTGCACGCTTTGTGATCTATAGGCAATACAATAGTTACATATTTTAATATTTTATAGAACTTCAGAGCATTTAACATTCAACCACTCGACGTATAGAACGTTCCATAATTGGAACTCAGGTTCAATTACCGTTTGTTTTTTAATACCAACATCGGATTATGCCGCCCATTGCCGTGCACGGGCCTTCTCTGCTACTAGCAGGGTTTAAGCGTTAGTCCACCGCACTGACCGAGTATGGTTAACATACTTACACACCTTCAAAATTCTTAGATATGTAGTTTTCCTCACGATATTTCCTTCACTGTTAAAACGAGCGATCATCGATAAACAAGACCACAAACAACTTTGAAAAGTCAGAGGTGTTTTGGGTTTTGAATCTGCGGATATTAGTTCAGGAGCCCTTTCCTTTCCCAACTTGGAATTTATAGATAAAAATGGTAGTAACTCCAGCAAGAAGCAAAATATAATTTTACGTGACAGTGACGTGGTAAAAACAGTTTTGTGTGGTTTTTTTATGGCATTGGTTGACGAAACGAGCATGCCGTTTGCCTGATGGTTAGCGATACCACCACCACCAAACAGTAGCAATACCATCCAGCACCTTAAGTTACAAAGTACTGTGTGGCATTCCACTGCGCTCGTCATCCTGAGACATAAGATGTTAAGTTTCATTATGTGCAGTACTTACACTGGCCGCAATGTACTACTTCAAACCGAAACACAACAATGCATGCATACTGCTGCTTGGCGGTAGAAATAGAAATTGCGGTGGTGCCCACCCAGACGGTCTCTTACATGTGAGACCTACCACCACTGAATGGTGTGATTTCACAGGGATATTACCATCTTTAGTGTATCTCAGTACGTGAATAGTAAGATTGTTTGAGGCTTAAGGCACTGCGTAGACACTGTCAACTCATTTCCGAGATATAGAGGAGGAAAATAAAACAGATCAATCAAGAGAAAGTGATCTATGGAGTACTTAACTCGACGAAACAGAGAATTACAGCGGAACTGACCAAAGAAAGGCTGCTCTTTGGAAACATTTCACGAATTTATCCGCTTGTAAAAATTATTAGAGAGTTTCCAAGTTAAAATCATCAATTATCATTTGTTCGTAAAGTGGTTCACCAAACGAAATTTTCTTAATTAATTTTAGATATTTCTTTTGAAATTTGATCTCTAAGATTTAGAAATCAAAATATTTGAATCACTGCTTGCCCTTATGCGTGTAAGGAGATACTTAACGGAGATCAATATAAATATTTTTTTCTTTTGTGGTGTAGATGATTATGAATCGTATCTAAAAATATATTCCTCAAAGTATTTATTATTCTTTAAAATAAATCCTAGCCTAAAAATAAACGAATCTCTTATCCCTTACACATACCTACACTCACACACTTGCAAAGGTAGGTGCGCACACACGCTCTTCTATGTATTTTTTTTTTTTTTTTGCTGACGATGCTCTATGGTCTAGAAAATCAGCGCCAAGCATTTCTTTCTTTCTTTCCAGACTTTAGATCTATTAGTTTATAAGTATCAATCAATATACGGCTTGTTCAATTTTTTTTTCTCACTCTAAGCACTTACTACTAACAGAAGCCTTATAAAAAGTTTTACAGTTTGCCTGGCTAAGTCGTTAATGTTACGTTAAAAGGGCAATCATTCAACTGTTCCTTCCTTACTTTTCTCAAGCTAATTTGATTGACTTAAAGACAGGCACTCGATAATCAGGTATTATTTTATTAAAGATGTTTTCCTAACCGATTTCTAAAAAAGGAGGAGGTTCTGTAATTTGTGTGTATGTATTTTTTATGTATTTACACTGATTTCTCTGAGAATTATGAGCCTATTTCCGTGATTCCTTTTTTATTTAGTACAGTAGAGTCTCGAAATGATTCCATATCAATATATCTTGATTTTGAGTTTATAATTTTTAGTTCCGCCTTTTTCTGAACGTTACAGTACGTAACGTACAGTTCAGCAAGGCGTTTGCTTACAACTATCTGATTCATAGCAGTTTAGATCTCTGCTACATAGTGATAGTGTCTTTACATAGAAAGCTACTCTAGCCTCATTTAGGCGGTGCAATTGTTGCACGCAATTATTGATACCAATAATCATAATTGAATATCTATCAAACTCGTATACACCAACGCGTGCGAAAATTACTTCTTCATTGCTCAAGTTCAAACGGGGTAACTTTTAGGCAATAATTGCGTACAATTATTGCTACAATCCAAACCGTGTAGGTAAGTCAGGCTTTATTCACAAAAAAAATATTCGAATTCTCATGAATCACATTGAACAGAATAAGCATAATATACCAATTCGACTGCCTCGGTGGCGTAGTGGTATTGCGTACGCATTACGAGTACGATTTGCGCGCTGAGGTCCTGGGTTCGAATCCCGGGTCGAGCCAAAAAAATTGTGACTGGGTTTTTCCATCTTAAAATTTACTCAGTCGCAGCTCGGAGTCAGGAAGTTGGCGGTGTGATACCCCCGTACCTCGGAAAGCACTTAAAGCCGTTGGCCCTGCGCCTGATCTCTCTCCGGTCATGTCGGATTGCCGTCTCACCGGACTATGAGAGTGAAGGAATAGCGAGTGCACCTGTGTATTGCGCACACACTTGTGCACTATAATATCTCCTGCGTACCTGGCTGATCTCCGTTGAGATTGGCCGCCGTGGCCGAAACTGGCTAGGAGGATTTCATTCAATATACCAATTTACAAGTTTCTATAGCGATATCAGCGAATGAGATACACCGTATAAAGACCGTAATATATCCTACTAATATTATAAACGCGAAAGTTTGTAAGAATCTATCGATGTCTGGATGTATGGATGTCTGGAGGTCTGGATATCTGGATGTCTGGATGTATGGATGTTTGTTCCTCTTTCACGCAAAAACTACTGATCAGATTTCGATGAAATTTGGCACACGGGTAGATCATGTCCTGGAATAACACATAGGCTAGTTTTTATCCCGGGAAAATATAAAGCGAGACTTTTATATCGGAAAAACTTTTTAATGCGGGCGGAGCCGCGGGCAAATGCTAGTGATATATAATTTTGCCAAAGAAGGACAAAAGAAAAGCAAACCTGGAAAGTTAAATACCTCGCGCTACACACTTGAAACAGTTCGAAGAACTTCTTTCTATAGAACTACTGGGTCCCTAAGGATATTGGATCCATTGCGCTAACAACTAATAAACATAGTGTAAGCAGAATTGATTGCAAATGCACAAAGGCATGCCTGCAGCATCTTTAACTTCAACATCTGAAGTACGTTCGTACTTTTATCGCAAAATCTAAGATTCGAGGGACTGTTTTTCATTTTACTAGAAACAAACTCGAAGTTCAACGAAGCCATATATCTAATTAACTGATTAGTAGTCTGACTTACGCTTGCTTGATATAGATTCGTGTAAACGATATTAAAAAGATATCTACAGTATCGTAAGTGTCTTAAGGTCTCATAAGATTTTGAATCTCGTATTTCTAAAATACATTTCCAAGAAAAGTATTTTAGAACAAAATTACAATAGAGTACCTTGACCCAAAAATCTTCACAATTTTATTGCAAAGAAACAATTTTGTCTGTTTAACAATGGGTTAATCTCTTTTCTTCGTGGTTAATCTTGACAAGATTCACTGTTAAAGGCATATTGTCTGTTTCAGTTGAAAGGAAGACTTAAGGAGAACGCACACTTATCCGAGCCGAACGCGTCGAACGAAACGAATTTTAGAATACTGTGTATGAAATCTCATGAAACCTCGCAAACTTCCCCGCGTCGAATCGTTCGAATCGAAGTGTGCGAGGTTTCATATACAGAATTCTAAAATTCGTTTCGTTCGACGCGTTCGGCTCGGATAAGTGTGCGTTCACCTTTAGCCTGACCTGTTCGTAGTACGTGTCGTCATAAATTAAGGAGGTCACATATTGTTTTATACTGTAGCTAAGTTTAAGAACGGATAGTAAGGAATGTTCATTAAAGACATGTTATTAATAGTTCAGGCCCGCTTGGCCCATCTGGGCCATGACAGCTCCTGTCATAAAAGCGAAAATCGTCATTTCTACCTACGCAATAAGGTTTTAGTATGAAAATAAAAAAAAACAAATGTCAGCTGTCAAACTCGCGGTACCAGATAATAATACAGATATACCGGGTGGAAGGGAAACGCTCTCGGAAACGAATACAGGTGATAGTATTGGTGATTCTTGACGTGATGGCACTAAAAAAATCGCGATCCCATTGTTACAGTTTTAGTAGGATTTTCTCAAATTTCTGTACAGCTTCACGTATGGACAGATAAATCAAATTATTATTCTGAAAAACATAGTAAAAAAGGTCAATATTTCAAAAAAATCGTAATGAAACACGTACATCAGCTGACGGGTTAACGACCGCGTGGCCGGTGTCGGCGCAGCGCGGCGGCCGCCGCCTTGTCGGCGTTTGCTTTGTAGTTTTTTTGTACGCTTTACATTGCGCGCGCATGAATTACGGAAATACTAAAATCGTAAATATTATCGCTTAGTTTTACAAATGAATATAGTTTTTCGTTAATGTTATGGTTCTTCTCTCTTACCGTTCCGGTATAGAGAGCGTTTCCCTTCCACCCGGTATATGATATAGATACGGCCGTAATAATATTACAGACTTAAATTACGTGTCTGTTATTAATTATAATACTATATTCCAAATTAAAACATACAGATCTTAGTTGACGCTTATGAAAAAAAAATATTGAAACTTTTTAACAAAAAATAAAACGACTTCAAAACCACTACAAGTCAAAAAATAATTTCAAAAAATTGTATTCGCTTAGTATATTATACGTATATTTGTAGTCGATGCCTAATTTAAATTGCCAGCTAAGCTAAGGAAATACACGAACAAATATACGAAAATATTGTTCAATTTAAATTAGGCACAGACTCCAAATATACGTATGTACTAAGCGCATACAAATTTTGATTATTTTTTGACTTGTAGTGGTTTTGAAGTCGGTTTATGTTTTGTTAAAAAGTTTTTATTTATTGTTTTTTTGTTAGTTAATTATGGACTGGTGTAAACAATACATCATAGATATACGATAGCAGCATTCGCGAGTCATCTGCTATTAGTTATTGAATAGTTCCATTGTTTATCTCCGAAGATCTTCATGAGATCTTCATAAATTATATATAATAAAACCTTCCCTGAGATATATACATTTGAATATCGAAAACCACCTCGAAATCGGGTCAGTAGTTTTGAGAAACTCGCGGCCATACAAACTTACACACATACATACATAGATACATACGGATCGAATAACTTACCTCCTTTTTTGAAGTCGGTTAATAAAAAAAGAAAACCAAAAACCTGACATTGAAGAACTGAAAAGATGGAAACAAGATTTTAGTTTAAATATTTTATTTCGGTTTTGAATAATTTCAGTTGACAGTGTTCACAAACGCAGTCGGAGGCATCTGCTCACTCCGAGATTTTGTTGCTCTACCTATATCGTCAACCAAATTATAACAAACTAGCTTTTGCCCACGGCTTCGCCCGCGTTAATAAGTTTTTCCGGGCTAAAAGTACATAAAAACCTTCCCGTTGAATCAATCTATGCAACACATTTATTTGGATAAAGATTAATATTATGACGGTGATACAACTCTTAAAAAATAATGCATTAATTTCGACCAAATTGGATTACCATAAAAACGGTTCTAGAGAGTTAATCTTAAAAGATAGACATATACTGCCGCGGACATTTTTTTAGATCATTTCAAGAGGAATAATTCTTTCGTACATATATTTTTGGTATCTTGAACTGTTTTCGCAGCGCACGCAATGGAAGCCCTCAAGGATGAATAATTTTCCCTGTTTTTTTCACATTTTCCATTATTTCTTCGCTCCTAATAGTTGCATCGTGATGTTATATAGCCTAAAGCCTTCCTCGATAAATGGTCTATTCAACACAAAAATAATTTTTCAATTCGAACCAGTAGTTCCTGAGATTAGCGCGTTCAAACTAACAAACAAACAAACTCTTCAGCTTTATAATATTAGTATAGGTGAGCGTGTTATGCCTCCGACAGCGTTTGTGAACACTGTCAACTAAGATTAAGACTAAGATTCAAAACCAAAATAAAGTATTCAAATTAAATCTTCTTTAAATATCTTTTCAGTTCTTCAATGAATTATATAAGAAGGCAGATATAGGCGCAGTCGGGTTTTTGTTGTTTTTTAAATATATTTTTTAATTCCATCTTTTTTAGCATTTTCTATTCAAAACATCAATAAAACATATAAGTTATGTACATATTCTTAATCACCCTTAAAAATTCTTTATTTTGAGACCACACTCGATGTATTTCGAAAATATTATTTTTTTAGATTACTTTTTGCCGCCAAAAATACTTAATTTTTTTTTTAATTTTCATGTACCTTGTGTCACTTGCACGACTAAGATGCATTTATTGACACCACTCACATAAAAATACGACAAGCCGTTTAGGCTTTAGGGCGTGCCAAAGAAATATACATACATACATACACTCGAAAAACATAACCCTCCTCTTTCGCAGTCGGGTAAAAAGAACTTAAGGAAATCCGTGCCAGCCCAGAACAATGACTCGAGCGATGTTAAACGAAGACATTTCACAAATTTTCACAAAGAATAAGATTTTTACGTCACAACTTCAAATTTATATCGACAAAGTAACAATGAACACTAAAAAAACTTCAAATTAATAAAGAAGATACATTTTCGCAAAACATGATCTGAATTTTAAAACGCATTTAAACCGTAATACAAAAAAAACACTCTACAGCGATACAAGAATCCGCGCTTAAATTACGAGTTCAAAAACTGCAGTGGAAAAGTGATTCCATGCAGATTTTCAGGGATTTTTTACTATCCCCCAATGAAAATTGCAGCACTTTTAACAAAACTCTTTTCAACTGTCCTCGTTCGTAGAGAGCTCGAAACTGTAGTAAACAAATCACAGTGTAGAGTTACGTCGATAAGATACTGTTTGATGTTGATTTTTGAAATTCGAATACAGTTTTTTTTTCGTTGTTTTCTTCGGCTGCGACCATAATCCACTGGTGAAGGCAACTGAGATTCATACAATTATTTTTTATTAATTCTAATGCTAATACATGCTTAACATCGCCAAAGTCAACTGACAAAAAAGTTATCTAAAGCTGTAAACCACGTGATTCAGGAAAATATCTTAATCATTGATGATGTATAAAAAAAAATTAAAGTAAGTTGAAAAAAAATTAAAGTACATGAAGCCAGAAAATACTCAAATTTCGTTATTCAAACAGCTAGCAAAGAACAATTCAATACGGAATATCTCACATTGCTTACCTCAATGTTTTAAATTTCATTAAAAAATTATGGGAACAATTCTAACAATCTTGAGGTATATCGCTGAATTTTTCAACTATTTTCAAACTTTTAACCAATGTAGAGATCTAAGTTCCTGATAATAATAATGAATAATTATACTAGCCGTGTATCCCACTGTTGGGCACAGACTTTCTCTACTTCGTAGAGGGTTAAGACCTTAGTCCACTATGCTGGCTTAATGCGGGTTGACAGATTTCACGTACCTTCAAAATTATAATGTTATATTCAAATTACTATGTTTACTGGTGGTAGGTTTCCCATATGTAAGAGTCCATCTGGGTGGGTACCACCGCAATGTCTATTTCTACCGCCAAGCAGCAGTGTGCATGCACTATTGCATTTCGATTTGAAGGACATTGTAGCCACTATAACTATGAGACTTAATATCTTATGCCTCAGGATGACAAGCGTAGTGGAATGCCACACAGTACTTCATAACTCAAGGTGCGGGATGGTGTTTATACTTATACCTATACTGCGTCTTGGCAGACCGCTTAGTTCCAACAACCCTCCATCTCCCAAACAATCACCGCGTAAATTAATAAAATCTTGATGAGTTATTCTACTTTACCGCCAAATATATCAGGTGACCGCAGAAACATATATAAAACTTGCATGTATTACCAGAACAAGTTCGTTGGGTTTAACTTCACCATCTAGTTAGAAGTTTTCAAGCTTATTACTCTGTTTGAAAGTACTTTGGGATAAAGAGCTGATGCCGAGGGCGACCACAAGTGTACGTGATACTACATCGCCTATATAAAAAAAGAAACTGCATAAGTGCGAGCTAGACTCGCGTAACGAGGGTTCCGTACAAACTTGCAGGTAAAGTATTTAAGTATACACCTATCTGGGACCGCGAGTTTGACAGCTGACATTTGTTTTTTTTTTTTTTATACTAAAACCTTATTGCCTGGGTAGGGACGACAATTTTCGCTTTTATGACAGGAGCTGTCATGGTCGCATGTGACCACGCGGGCCTGAAGCGTATAAGTGAATAGTTCGCCAAAATTATTCCAATTTTAAAAGTTTGTATAAGTAATTCGATTTTTTTGTTATTAAAGTAAATATTGGAGGTTTTCAGACTTTTCCTTTTATATGTGCTGTAAGATTTTGCTTCTTGCTAAATTTCATGATACCCTTGTGAAATCGCAAAATATGCGCATAAACGGTCATATCTTTTCATCGCATTGATTTACAAGTTTGATTTTTTTACAGCTGAAAGAGACTGTTGACCCAAGTATTTGATATAAATTTCAATTTAATACCTTTACGCGTTCCTAAGAATAAGGGCCTTGACAGACAGACAGAGAACAAAGTGATCCTGTAAGGGTTCCTTTTTTCCTTTTGAGGTACGGAACCCTAAAATTACTTGGGCCTTGTTCTCTGTAGTGTAGATCTATCATTAATCAAAATATGAAGATACTGTTAAAGTACGTGTTAATTTGAAAATAAAGGCGATTTTCCTTAGCGCTATCTCTTTACAAACATAATGATGATGCTATGCATCCACGTCAAAGAAGCATAAATAAAAAACACATGCATTTATATCTATGATTGTAGATCTAGGTATATACAGTTTTATTAAAACACGTTATCACAAACAGTGCCAAAAGAAAGCTAAAGTCTGATAAAACGGTCACATTAAAATTGGATCATACGTAAGTCATCCTTGGAAAAATTACTTTAAATACGCGTTCTTAAAAACAAGGCGATTCCTTACAAAACTTTGTAATTTGTAATCAAGAAATAGCACACAAACATCTAAAGCCATTCATAATACTTTGTGGTTTTGGATTAAGGTTAGTACTCACTGAAGATTTTAATATGTTTATTTACATAGAAATTTTATTTTTTAAATATAATATGTACGTCACATTATTCTTCCTTAGTATAGTGACAATATTAGTAAGCAGTAAGTTGTTTCTAGATTAGATTAACAGTTTCATCAAAACCTGTATGGATTTTAGCGTGATTTTTCCCGGATTCTATCCCCCAGATCAGAAGCCGGTCCAAAAACTAAGCTAACACGCCTCGGCAATATACCTACGTTGAAGAGTAGTGCCGGCTCTACATAAAAAAGGGAGAAGGTCAGATTAAATTACATTAGAATGAGCTTAAATAAAATGATAACATGTGCAACGTTATAGTCGTTTCAGAAACATTAGTTCTTTCTTCGGATATATAGGTAACTCACGCCTTTATTCCCGACTCCCGAAGGCGTAGTTCAACCATTTGTAATAGTATATTCATCATGATAGGGGGCAAACCTATCGCAATCAGGTACTAATTCCAGACTTTGTAAGTGTCTACCTACATAATATGAGCTACATTTTCGCACAGGAAAAATAAACCTATATAGGAATCGCCAGTCATTCATAAATATAGGTACAATAATTTATAAACATTGGTACTCTTTCATGTACCTATTTTTTTTGTATGTTTTGTGGGGACGTACGCAGTCGCGCAGACGGGTGATCAGTTCGCCTTCATTGGAACTATTTCACCCTAGGTACTCATTCATACTACTTCGTACTAATGAGTACTCACACACACACACACGCGCCTTTTATCCCCGAATGGGGAGGCAGAGGCACAACTAGTGCACCCACTTTTCGCCGTTATTCCGACCCATTATGTGATAGGGGGCGAACCTATGGCCATCAATCAATCAATCAATGATGGCCATATCAGGCATAAATTCCAGACTCCGAGCAGATACTGAATAGAAAAACTCAATATCACTTTTCCCGACCCGGGGATCGAACCCGAGACCTCAGCATTGCAGTCGTACCATAATACAACTACGCCACCGAAGCAGTCCTAGTGATGAGTAATATCCATAAAATCCCATGATTGATGATGAATACAATCCCACTAATGAGTACTCATCTTTATTATATTATTTTTAGCATAAAGGCCCGTCTAGGTCATCTGTATTGTGTTGCTAACGTTTTATGGATTTATATCGTGCAAGGTCAGATACGTAAATGTTTTCAACATTGCCGTCTTAAAATTGAACGCCGAAGTTTTCATTGTTTATAAAACTTTGGTAGCTACTTTATATTATGAGCGTACTAGGTTTTGATGGCGGACTTGCGCGCATACAGATATGTCGCCGCGACATTGACAGACACAAAATTGATCTAGAAGAAATCACGGAAATTTAAGCGAGTTCATACGAAAAACAATTCATATATGTAAACTAGCTTTTGCCCGCGGCTTTGCCCGCACGAAAGAGTGTTTCCTGGATAAAAGTCCCGCTATACATTTTCCCGGGATAAAAAGTAGCCTAAAACCTTCCCCGGTATCGAACTATCTTCATGCCAAATTTCATCGAAATCCGTTTCGCAGTTTTTTAGTTTATCGCTTTGCTTTAATACAGCTCCTAGTTATTATGACATCACATGGCCTATAACCAGTGGACGAATAAGATGTTTTTAACGATACCTTATTTGTCAAATTATGTTAAATGGTTTTGAATTTATGTTGTAACAAGTGAACAGACGAATATACCCACATACACAGTATCAAAATCATAAACCTCCTTTTTGCTTCACCGTATTCGGGTTGATTTTAATTGCCTGCACAATTATACTCACTTTTTCAAGAGTGTTCCATTTTGTGAGCACATAAGACAATCTATTTGGAAGTGATAGAATACTACTAACAGACGATTAGATTTGGTATCATCGTACCAATTCGTCACGCGGTACAGTCTTCACGCCACACGATCGAACCGTACCATGCGATGTCCAGTTGTATCCAACCAAGTTTGATGGACAAGCCATCGAACCAGCCGTACCAACAATAATAATAATAATGTCCATCGAACCGTGCCCCACACGATGCAATATGGTTCGATGCCATACCGTTTTAATGGTTCGGCTGTACCAAATCACATCGTATGTGCCCACTTGAAGATGTGTCAATAAGGAACGTAAAACTAAATTAATAGGGCAGTTGACTAACTGTTTTTTAATACAAACAGATTACGCGATGTCCCCTCCACGCCCCCACTTTTGCTCACGACAATATTTCCAATATTAATAACTGCTTTATTTTTCAACCAGTTTTGATGTTGATTTCACAGAAGAATTTCATTTTCGTTTATTTTCTGTTACATCTTACTAATATTATAAACGCGAAAGTTTTTAAGAATGTATGGATGTTTGTTACTCTCACACAAAAACTACTAAACGGATTTCGATGAAATTTGGCACAGGGGTAGATCATGTCCTGGACTAACATATAAGCTTTACCCCGGGAAAATATAAAGCGGGACTTTTATCCCGGAAAAAGCTTTTAACTTGGGCGGAGCCGCGGGCAAAGGCTAGTACAAAATAATGCTCAATATATAATAAAATAGGTAACTACCCTATTAAGGCTAGCACATATCAAAGCATTCGCCTATGGATTTAATTACCCATCTCCACATAGCGGGTTCAGCAATCATTAAGGACTTAACATACAAGCCAATTAATTACTAAAACATTGGTCTGAAGAGTACCTTGTGTTATTTATCCGAGAGGAATGTACGCAGGTTCAAAACTAGACACACATCTCCGACATTTAAAAATTAAATTTGTATTATTTATAATTACAGTTCGCTTAAACGGTGTAGGAAACCTACATACCTGAGAATTCTCCACAATAATTTCGAGGGTTTGTGAGGTGCGCCAAACTCCATGAAGCCAGCCTGGTGGACTAAGGCATAATCCTTATTTCTACAATATTATTAATATTCCTAGTGTCAGTCATTTAGGTATAAAGTTCTCATCGCAATATTATGAGTGATATACAATCTGGGCTATAAAGTCATACATTTCGATTTCAATTACAAAAAATGAATAATTTTATTCAAAAACTGCCAAGTACTTTATAAATATTTTAAATTATATAATTTTCAAACCATTAATAATAATTTTGGTTCAGCTAAAAGAAAAAGTTAA
Organism: Lapara coniferarum; assembly: GCA_949316025.1. NCBI lineage: Eukaryota > Metazoa > Arthropoda > Insecta > Lepidoptera > Sphingidae > Lapara > Lapara coniferarum. Next base: position 5,562,954 of record OX438919.1, on the reverse strand, counting down.
TAAATAACTCTACAGTCTGGAGAATTTCGGTCCTAACCTAATTAAACTTGTTCATGTACAAAAAGGACAAAGGACGTTCAAACAGTTATTTTGAATAATTCAATAGAAATCATATTAACTGGATTAAGAATCGAAAATTGTTAGATTATATTATTTCTTGGTAATGGCACAATACTTCTGATTGATTTTTTTATAGTTTTGAGCAGCAGAATTATTTTCGCTTCTCTATCATCTGCTCAATTCATCTCCTTCAAGGTTATATATGGCATATGGCATGTATGCTTCGTTTAATATTGTTTTGATGAATTATAATTTATATATTGTTGTGTGTGTGGATGCATGTACACTATGGACTCCATAAAAGTTGGAAGGATTAAAAAAACGCTAATCTTTAGATGATGCTGTGAAGTTTGATAGCGATCAGATAATATTTTTTTTTACCCATTGATCTTTGCAGTAATCTAGCTATAAATATTAGTGCTTTCCATGCGAAGTCAGAGCGGGTTCCACAATAACAATCTCAAAGCTTTCGTGATTTCGAATGTGAACAGTCCCTTAGGTGGGTCGAGCAATCCAATTACAGGATTAGCTATCGGCATAGTGGAGTCAAGGATTGCGTCACACGTCCGACATCCGGTGTCTACCGCAGTTCTTTGGCAATGAATGTTACATTCACGTCTTTTATCCCTGAAGAGGTAGGCAGAGGCGCAAATAATGCATTAACTTTTAGCCGTATGTTTCGTCCCACGATGTGATGTGGGCGGGTCTATCGCCATAATGGTAATAAATTCCAGACTCCGGGCTGATACTGGATAGAAAAGTCCAATATCACTTTGATATTGTTCGCGGAGATCGAATCCGAGACCTCAGTCTTGCAGTCGTAACGTAATACAACTACACCACCGAGGCAATCGGCAATTAATAGTTTTAGTTTATCTATGTCCGATACCTATAATTTTGACCAGTACAGCCCGGTTCACAGCTGAAATGGACACAATAAAGTTTGTTTAAGATGCTTACAGTTAGTGCATTTGGTAGGTCTCTCCTATGCGAGTAGCTGTCTGGGTAGGTACCATCGCAATGTCTATTTCTACCGCCAAGCAGCAGTGTGCATGCACTGTTGTGATCCGGTGTGAAGGACATTGTAGCTAGTGTAATTACTGGGCATTATGAGACTTAACATATTATGACTCAAGCTGATGAGCACAGTGGATAATAATAATAGTTCTATCGTATACTTTCTTGTATGCAATATTGACATCTCCATATTAGATCATTCGATTTTAAAACTTCTTTATTGCTGCGTAAGAATTATAATTCTTCACCTGGCTAAGTGTTAAATAAATTTTCAAGTAAAAAAATCAAGATATCGTGACTGACACACTGTATGGCTTCCTAACGTGTCGTGGCCAATTAAACGCACATAGTGGGGCTTAAGCCGACCGCCGAAGATGACTACGCAGCACTTATCACCTAGATCTTTCGTTAAGCCTTTGCCTGCTAGCACTTGATTGTGATGTTGTACTTTTTTCATGGGACGGAAATTTGGCCCTTTTGCGCCTAATGGTAGGCGGAGAATATTATACGAAAACGTTATGGAAATAAAAGAGACCTACCACTAGTAAACCGAGGATTTTCACGAAACTATAAACAAAGGAACCTCACGATTTACTGAATTAATAAGATAATATAATTATTATTACATCACATTTTTTTTTATTATACTGATTTAAAGGACAAGTCCGCTTTTTGTATCGGTGCTGAACCTCAAAATCTACCATGCTCACACGCTAAGTTGGGGGTACTAAAAATATTTTAGACCCCCCAATTTATAAGTAGCTGAAGAAATTCTAAATTCCAAATCAGTTCCACGCGTTAAGTTTAATTGAAACTTTTTATTTTCTTTGTGGGAAGTAAAGTTAATCGCCTTTATTTCAATTTTGTAAAGATAATTAATTAAAAATTGGTAAAAACAGGAAAGTGTAGACGCGATTTTAAGTTTTGAATTTATTCAGCTACTTATGTGGCTGCCTGTACCTACTATCCATTATCCAACTACATATACATAAAGTATCTTGGTTAGACTTTAAATGGCTATACTAATATTAAAGAAGAAAGATTTGTGTTTACTGTTAATGTATATTTGTAACGAATAAACTCAAAAACTCCTGGGTCAATTAAAAAAATCATTCAGTAATATAAAGGTACATTATAAGCGAGTAGCATAGGCTACTTTTTATACCAGGAAAATATGAAGCGAGACTTTTATCCCGGAAAAACTCATTCATGTGGGCGGAGCCACCAGTTTAAGTCTAGTCCTACTAATATTATACTGGGCGAAAGTTTGTAAGAATGTATGGATGTTTGGATGTATGGATGTTTGGATGTATGGATGTTTGGATGTATGGATGTTTGGATGTATGGATGTTTGGATGTATGGATGTTTGTTACTCTTTCACGAAAATACTACTGAACGGATTTCGATGAAATTTGGCACACGGGTAGATCATGTCCTGGATTAACACATAGGCTACTTTTTATCCCGGGAAAATATAAAGCGGGACTTTTATCCCTGAAAAACTTTTTAAAGCGGGCGGAGCCGCGGGCAAATGCTAGTAATTAATAAAATCTCTAAAATCTCTAACTAAACGAAACTGAAAGCCGAAGGCCCTTTTCTCTGTAGTAATATAATATTTTATTACATTTAATTAAAGTTTCATGACGAAGCAACGTTGTATGAAACATTATACTTAAAACACGAGGATAAACAAACGGTCTTAAATTTTTATATAACTTTAAGGCACCTCGCAGACGTCACGAGGTTTCGTACAAAGTTATCGTCTAGCATCCTACTTTAGAAACTTGTTATTATGCTGACAACTAAGTGGTAAGACTAAGCGAGAATACGTCTGGGTAGGTCTCACCGTATTATTTCTGTCAAGCAGTAGTGTTAAACACGATTGTGTTCCTGTTTAAAGGAATATCCAGTGTTATTACGAGACTTAACCCTTCAAGCCCCGCTTTAAAGATGTATGGGAAAACCCTTTATACCTATATATGGACACCGGTGTCCGTCGCAGGGCTTGAAGAGTCAAATCATAATGTCTCAACTCAGGAAGCTGAATGCAGTAGATTGCCACAGATCTACAAGCTGTGTGCTACTGTTTAGTGGTATAAATAGACTTTTTGTATTCTGATATAGATAAAACCTATAACTACCTGTTTGCAGAATTTCATAGAACTTGATTATTCAACATTGTGTCATTGTGGATATTTTTACAAGAAAAAAAGCTTTTCCAGATAAGAATAATTCGACTCTGGCATACATCTCTCATTTCCTATACCTTGATTAATCTTTTCATGCATTCCCATCGGTACAGGGTACTTTTGACCTGGCATTTATCAAGAATGTCAGATGACGTTCGAAGATTCAGTGCGATTAACCCCTCCTGACTCTTCTATCCACATTCTCCTCATATATCCGCTTTGTCAATCTTCTATCATCCATCCTCTCCAAATGCCAATCACCTTAGCATACCCTCTTCAATTTTGGTCACTGCATCCTCTGTCACTTCACACATGTTCGTCACCATAATATTCTGCACTGCATCATTCATATACCTATTGTATCATTTATACTTGTAATTTTCATTAGGTACAGTTAGCCACAAAAGTAGCTGAACAAATTCAAAATTTAAATGTTATAAGGCCCGTCATTTTTTGCCATAAATGAAACCCATCTGTCATAATATTATCAGGCTTAGAATAGGCGTTATTATTCTATGTTATCATGATATCGCAGAATATTACATATCATATTATGCGAATGTCAAGCTTCTGTTTTTATTGCTTCCCTCGCAGTAAGCACGGTAGCAATAAGCGGTCTATGTAATTTCATGCGTATACAGGGTGACTGGTGATGTGACGTTTTCTCGTTAATTTATTATAGTTAATAGTTGTTTATTATGGAAGCCTAGAACGTTGTTTAGTAGAAAACAACAAACAGCTCCTATCTTACTAAATACTTTTTTTATCATTGAATTTCAATAAATCTTAAATTGTCCGGAAACTATTGAGTTCCGGATAGGACTTCATAGAACAAAATCGACTGTTTTTGACCCAATCTACATGCTCTTAACGGGAATATGTCACATTACCAGTCACTGTGTATGTAGCTCGCGCGGAGGCTTAGAATATGCGTCGTCGTCAGACACTAGATGTTAAATCTCATAACATCCAGTATTGCACCGGCTATTTTATCCTTTAAATGGAACAAATTACAACACAGTTTTTTTATTACATTGAATGACGAGACGAGCTTGCTGTTCGCCTGATTGTCAGCGATATGACCTCCCATAAACAGTAGCAACAGCATCTAGCACCTTGAGTTACAAAGTATACTGTGCGGCATTCCACATAAGATATTAAGTCTCATTATGTCCAGTAGTTACACTGGCTACAATGTCTTTCAAACTGAAACACAACAGTGCATGCACACTGCTGCTTGGCGGTAGAAATAGACATTGCGGTGGTACCCACCCAGACGGACTCTTACTTATGAGATCTACCAGTAAAGTACAGTGGTGGCACTGCTGGTGCAAAAGACACTTAAAGAGTTTAATTCATTGAAACAAATCAAAAACACCCATAACAATTAGTCCGCGTATCAAAACGACATCAAAACAATTCTCGATGCCTACCCGTTATCACGTGGAGTAATATTTAGCACAGATTCGGCCATTTTGTACGACAAAGCCGTAGCGTGAAATTAAATAACAGCGAAAACCTTTCAAAGGTACTTTATAGGATCAGTAAACATTTACGGACGCAGAAAAAACAAATGGACGAAGTGAAAACGTCCCAAATGATTTTCCTTTCAATTTATTGAACAAAGCATGATCTTTGTGCTACACGTTTCGAAACGGGTGATGGGATGACGCTAATCTACGAATAAATTTCAGTAATTTTTTATCTTATTACCCGACTGCGAAAGAAGGAGTGTTATGTTTTTTATGATGTATGTTGGTGTGCGGTCCTTGCCGAGTTAGTCTTGGCTAAATACAAGTATGTTATTTCATTTAGTAATGTCAAAAGCACTGTATACCAAAAGGTGGACACGGTACGGTGTTTCGGGGGCTTCTGAGCCCCCGCAACAGAGAAAAGCACCGCAACAGCGGTACGCGCAGGGGCGGTTGCGGACGACAACTTAGACGTGAGTCGGAGGAAGCCCGCAGCCGTCCCTAATGCGCCGAAGATGGCTATTTAAAAAAAAAAAAAAAAAAAAGCACTGTATACAGTCTATTTTCTTTATCGGGAAAAAATCTAACTACCTAAGTATCACACGCGGGTAATAAACAGTATCGAGCTGAACGGCAACGGCGAGCGATAGTTATTTAATAAACTGTTGTCAACCCTTGTTAATTTTCGGTTACCTGGCTAAATTGGCTCTTCCAAACCATTTATACGTTAACCCTTACGTGTAAAGTTGGAGTCATTATTCTCCTATTGTTCATATTGAAGTCAGATTGAAGGTCAATTAAATAAGACTAAATTGATATAGACATAGAATCCATGCGGGTATATGAAAACAATATGTTAGATTTTTTCGCATGTAATACAAATACATCATTATTGTGATACAGCTAAATGTTTGAGGTAATGAATACTCTTGACAACTCACAACGAAAATATTACAGAAAATGTACCTAAGTGAAATTTGTTAGTCATCAAAAAACGTATGAACGAAAAATGGTCCGCCCACTCCACTCCAACATCTGACGAACTTAATTTTATGTAAACGGTTCCAATTTCTTTGCAAGGAAAAAAAAAAAAAAGTGGTTTACCCGAGATTAAAATTAACTCCCAATACGTGAGTCCTTTGTCACGTCAGACCTGATGCATTCTCGCCGAAACGCATTAATGAAATGAAATATTTCTATTTGAACCCATAAGATGTTATACATTATTTAGATTTCGTCAATACTAACTCTACCACCAGTTTGGATAGCAGTTCTTACCAGAGAAGAACTTTACTGGTTGTAGGTCTCTCGTATGTAAGAGACCGTCTGAGCGGTTACCACCGAAATGTCTATTTCTACCGCCATGCAGCAGTGCGCATGCACTGTTGTGTTTCGGTTTGAACGACATTGTATTAACATTTTATGTCTCAGAATGACGAGCGCAGTGGAATGCCACACAGTACTTTGTAAGTCAAGGTGCTAGATGGTGTTGCTACCGTTTACGGGTGGTCGTATCGCTCACCATGAGGCGAACGGCATGCTCGTCTCGTTAGTCTCTGCAATAAAAAAAATAAAAAGAACGGACAAGGAACTCTAGTGTTGCTCTCTTCAAAATTAGTTCAGGGTTCAATCTTAACTACTTAGAGAATATAGTGTATGTTATAATATGAATCAATAGCTTTATCGCTAGTTTCAAAGGCTTATGACCTTCAAATATGGATTCAAGGACCCGCGTCCGTATTTGGTACAGATTGTTACGTCAAAATCATAACTCATTTATATAGCAAAATCATGTGCCACTTATGGAGTCAGTACGGCCTTGGTTGGAAGACATGCCACTTCCTACGTTCCTGGATATATCAGGCTTTTTACGAGCTGTTTTATTAACTTTTACGCTTATGCTGTAACTTATCCACAGTGCTTTAACGGTGAACGCAGACAGCCGTGAAAAAACGGTTGTAGTAAGTCAGCTGAACGGTAGTTTTAGTACTCTGACAACCAATCGGTAAATTCGGAATACGTATGACGCGAACATAGATTAGAAACGGTTTTGATGGTTACTGAATAAAATCGGTCATTGACGAAACTAAATAGATCAAGAAAATTAAAGATAGAAAAAGAATTAAATGAACTATAGACTGATCACACCGTGTTGATAACAAAATACTAATGACCTCGGGACTTACGGATGCCATCTGACGTAACTGACAAATTGAACGTTTTCCAGGTTAGAACTTGCTCGTCATTGACATTTACCTAATGCGCAGTGTACAAATATCAAAATTCTTACGCCGTTTTTAGTATTACTTGGTAAACGGGAAAGAATGACTATGGTAAATTTTGTGTCAAGATATATAAATATGTGTAAAATATATCTTGAAGTATAGGTAAAGAAAATATCTCCCTATATGTCTATGTTACGTCAGGGAAAATAGAATAAACACTCTTGATTTTTTTCATACAAAATCTTTAATAAATCAAGCATATAAAAATATACTGCCGGCCTCAGTGTCGTAGTTGTATCACGGTACGACTGCAAATCTGAGTTCTCGGTTTCGATCCCTGGGTCGGGCAGTGATATTGGGATTATCTATTCAGCATCAGTCCGGAGTCTGGAATTTGTGTCCGATATGGCGATAGGCTCGCCTCCTATCACATCATGAGACGGAATACGCACGGCCAAAAGTGGTTGCACTAGTTGCGACTTTGCCTACCCCTTCGGCGATACTAGGCGTGAGTATGTATATAAAAATATCACGTTCACGTCTGTAAAACCTGAAGTTTCTTTGCCAAGGAAAATAATTGTTCGAATTTCGAAAACGAGGCTAGTACTAATAACGGTCCGAGCGCCATTGCCGCGCGGCTACGTTGTTCAACGTTCCTTCAGGAACTACAAGTTTGACTTAAAGAATCCAACTTGTATTCATCTGTTAGAATATAATATGTCCTTGCGAACGAAATCTATTTTTGGAATTTTTCGCGAAACTATGGAAAACTTTAATTTACTACGGCTAATTTCTTCATTGGTAGAAATAGTCAATATTACTGCTACTTTTGCCTAAATTACGACGTAACGTGACAACTCTTGTGTATTTTGGTACGAGCTCTTCTGTAAGGTCTCGGGTTTAAATCTCGAGCTGACAAAGTTAAAATGTATTTCTCGACTCGGAATCAGCCTGCAGTCTAGAATTTGTGCCCGATATCGCGTTAGACTCGCCTCCTATCACATCATGGGACGGAATCTACATGACGAAAACTGGGTGCCCTAGTTGCACCTCTGCCTACACCTTTCGGGATACAGGCGTAATGTGTGTGTGTGTGTCTTTTAGTAACAATTTCATAAATAATCTTGTTGTTAAAGGGTCACATAGATTAAAATGGTGTATTTTGTTTAATAGCATAATTTCCCGTATAATGTAAACAATGGCGCGGGCAGCAATCTATATATATAAAAGAAAGTGGTGTTAGTTACACCACTTATAACTCAAGAATGGCTGAACGGATTTACCTGAAAATTGGTGGAGAGGTAGCTTAGAACCAGGAGACGGACATAGGATACTTTTTATCCCGGGAAAATATAAACCGGGATTTTTATCCCGGATAATTGTTTTCTGCCAGTGGAACCGCAAGAAAACAAGTATAGAGATATTTCGAGATCCAGTTGAGGACATAATTACTCTTATCCCGGAAAAAGATAAACCGGGAATTATATCCCGGATTTTAATTTCTCGCGAGTGGAGCCGCCACGACTAAACCACTGAACCGATAGCGATGCAATTTGGCAGGGAGATAGTTTTAAACCCTGGGAAGAATCTAGGCTACTTCATATCCCGGGAAAATATAAACCGGGACCTTAATCTCGGAAAATAGTTTTTTGCCAGTGGAACCGTATGAACATAAGTATGGAGATAGTTTGTGATCCAAAGGAAATCAATTCAATATCCAAAGGAAATAAGTTCAATACATTATGTCTACTTGAGATGTAACTCAAACTTGAGATTGACCTATTAATACCGCCCATAGGCTACTATTATCCCGGATAACAGACACCGGGAATTTTATTCGGGATTTTTTTCCGGAAAAAAATATGGTTCGGTATTATTTACGGGGGGGTGGGGGTGTTTAGGGATTTTAAAATTTCGTTAAATAAGGACTCATTTGGTGGCAGGGAGGTTTTTTGCATGCAAGAAAATTACGCGGAAAATTTGAAAATTTAAGAATACTTAACCGCCATATTAAACGTGTATGTCACTGAATTCCTCCTAAGCGGCTGGACCGATTTTAATGATTTTTTTGTGTCCTCAGGTGGGTTTGAGAATAGTTTCGATTAACAATTAGATCCGGTAGGTAGCGCTGTACTCGGGTTCTAGGATTTCATTTCCTTTTTAGGGCAGGACAACGTCTGTCGGGGCCGCTAGTATAGTATATAAGTTACACATCGAAGTAGATTATGCAAATGCACTCACACCAGGCGGGTCGTAAAATAATGATATTACTGCCGCAACGCTCGCTCGGTTATTAAATCTTTAATTACGATGACTTTTTTTTTTTTTTTTTTTTTTTTTTTTTTTTTATCGCGGGGAAAAACGCTTTATCGCTACCACCACTGGGGGGTGAGTGGAACGGTTATGTTGGTTTCACACAGTCTTACGGTCCAATGTCGACACTCGGGAGTATAGCTTCATCCGAGCGAGCATTGGACCGAGTCCCTAGCACTATGTACACCCTACACCGGTATACCAACCAAAACCCGCGGTGGCCTTCTTCGGCGCCTACGGGACGGCCCCGGGGTATCTTGTTGCACAGAGATAGCTGCACGGAACCGCCCCTGCGCGATGCCGCATTGCGGCCCCTCTCAAATGAGGAGGCTGAGAAGCCTTCGACCTCAAAAGCACGCTTTGCGTCTACGACTGCAGGAGACCGACCACCCGCATTATCGTCCACCTCGTAGTCGCTTACAGTAGAGTAGTTGAGCGAGCAGACCCCCACTGCTCGCCCTGCGACTCTCGCTTACCCCATTTAGTCGCCTCTTACGACAGGCAGGGGATGCCGTGGTGAAATTCTTTAGATGCCCCCGGACCACAGGGCACGAGGCGCCGGTCAGTCGTCCACCCGACGCCTCCTTCGTCTCCTCTGGCTACGGGCGGGATCGCTCTGCTCACGATCCCGCTCGGCGCTCTCCTTCCGCGAGATGACGCACTCGCAGAAGGAGGCCGTAGCTCGCCATGACCTCCAGCCGCCGACCATGGCGGACACCACGGCTGGCAGCGAGAGGTCCCCTCCGACGACTGCTCTAAGAGCGCTGCGTTGTAGGTCCCAGGCTGGGCACTCCTCGAGAGTGTGTTGGACTGTGTCCTCGCGACCGTTGCCACAATGATGGCACACGGCGGACTCCTCCTTTCCAATCTGACACAGAAACGAGCCGAAACACCCGTGGCCCGACAGCATCTGTGTCAGACGGAACGTCGGCGCACCGTGGCGCCTGTCTAACCATCTTAAGAAGACAGGTCGCACTGCCGCGACAGTCCTCAAGCCCGCACTCGGGCTCTCCAGCCTGGTATGCCACTCCTCCACGGCTGCGCTGCGGATGGAGGCCAGTTGGGCCGTGACCTCCCTCGGGGCCAGTCTCCGCCCGAGACGTGATGCCTCCTCACGCCAGAAGAATACTGACGAAAGGTATTTGGCATCCAAATCCCATGGCAGAATACCGGCCAACACGCAGGCCGCCTCGTGGGAGATTGTGCGGTAGCCCCTGATGAGTCGTTGCGCCACTAAACGCTGCGGTTTACGCAGCAGAGCGACGCATCGAGCATTCAGGGACCCGGCCCAGACGGGACAACCGTATAAGGCCATGGACCGCACAACTCCAGCGTATAAACTTCGGCAAGGATTACCGGGACCTTCCAAGTTTGGCAGCAGGCGACCAAGCGCACCTGCTGCCCGCGCCAGTTTCGGCGACAACATCTCAAAGTGGGCACGGAAGTCCCACCGGCTGTGCAACACCAAGCCCAGATACTTAATTGTGGAGCCGATGGGAATCCGCACCCCTTCCACTATGATATGGGCCTCCGAAGGTGGCCTCTTTCGGGGCCCGTGGAAATAAAGGGCCTCCGTTTTGTTCAGGGCCACTGAGAGGCCCAGCCGCCGAATCCTGCTCACTACCTGCTCCGTACCAGACGAGGCAAGCAGGGCAGCCTCCTGGAAGGTCCTAGCCGTCGCTGTAACCAGGGTGTCGTCCGCGTAACAGACAACAGCGACGCCTTGAGGGTTGGAGCCACGGAGCACCCAATTGTAACCGATGTTCCACAGGAGAGGGCCCAGGACTGAGCCCTGTGGAACACCGCAGGCCATTGCTCTTCGGTGCCACCCATCAGCGCCCGGGTACACTATGTACCTGTCAGACAGGTACGATCGGACCAGACGCTGAAGATATAGTGGCACCTCGTGGTACCGCAGTGCTTCGTGTATGCAAGCCCAGGGAAGAGTGTTAAATGCGTTGGCGATGTCAAGAGACACCGCCACGATCACTTCACCCCGGGCGATTGCATTCTCCGCTTGTGCCTTGACCCGCAAAATCGCATGGATTGTAGATCGGCCATGCCGGAAACCGAACTGGCAATCTGCCAAGTCCGGCCCGACCCTCTCGAGGTGCTTGACGAGGCGAGCGTGTATAATCCGCTCGAAAAGTTTACAGACCTCGTCGAGCAGCACGATAGGCCGGTAGGCCGATGGCGACTCTGCGGGTCGTCCCTCCTTCTTGAGCAGGACCAACTTGCCTATTTTCCACCGAGATGGGAAAAGGCCCTGCTCAATGCAAGCGGAGAAGAGGCCGCGGAGCCTCGTACCCAGATACTTGACGGCTAAAACCCATGCACGGCCGGGTATGCCGTCAAGACCTGGGGCAGAGTTTTTACTCCGCAGCCGAAGCACTACCGCCCTAAATTCTGCGGGCGAAACCTCCGGTATATCTCCTGCCGAAATTTGCGACGATGGCGACGACGAATGTGACGCCATCGGCGGGGGAGTGACATCCTCAGTGGCGGGGAATAAAGCCACGACTACCTCTTCCTTTCTGAACCAGCACAAGCTATTAAACATGAAACACAGGAGGGACTTGCATCTCGCAACCTTACTGTTTGGTGTGGTGAAGTCACAGGTCCCGCTGTACCTCTACTCCAAGTTAAAGTGGGCACGAGATCACAATAAATATGCTTCTCGTTCTACTGCTCATCTGTTGCGAACTCCACGACACGGCACGGCTGCATTTCGGGGTAGTTTCCGATTCCAGGCTACCAAATGCTGGAACTCGCTCCCACCTCCTTTACGGGTCCTGAAAAATAGATTTAGTTTAAAAAATAACTATAAGAAAATATTAATGGAAAATCAAATTCAATTGTTTGTTTAAATCGCCTGTTATTTTAATAAGTATTGTAAGTTTTAAACTGTTTTATACATACCCTAGTGTTCAGACCATGAGCTGTGGCGGGTTGTCGATTTCGCAGCCGGTAGCGGACGGAGACGCATATTTTGTTATTGTTACACAGTTAAACTTTTAATTACTTACTACTAAGTTTCGGTACTGAATGTAATTGTGTAACCATGAAATTAAATTAAAAAAGAAATGCTTTCGTACCACTAAGGATAGGTTAATATTGTACCAAACTGTTGGAATGTTATTCATTTAAAATTTCACTATAAATTAAACTGCGTCGGTGCGTGTCTACGTGCAAACTCGGGCGCCGCGCTGGCCGTCTGACGCAATAGGCGTAGTGCCCCCCGTCCGCTGTAGACGCGCATCAAATAATATAATATAGTATATAAGTGTAAATGTTACTGTAAATATATTATTGTGCTTTATGGCTGATTTGCCGCCCGTGCGTCCAGAACATTAGGTGCCCACTGAAAATCAGTGCTGTGTTTTGGTTTACCTAACACAGGTTATGCTGAGTTGGCCACCTAGTTGTCGTGGTCAATCTTATATTGTAATTTGTTTGTTCATTTCTATTTTTTATGTATCACGTGTACCGCGGCAATAAATTCTTTCTTTCTTTCTTCTTTCTTTCTCTTCCACAAGTTCGCCCCGAAGACTCTGCGTCAGCGGAGGCGCCCATGGACGGTACCTCTTCATCGCCACACGGTACGGGCGCCCCCACGGGTCGCTGTCGAGAGTACTTCGGGACTCTTTTTGCGCCGCTGACTTTGCCCTCATTATTGCCACTCGCAGCGCTCTTTTCGCCTCTTTGTAGAGGCCGTGAAGCAACCGCTCCTGGTCCTCGTCGCCGGGTAAACGAGTCCGGCGGCGACGGTGCCTGCCAACTCGGCGGAGTGCTGCTACGCAGGACATGCGCAGCTGCGTGAGCTCCGCCGACCACCAGAACACCTGGCGTTTCTCAGGGAGGCGTCGTACTCGGGGCATTGCTGCGTCACAGACATGTGACATCGTCGCCCCGAACCACGCCGCCTCCTTTTCAACCCGTACTGGCCCGTCCGGCACGGGGATCCACGCCTGGGCCAGAGCAGCCTCCTTCAGGGCCTCGACATTGAGGCGCTTTAACGCCCAACGTGGGCCGTCCGATCGCGGGACGATCATGCCACCACGAGACCGGGGAGAAGGGGGCAAGGCGACGTCGAACCGAATATATCGGTGATCCGACAACGTCTCCTCGCCCACCAGGACTCTCCAGTCTCCGACGCGGTGGGCAAGCGCTGAGGTGGCGAACGTAATGTCCACCACCGAGCCGCCATTGTGCCGCACGCACGTGTCTACCGACCCGCGATTCACGACGGCCAAGCTGGACGCGATCGCCCATTCCTCCAGGGCCACGCCACGCGCGTTCGTCACCGACGAACCCCACGCCAAGGACTTGGCGTTGAAGTCACCGGCGACGATAACGGGGCGAGGCTGACTGCCTTGCACCACCAGGGCCCCTACCCGAGTGAGAAAATGCTCGAACTCGGCTAGGGATCTGTTAGGGGAGAAATATACTCCCACAATCCAGACCCCCCCTAACAGAGCCGCCACACATCCCGAGCCCTTCGCTACATTTTCGAAAGGCGGGGAGCCGGCAGCGCCCCGGGTGATGACGGCCACCGAACCGTCCAAGTCCCCTGCCCAGTCTTCCCTGCGAGGAATATAGTACGGCTCGGAGACCACAGCCACATGAATCGACCACTGCGCCAGGCTCTGAACTAGTAAGTCCTGTGCCCCGGCGCAATGGTTAATATTCGCCTGGAGGAATCGTTGCGCCATATTAATGGGCGATCTCCATATCAGTCTCTCGGTGGGACGGGTCCGGCTGAGTCACAACCTCGGCGGCCCCTCCGCGATTAACGCGACGGGGACGGGAGGAGGCGACACATGCCTTGGCGCCCACGTGATGCCCCGCGGGTTTGTTCGCAGCAGCGCAGATTACGCAGTGCGGGTCCGCGGAGCATCCCTTGGCCTTATGGCCCTCTTGACCGCAGCGGTAGCAGATCCCGCTACGGTCACACTCTTCGTTGCAGCGTATCCGCACATGTCCCTTCAGGAGGCAGCGGAAGCACCGCATGGGCCGGGGCTCAAGGAGCCGGACCTGTGCAGACACCCAACCAATCAGGACTCGTCGGGTCCTAATAATTTTTTCGGCTGCCTTAGCTGGGCACCGCACCCACACCGAGCCAAGGCGTGAACGGTCGGAGCGGATCTCCCCGACCTTAAAATCGTCCGCCGCGCAGTCTCCAGCCCTTGCGAGGGCCATTGCGACCATTTCCGGGTCAGCGGACGGATCTAACCCGGATACTCGCAGATCCGCGGTTTTGAATAGACGAGAGACACATACATCTTTCGCCAATTCTGTTCCGCGGAACACCTCCCTCACTTTTTCCGCGAGGGAGTTGGCCTTCGCTTCAGAGTCTGGGCCAGGTACCTCGTAAAGGTACCCGCCCGTGGCCATTAGCCTCGCTCGGGTCTCAGCAATACCAAGACCGCCTAGATCCACCTGCCGTTGTAATTCTTTTAGGACCGTAGCGTACGTTACACCACGGTCCAAAGCAGCCGGCATTATGGTTAAGGTGACCGCAGCCTTACGGGGCAGATGAATCTTAGTCTCGGGCCTACGATGCTGCCGTGGTTGCGGCTGTGACTGCGCCTGTGTGCCCGGTACTGCAACGCTTTGCACAGTCCGGACATTTTTCTTGCTCCTCTTTGCCACGACCGTCCACCCCTCGTCCATAGACGCAGGGGGCGGAGGCAACGGACGAGGCTCCATCTGGGGCTGGGCTGGAGGTCCAACCCGATTCTTGCTATTCTTCGCCTTCGCCTCGGCAAGATTTTTGCTCACGGCATGCGTAGCTGCCGGAACAAAACTCATGGCAGTCACGGGCGGTTTATTTACAGCTCCTGTGCCCTGGGTCGTCACCTTGCCTTTGCCCTTCCCCCTGCCCTTGCCTTTCGACGTTGGCAAAATCCCTGCTGTCGGAGGCTCAACAGTGGCGGGCGACGGTTGCCCAGCCCTCTCGATTCTGGCCCTGTCAGCAGCCAGGGATGGACGAGCAGTTGGCTCCGGAGGAAGCCGCATATTAATCGCTTCGAAGCGCGCGTCTATCATATTGATAAGACGGCGCTCGAATTGCTCTTGGCGATCCCCTATTTCGGGGGCAGCCCCTGTTTCAACCGCCGATCGCGACTGCTCCGAGGAACGGGCAGACGCTAGAACTTCCTCCAATATCTTCCCCTGGGCCGCAAGAGAAGCCTCGAGCGCAGTAATACGCTGGGCCATTACGGCCTTTTCTGCCTCAAGACGGGTCACCTCAGCGGAAGCTGTTTCTTCGGCCCGTTCAAGGAGTTCCTTGACCGCTAAATTCAGCTTCCGCTGCTCCGTCCCTGTTAGATTCCGGGACCTTTGGCATACGCCCCGGACCATCTCTGCTAGCTGTATGCGCCAGTCTAGCTGGGTGGCTGGCACCGCTTCCGTCTCCATCTTGTCTTCTTCTGCATCCGTAGTCGGTGCAGAAGCGGCGACCACTTTAACTGCCGGCTCAGAGTCACTGTCGCTCAAAATAAATTTATTCGAGCGGACTGGACGTCCTCGCTTTGATCGCAGGCAAACGCCACTTGGCCCTAGCTCGGATACAACCGGATCGCAGGCTGCCATCTCGACTGGCCCCTTCTTGGGCATGCGCCTATCATTATTATTCTCCCCGGGTTCTGAATCGTCCCCCGGAAGAGATGACCTCTCCTTAACATTACTTTTATTTTTATTTTTTAATAGTACCATTGTGTTCCCACGAGTATGGGGGAATGGAAGTGTCCACCTAGGCAGAGCCCCCTGTACCTAGGTAAGCCTACACGTATCCCGCCTAGAGTGTCGGCCGGTACTCCGGCGGGGGTCGCACTAAAGACCGAACTACCCATCGGCCATGCATCCCCTCGCGGTGCGCCGCCGCTTGAGATTCGGGGTGACTTTTTATAGAGGTTTTCTCCCTCACGGCCCGGGCGGTTAAGCCAAGACCCTCGGCCCCAAGAGACACCGCGAGACATGACCACAGTGCAGCTTGGGATTCCGAGACTGGCGGTGGCCAAAGAGAACAAGTTCTACTCCGACCTGTTCCGCGGCAGTGTAAGTGCACACGGAACCCGTCTGTATTCCTCCACAGCGCCCTCTGCTAATCAGAGGGAACGCGGAAGAATCCCCTTTGCTGGTTTTGGTCCACGCCGTTTCCGGTACCCCCCAAATCTGGGGGGCATTCCCCTATCCGCCACCCAGGGAGACGCGCCCGATGGGAGACCAGCAACTCCGCACGGGTAATTACGATGACTGACATCCAACTAAATGCTGTACTTACACATGTGCCTCTTTATAGCCATTAAAGTGTCCCTAGCAAACCAGCAAGTGGGTGTACTGTTTTAATCTCCACTGAAGAATCATAGGAATTAACCTTAAAAGAGGAAGAGGGATTAGGAATGAGGTTATTTTGAGACCCTGGAAATCTCACGATCCGCTTGAAATACAACTGCACTTGCTGGACATGACCTCCATTCGATAACTTTTCTGCCCCACTGGCTATTTTTATTATGTAGAAAAAAATGTTGATGGTAACAATTCCGAAATTTACGAACTCGTGGACCCTTGGCATCTGAACTAGGGTATCCTGTGTATAAGATGCCGACTGATCTTTGCGAGCTATTTGCCCTGCCCATCACCGCTTTAGCTTGCTAATCCGCTGGTCTATGTCGGATAATAACGGATACTTAATACATAATACTTATTGGCAGAGTTTGTGTAAGCTAATAATTTGTTCAGCGTCTGTGTTATTCAGAACTCAGTCGTAAATAATCGGTCACGACATTCAATACTTAAAGGCGTCCGATACGACATTGCTCCTACATATTTCGGAGCTCATTTGACCGACCGATCATTTTATATCAGCCTAAGCAGACTACCTCGGTGGCGTAGTTGTATAACGGTATGGCTCACATAGGTAATTATTCACGATTTAGCGATGAATAAATATTGTTATAGTATTTTTTTCTAAGTTATGAGATTCTTGTACTTTTTCTACATGTACTTAAAGATTAGACAGTACTATTATTATTAAAAAATAATTAGTTATCATTTACTCTCTCTAATAATGAGCAAAAAGTAAACTAGACAACTGGCAGTACTTATAATTCGACGGTCCCATAGAACAAAGTCGTATATGCAAAATATTAGTTTTTCAGTAGAGCGTTTCGAAAGTCCAAGTTAATTGTGAAAATCACAAGTTATACATGAAGGAAACATTATCTATTAGGGTTCAGTAACAACTTTGAACCTAATGTGTGAAAATAGCACTAATTCGCACATGAATACAAACTTACGACTTTCAAAGCGCTCTACTGAAAAACTAACATTTTGCATATACGACTTTGTACATATTTGTTTTGACAAAAACCAACTATCATCAATATCAGATGAATGCGATAAAAGTATTTATTAATTCCTAAAAAAATGATCTATGTATGTACTGAGGTCTCATATTCGATTCCCAGTTCGGGCAAAGTGATATTGGATTTTTTGCTTAGTATAACCGCCCCGCCCCACGCAATAGGCCCCTTATTACATGGGAACAAATATAGCCAGCGAAATGTGGGTGTGATACACCTCTGCCTACCCCTGAAAAGGGAGAAAAGCTTGATGCTATGCATGTGTGTACGCATAGACTAGGTGACAGATGTCTCACGTATAAGTTCGTTTGACTTAGTACTACCTAGTAAGTACCACCGCATTGACTTAAACTGGTGGTAGGACTTTCATATGTAAAAGTCCGTCTGGCCGAGCGCAGTGGAATGCCACACAGAGCTTTGTAACTCAAGGTGCTGTATGGTGTTGCTACTGTTTATGGGCGGTCGTATCGCTTACCATCAGGCGAGCGGCATACTCGTCTCGTCATTCGATGCCATAACAAAAAAAGAATCGAGTAATTCTGGCGGCTAGCAGCATTAAATAAGTATGTATTTCCCTAGATCAGGTATAAATACCATGTATGGGACGATCACAATAATTTCTAGAGTCTGCAAAAATCAATAAGGCAAGAATTTTGAACTCTATAGAGAAGACTGTAACGATACTGTGTACAATTTACTTCAAAAGCATTAAAATAACTAAGTCCAACAAAGGCCGCGTTGTAAGGTTATTAAACTCTTATTAGTCTCGGGTGCTCGTTTTTGCTCTGGCACCTTAGATCCCTTTGTAAGTTCGCTAGTGTAGTTAATTTTCTTTACAAAGAACTCATTTATAACATAAATTGACAGAACTAAGGCTATTTCGAAAGAATTAAAGGTATTCGGCTTCGTCTGCGTAAATATAGGCAAATATAAGCAATGTGCACTAATCCAGTTTGATCTTTGCAGGATGCCGTGGCCAAGGTTTTGCCACTGCAAGATATTTAATAGATTTACTTGAGTTTCTTCTGTCATTACGTAATTTAGAGTGATATCAATAAACATTCAAGTCTATGATTTACCTAATCAACTATTGTCGCCTCTCACAATTAATCAAACAAACAATTTGACTAAGCACTGTCAAAACATTGAATACAATACATTATCAGTGCTGCTACTACATTGTAAGTACAATACGTATAGAAAAACCGTATTGTCGATACGAACGCGCACATAAATAGATCTTCAACGCCTGCCCGTTTTACGCGCACTAATAAGAGTAAAAGAAAAAAACCGCATCAAAATCCGTTGCGTAGTTTTAAAGATCTAAGCATACATAGGGACAGACAACGAGAAGTGACTTTGTTTTGTACTATGAAGTGATAGGCAAATTATAGTGTACATGATAGATATCATTAATCAATAAGAGCCAACAGATTATTTTGCCACCAAAATAGCATCACGGTATAGTGAAATAAGAAAAGGAAAAAGAAAGAATATTTTTTTATTGTTGGGACAAAAAACTAACAAGTTTGCATAATAAAATGTTACAAAAATATAATACTGTGCCAACAATGGGAACCCTCATTCAGCTCCATGCTGTAGTACTGCCTAACCAATACTACAGCGCTGATTTTCAATGAGGTCCCAGGTGATATATGGGTACTAAGTCGGTGGAATGCCAATAAAAAACAAATATTATGTTGACCTTACATAAGTACAGACAATTGTGGTAAAATTAATATTATGTAAATAACAAGGATTCGTCTCGCTGTGTATTCACTTGCAATTCGCCAGTATGATAAGACTCTTAACTTTACGTGATCACCGATGATACAATCCAGCCTTAGTCTGTATCCGCGTTTCTTTTGTATAAGAGTAACACGTACGAATAAATAACAGTAAACAAGTAAATGATACACCTGAAACAAAATTATTTGCCCTTATTATCTCACTTAATAAAGATACAATTTCCACAAAAATTACGTACATTTATCAATAAGTTCATGTAATTGAATCTAAATAAAGTTTAGATAAACTGTGTTCACCACTTGCCTTATCTTTTACTTGGCGTCTGGCCAAAAAGACCAACTGGTCATAAGAAGTAATAGTATCCAACAATCAACAAGTGAATCATTCTCTCATGAAACCCTTGCGTTGAGACTCCTAACTTTTCTTATTGAACTCGTCCACATTTTGCTTTTATTTCTCAATGATGTTATCATGTTCTTTTGTTCGATTTTGTTTCATTTTCGTGACGCTTGTCACCATTATCTTTAAGTCCGTCTTTAATTTTCAAATCATCTTTCTACCATTCACAAAGATTTCTTCAGGATAGAAATTGACTTTATAATCTATATTATTGTGTATAAACAGTACATCACTATAATTACATCTACGCGAATGTAGTACAGTTTATTGAAACCAACAGACACTAGAATTAAAAAATTGTTGAAAATGCATATCTAGCTAGTACCGTAAAATGGTCCTACTTTGCTCCAATATTTGCTCCAAAAAAAGGGAATTATGAATACTGTTTAAACTATTATTTGTGAAATATACCCAGATGTATTAATTTAAAGAATAACATGTTACCTAACATATTTTTAAACTTAAATCAGCGCAATTAAGTATTTCATTACATATATAAAACTATTAATAAGGAGCAAAATTACCCATGGTCATGGGTAACTTTGCTCCTGGGCATATTTCACAAGGAATCTCTATTGAAGAAGCTTTTTGAGCATAGTTATGCTTTCCTTATTCAAACTATGCTCCAGTGCTATTACGCTTTACTATTTTTGATAGTATTAATTAGCGAAAATTGGGTAAAAATTAAAACAAACCGTATTTTTAAAGAAATAATGTTACATTGTTAAATTAAGATACAAAATCACTTTGTTTCATTGGCTTTTTTATATTCTTAAATTATAATAGGCACTGCTAACTTAAATAGTAACTTTGGTTACAAAGTTGCAGTTGACAAATAAGGCTTCTTCTTCACTTGGAAATGTTGTTGGAGAGCCTGGAGGTCGAGATGGCATTTTAGTTCGTAGGAGTAGGATGAGGAGCTGATTAATAATGGTTCTGCGTGGGATGCCATACTTGTCACTGGCTTTTCTTTGCGTTAATTATTTATTTCCTATGGAAGCCAAACATTGTTTTAGAGTTTCGGAGCTGTAATTTTTGGACCCTATATGTTTTTATATAGTTTCTTAGCATCTTTGCTGAAAATAAATAGGTAACAATTTCCTAGATAAAAAATGTATTAATAACCACTTACCATGAATAAACTATTTACTTTTTAAAGGCTTATTTTTGGGTTTACCCCAGGTGCAAAGTTACCCCATAGTAGGAAAAAAATATGAGCACGCCAAAAGGTGTGGTTAAATTATGACCAACTCAGCAATTCCATGAAATATTTACATATTCGTTTACCTAATTATGTACATAATAACATTAGAACATAATTACCTTAAGGCGCCATGCAGATTTCAAGATGGAAGTGACTTTTCGTATTAAAAAAAAAGATAACTTTTGATGTTTGCCCTACAACTGCACCTGACATCAAAAAAAAAATGGCGAATGGATAATTTGCCAGTTCAGTGTTCCACTTATAAGTAAAATGTTTCGGGTGCGTTCACAATTAAAAGAAATGTTGCAACGATTTGGACATATTAAGAGTTAAAACATTTTAGGAAATTGGAGCATAATTAACCCTATAGGAGCAAATTAGGAACATTTTACGGTAAACCTAAAGTGTCACATATTTGCCACCATGCGCTGTGGTTTAATTTTGTATTTATTGCCTCATGATGTATTTCACGTTTACATAATATAATTTATTATATTATCAACCTGTTCAGAAAGAATAGCCAAACCGTCTTTTTGCTCGTTTTACTAGAGCTAGTATGTTCCTTATTCATTCTACAATATTTATGGTATATTTGCAGTACCTCTTCAATTACACAAATAATCATTTTGTAAAAAATCTGGAAGCATACCATAAAAGAAATGATAGATACTCGCAAAGATCTTACAGCGCCCTTAGAGTTCAATATAGCAATGCATTTAGAATGCTAGTGGGGTTGCCTCGTTTCTGTAGTGCATCAGGCATGTTTGCGGATGTCCAGGTAGATTGTTTCCACATAATAATGCGCAGTGGTGTGCATCTTTGATGGGCAGGGTGCGGGCCAGCCCCAACAGCATTCTTCAAATGATTGCCAGTAGGCTGGATTGTTGTTATGTGGCTCGTTGCTGTGCCATTTCACATGAAATTGTGTAGCGGTGCACCACGTATTAAATTAATAATATAATAATAATACCAGCCCTGTGTTATATACTGCCCACTGCTGAGCACGGGCCTCCTCTACTGCTGGGAGGGTTTTAGGTCTTAGTCCACCACGCAGGCCTAGTGCGGATTGACAGACTTCACACACGCTCGAAATTCTTATGGAGAATTATCAGGCATGTAGGTTTCCTCACGATGTTTTCTTTCACCGTTGAAGCGAACGATAATTGATAAACAATACACACATAACTTCGAAAAGTCAGAGGTGTGTGCGAACCTCCGGACATTGTCTCGGCAGACCGTTCCATTCCCAACTAGGCTATCGTCCACTTATCAAATTAAATTACCACGTATTAAATTGTTATATTTTAATTATTTGCTAACATAATATTATATTTTTATATGTTCTACTAACACTATGGGTCTTTGGTTACCCGAATAAATAAATAAATAATAATTAAAAAGATAAATATTTTAGTATTAATAAAGAAAAAATCTGTTTAAGCATACCTGTAGTGCAAAATGTCGGTTACGATGTTCTCCTGAAAAGGCTCCATATTATGTTTTAGAACAAACACAGTCCGTTCATAATGTATTGCTATATTTATAGACAGTACAGACACTTACCATAAAATAAGTGACTTGTACGAGGTATGAAGAAAAATTTAAGAAATAAAAACCACAATCAATTCAAATACTGCCGAAACAGTAAATGACCTATTTCAACGAAGCCCTAGCGTTTGGCCTCGGATTACCAACTAATTCTTTTAAACATACATCACAAGTTTTAGTGCTATGTTTCCAATTGTTTTTTTGGATTTAAAACGTTTATGTTGTGTAGTTAATTTAGTTGTTTTTTGTTTTCCAATTAGAAGTAGTATTTTTCTAGCTACGATAACTTGCAACATTCGTAACGCAAGAAGTGATGGTGAAAATGTCTGGAAATATGACATGAATCATTGCTTACGACTGGGTAATCTTCTTCAGCATTTGTAAGTCCACTGCTGAACACAGGCCTACCCCAAAGATTTCCAGACGAACCTGATAGAGGCCTACATCCAGTGGGTTCCTACGACTTTGCAAGGTCGACTGTCCACCTTGTAGGCGGACGTCCAACGCTGCGCCTGCCGGTGCGTGGTCTCCAGTCTTGTGTCGAGAACTTTTCTGCCTCATCTGTTGTACGGTTTATACTATACAAACCGCACATTGTACCTCCCCGTGTACGTATAGTTTGCATGGGCGAGTCAGCAGTTTACGTTACTGTCATTTTCATTATATCAACATATTCGCATCAGTTCACCTAACGCCATCGTGCAAATAATGTTACATATCACTACTTTTAACAATTAATCTTTGTGAACTCAAATAAATCAAGTCATCGCCAAGTGATCGTCTTTAACTTCAACTCAACCTCAAGAACATTAAAAGATTGTGTGGTACGCACCATACATCTGTTGTCAGTTCTACAAGCTATGTACTGCCAGCTGCCTCTTCAGCTGGCTAATTCGTTGGACTTTTTGATGACTCGTACGGCTAGATAATGATTAATACATGTTAACGTTTGTAAAGATATTTGGATGTTTGTTAGAAATAGAACGCTACATGGTTTTCAATGACTTTTGGCCTACAAATAGACATTTCAGGAATGTATTTAGACAGCCTACGTTTATTACAAAAATAGCGCAATGAGACTTCTTTAAAAGATGTTTACACGGACAAACCTTGGAGCCATACCTAGTTTGAAACAAAACACATAATAGAAGCCAACTCTACATGCACTTCCATTTCATTTAGCAAATAATGATTGATAATAAAACATACAGATCTCCGACCTCGGTTTTGATTGAAAACAGAATCAATTCAACTCTGTAGCACACATAGCTGAATCAAACAAATGTCAATACAGTTGGAACTATCCGTGTTGTACAATATTATACAATAGAAGCGATCAAGGCAAATTGCATTTACAAACTTTGTGATGTGTTTTGGAATGCCAAATTAGAAGTATCGATTCCTATCATGATTGAATTAAGGGTGAATGTTGAATATAAATTGAAAGAGAACTCAGACGTAAGATA
Source organism: Lapara coniferarum (assembly GCA_949316025.1). NCBI lineage: Eukaryota > Metazoa > Arthropoda > Insecta > Lepidoptera > Sphingidae > Lapara > Lapara coniferarum. The sequence continues at coordinate 5,538,945 of OX438919.1, read as the reverse complement.
TCATCGTTTTTCCATTGGGATCAGACGTGTAACGAGTGCCGGTATTCGCAGCTTTTTTGGAGTAAGTATTTTACAGAACCTACTTGGCGAAAAGTGGGTGTCCTGGATGAACTTTAGTCTACCCTTTCGGTGATAAAGCCGTGATGTGTGTAAGTAAATTGCTCACGTAATACAATTGGCCATAATCATTACCAACAAAAAAGTTCTCGTGTGGAGACCACGTAGGTACTGGCAAGCCCAGCGAGGCCGTCCACCTGAAATGTGAACATGTGGCTGATGATAAGATTAGCAACAAAAATTAGTTCAGAACATAGCACTGCTTACATAGCTGATATGTCGCAGAAATAGACAATACAGATACAGATGGGACAACTCTGTTGCAATTCTGTTACAGTGTCGATAATATTTCCAATTCCTTTACAAATATTGATTTTGAACAATATAAAGCAGATGCATCACTCACTTCAAGTGCTGAAATTTCTTCCTAAAGCACTTTGTAGATAACTTTAATTCATATCGAACTGGGGATACCAAAGTTTCAATTTTTGAATGTATGAGTTGAAAGATACCAGTGTGTTTTCTTCTATACCCATGATAAATTTTGCTGGCGCCTCCGCCTTGTTTGAAGTTCCGGGATATAAATTGATTCCAAAAATAAAATATATACCACGAATAATTAATGTATAAGTCAATGAGAGTGGACGTTAGGCTGATCGTAAAAGTCTACGACAAAATCTTTCTGTGTCATTCTTAAGTATATGTTACTGACCCTACAATCAACATACAAGTGGGATTAAAGTACTTAAATGAAATAATAGGGATAACGTTACACCTTACGTTGCCCCTAGGGACCCTGGTTATTTTGTTTACCAGTTGATTATAATATGTATTACATCCAAACCCGATTCTATTTCATCATCATCACCAGCCAGATGATGTTCACTGCTGAACATAGGCCTCCCCTAAAGATTTTATTAATGCGTCCGAACTCCAGTAAATTAATTTCTCATTCTCATAATTTGATAACGTGAAGTTGACGACTTTGTTCCTTGTATTTGTAAAAGTTTTTCAATTTACGAACGAAATGGACATCCCGTTCCAATGAACAAAACGTAAGCGCGACGGACAAAAAAACTTCACCCATTTTTTATTTGCTTTTTCAATGAACAATCCTACGGGGGAGAAGATGTAAATACATTCAAACTTTGTTTTTTTTTATGGCATCGAATGACAAGACGAGCAAGCCGTTCGCCCGATGGTAAGCGATATGACCACCCACTAACAATAGATACACCATCCAGCACCGTGAGTTACAAAGTACTGTGGGGCATTCCACTGCGCTCATCATCCTGAGGCATAAGATGTTAAGTCTCATTATGTCCTGTAGTTACACTGGCTACAATGCCCTTCAAACCAAAACACAACAGTGCATGCATTCTGCTGCTTGGCGGTAGAAATAGACATTGCGGTGGTACGCACCCAGATGGACTCTTACATATGAAAGTCTTACCACCAGTAAAACTTTGTTAATGTTTCTTCTACATAACCATTGTCTTGTCATTCAAAACTCCGCAAATACAATTAGCAATTATTATGATTATTTTCTGTCTGTCTGTTTTTCTGTTTGTTTGTTACTCCACATCTCCGAAGCTGCTGAGCGGATAACGATAAAATTTGGTATGGAGATAGTTGGAGACCCTGGACAGGACATAGGCAAAATATGAAGCGGAACTTTTATTCTAGAATAACTTTATCACTCGGTCGTAGCCGAGAATAAAAGCTAGTCGTTAAATAAAACCCAAGAGCAACTTATATCCCGAATTAGCAATCACAGAAAAATATCCCAAACGGCAATAAAATATGAATTTCTCAGCAATAAGGCAATCATCAATCATAATTCCATGACTGCCTCGGTGGCGTAATTATATTATGGTACGACTGCAATGCTGAGGTCTCGGGTTCGATCTGGCAAAGTGACTTGAGTTTTTCTATTCAGTATCAGCTCGGAGTCTGGAATTTGTACCAGATATGGCGATAGGCTCGCCCCCTATCACATCATGGGACGGAATAATGGCGAAAAGTGGGTGCACTTGTTGCGCCTCTGCCTACCCCTTCGGAGATAAAAGGCGTGAGTGTATATGTATGTATGTAATTCCATGATGTTGCCAAGCATGCTGAAACAGGAGCCAGTGAAGATGTACGATACGAAAGGTTTTTATTTTTATCACAAAACAATAAAGCATTCTATTATGTTTGAAATCCGAAAGACTCGGTGTATCCACAGTGTATCTACTTATGTATGTATTTTAACGGCATATCGTTTGGAAGTGAATACAGACGTCAAAAGAAGCGAATGCATTAATAATATTCAGTACATCTTGCACTGATAAAACATCTATCCCTGTCTATAAGTACTGCAATATTTCAGGTGTATTATATACACACACACACATTCACACGCACACGCATACACACACGCGCCT